>OX451736.1:790660719-791860719 GCA_948472305.1 Vicia faba | reverse complement strand
TTGCTACTAAACCAGGCCCATCTCTCTTTTCTTTTATGTTTTTTTTCTTTTATTTATTTATTTTGTTTAAATTATTTTCTAACATAAAATTAATTCCTTTTTTACAAAAAAACTCATTAAATCAATTTCATCAAATTAGAATTTAGGTTTTATTTTATTTTATTTTTATCAAATTTAATTTAATAATTAGTTTAATTTAATTTTAGGGTAATTTTAACCTTTTTGTAAATAATTTAAAACAAATTAGAAATTAGGGTTTGTTTGATTTAATTTCTATTTTCTTTTCTTAAAATAACAAAAATATAAAAATAGGGCAAATTATTTACCTTTCTCAAATTAAATTAATTAGTAAATTAGGTTTATACTTATTCATTAAAACCTTATTTTCTTAAAATAATAAAAAACAACAAAAAATGATTTTTCTTTCAATTAGGTTTAGGCGGGGCCAAAACCCTAATTTTTCCTCGTTCTCGATTCATCGCGCGCATTTATTGTTTTTTGCAAATATTGATGTAACTGCTCACGGGATTTAATAGTTTAATTAGGATTTTTCTTTTATTTATCGTTTTCGGGTTTTTGGCTATGTAATTAATCCCCCTCCCCGAAGCCTTGTAATAGCGTAGTTTTATTTCTCGCATTTTAATTTTCGCAAATATTAACTGTTAAATGTATGATAATAGGATTGCATGACAAGAATTTATGTTAATTTTAAAATGGTTAGCAAACCCTAAATGTGCAAAGATAATAACTTGAAATCAAATCACTCACACATGCGCACTCCTAGGGTATACTCTCACTTCGGTTGCCTTCGGTAAACGATCATTAAGTATATGGTGTCTTAGTGGTTTCCCTCTTGTCTAAACAAAGATCAAATGTCCCGTTCGGAAATGTTGCTTCGGAAATGTTACCTCAAAAAGGTTGCCTCGAAAATGTTGCCTCGAATACGATCTTAAGACATTAGGGTTATCACTAAGACGTCCTAACATTGCTTTAGTGATTGTACGTCCCTTTCGAATTAACCCTTACAACTCCAACGACGGTGCCACCTACTTACTAATAGTGGGATAGTGTTGTCTAAAGGAAACAAGAATAGAAACATTCTTCTTTTTCGAGTAGGTAGATGCTAGTAGGTACTTGCTCAAAAGATCAAACTTTTCCAACCCAAACACTTTTACAAACAAAGTTTTCAAAAAAACTTCGTAACACTCTTGAGTACTGATACAAGGGTTAAAACGAAGTAAAAACAAAAACTTTTCAAAACACACAAACAAGGAAGCAATTTTTGAAATGAGGAGTAAGTACCTGAGAGCCCGTAGAAAACTACGGATAGAAAGGGTGCTAATACCTTCCCTTTATATAATCTACCCCCCGTACTCAAAATCTCGAAAAAGGAATTTTTCTGTGCTTTGTCCTTTCCAGTTGGATAAAATAAAAGTCGGTGGTGACTCTTGCTTATCGCAACATTTTGCAAACACATACACAAAACGCAAACCAGCATTTTCCTAAAACAGTCTGGTTCTGCCACCGTATCATAAAACTGGTGACTCGGCTGGGGAGTTAATAAGTGGGGTATACCTTAGGAATAGTTCATCATAAATTGCTTCTTTTGTTTGTTTTGGTTGCTTTACTATTAAAGGGTTTTGTATCGGGAGTTACTATAGATCCTAACTCGGATCTGGGGAACACCTTTTAGGTAAGTAGCAATAAACTGTGAGGGAACTGTACGGCGTAGACCGATACGGTTGAAGCAGTAGCTACGTTGATGTGGCACATTGGTTGGTACCGGTATCCCTTGTGGAGAAACGAGGAGAATACGGGGCTGCTGTGTGTGTCATTAAGCATCAATTGAACTTAGAACCTATAATTGACCAACTTGGCCATAGGAAGTAGTGAGATAGCCGGCCTCGGGTTAAAGCTGAGAACTGGTTGATACTCGATGCTACGCTCATTGAGACCATGATCTCGAGATAGTTTCGGCTGCAAGAAAATATTGCGTAATCTGAAACCATGACCGATGAAGGATGGTCAGTGATATTTAGAACCTATAGAAACCGGTTACTATTATTAGGACAGGTTGAAACCAAATGATCATCAAGAGGGTAGTACCTAGACCCCATGCAAGCCTTAAACTTAAGGGCTTTGTGTGACTTGTTTGCCTTTACCATGTCTGTTATCTGCTATACCTGTTGTTTGTTTTACCATGACATCATGCATCATAACATATCCTTCATATTTCATTACACTAACCACTTCAAAGACCGAGGGAATTTTTTTTGTTCTGTTTTGTAGATTATGGCTTCCATGCGCAGAAACACCATCCGAGTTAACTTTGTGCAAATACCTGCTCAGCTCAAAGATTTAGTCTCAAAAGTTTATGAGACTTCTTCCTTCATTAGAAGACATGGCCATCTTCTTAGCTTGGTTACCTCAAAGTTTGATGAGCAAATGATGAGTGTGCTTTTCCAGTTCTTCGATCTGGTGCATCATTGCTTCACTTTCCCGGATTATCAGCTAGTTCCTACTATGGAAGACTTTTCTCACTTATTGTGCATATCCATCCTTGAGCAAATTCCTTTCACAGGTTTAGAAGAGACTCCTAGACCAGAAGACATTGCTTCAACTTTTCATCTAACACGGGCTGATGTAATATCCAACTGGGAGACATGAAGCAGGGTTGAAGGTTTCTTGGCCAAGTTTCTGATAGATCAAGCTCAGTTGTTCTGGGATAATTTGTACTTTCAGGCTTTCGAAGACATTTTGACTCTCCTTATCTACGGTTTGGTTCTCTTCCCGAATCCAGATTCCTTTATAGATGTGAATGCGGTTAAGATCTTCCTGTCTCGCAATCCTGTGCCTACTCTACTGGGTGATATCTTGCATGCCCTTTACACTCGTACTGTGCGTAGAAGAGGGACCCTCATGTGTTGCATGCCTTTGCTGGCAAGGTGGTTTATTTCCCACCTCCCCAAGTTTGTGTTGAAGAATGAGGAAGGTTTAGGATGGTCTTACAGGATAATGTCCCTTGCCCATACAGACATTTTTTGGAGTTCCAAGGCTATGGAAAAAACTGTTGTCATTGACCGATGTGGGGGATACCCTAATGTCCCGTTTCTTGGAATCAGAGGGGGAATAACCTACAGTCCTTGTTTAGCTTTGCGACAATTCAGTCGTGCTCGGAGAGATGGTCCTCATGAGCTACTTCTTACAGATATTACCTTTGATTACAAGGAGGACGTTGATGAGCATCGCCGAAGGTTTATATGAGCCTAGGGCATGGTGAACAGGTCTGACCCTCAAGAGATAGGACCAAGGACTTCTCTCCCTATGCAGCTTTATCTCCAGTGGGTCCGAGCTTATGCTCAGAAGCTTGGGATGCCTTATGAAGCTGTGTTTCCAGTGATTGTGGAGCCTACCAATGAAGAGGGCGTTCCTTATACAGTTCTTTATCCCTACATGCCCACTGATCTTGGGGCATTAAAGAGATCCTGGATTTAGTTGAAAGAGGAGAGGGATACCTATCGAGAGAAGTACCATGAGCAAGAAAAGAAGATCTTGAAGCTCACCAGGCAACTCGAGAATGAAAGAATGATCAATGACTACGTCATCACCAAGGGGAAGCGTCCATGGGATTTCTGATTTTTGCTTTTTCTAGTTTAGATTTGGTTTTCATTTACTTCTTTGTAACGCCTCAAAGGCATTGTTAAACATTTTTTACAAGTTTAATCTAATAAAGTTTGTTTATTTCTTGGTTTGCAAATTTAAATCTCAAAAGGTCTTTGAAATCATTACATACGCATTCCATTATCATGCACACCATTATAGGTACCATTACAGGTTTCTCATCTTCTTCGCTGTTTATTTCAGCAGTTATGTCTTCTGATTAAGCTATCAAAGATCTTCAGGCGCAAAATTCCCAATTCCAAGAGATGTTCTTGAGCTTGGCTAAAGGGAAAGAGGATTTGAAAGCTCTCATCCTGAAAGAGAAAGAGAAGGAGAAGAAGAAGAAGAAGAAGAAGAAAAAGGTTGTTCTTTTGAGTATGGGTAAAAGGTTTAGGGATAGGCTGAAACAACAAGTTGATCTGTCTCTTTCATCCAAAGGAGAGGAGGACCAAGAAGAAGAAAAGGGCCCCAGTCCTGCAGTTTCTGATAATGATACAGATTATGATGAAGAACAGTATCCTCCTGCTGAGGATAGGTACAAAAAACTTGAAGACCGGTTGAGTGCTATGGAGTGTCAGAAGATCCCTGGTTTGGATTTTGAAGAACTGGGACTGGCATATGGGGTGGTGATCCCTCATAAGTTCAAAGCCTCTGTTTTCACCAAGTACGATGGAGCATCCTGTACAAAACTCCATCTCCGCTCGTATGTCCGAAAAATCCAACCTTACACTGCTGATAGAAATTTGTGGGTACATTTCTTTCAAGATAGTCTATCAGGGACTCAGCTTGAATGGTTTTATCAATTGGAAGGAGTTAATGTCCAAAATTGGGAGGACATTGTTGTTGCTTTTTACAGACAGTATCAGTATAACGCCGAACTTGCTCCCACTCGTACTCAGCTTCAGGGTATGTCTATGGGTGTAAGTGAAGGCTTTAAGGACTATGCTCAGAAGTGGAGAGATTTGGCTGGAAGAGTCCAACCCCCTTTGTCTGACAGGGAGTTGGTTGATATGTTTCTAGGGACGTTGTCTGGTCCATTTTTCAATCATCTGATCGGAAGATCGTCATCTGGGTTTACTAAATTAATTTTGACTAGGGAGAGAGTAGAAGCTGGTATCCGAAGTGGTAAGATACAGAAAGGTACTTCATCAAGTGCAGAAAAGAAGCCTTTCACCGGTAAGAAAGAAGCTAGTGCAGTCTACGGCTCGAGGACCCAAAACAGACCTGAACACCGTCAAGCAGTAAATGCGATAGTAATATCAAGACCCACCGTTGCCCCAAAATGCAACAATTAGAAAATAATGGAGAGACCGCAGAGACAGTACACTAGGCTTAATATGACCTTACCTCAAATTCTACCACAATTGTTGAAGACCAACCTGGTAACTCTGAGGGAAGCCCTGAAGAATCCCAGCACCACATCTCCGCTATATAACCCGAACGCCCGCTGCGCCTATCACTCTGATAGCCCAGGTCATGATACAAACAACTGTTGGGCCTTGAGGAATAAAGTGCAAGATTTGATCGAAGCTAAAGAAATTGAGTTTGACGCCCCGGAGAAGCCCAACATCATGACTGCTCCTATGCCCAAACATGGTCATGGAGTGAATGTTGTGGACGATGATTTATTTGTGACCTCTGTGGAAGAAATTTCTACTCCTTTGATGACAGTTAAGAAGAATCTATTGTTGGCCGGTTTATTTCCGGGCTGTGGCGAAGGTTGCCACCTATGTTCAATCTTGCCTGCTGGTTGCCATTTATTGAAATCAGGTGTTCAACGCCTGATGGATAACAAAGAGATCATGTTAGAAAAGACTTTAATTCCGTTAGTTCCACTTGAAGATGTTGCCATCATAACCATTTCCACCAATCCTTCCAAGGCTTCCTCGAGAAAGCCTGTTAGGATTACATCTGTTCCAAGAATCGCTCCGTTAATCATTCCTATCCATGGTCCTATCCCATACACTTCGGATAAGGTTGTCCCTTGGCACTATGGGGCCGATGTGTGTTGTACCCCAAAATTTTCCCTCCCATATTCTTCAAGATTTGCAAAGAGCATGCTTCAAAATCTCCTCAAGGGTTGCACAGTTCAATGGCCTCCTAACAGTCAAAAACTAGGGTTTTGGTTCTGGCAAAGAAGTTGAAGTTTCCAAGGGTCCAAACAAGTCCTACATGCCTATAAACATTGTCAAGCATCCATATGCTAAGTTTCAAGACTCACAGCACAAAATTGCACAATCAAAAACCCTAATTGCTCAGCAGTCAACTGTAGGGGTAAAATGGTCATTTGACAGTCAAAAGTTCAAATTTTTGGTCAACATCTTATTTTGAAGCCACAAACATCATTTGATCAATTCTTGATCATGATTTTCAAGGCATGGCTCAAAAAGTCTTAAGATGCAAAAGTTTCCATATTTGGACAGTTGAAAAAGTCAACTATAACTTGACCAAGGCATAACTTCCACATGGTTTATCAGAAAAATTCCATCCAAAGCTCATTTTGAAGATAATGACATTTCCTACAACTCATCTTCACACTTCAAGTCCAAGAAATGCTCTCACAAAGAGTTATCAATTTCAACATTATAGGTCATTTTCAAAAGTCAACAAAAAGGGACTTTAAGTCAAAGACCATAACTTGAGGTTGGTAAATAAAAATGACATTGGACCAAAGGCATTGGTTATAGGACTTCAAGAGCTTTCCAAAATGTCCAAGAACATGATCAAAGCTTAAAAATTGAGCAAGATATGCCTTGTGGAAGTTGGGAAATTTTTGGAATTTTGAAAAGTCAACTTTGCTTCAAATGCCTCAAAATTGCTAATGGGCCACAATTTCTTCCAAGAATTATCATCCAAAGGCTATGCACGACCATTGGCCCAAAGGGAAGTTATTTCATCATTTTTTATTATTTATTTGAATTTTTAATCACCATTAATTCATTTAATTAAATAAAATATGATAAAAATAGAAAACCAATGTTTTTGAATCTTTTTATACAGCATATGCCCTCATCATAACTCCAAGATTTCGTGCACACTCAATATGGGAAGATTTGGCCATGATTGGTATCAAAAGCACATGGAAAAGATTTGAAAAGATACCATTGAAATCAAAATTGAAAATCATCAATGCAAAGGATTTTGGGCTTTGTTTTCTACCCTAATGCAATCACATACATAAACAGAAGCAAAACCTAATGCACAACAACCTTAAAGCTGCGCCTGAAATCAAACACCAACTTTGCAATTTTTGTCCAAAAATCCAAAACTGAAAACATAGTTTCAGTGCGTTTCAAGGCAAGATAACCATTCCAAAAGCTTTCCGAGACCTTGCTGAACATCACCCAATCCTTTTCCAGTCCCCACGCATCAAGAAGTGGTAGAACAGACTCAGACTTTCTCAAACATTTTTCATATTCGTGTTTTAATATATACGCCATATTCATGCATTCTAATAATCGTTTTGTTCTAATATGCACTCCCTGAAGCTAATGGTGTATTTCAATTAAGTTTTTATAGTCTATATGCAAAGTTGCCATTGATGCTTTTTAGGTTTTCAGAGATGTGAATTTAGGGTTTTCCTCTTCTGGAAAAATCAGCCAACAAGACCTATGCCATTAGAACCAGAAGCTCATAACGATTCAAATGACATACTCGCGCTCAATTTATGAATAACAGGGTTCTATTCGCTATTTTTTTTATGTGTCATGTAGTGGGGGTTTAAAACCCCCGCAATCTTGTTTTATTTTTCAGGCAAAATAAAGAATGAACGAAGAAGAAGACTAGTTGTCATCATATGGTTGGCCAGTTCAAATCCTGGCGCGCGCTTTGTTGAGATTCCAGAATAGTGCCTATTTTCCATTATAATATTGGCATCCCATATAATAAACAACAAGCGCTAATGGTTCAGTTGGTAGGCATATGTCTTGGTAAGCATTGGGACCTGGGTTCGATTCCCAGGTCCCCCTTATTTCCTTATGATTTTCTTTATAACATGATCAGGTACGTTGGCCCCTTCATTGATCTACCACGCACCCTACGCTCAAGTTGGCCAAGCGTCCCACTACATCCATCCAATGACCATGATCTGAAGAACACCATACGCATTGGTCAAAGGAGCCACATGTATCCCAGAAAAGTCAACCAGGCCTCCAATAAATGGGCCAAATTGCTGGAAAATACCTCCAGAATTGGGGTCAACACCCCCCATTGGTTTGCATTCTATTTTCCATTCTTTTTATTTTTTCTATTTATTTGTTTTATTTAGTTTTATTTTAATTCTTTAAATTAATTTTTCATAACATAAAAATACCAAAAAAATCAGAAACTATAAAAATAAATATATTTTAATGTTTAATACACTAACATTTTTGTAAATAAATTTAACAATTAATTTAGTTTTAATTCTAGGTTTAATTTTAATGTTTTTTTCAATAAACTAAAAAATGTAGAAATTAGGGTTTTAAGCTTTTATTCTTTTTTTTCCTTTTTCACCATATTTAATAATTAATTATTTTTTGTAAATAAATTGCCATGTAAATAATTAATGTAAATTAGGTCAAACTAAAAAAATATTTTTTTTAATAAATAAAAAAAAACAATTTAGAACTAGGGTTTTAATTAACTTTTAATTCCAATTTAATTTTCTCATTAAACTCTATAAATACAAAAACTCAAAAAAATAATTTCCTTTTCTCATTTAGCTTAATTAATTTGTTAATTGTAATTCAATTTCTTTAAAAAGGGTCCAACGCCCTCGCTTTCGATTATAATTCCGTTTCGCGTGCTTATTTTGCTTCTCTTTGTAAATATAATGTAATTACTCCAAAGCCTTGTAATAGATTAATTAGGACCCTTATCTTTCCGCATTAGTTTTTATTTCAAATCGGGTCTTGGACTAGCGTAGGACTTTTACCTTCTCGCATCTTTTAACTGTTAATAATTTGCATGAAAGAATGAATGCCAACAATAAAAACAAAGCGTAGATCACCAATGCATGACCAAGACAAATATAACTGAAAACGACACACAAATCACACACCACCCCTAGGGTACGTCTCACTGTTGCCTTGCCCCTCGAAAAGTGGTCGTCGAGTAGAGGATGTTTTAGTAAGTCCTCATGTCCATGAACATGGCATGAGGGTAGCTTCTAAGGTGTCTTCCTATTGCTCTGGTGACCACAATGTCCCGAACCCTCGAATTGACCCGAACACCTCCAACGGTGGTGCTACCTACCTCTCAATGGTGGGATGGCACTACTTTAAGGACATTTACACAGACGAATTCCTTAGGGTAGGTAGACGACTCGTAGATACTTGCTCTAATTCAAAACAAATCAAAAAATACTTTTCACACTGACACTTTGCAAAAAGCTTTCAAAAACAACTTTTCAAACACTCTTGAGGACTGATACAAGAGTCGAACTGAGATTTTCAAAGAAACTTTTTCAAACCCACTCACCTTGAAAAGTAAACAAACAATTTTGAAAACACAAATGAGCAAGTATCTAAGAGCCCATGGATAACCATGGATAGAAAGGGTGTTAACACCTTCCCTTTCTATAAATCTACCTCCCGAACCGAGAACTAATCTCAATAAGGAATTTTTCTGTGCTTTTGTCCTTTCCATTTGGAGAAAATAAAAGACGGTGGCGACTCTTGCTTCCGCGACATTTCGCGAACCAACGCTAAACAGTCAGTTCCAGATCCACCGATCACAGAACTGGCGACTCTGCTGGGGACTTTTACTTAAAGTGAGGTGTACCTTAGGACAGTTCATAACTGTGTTTTCAATTGTATTGACTTGCTTGCTTTAAATTGTGGGTTGCATCGGAGTTACATAGATCCTAACCCGGATCTGGGGATACCCTGTTTAGGTAGCATAAGCTGTGAGGGACCTGTCCGGCGTAGACCGACACGGGTGAAGCAGTGGCTACGTTGGTGTGGCACCTTGGTCTGTACTGATATCCCTTGTGTCGCAACGAGGAGAATATGGGTCTTCTGAGGAGTCACTAAGCACCAACAGACCTTAGAACCTTAAATGACACAACTTGGCCATTAGAACAGTAGCAGTATGCTACGCCCATTGAGGCTAAACTCTCGTGATGGTTCTGGCCGCAAGAAAAGATTGCGATGCTGGAGTTATGACCGATTGAGGGTAGTCAATGATATTGGGATCCTCTAAGAACCCGGTTACTTTTGATAGGACAGGTATGAACCAACAAACTGAAAGAGGGTAATACCTAGACCTCATGCTGGCCTAAACTTTAGGGGTTTGTCTTGTGTGACTTGTATGCCTTATCATGTTTGCCCTTGTAAATATTTGTGGTGTGCTTTATCATAACATCATAACATCATGAGCATTGCATGCATCCTGCATAAGGACTGACCATTTTAAAGACAAGAGGGTTTCACCTTTGCTCTATTTTGTAGGATATCATGATGCCTATGCGAAGGAATACTATCCGGTTCAACTTTGTTCACCCACCTGAGTTACTTGAAGAGTTGGTTAGCAGGATTCCAAACACCACTTCCTTCATCCAGAGGCATGGTTCTCTCCTCGGTTTAGTCACTGCAAAGCGGGATCGACAGTTGATGAGTGTCCTAACCCAGTTCTATGACCCTCTGTATCAGTGCTTCACCTTTCAAGACTTCCAGCTGGTCCCTACCCTGGAAGAGTTCTCTGATTTGCTTGGTATCCCTATCTTGGATCAGACTCCTTACACTGGTTGGGAAAAGACCCTCATGCTTGAGGAGGTTGCTGCAGCTCTTCCCTTGACCCATCAAGAAGTAGTGGACAACTGGGTGACTAGAAGCGGAGTTAAGGGTTTCTTGGCCAAGTTTCTGATTGGTAAAGCTAACAGTTTCTGGAATGACTTGGACTTTAGGGCATATGAAGACATCTTGGCTCTCTTAATCTATGGACTAGTCTTGTTTCCTAATCCTGACAACTTCATCAATGTCACTGCCATAAGGATCTTTATGTCTCAGAATCCGGTGCCCACTCTCTTGGGTGATATCCTGCAACAACTTTATGCTCGTACTGCCCGAAGACGAGGAACTCTGTGGTGTTGTATCCCTTTACTAGTGAGGTGGTTTATTTCGCACCTCCCTAAGTTCATGCTGAAGAACAAAGAAGGAAGAGGTTGGGCTCATAGGTTAATGTCTCTTACTGATAAGGACATCATTTGGACTCTCAGAGGTTTGGACGAGGTAGCTATTATTGATCGTTGCAGGGAATACCCTAATGTTCCTCTGATTGGTACTCAAGGTGAGATCTCTTATAATCCATGTCTAGCTCTCCGTCAGTTTGGAAGGGCCAGAGGAGCAGGGCCTCATGAGATGTTGGTGCCTCACATCAGTTTTGAGTTTCAGGGGGATAGTGACGAGCTGCGTCATAGGTTCATCAAGGCTTGGGACAGAGTTCACAAAGCTGACCCACAAGAGTTAGGACCAAAGACTTCACTACCTATGGAAGCCTACTACAAATGGGTCCGCATCCGTGCTCAGAAGTTAGGTATGCCGTATGAAGCTGTCAGACCTGTCATTCTTGAATGTTCTGATAAAGATGGGGTCCCTCCGACTGTTCTCCCTCCTCAGATACCTGCTGATTATGATACCCTGAAGAGATCTTGGTCATAACTGCAAGAGGAGCGAGATTCTTATCGAGAAAAGTTCAACGAGCAGGAATTGAAAATCCAAAAGCTGACGAAGCAGTTGGAGAATGAGCGGGCTCTGAATGACTACCTCCGTACTGAGAAGAGGAGACCTTGGGATCAGTGATGAGCTTTGGATATTCTTTTATAGTTTTATTTCCCTTTTCGGTATTTTCACTTTTATGTAACGCCTAAGGGCAACCTGTTGAATAATTTGAATTTCGAATCTAATGAAGTGTGTTCCTTTTTGTTTACAAAGTTGATTCCCGATTGTCTTTGAAAACATAAATCATACGCATTCCATTCATCACGTGCATAGCAGGTTTTCTTATTTTCAGGTTGCTTACTGTTCTTCGCTGTTTATTTCAGCATCATGAACCCTGACTCATCATCAACCGAGATGCCCATCAAGGCCCTTCAGGGGCAGAACGCGCAATTTCAGGAGCTGATCATGGGTTTGGCTCAAGGCCAAGAAGAGTTGAAGGCTTTACTCCTGAAGAAGGAGAAGAAGAAGAAGAAGAGAACTGTTCTTTTCAACTCGGGCCGGAGGTTTGGCAACACTCTGCAGAATGAGGAAGCTGGTTCTTCTATAGGCAAGAGCAGTCCCCAGGGGGGAAAGGGTCCTAGTCCGGTAGTCTCTGACAACGAGACTGATTTCAACGAGGAGCAGTATCCTCCTGCCGAAGACCGGTATAAGCAGTTGGAAGACAGACTGAATGCTATGGAGATCCAACAAGTGCCTGGGCTGGATTTTGGAGACTTGGGTTTATCTACTGGTGTGATCATTCCTCACAAGTTTAAGGCACCATCTTTCACCAAGTATGACGGGGCGTCCTGCCCTAAGCTACACCTCAGATCTTATGTGCGGAAGATTCAACCGCACACAGTGGACAAGAACTTGTGGATCCACTTCTTCCAGGAGAGTCTTTCAGGGACTCATCTCGAATGGTTCTATCAGCTGGATGGGACCAAGGTTCGTAACTGGGAGGAGTTGGCTACTGCTTTTTATAAGCAGTATCAATATAATGCCGACCTTGCTCCTACACGTACCCAACTCCAGGGTATGTCGCTAGGATCAAGCGAAGGTTTTAAAGAGTATGCACAGAAGTGGAGGGATCTGGCTGGCAGGGTGCAGCCTCCGTTGACTGACCGCGAGCTGGTAGATATGTTCTTGGGGACCCTCTCCGGGCCATTCTTCAACCATCTCATCGGTAACTCGTCTGCAGGGTTCACTGATCTTATTCTGACTAGAGAGAGGATAGAGGCCGAAATGAAGTCCGGTAAAATTCAGAAGGGCGCATCTTCAAGTTCTGAGAAGAAACCCTTTAAGAAGGAGGCTAGTGCTGTATATGGGCCTAGAAGGCAAGAGAAACCAGAGCGCCGCCAATCTGTCAACGCGGTGATGATTGCAAAGCCTGCTGCCGCTCCTCGGCAAACCAATCCACAAAGGGCTGAAAGACCCAGAAGAGAGTTTACCCGGCTGAGTATGACCCTATCGCAAATCTTGCCGCAGTTGCTATCCACCAATTTGGTGACCGTTAGAGAGGCCCCGAAGGTTGTGAATACGGCCTCCCCCAAATACAATCCAAATGCTCGCAGTGCTTATCACTCCGATAGCCCGGGGCACTCCACTGATGACTGCTGGGCCTTAAGGAATAAAGTGCAAGATCTTATTGATGCCAAGGAGGTACAGTTTGAGGCACCTGAGAAGCCCAATGTGGTGACTGCTCCCATGCCTAACCATGGAGTGAATGCTATCAGAGAGGATGATGAAGTGGATGAAGCTGAGTTCGACAGCTGGATTTATCCGACGGCCGACAGTGGACCTAGCAATTGGATTGCAAAGGACAACCTACATGTTACTATTGTTACGGAGTAATGATCTCCTTTGTTTTTGTTATTTGTAATAAGCAATGAATTTGAAACTCTATGGCCCGGTGTCTTACCCGGGGCACCGTGGCTTAATTTGTGAGGGCATATTAATTGTCATTTCATATATCATGAATAAAGACCTTGGACGTTTTCTCGCATTTCAAATCTTATGCTCCTTTTCTTTCTTTCCTTTCTTTATATATCGCAAAACAGCTGTATTTACACACACTCACTCATACAGGTTTCAATCCACTCTGGATCTCACTGGTAACGATTCTGCTACTGCCAGTTATGACTTCGAAAATCCGATCAACTTAGCCGAAGACGAAGGTGAAGATGATTGCGAAGTGCCTGGCGAGCTTGCAAGACTGTTACTCCAGGAAGAGAGGGCAATTCAACCACATGAAGAGCCAGTGGAAACTATAAATCTGGGTACTGAAGCAGATAGAAAGGAGGTTAAGATTGGTTCCAACCTAGAGCTCAGCGTGAAGCAACGGTTGACTCAGATGTTACATGATTATGTGGAGATCTTCGCCTGGTCCTACGAAGACATGCCCGGGTTGGATACCGACATTGTGGTCCATCATTTTCCTACCAAGGAAGACTGCCCTCCAGTTAAGCAAAAGGTCCGCCGTATGCGTCCAGAGATGTCTGAGAAGATCAAAGCCGAGGTTATGAAGCAATTCGATGCCGGGTTTCTTGCAGTGACTTCTTACACTCAGTGGGTTGCCAATGTGGTGCCAGTACCAAAGAAGGATGGAAAGGTCAGAATGTGTGTCGATTACAGGGATCTGAACAGGGCCAGCCCCAAGGATGACTTCCCCCTACCTCACATTGATGTCCTGGTTGACAATACTGCTCAGCATAATGTGTTCTCTTTCATGGATGGTTTTTCAGGGTATAATCAGATCAAGATGGCTCCGGAAGACATGGAAAAGACTACCTTTGTTACTCAGTGGGGCACCTTCTGTTACAAGGTCATGCCTTTCGGGTTGAAAAATGCTGGGGCAACCTACCAACGTGCCATGGTTGCTTTATTTCATGACATGATTCATCATGAGATTGAAGTGTATGTCGACGACATGATCGCAAGGTCCCAAACTGAGGAGGAACACCTTGATCATCTGCAGAAGTTGTTTGACCGTCTGAAGTTGTACAAGCTGAGATTGAACCCGAACAAGTGCACCTTCGGGGTAAGATCTGGAAAGTTGCTAGGCTTCGTGGTAAGTGATAAGGGTATTCAAGTGGACCCTGCCAAGGTTAAAGCCATTCAAGAGATGCCAGTTCCCAAGACGGAGAAAGAGGTCAGAGGCTTTTTAGGACGCTTGAATTACATTGCTCGATTCATCTCGCACCTAACTGCTACCTGTGAGCCAATCTTCAAGCTGCTGAAGAAAGATCAGGTAGTACGTTGGAATGATGAATGTCAGGCCGCTTTTGACAGAATCAAAGAGTATCTCCAAGAACCACCCATCCTTATGCCACCGGTTGAAGGGAGACCTTTGATACTATACCTGACAGTGCTTGACAATTCAATGGGGTGTGTGCTGGGGCAGCATGACGAGTCTGGCCGAAAAGAACATGCCATTTATTACCTTAGCAAAAAGTTTACCGACTGTGAGACCCGATACTCACTGCTTGAGAAAACTTGCTGCGCTTTGGTATGGGCTGCTCGTCGGCTGAGACAGTATATGCTGACTCACACTACCTTGTTGATCTCAAAGATGGATCCCATAAAGTACATATTTGAAAAGCCCGCTCTATCCGGAAGAATAGCAAGATGGCAAATGATCTTGACGGAATACGACATCCAGTATACAACTCAGAAAGCCATCAAAGGAAGTGTATTGGCAGACCACTTGGCACATCAGGCAGTAGACGACTATCAATCAATGAACTTCGAGTTTCCAGACGAGAGTATCATGATAATGACTGATTGTGAAGTACCTGGACCGGATGAAGGACCTGAGGAAGGATCCCGATGGTCCATGCACTTTGACGGAGCCTCCAATGCTTTGGGTAACGGTATCGGCGCTGTGATCATATCCCCTCAAGGCACTCATACTCCACTCACTGCCCGTCTATGTTTCAACTGCACCAACAACATGGTGGAGTATGAGGCATGCATCATGGGTCTCCAAGCTGCGATCGACTTAAGGATCAAGTTTCTGAGTGTCTTCGGAGATTCTGCTCTCGTGATCAATCAGATCAAAGGAGAGTGGGATACGAAACATCCGAATCTTATTCCTTACAGAGAATGTGTGTTGACCATGATCCCCCACTTCACAGAGATAACCTTTGAACATTTCCCAAGAGAGGAAAATCAGTTAGCGGACGCGTTAACTACGATGTCTTCCATGTTCAAAGTCAAATGGGACAATGAGGCTCCCCATGTCGTTATCTGGAAACTGGACGAACCGGCATACTGTTGTGACCTTGAGGCTGAGTTAGTGATTGAGAAGCCCTGGTACCATGAGGTGAAGAGATACTTGGAAGCTCAGGAATATCCTGAAGGTGCCTCTGTCAACGATAAAAAGTTTCTGAGAAGGTTCGCAGCAAAGTTCTTCCTTAGCAACGGCATCCTGTACAAGCGAAACTATGATTCGACCTTACTGCGCTGTGTGGATAAGACTGAAGCAGAAAGGATCATGGCGGAGCTGCATGAAGGTACCTTCGGGACGCATTCCAGTGGACATACCATGGCGAATAAAATCCTTCGGGCAGGGTATTACTGGTCTACAATGGAAGCTGATTGCTACCAGCATTCTCGGACATGCCATAAGTGCCAGATATACGCAGATAAGGTGCACGTTCCTCCTGTTCCTCTGAATGTCTTAACTGCACCTTGGCCGTTTGCAATGTGGGGCATAGATATGATCGGCGAGATTAAACCTACAGCGTCCAATGGGCATCGCTTCATCCTGATAGCGATCGATTACTTTACAAAAGTGGGTTGAAGCGGCTTCATATGCTACTGTAACCAAGAATGTTGTGGCACAGTTCATTCGGCATAACTTGATCTGTCGGTACGGCGTCCCAGAAAGAATCATTACGGATAACGGTACCAATCTCAATAACAAGATGATCACTGAGCTCTGCGAGCAGTTTAAGATACAGCACCACAACTCTTCTCCTTACAGACCGAAGATGAATGGGGCTGTAGAAGCAGCGAATAAGAACATTAAGAAAATTGTGCAGAAGATGACAGTGACTTACAAAGATTGGCACGAGATGTTACCGTTCGCTCTACATGGGTACCGTACCTTAGCCAGGACGTCAACCGGGGCAACTCCTTTCTCTCTGGTCTACGGTATGGAGGCAGTCTTACCGATCGAAGTGCAGATACCCTCTCTCCGGATAATGAAGGATGCAGATCTGAATGAAGATGATTGGATCCAGACACGACTTGATCAGCTAAACTTGATTGACGAAAAGAGACTCGCTGCTATGTGTCATGGTCAAACGTACCAAAAACGGATGATCAGGGCATTTAACAAAAAGGTCAGACCACAAGAGTATCAAGTTGGGGATTTGGTAATCAAACGCATCATCCTTCCTCAGAGTGATCCAAGGGGCAAATGGACCCCTACATACGAAGGGCCATTTGTGGTTAAACATGTGTTCTCAGGAGGAGCCATGATCCTAACTACCATGGATGGTGACGACCTTCCTCACCCCGCCAATGCAGACATAGTAAAAAGATACTACGCATGACAAAAGACCCGCTAGGTTGACATACCTAGGCAAAAATTAGGGCTTCCCGGCGAACCAAAAGGGTTCGGGCAAAATGAAGGGATGAAATGAAAAAGATCTGTACACCCGGCAAGTCGAAAACCTGAAAAGGCAGCTTGGGCAAAAATGGGTATCCCGGTGGACCGAAAACCCGAAAGGGCGGTTCAGGCAAAAGTTAGGGATAAAGCGTAATACTATGTCGCATTGGATCACTCTACATCTAGAATCCAGTATCAACATCAAGTTCAAACGGCATCGATCAATCAGCTTCATCTTCGTTTAGGTCATCAAGTGATGAGACGCTCGAAGATATAAAGGCGATAGCAGAGTTGGAACCCAGTGGGATCATTCATTTCACACAGCTGTTTTATTTTCCTTTGTACAAATTTGTATAAACTCTTTTGTTCGGCGGCGTTCTCTTACTAGGACGTCAGCCTCTTGTACATAAACGCCTATTTTACAGGCAAATTCAAAAATCAATACAAAAATCACTTTTCAGTCAAAATTGCCATTTGTTTTCCTTTTCTGTTTTGTTTTGCGAAGAACGTCCAAGGTTCAATTTGTGATATATGCATTGACAATAATTTGCTAACTCATGAATATTTGCATACGAAACAAAGGATTAATTACGGGTAACATTAGAAACAGGGGCAATAAAGAGTCGTCTAAGCAATCTAGTTGCTCAGTCTATCAAGGTACCAAGGTAGGTTCAGCTAAAGAACGTAACCAGGATATCTCAATTCCCCAGAGAGTATCCCAGCAAGTCAATGCACTCTCTCCAAGCAAAGCCATATTATCAGCCTTGAGGAAGTTGGGTATCCCCGCAGATCTCAACATTCCCCAGCACGATATACAGACATTCTTAACAAGCATCCCCGGCAGTCTTGATCTAAGACTGTTCCCCGGCGGTATATCAAACATTCAGTGGAGTTACTTCCAGTACATCTCAAAATCTCCCCAGGAGAGTCCAATCTAGTTTCCCCAGGAAAGTTGGAATCCATCTCCCCAAGCAGGAAGCTTATCCCCAGTAGATTCTGGAAGCTTCTCCCCCGCAGAGCACGAACGCGTCCCCCGGCTGTATTCAAAGGTTATTTCCCTACCAGGATATAACTGGGTTATCCTCAGCCAAAATCCACGGAAAGATCGTCCCCGACAAAGTCTTCTTATCCCCAGCGAAGTCTATTAACACTTCCAACATATTAACGGTATCCCCAGCGGAGTTATCATCATCCCAGCAAAATACCTCTCTCCCCACAGAGTATTGTTCCCCAGCAAGGTAGCTAGAGTAATTTTTCCCCGCAGAGTAATCCATTCGCCAAGTCTATTCCCCAACGGAATTATCTCCTCCTACCGGTATTCTTGCAACTATCATCCCCAGTGGAAGCAAAGATCTATTCTCCAACATCAGCCCAGGATGTGACTTCCCGGCACCCATCAAGGATTTACTTTCCTAGACGAAAACATATATTCATAAACATCGCACTTCCATACATTATAGCATACATATATGCATCATACCTTACAATCTCATTTATGTTGAGAACATCATTGCTTGATCCATATCATGCATTGCATATGACTGACCTTTACCTTTCAGGAAAGATCCAGTTAAGTTCTCAGCTATATTTCAAGACCTTGTCCGGTTCAGTTAAATCAACCCTAAGATTTTCCTGATTCTTATCCAGTCAAAGGCCTTCTCTGGTTCAGTCAGATCGACCCTAAGATCTCCCTGATTCTTATCCAGTTGAAGATTTCAAGACCTTGTCCGATTCAGTTAAATCGACCCTAAGATTTTCCTGATTCTTATCCAGTCAAAGGCCTTCTCTGGTTCAGTCAGATCGACCCTAAGATCTCCCTGATTCTTATCCAGTTGAAGATTTCAAGACCTTGTCCGGTTCAGTTAAATCGACCCTAAGATTTTCCTGATTCTTATCCAGTCAAAGGCCTTCTCTGGTTCAGTCAGATCGACCCTAAGATCTCCCTGATTCTTATCCAGTTGAAGATTTCAAGACCTTGTCCGGTTCAGTTAAATCGACCCTAAGATTTTCCTGATTCTTATCCAGTCAAAGGCCTTCTCTGGTTCAGTCAGATCGACCCTAAGATCCCCCTGATTCTTATCCAGTTGAAGATTTCAAGACCTTGTCCGGTTCAGTTAAGTCGACCCTAAGATTTTCCTAATTCTTATCCAGTCAAAGGCCTTCTCTGGTTCAGTCAGATCGACCCTAAGATTTTCCTGATTCTTATCCAGTCAAAGGCCTTCTCTGGTTCAGTCAGATCGACCCTAAGATCTCCCTGATTCTTATCCAGTTGAAGATTCCAAGACCTTGACCGGTTCAGTTAAATCGACCCTAAGATTTTCCTGATTCTTATCCAGTCAAAGGCCTTCTCTGGTTCAGTCAGATCGACCCTAAGATCTCCCTGATTCTTATCCAAGTAGAAGACATCCAAGGTTCTCTCATCGTTCCTGTTGAGGTAGTAATCGCCCAAGGTTCTCTCAGCGTTCCTGTTGAGGTAGTAATCGCCCAAGGTTCTCTCACCGTCCCGTTGAGGTAGCAACCATCCCTGGTTCATTCATCACCTTTTGAAGCTCCAGATACAATTCCTGTAACCAGTCAGGGCGCGTCTATACAAAGAATTTGAAGACCAGCTCCTGTAACGGGCCAGGTAATCATCTTTCTTTTTCAGGTACGCAAGTTCTCGCTAAGGAATCTCTTACGCGATCGACACCTAGATGGCATCTATAAGCCCATCCACCTTCCATCATCTCTTATCATGGCATCTATAAGCCCATATTCTTATCCATCAATTTCCAAATGGCATCTATAAGCCCATTCCCACCATCATACTACTATGTGAGCGCAAATTTCTGGGCACTCTAGTATCCAATCATCTTCCACCCTCGGATTACGAAAGGCACGACAGCCAATCTACATCCTCAGGTCTAAGAAGATTGAACAGGGGCAACTGTTGTACCCCAAAATTTTCCCTCCCATATTCTTCAAGATTTGCAAAGAGCATGCTTCAAAATCTCCTCAAGGGTTGCACAGTTCAATGGCCTCCTAACAGTCAAAAACTAGGGTTTTGGTTCTGGCAAAGAAGTTGAAGTTTCCAAGGGTCCAAACAAGTCCTACATGCCTATAAACATTGTCAAGCATCCATATGCTAAGTTTCAAGACTCACAACACAAAATTGCACAATCAAAAACCCTAATTGCTCAGCAGTCAACTGTAGGGGTAAAATGGTCATTTGACAGTCAAAAGTTCAAATTTTTGGTCAACATCTTATTTTGAAGCCACAAACATCATTTGATCAATTCTTGATCATGATTTTCAAGGCATGGCTCAAAAAGTCTCAAGATGCAAAAGTTTCCATATTTGGACAGTTGAAAAAGTCAACTATAACTTGACCAAGGCATAACTTCCACATGGTTTATCAGAAAAATTCCATCCAAAGCTCATTTTGAAGATAATGACATTTCCTACAACTCATCTTCACACTTCAAGTCTAAGAAATGGTCTCACAAAGAGTTATCAATTTCAACATTATAGGTCATTTTCAAAAGTCAACAAAAAGGGACTTTAAGTCAAAGACCATAACTTGAGTTTGGTAAATCAAAATGACATGGGACCAAAGGCATTGGTTATAGGACTTCAAGAGCTTTCCAAAATGTCCAAGAACATGATCAAAGCTTAAAAATTGAGCAAGATATGCCTTGTGGAAGTTGGGAAATTTTTGGAATTTTGAAAAGTCAACTTTGCTTCAAATGCCTCAAAATTGCTAATGGGCCACAATTTCTTCCAAGAATCATCATCCAAAGGCTATGCACGACCATTGGCCCAAAGGGAAGTTATTTCATCATTTTTTATTATTTATTTGAATTTTTAATCACCATTAATTCATTTAATTAAATAAAATATGATAAAAATAGAAAACCAATGTTTTTGAATCTTTTTATACAGCATATGCCCTCATCATAACTCCAAGATTTCGTGCACACTCAATATGGGAAGATTTGGCCATGATTGGTATCAAAAGCACATGGAAAAGATTTGAAAAGATACCATTGAAATCAAAATTGAAAATCATCAATGCAAAGGATTTTGGGCTTTGTTTTCTACCCTAATGCAATCACATACATAAACAGAAGCAAAACCTAATGCACAACAACCTTAAAGCTGCGCCTGAAATCAAACACCAACTTTGCAATTTTTGTCCAAAAATCCAAAACTGAAAACATAGTTTCAGTGCGTTTCAAGGCAAGATAACCATTCCAAAAGCTTTCTGAGACCTTGCTGAACATCACCCAATCCTTTTCCAGTCCCCACGCATCAAGAAGTGGTAGAACAGACTCAGACTTTCTCCAACATTTTTCATATTCGTGTTTTAATATATACGCCATATTCATGCATTCTAATAATCGTTTTGTACTAATATGCACTCCCTGAAGCTAATGGTGTATTTCAATTAAGTTTTTATAGTCTATATGCAAAGTTGCCATTGATGCTTTTTAGGTTTTCAGAGATGTGAATTTGGGGTTTTCCTCTTCTAGAAAAATCAGCCAACAAGACCTATGCCATTAGAACCAGAAGCTCATAACGATTCAAATGACATACTCGCGCTCAATTTATGAATAACAGGGTTCTATTCGCTATTTTTTTTTATGTGTCATGTAGTGGGGGTTTAAAACCCCCGCAATCTTGTTTTATTTTTCAGGCAAAATAAAGAATGAACGAAGAAGAAGACTAGTTGTCATCATATGGTTGGCCAGTTCAAATCCTGGCGCGCGCTTTGTTGAGATTCCAGAATAGTGCCTATTTTCCATTATAATATTGGCATCCCATATAATAAACAACAAGCGCTAATGGTTCAGTTGGTAGGCATATGTCTTGGTAAGCATTAGGACCTGGGTTCGATTCCCAGGTCCCCCTTATTTCCTTATGATTTTCTTCATAACATGATCAGGTATGTTGGCCCCTTCATTGATCTACCACGCACCCTACGCTCAAGTTGGCCACGCGTCCCACTACATCCATCCAATGGCCATGATCTGAAGAACACCATACGCATTGGTCAAAGGAGCCACATGTATCCCAGAAAAGTCAACCAGGCCTCCAATAAATGGGCCAAATTGCTGGAAAATACCTCCATAATTGGGGTCAACACCCCCCATTGGTTTGCATTCTATTTTCCATTCTTTTTATTTTTTCTATTTATTTGTTTTATTTAGTTTTATTTTAATTCTTTAAATTAATTTTTCATAACATAAAAATACCAAAAAAATCAGAAACTATAAAAATAAATATATTTTAATGTTTAATACACTAACATTTTTGTAAATAAATTTAACAATTAATTTAGTTTTAATTCTAGGTTTAATTTTAATGTTTTTTTCAATAAACTAAAAAATGTAGAAATTAGGGTTTTAAGCTTTTATTCTTTTTTTTTTCCTTTTTCACCATATTTAATAATTAATTATTTTTTGTAAATAAATTGCCATGTAAATAATTAATGTAAATTAGGTCAAACTAAAAAAATATTTTTTTTAATAAATAAAAAAAAAACAATTTAGAACTAGGGTTTTAATTAACTTTTAATTCCAATTTAATTTTCTCATTAAACTCTATAAATACAAAAACTCAAAAAAATAATTTCCTTTTCTCATTTAGCTTAATTAATTTGTTAATTGTAATTCAATTTCTTTAAAAAGGGTCCAACGCCCTCGCTTTCGATTATAATTCCGTTTCGCGTGCTTATTTTGCTTCTCTTTGTAAATATAATGTAATTACTCCAAAGCCTTGTAATAGATTAATTAGGACCTTTATCTTTCCGCATTAGTTTTTATTTCAAATCGGGTCTTGGACTAATTTGGCGATGTGGACCCGCGCCTTTGTAATAGCGTAGGACTTTTACCTTCTCGCATCTTTTAACTGTTAATAATTTGCATGAAAGAATGAATGCCAACAATAAAAACAAAGCGTAGATCACCAATGCATGAACAAGACAAATATAACTGAAAACGACACACAAATCACACACCACCCCTAGGGTATGTCTCACTGTTGCCTTGCCCCTCGAAAAGTGGTCGTCGAGTAGAGGATGTTTTAGTAAGTCCTCATGTCCATGAACATGGCATGGGGGTAGCTTCTAAGGTGTCTTCCTATTGCTTTGGTAACCACAATGTCCCGAACCCTCGAATTGACCCGAACACCTCCAACGGTGGTGCTACCTACCTCTCAATGGTGGGATGGCACTACTTTAAGGACATTTACACACACGAATTCCTTAGGGTAGGTAGACGACTCGTAGATACTTGCTCTAATTCAAAACAAATCAAAAAATACTTTTCACACCGACACTTTGCAAAAAGCTTTCAAAAACAACTTTTCAAACACTCTTGAGGACTGATACCAGAGTCGAACTGAGATTTTCAAAGAAACTTTTTCAAACCCACTCACCTTGAAAAGTAAACAAACAATTTTGAAAACACAAATGAGCAAGTATCTAAGAGCCCATGGATAACCATGGATAGAAAGGGTGCTAACACCTTCCCTTTCTATAAATCTACCTCCCGAACCGAGAACTAATCTCAATAAGGAATTTTTCTGTGCTTTTGTCCTTTCCATTTGGAGAAAATAAAAGACGGTGGCGACTCTTGCTTCCGCGACATTTCGTGAACCAACGTTAAACAGTCAGTTCCAGATCCACCGATCACAATGTGTATTACCATGGAGTTAAGCAAGACTTAAAGATTGAAGAAGATCATGCTGATATCAGCAATATTGTCAGGCTAGCAAGGTCACCAGAAGTGGAAGACTCTTTTCTCCCGAGATTTCCCCTCCGACTATTCACAAACCTGTCGTCATTCCATCTGCTAGTACATCAACTACCATCATAGTGCTTATTCCAGTTATTACCCCTGTCTCCGAGCCATATGGCACTTGGGGAAAAGAAATCACAGGTGAGCCTACCCAGACGGAGGCACCTAAAAAGATCATTGTAGAAACCTCTAAGTAGGAGATAGAGGAAATTCTGAAGATTATCAAGAAGAGTGACTACAACGTAGTCGAGAAGCTGGGGTAGACCCCGTCTAAAATCTCTATGTTGTCCTTATTATTATGCTCTGAAGCCCATGCAAAGGATTTAATCGATTTCCTCAAAACTGCGCATGTTCCGCAAGAGACTTCCGCCGATCAATTCAAAGATTTCGTAACTAGTTTGACTACCGACAACGGGCTGGGTTTCTCAGACGCAGATGTGACCGCTAAAGGAAGAAATCACAATGATGCTCTGCACGACTCGATCGAGTGCAGGGGCACTACTTTGGCCCACGAACTGGTGGATATTGGGTCCTCATTGAATGTTTTACCAAAGAAAGCATTAGACCGTCTCGACTGTGAAGGTTTGATTCTGAAACCGAGTAATATTGTGGTCAGGGCTTTCAACGGGTCAAAAAGGATGGTGCACGGGGAGGTGGACGTCCCTGTTAAAGTTGGCTCTCAGAATTTTGCATCTACTTTCTACGTGATGGATATCCGACCATCATATTCTTGCTTGTTGGGTCACTCGTGGATCCATAAGGCTGGGGCAATAACTTCTACCCTCCATCAAATGTTGAAATATACAGTAAAGGGGAAGATCGTCATGGTACAAGGTGAGGAGGAGTACATGGCGAGTCATCTTAATTCCTTTCGCTACGTGGAGATGGATGGGGAGTTCATCAAAACCCCGTGTCAGAACTTTGAAGAGGTCCCCCAGACTCTGGCGTCGACTGAAGTTGCTGCTGACAAACCTCCGACGAAGTTGGCCTCCCTCAAGGATGCCAGGGCTGTAATTGAAAAAGGTGGGTGTGCAAATTGGCGTCAACTCCCTGATTTCGCACACAAAACTGACAAGTTTGGTTTGGGCTTTACTGCAGAGGCTCAAAGGGTTGTTCGGCGCGCGTATATTGGAAGACCTCCTCTACATATCAGTAATTAGGTAGTGAATGCAATTGAGGATGATGAAGAAGAGTCAGATATCGATAGCTGGATCTACCCAACTACCAATGGTGGATTGAAAAACTGGACGGCAAAGGACTTCGTTCCCGTTTCTTTTATTACACAGTAATAGACTTTTGTTTTGAGATTTTTAATAAACTGTTTAAAACTTTACGATCCGGTGCCTTGCCCGAGAAACCTTGGATTTGTTTGTGAGGGCTTATTATTTGTCGTTTTCATATATCATCAATAAAGCATTGGACGTTTTCTTGCATTACAAATTTTGCGCTCCTTGTTTTTCCTTTCTATCTCGCACTTTATCAAAAACAGCTATTGTCTTACACACACTCACGTAACGTAATGTAGATCCACATCCACTCTGGATCCCATTGATAACGACTCTGCTACTGCCAGTTATGACTTTGAAAATCTGATCAACCAAGCCGAGGACGAAGGTGAGGATGATTGTGAGGTTCCTGGGGAACTTGCTAGACTGTTACTACAGGAAGAGAGGGCCATGCAGCCTCATGAAGAGCCAGTGGAATCAGTGAATTTGGGTACAGAGAAAGACAGGAAAGAGGTCAAGATAGGTGCGAATTTGGAGCCTAGTGTCAAGCAACGGTTGATACAGATGCTACGCGACTATGTTGAGATTTTCGCTTGGTCTTACGAAGATATGCCTAATTTGGACACTGATATTGTGGTACAGCGCCTGCCAACCAAAGAAGACTGCCCTCCATTAAAGCAGAAGGTTCGTCGTATGCGCCCCGAGATGTCGGAGAAAATCAAAGTTGAGGTCATGAAACAGTTCGACGCCAGATTTCTAGCTGTTACTTCTTACCCACAGTGGGTTGCCAACGTGGTCCCGATGCCTAAAAAAGATGGTAAGGTACGGATGTGTGTGGACTATAGAGATCTGAACAGGGCAAGCTCCAAGGATGATTTCCCACTTCCTCACATGGATGTTCTGGTCGACAACACCGCGCAACATAAGATCTTCTCCTTTATGGATTGTTTCTCTGGTTACAATCAGATTAAGATGGCTCCCGAGGACATGGAGAAGACAACTTTCGTTACACAGTGGGGCACCTTCTGTTACAAGGTAATGCCTTTCGGGTTGAAGAATGCTGAGGAAAATTATCAGCACGCCATGGTCACTTTGTTCCACGACATGATTCACCATGAGATTGAGGTTTATATTGATGACATGATTGCAAGGTCCCAAACTGAAGAAGAACATCTTGACCATCTCCAGAAACTATTTGACAGGTTGAAGATGTACAAACTAAGGTTAAACCCCTACAAGTGCACCTTCAGGGTAAGGTCTGGTAAGCTGTTGGGTTTCGTCGTTAGTGATAAAGGTATTCAAGTGGATCCTGCAAAGTTAAAGGCTATACAGGAGATGCCAGCTCCCCGAACGGAAAAGGAAGTCAGAGGCTTTTTGGGACGTCTGAAATACATCTCCCGATTCATTTCACATCTGACTGCTACTTGTGAGCCAATCTTCAAGCTGCTGAAGAAAGATCAAGTGGTAAAGTGGAATGACGAGTGACAGACCGCTTTCGAAAGGATCAAGGAATACCTCCAAGAGCCACCAATTCTGATGCCTCCAGTTGAGGGAAGACCGTTGATTTTATATATGACAGTACTGGATAATTCAATGGGGTGCGTGCTGGGGCAGCATGACGAGTCTGGCCGAAAAGAGCACGCTATTTACTACCTTAGCAAAAAGTTTACCGACTGTGAGACTCGATACTCACTGCTTGATAAAACTTGATGCGCTTTGGCATGGGCTGCTCGCCGGCTGAGACAGTATATGCTGACTCACACCACCTTATTAATATCAAAGATGGATCCAATCAAGTATATCTTCGAAAAGCCTGCCTTGTCCGGAAGAATAGCAAGGTGGCATATGATCTTAACTTAGTACGACATCCAATACACAACTCATAAGGCAATTAAGTGGAGTGTATTGGCAGATCATTTGGCGCAACAGGCCGTGGATGACTACCAGTCTATGAATTTCGAGTTTCCGGATGAGAACATCATGTTGGTGACCGACTGTGAAAAACCTGGACTGGATGAAGGACCTGAGGAAGGATCCCGATGGTCTGTGTATTTCGATGGAGCATCAAACGCATTGGGTAATGGCATTGGCGTTGTGATTATATCTCCTGAAGACTGTCATACTCCATTCACCACTCGATTATGTTTTAACTGCACCAACAACATGGCGGAGTATGAAGCGTGCATCCTGGGCCTTCGAGCAGCTATTGACCTAAGGATTAAGTTCTTAAGTGTATTCGGAGATTCTGCTCTAGTGATCAGTCAGATCAAAGGTGAGTGGGATACGAAGCACCCAAATCTTATTTCTTACAAGGAGTATGTACTGACATTGCTCCCACATTTTGAGGAGATAACCTTTGAACAATTCCCCAGAGAGGAGAATCAGTTAGCGGACGCGCTAGCTACCATGTCTTCTATGTTCAAGGTTAGGTGGGACAATGAGGCTCCCCAGATTACCATTGAGAGGTTCTGTGATCGGTGGATCTGGAACTGACTGTTTTAAGGCTGGTTTGCGAAATGTCGCGGTAAGCAAGAGTCGCCACCGTCTTTTATTTTCTCCAACATGGAAAGGACAAAAGCACAGAAAAATTCCTTATTGAGATTAGTTCTCGGTTCGGGAGGTAGATTATAGAAAGGGAAGGTGTTAGCACCCTTTCTATCCATGGTTATCCATGGGCTCTTAGATACTTGCTCATTGTGTTTTCAAAATGTTTGTTTGCTTTTCAAGGTGAGTGGGTTTTAAAAAGTTTCTTTGAAAGTTTCAGATCGACTCTTGTATCAGTCCTCAAGAGTGTTTGAAAAGTTGTTTTGAAAGCTTTTTGAAAAGTGTAAGGTGTGAAAAGTATTTTGTTTGTTTTTGAAAAGAGCAAGTATCTATGAGAATCTACCTACCCTAAGGAATTAAGCTGTGTAATTGTCCTTTAGGTAGTGCCATCCCACCATTGAGAGATAGGTAGCACCACCGTTGGAGGTGTTCGGGTCAATTCGAGGTTCGGGATATGGTGATCACCAGAGCAATGGGAAGACACCTTAGAAGCTACCCTCATGCCGGGTTCCCGGATCATGAGGACTTACTAAAACATCTTCTACTCGACGATCACCTTTCGAGGGGCAAGGCAACAGTGAGGCGTACCCTAGGGGTGGTGTGTGCGATTTGTGTGTCGTTTTCATTTGCATTTATCTTGTCATGTTTATTGGTGTTCTACGCTTGTTTTTATTTTGTCCATACATTCTTTCATGCTTTTTATTTAACAGTTAAAAAATTGCGAGAAAAGTAAAAGTCTAAAGCTATTACAAACGGCGCGGGTCCACATCGCCAAAAGTTTCTCGAACCCGATTTGACAGAAAATAAATAAACAAAGTAAATAAAGAATTAAAAGTGTGAGTAATTAAATACATGGCTTCGGGAGAGATACATGAATATTTAAACGGAATAAAATAATATGCGAATTAATAATTAAATCGAAACGAGGGCGTTGGACCCTTTTTGCAAAATTAAGATAATGATGGAGTTAATTAATTAAAAGAAAAGGAATTGTTTTTTGGTATTTTATGATATTTTAGGATTTAAATGAAAAGAGTGAGTTAATTAATATTAAAATAAGATGCCAACCCTAATTCTAATTATTTTTAATTTATTAAGAAAAAATATTGAAGTTTTTAACCTAAATTAAACCTAATTTTTATGTACAAATTTAATTACAAAAATATATATCTAATTATTTAATTATTTATGAAAGAAAAATAAAAAGATGAAAAATTAATTAATTAAACCTAATTCTATGTTTTTTTAGATTTTTATTATGGAAAGAATTAAAATTGCAACCTAATTTAAAACTAAGTTTAATTATATGCAAATTTATTTAAGAAAATACTAAAATAAAAATTATTTATTGTTTTAACTCTTTTCTGATTTTTTTTTATGTGTTTTATGTTTTTATGGAAATAATTAATTAATTGAAAGCAATAATTAAAAGGAAAAATAGAAAATAATAAAAACAAAGAAAATAGAGAGAATTACAAACCCAGGGGGTTCAGACCCCAAATTAGGAGGCATCTTTAGAAATTTTAAGCCCATTTATCCATTGGTCCGTTTGACTTTTCACGCTAGCATGTGGATTCATTGACCCAAGCTTATGACGTGCTTCAGATTGTAGCCTTTGATTGGATCTCTAGGGACACGTGGACATTGATTTTTGAGGATGCATGAGAGTCTTCAGCCTGGGCGCTACACATGAACATTAATTGAGAAAAAACAAATGGAAAGGATGAAGACCTGGGATCGAACCCAGGTCATTAACATTACCAGTCTTATGCCTTGCCAATGGAGCCAACTCACGCGTTTGATTAATAAACAACCAACAAATATTATAAAAAGAAAACAAAAGGTTAGTGGGTTCTGCGCGCGAATATTTAAAAGAACCAATCATGGCTGGCCACGCATCGTCTTCCTCGCGTGGGTTTTTTATTTTTCTGAAATACAAACACATTAAGCCACGGTTTTCCAACTGTTCTCTTAGGCACGCTTTGGAAAAATAGCAATTAGCTATTAGGTGCTCATAAATTGAGCGCGAGTATGGATTCTGCTTCGTCCAAGTGCGCTAAATTCAATGGCTTTGGTCTCAGCCTTCAATTTTGCCTTATTTCAAAACCCCCAATTTAAGGTCCTGTAAACCCTAAAATTCAATAATGGTATAATCGTGTACAAGGCATAAAAACATAATTAAACACATGGGTTAGCTTTAGAAGTGCATAAGGAATATGAATCAATGAATAAAGTATTATGAGGATGTCTGCAAATCAAAATACGCATGTGCATTTTTCATGAAACATATTGAGTTCTGTATACCGATTCCTGAGGTTTTGATGAGCGTTTGTGATTGGAAAACGTTCGGTGATGCTTGAGGAAGCTAATGGAATAGGCTTTGAGACTTGAATCGCCTTGCAAAGGTGTTTTCAGATTTGAGTTTCTTGCAAAAAATTTCAAGTTTGATTTTAGCAATAGGGCGCAGCTTCTTGTTCAATTTTGTTGTGTATCATCTGTATATACCCTAGGCAATGTGTTTGGATGAGAGTTATGGCCAATAATGCCTTGCATTGATGTTTAGGATTTTCACATAAACCTCCATTATCACACCTTCCATTTTTTGCCTTATTTTGAATTCTTGCCTTATTTGAGCCTTAGCACGAAAATGGTCTAGACTTAATGGTAGTTCAAGGCTAGTTAAGGCCAAATATTTCATTTAATCAAACTTTTTGATTTTTTCTTGATTTTAAAAGATTTAAACTTAATTAAATCCAATAAAATCAATTAAAAATGAAAAAATTAATTAAAAAATATGAAATAAAAGGTGGGACACGTGGGAAGCATGGCCAAGTTAATTCAAGTGGAAAAAGTGGGCCCCTTTTGTCAAAAATGAGATTTCAAGGATAAATGATTTTGGCCATTTCACAAAAATTTCCCAACTTCTCCAATGCCTAACTTGCTCAATTTTTAAGCTTTGCTCATGTTCTTGGACATTTTGGAAAGGTTTTTGAGTCCTCTAACCAATGTCCTTGGTCCCATGTCATTTTGATTTACCAATCTCAAGTTATGGCCTTTGACTTAAAGTCCCTTTTTGTTGACTTTTGAAAATGACCTATAATGTTGAAATTGATAACTTTTTGTGAGAGCATTTCTTGGACTTGAAGTGTGAAGATGAGTTGTAGGAAATGTCTCCCCCTTCAAGATGAGCATTGGATGGGATTTTTCTGATGAACCATGAAAAAGTTATGCCTTGGTCAAGTTACAGTTGACTTTTCAGCTGTCCAAAAATAGAAACTTTTGCATCTTGATGATTTTTGAGCCAAGCTTTGAGAATCATGATCAAGCATTGATCAAATGATGTTTGTGGCTTCAAAATAAGATGTTGACCAAAAATTTGAACTTTTGACTGCCAAATGACCATTTTGCCCCTACAACTGACTGTTGAGCAATTAGGGTTTTTGACTGTGCAACTTGTGCTGAAAGTCTTGAGACTTGATATGAGGATGCTTGACCATATTTGTAGGCATGTGAGACTTGATTAGGCCCTTGGAAACTTCATTTTCTTGATCAGAACACAAACCCTAATCTTGACTGTTTAGGAGACCCTTGACTGTGCAACCCTTGGGGAGATTTTGAAGCTTGACTTGGCAAATCTTTGAAGAATATGGGAGGGCAAATTTTGGGGTACAACAGTTGCCCCTGTTCAATCTTCTTAGACCTGAGGGTGCAGATTGGCTGACGTGCCTTTCGTAATCCGAAGGTGGAAGATGATTGAACACTAGAGTGCCCAGAAATTTGCGCTCACATAGTAGCAGTGATGGTGGAAATGGGCTTATAGATGCCATCTGGAGATTGATGGGGGTGATGGGCTTATAGATGCCATCTGGATGTTGATCGCATAAGAGATTCCTTAGCGAGAACTTGCGTACCTGCAAAAAAGAAAAATTAGTACCTGACACGTTGCAGGAGCTAGTTTTCAGATGCTTGGTATAGATGTGTCCTCACTGGTTACATGAGCTGGATCTGGAGCTTCAAATGGTGATGAATGAACCAGGGATGGTTACTACCTCCGCATGAACGGTGAGAGAACCTTGGGTGACCTTAACTTCAACAACGCTCGTTGAGAAAATCTTGGTGGGAATTACCATCTTCGCAGTATCGGGAAGAGGACCAAAGGAAATTATAATCTGAAAGGGAATTACATCTCACACACCGTCGGAGAGAGAACCATAGGAAATTATAACCTGAAAGGGAATTACATCTCACACACCGTCGGAGAGAGAACCATAGGAAATTATAACCTGAAAGGGAATTACATCTCACACACCGTCGGAGAGAGAACCATAGGAAATTATAACCTGAAAGGGAATTACATCTCACACACCGTCGGAGAGAGAACCATAGGAAATTATAACCTGAAAGGGAATTACATCTCACACACCGTCGGAGAGAGAACCATAGGAAATTATAACCTGAAAGGGAATTACATCTCACACACCGTCGGAGAGAGAACCAAAGGAAATTAACCTGAAAGGGAATTACATCTCACACACCGTCGGAGAGAGAACCATAGGAAATTATAACCTGAAAGGGAATTACATCTCACACACCGTCGGAGAGAGAACCAAAGGAAAATATAATCTCAAAAGCGGGCGTTTGAGAAAACCTAAAAATGGAATTATCATCTCCACAACGTCGGGAGAGAACCAAAGGAAATTATAATCTCAAAGGCGGGCGTTTGAGAAAAACCTAAAATGGAATTATCATCTCCACAACGTCGGGAGAGAACCAAAGGAAATTATAATCTCAAAAGCGGGCGTTTGAGAAAAAACCTAAAATGGCTTCCACTGAGTCTTCATCAGAAAAATCTGTTGGGAGTCGATTTAGCTGGACTAGAGAAGGCCTCGGACTGGATAAGAAATCTTTGGAGTTGATTAACTGAACCGGTCTAGGTCTTGAAATCTGATTGAGAATTTAACTGAATCTTTCCTGAAAGGTAAAGGTCAGTCATATGCAATGCATGATATGAACCAAACAATGATGTTCTCAACATAAATGAGATTTGTAAGATATGATGCGCATATGCATGCTATAATGATGTATGTGATGTTTAGGAATGTATGTTTTTGTCTAGGAAAATAAATCCTTGACGGGTGCCGGGAAGTCACTCCTGGGCTGATGTTGGAGAGTAGATTTTGCTTCCGCTGGGAATGATGATCGCAAGAATATCGGTAGGAGAAGATGACTCCGTTGGGGAATAAACTTGGCGAATGGAATAACTCTGCAGGGAGGAAAGTACCCTAGCGATCTTGCTGGGAAGCAATACTCTGTGGGGAGAGAGATACTTTGCTGAGTCGTTGATTAAATAACTTGCTGGGGATACCCTTGCTGTATCAGAAGTTTTAAAAGACTCCGCTGGGGATAAGAAAGAACTGTGTTGACGACGATCTTTCCGTGGCTTTTGGCTGAGGATAACCCAGTTATATCCTAGTACGAAAATAACTCTTTAAATAAAGCCGGGAGACGCGTTCGTGCTTTGCGAGGGATAAGCTTCCAGAATCTACTGGGGATAAGCTTACTGCTTGGGGAGATGAATTCCAACTTTCCTGGGGAACTAGATTGGACTCTTCTGGGGAAGTTTGAACTGTACTGGGGAGATGACTCCATTGGACGTTTGTATGCCGCCGGGGAACAATCTTTAGACCAAGACTGCCGGGGATGCTCGTTAAAAATATATGCTGCTGGGGAATGTTGATATCTGCTGGAGGATACTCAACTTTCTTTAAGGTCTGATAACTTTGCTTGAAGAAGAGTGTACTGGCTGCTTACTCTCTGGGGAATTAGGATATCTGGTTATGTTCTTTAGCTGAACCTACCTCGATGCCTTGGAGGATAGAACAACTAGATTGCTTAGACAACTCTTTATTGCCCCTGTTTCTAATGTTACCTGTAATTAATCCTTTGTTTCGTATGCAAGTATTTATGAGTTAGCAAATTATTGTCAATGCATATATCACAAATTGAACCTTGGACGTTCTTCGCAAAACAAAACAGAAAAAGGAAAAACAATTGGCACTTTTAACTGAAAAGTATATTTGTATTGATTTTTGAATGGCCTATAAATAGTCGTTTTATGTACAATAGGCTGACGTCCTAGTAAGAGAACGCCGCCGCACAAGAGAGTTTATACAAATTTTGTACAAAAGAAAATAAAACAGCTGCGTGAAATGAATGATCCCACTGGGTTTCAACTCTGCTATTGCCTTTATATCCCCGAGCGTCTCATCACTTGATGACCTAAACGAAGATGAAGCTGACTGATCAATGCCGTCTGAACTTGAGGTAGATACCGGATTCTGGATGCAAAGTGATCAACGAGACATAGTATTACGCTTTTATCCCTAACTTTTGCCTGGACCTCCCTTTCGGGTTTTCAGTCCACCGGGATACCCATTTTTGCCCAAGCCGCCTTTTCAGGTTTTCGACTTGCCGGGTGTACAGATTTTTTTTTTTTATTTTCATCCCTTGATTTTGCCCGAACCCTTTTGGTTCGCCGGGAAGCCCTAATTTTTGCCTAGGCATGTCAGCCTAGCGGGTCTTTTTATACGTAGTATCTTTTTACTATGTCTGCATTGGCGGGGTGAGGAAGGTCGTCACCATCCATGTTGGTTAGAATCATGGCTCCTCCTGAGAACACATGCTTAACCACAAATGGCCCTTCATACGTAGGGGTCCATTTGCCCCTTGGATCACTTTGAGGAAGGATGATTCGCTTGATTACCAGATCCCCAACTTGATATTCCTGTGGTCTGACCTTTTTGTTAAATGCCCTGATCATTCGTTTCTGATACGTCTGACCGTGACAGATAGCAACAAGTCTCTTTTCATCAATAAGGTTGAGTTGATCAAGTCGTGTCTGGATCCAATCATCTTCGTTCAGATTTGCATCCTTCATTATCCGGAGGGAGGGTATTTGCACTTCGATCGGTAAGACTGCCTCCATACCATAAACCAAGGAGAACGGAGTTGCCCCGGTTGACATCCTAGCTGAGGTACGGTACCCATGTAGAGCGAACGGTAACATCTCGTGCCAATCTTTATAAGTCACTGTCATCTTCTGCACGATTTTCTTGATGTTCTTATTTGCTGCTTCTACAGCCCCATTCATCTTCGGTCTGTAAGGAGAAGAATTGTGGTGCTGTATTTTGAACTGCTCGCAGAGCTCAGCGATCATTTTGTTATTCAGATTGGTACCGTTGTCTGTGATGATTCTCTCAGGGACGCCGTACCGACAGATCAGATTATGTCGAATGAACCGTGCCACGACATTCTTGGTTACTGTAGCGTAGGAAGCTGCTTCAAACCACTTTGTAAAGTAATCAATCGCTACAAGGATGAAGCGATGCCCGTTAGATGCCGTAGGTCTGATTTCACCGATCATATCAATGCCCCACATTGCAAACGGCCAAGGCGCAGTCAGAACATTCAGAGGAACTGGAGGAACATGCACCTTGTCTGCATAAATCTGGCATTTATGACATGTCCTGGAATGTTGGTAGCAGTCAGCTTCCATTGTGGACTAGTAATACCCTGCCCGAAGGATCTTCTTCGCCATTGTATGTCCACTGGAATGTGTACCGAAGGTACCCTCATGTAGCTCTGCCATAATCCTTTCTGCTTCAGTCTTATCCACACAACGCAGTAAGGTCGAATCATGGTTTCGCTTGTACAAGATGCCGTTGCTAAGGAAGAACTTTGCCGCGAACCTTCTCAGGAATTTCTTATCATTGACAGATGCACCTTCAGGGTATTCCTGAGTTTCCAGATATCTCTTCACCTCATGGTACCAAGGCTTCTCAGTCACCAATTCAGTCTCGAGATCACAACAGTATGCCGATTCGTCCAGTTTCCAGATGATGATCCGGGGAGCCTCATTGTCCCACTTGACTTTGAACATAGAAGACATCGTAGCTAACGCGTCCGCTAACTGATTCTCCTCTCTCGGGAAATGTTCAAAGGTTATCTCTGTGAAGTGGGGGATCATTGTCAACACACATTCTCTGTAAGGAATAAGATTCGGATGTTTCGTATCCCACTCGCCTTTGATCTGGTTGATCACGAGAGCGGAATCTCCGAAGACACTCAGAAACTTGATCCTTAAGTCAATTGCAGCTTTGAGTCCCATGATGCACGCCTCATACTCCGCCATGTTGTTGGTGCAGTTGAAACATAGCCGGGCAGTGAGTGGAGTATGAGTGCCTTGAGGGGATATGATCACAGCGCCGATACCATTACCCAAAGCATTGGAGGCCCCGTCAAAGTGCATAGCCCATCGGGATCCTTCCTCAGGTCCTTCATCCGGTCCAGGTACTTCACAATCAGTCACTATCATGATGCTTTCATCCGGAAACTCGAAGTTCATTGACTGATAGTCATCTACGGCCTGATGTGCCAAGTGGTCTGCCAATACACTTCCCTTGATGGCTTTCTGGGTTGTGTACTGAATGTCGTATTCCGTCAAGATCATTTGCCATCTTGCAATTCTCCCAGACAGAGCAGGCTTTTCGAATATGTACTTTATAGGATCCATCTTTGAGATCAACAAGGTAGTGTGAGTCAGCATATACTGTCTCAGCCGGCGAGCAGCCCATACCAAAGCGCAGCAAGTTTTCTCAAGCAGTGAGTATCGGGTCTCACAGTTGGTAAACTTTTTGCTAAGGTAATAAATGGCATGCTCTTTTCGGCCAGACTCGTCATGCTGCCCCAGCACACACCCCATTGAGTTGTCAAGTACTGTTAGGTATAATATCAGAGGTCTCCCTTCAACCGGTGGCATAAGGATGGGTGGTTCTTGGAGATACTCTTTGATTCTGTCAAAAGCAGCCTGACATTCATCATTCCAACGTACTACCTGATCTTTCTTCAGCAGCTTGAAGATTGGCTCACAGGTAGCAGTTAGGTGTGAGATGAACCGAGCAATGTAATTCAGGCGTCCTAAAAAGCCTCTGACTTCTTTCTCTGTTTTAGGAACTGGCATCTCTTGAATAGCTTTGACCTTAGCAGGGTCCACTTGAATTCCCTTGTCACTTACCACGAAGCCTAGCAACTTTCCAGACCTTACTCCGAAGGTGCACTTGTTCGGGTTCAACCTCAGCTTGTACAGTTTCAGACGGTCAAACAATTTCTGCAGATGATCAAGGTGTTCTTCCTCAGTCTGGGACCTTGCGATCATGTCGTCAACATACACCTCTATCTCATGATGGATCATATCATGAAATAAAGCAACCATGGCACGTTGGTAGGTTGCCCCAGCGTTCTTCAGTCCAAAAGGCATGACCTTGTAGCAGAAGGTGCCCCACTGAGTAACAAATGTAGTCTTTTCCATGTCTTCAGGAGCCATTTTGATCTGATTATAGCCTGAAAAACCATCCATGAAAGAGAACACCTTATGCTGAGCTGTATTGTCAACAAGGACATCAATGTGAGGTAGGGGAAAGTCATCCTTGGGGCTGGCCCTGTTCAGATCCCTGTAGTCGACACACATTCTGACTTTACCGTCTTTCTTTGGTACCGGCACCACATTAGCAACCCACTGAGGGTAAGAAGTCACTGCAAGAAACCCAGCATCAAACTGTTTCATTACCTCGGCTTTGATCTTCTCAGACATCTCTGGACGCATACGACGGACCTTCTGCTTAACCGGAGGGCAGTCTTCCTTAGTAGGCAGATGATGGACCACAATATCGGTATCCAACCCGGGCATGTCTTCGTAGGACCAAGCAAAGATCTCCATATAATCATGCAGCATCTGAGTCAACCGCTGCTTCACGCTGAGCTCTAGGTTGGCACCAATCTTCACCTCTTTCCTGTCTTCTTCAGTACCCAAGTTTACTGTTTCCACTGGCTCTTCATGGGGTTGAATTGCCCTCTCTTCCTGAAGCAACAGTCTTGCAAGCTCGCCAGGCACTTCGCAATCATCTTCACCTTCGTCTTCGGCTAAGTTGATCGGATTTTCGAAGTCATAACTGGCAGTAGCAGAGTCGTTACCAGTGAGATCCAGGGTGGATTGAAACCTGTATGAGTGAGTGTGTGTAAATACAGCTGTTTTGCAATACATAAAGAAAGGAAAGAAAAGGAGCGCAAGATTTGAAATGTGAAAAACGTCCAATGCTTTTATTTATGATATATGACAGTGACAAACAAAAGCCCTCACAAATAAGACCACGGTGCCCCGGGTAAGACACCGGGCCAACAGAGTTTTAAATTATTGTTTATTACATATGCCAAAACAAAGAAGTTCATTACTGGGTGACAAAAGTTATAGGTGTAAAGTCTTTAGCAGTCCAATTGGCCAATCCACCATCAGCCATCGGGTAGATCCAACTATCAAACTCTGACTCTTCCACTTCGTCTTCCTCTCCAATAGCATTCACTCCTGAGTGGGTGATGAACACAGGAGGTCTTCCAGCCCTTGCCTTCCGTACAGCCTTCTGAGCCTCTGTAGTAAAACCCAGCCCAAACTTGTTAGCCTTAGGAGTAAAATCAGGGAGCTTGCCCCAGTTTGCACCTTCACCTCTTTCAATCACAGCCCGGGCGTCCTTTAAGGAGGCCATCTTCAAAGGAGAAACCTCTTCAACCACTGCTTCTGTTGCTGCCAAAGTCTGTGGCACCTCCTCAAAATGTTGAAAGGGGGTCTCAATGAACTCCCCATCCATTTCCACGTACCTGAAGGAGTTGAGGTGGCTGACCATGTATTCCTCTTCCCCTTGCACTGTTACAATCTTTCCCCTGACCGGGTACTTGAGCTTTTGATGCAACGTGGAGGTCACAGCTCCAGCCTTGTGGATCCACGGGCGACCCAGCAAACAAGAATAGGATGGACGGATGTCCATCACATAGAATTTTGAATCGAAGACCTGTGACCCAACCCTGATTGGGATGTCCACCTCACCATGTACCATTCTTTTAGACCCGTCAAAGGCCCGGACAACAATGTTACTTGGTTTGAGCTCTAGACCCTCACAGTCCAGCCTATCCAGAGCCTTCTTGGGCAGCACGTTTAATGAAGAACCAGTGTCAACCAGCACATGAGCAAGAGTAGTGCCACTGCATTCAATGGAGACATGCAGGGCATCATTATGGTTCTTCCCTTTTGCTGTCAGATCGGCATCAGAGAAACCCAGGCCATTATCAGCGGTTAAGTTGGCCACACAGTCGGTGAACTGGTCAGCAGACGTCTCTTGGGGTACGTGGGCTGTCTTTAAGAAAGCAATCAGAGCCTTGGCATGGGCCTCTGAACACAGCAGCAGTGACAACATGGAGATTTTGGAGGGGGTGTGCCCCAGCTGTTCTACGACGTTGAAATCACTTTTCTTTATTATCTTGAGGATTTCTTCCATTTCCTGCCTGGAAGACTCAACAATGGTCTTCGGTGCCTCCGTCCGGGCAGGCACATCAGCAGCAATCCCCTTGCCCCGAGTATCAGATGGCTCGGCAGCAGGGGTGGAAACTTGGTCAGGCGGTGAAACAGGCACACTGGCAGGTGTGATGATCAAAGGCCTCTGAATTACCGGGGGAGCAATGTCTGGTGAAAACAGTCTTCCACTACGAGTGACCTTAGCAGGCCCAGTGATGTTGGAGACACCAGTATCAATGTTGAACTCTTGTTTCACACCCAGAACGTAAACATCTGCCCCATAGTGCCATGGGACAGCCTTATCAGACTTGTAGGGGATGGGTCCCGGAACAGTAATGGTGATGGGAGCAATCTTGTGAACCGGCAAAATTTGGACAGGCTTCTTCGAAGGAGCCTTGGAAGGGTTGTTGAAGATGGTAACAATTGAAACTTCTTCAACAGGAGCAGCAGGAACAGCAGTCTTTCTGAACAAAATCTCTCTACTATCCATCAGGTTTTGGACGCCTGACTTTAGCAGAGAACAACCAGCAGGGGAAGCAACACATAGAGGGCAACCCTTGCTACATCCCGGAAATAAACCGGCTAGCAACAAGTTCCTCTTGACCGTCAGCAGCGGAGTAGCAACATCATCCACCGAAGCTACATACAAATCCTCCTCAACAGCATTCACTCCATGCTGGGGCATGAGAGCGGTTACAACATTCGGCCTCTCGGGCGCCTCAAACTGTATCTCCTTTGCGTCAATAAGGTCCTGAACCTTATTCTTTAGGGTCCAACAGTCATCTGTGTTATGCCCCGGGCTATCAGAGTGATAAGCACAACGAGCATTTGGATTATACTTAGGAGATGTAGTATTGGGAAACTTCGGAGCCTCTCTGACGGTCACCAAGTTGGTTGAGAGCAGCTGTGGCAAGATCTGTGATTAGGTCATGCTCAACCGGGTAAACTCTCTCCGGGGTCTTTCAGCCCTTTGAGGATTGGTCGGCCGAGGAGCGGCAGCAGGTTTAGCAATCATTACCGCACTGACAGATTGGCGGCGCTCAGGTCTTTCTGGTCTCCGGGAGCTATATACAGCACTAGCCTCCTTTTTGAAGGGTTTCTTTTCAGCATTGGAGGAGGCAACCTTCTGTATCTTCCCCGATTTTATACCGGCCTCGATCCTTTCACCAGTCAGGATCAGATCAGTGAACCCAGCAGAGGAATTACCAATGAGATGATTGAAAAATGGGCCAGATAGGGTCCCCAAAAACATATCCACCAGCTCCCGGTCCGTCAATGGTGGCTGCACCCTGCCAGCCAGATCTCTCCATTTCTGAGCGTACTCCTTAAAACCTTCACCCGACCCTAGCGACATACCCTGGAGTTGGGTACGCGTAGGAGCGAGGTCGGAATTATATTGATACTGCTTGTAAAAAGCAGTGGCCAGATCTTCCCAGTTACGAATGCTGATTCCATCCAGCTGATAGAACCATTCGAGGTGAGTCCCTGAAAGACTCTCCTGGAAGAAGTGGATCCATAAGTTCTTGTCTGCCGTGTAAGGCTGGATCTTCCTTACATAAGAACGGAGGTGCAACTTGGGACAGGAAGCCCCGTCATACTTCACAAAGGCAGGTGCCTTAAACTTATGTGGAATCACCACCCAAGTAGATAACCCCAAGTCTCCGAAATCCAGTCCAGGCACACGCTGAACTTCCATAGCTTTTAATCTGTCCTCCAGCTGCTTGTACCGGTCTTCAGCAGGAGGGTACTGTTCGTCGTTGAAGTCTGTTTCAGTATCAGAGACCACAGGAGTAGGGACCTCCCTTTCTTGGTGACTACCTTCCCCCACAGATGGAGTAGTCCTCTCAGCCTCATCTTGCAAGGTGTTCCCGAGTTTGCGCCCAGTGTTGAATAGCACAGTCCTCTTCTTCTTCTTATTCTTCTTCAGAAGCATAGCCTTCAGCTCTTTTTGACCTTGAGCCAAACCCATGATCAGCTCCTGAAATTGGGCGTTCTGCGCCTGAAGGGCCTTGATAGATGTCTCGGTTGATGATTCAGGGTTCATGATGCTGAAATAAACAGCGAAGAACAGTCAGCAACCTGAAAAGAAGGGTACCTGTGGTGCATATGATGAATGGAATGCGTATGATTTATGTTTTCAAACACAATCGGGAATCAACTTTGTAAACAAAAAGGAACACACTTCATTAAATTCAACTTTGAAACTGAAATTATTCAACAGGTTGCCTTTAGGCGTTACATGAAAGGAAATACTGAAAAGGGAAATAAGACTGTAAAAGAACATCCGGAGCTCCTTATTGATCCCATGGTCTCCTCTTCTCAGTACGGATGTAGGCGTTCAGAGCTCGCTCATTCTCCAACTGCTTTGTCAGCTTCTGGATCTTCAATTCTTGCTCGTTGAACCTTTCCCGATAAGAATCCCGCTCTTCTTGCAGTTGCGACCAAGATCTCTTCAATGTCTCATAATCAGTAGGTATCTGAGGAGGAAGGACAGTTGGAGGAACACCATCCTTGTCAGGACACTCAAGAATGATAGGTCTGACAGCTTCATATGGCATACCTAACTTCTGAGCACGGATGCGAACCCATTTGTAGTAGGCTTCCATAGGTAAAGAAGTCTTTGGTCCTAACTCTTGTGGGTCAGCTTTATGAACTTTGTCCCAAGCCTTGATGAACCTACGACGCAGCTCGTCACTATCTACCTGAAATTCAAAACTGATGTGAGGCACCAACATCTCATGGGGACCTGCTCTTCTTGCTCTTCCAAACTGACGGAGCGTTAGACATGGATTGTAAGAGATTCCTCCTTGGGTACCAATCAGAGGAACATTAGGGTATTCCCCGCATCGATCAATGACAGCTATCTCATCCAAACCTCTGCAAGTCCAAATGATGTCTTTATCGGTGAGAGACATTAACCTATGAGCCCAGCCTCTTCCTTCTCGGTTCTTCAGTACGAACTTAGGGAGGTGCGAAATAAACCACCTCACCAACAAAGGGATACAACACCAAATGGTTCCTCGTCTTCGGGTAGTGCGAGCATGAAGTTGTTGCAAGATGTCACCCAAGAGAGTGGGTACGGGATTCTGAGACATAAAGATCCTTATGGCAGTGACATTGATGAAGTTGTCAGGATTGGGAAACAAGACTAACCCATAGATTAGGAGAGCCAAGATGTCTTCATATGCCCTAAAGTCCAGGTCATTCCAGAAACTGTTAGCTTTACCAATCAGAAATTTGGCCAAGAAACCCTTAACTCCGCTTCTAGTTACCCAGTTGTCCATTACCTCTTGATGTGTCAAGGGAAGAGCTGCAGCAACATCCTCAAGCCTGAGGGTCTTTTCCCAACCAGTAAAGGGGGTCTGATCCAAGATAGGGACACCAAGTAAATCAGAGAATTCTTCCAGGGTAGGGACCAGCTGGAAGTCTTGAAAGGTGAAGCACTGGTACAGAGGGTCATAGAACTGGGTCAGAACACTCATCAACTGTTGATCCCGCTTTGCAGTGACTAAACTGAGAAGAGAACCATGCCTCTGAATGAAGGAAGTGGTATTTGGAATCCTGTTAACCAACTCTTCAAGCAACTCAGGTGAGTGAACAAAGTTGAAACGGACAGTATTCCTTCGCACAGACATCATGGTGTCCTACAAAACAGAGCAAAGGTGAAACCCTCTTGTCTTTGAAATGGTCAGCCCTTATGCAGGATGCATGCAATGCTCATGATGTTATGATGCTATGATAAAGCACACCACAAATAGATACAAAGGCAAACATGGTAAGGCACACAAGTCACACAAGGCAAGCCCTCAAAGTTTAGGCCAGCATGAGGTCTAGGTACTACCCTCTTTCAGTTTGTTGGTTCATACCTGTCCTATCAAAGTAACCGGGTTCTTAGAGGATCCCAATATCATTGACTACCCTCAATCGGTCATAACTCCAGCATCGCAATCTTTTCTTGCGGCCAGAACCATCACGAGAGTTTAGCCTCAATGGGCGTAGCATACTGCTACTGTTCTAATGGCCAAGTTGTGTCAATTAAGGTTCTAAGGTTGTTGGTGCTTAATGACTCCTTAGAAGACCCATATTCTCCTCGTTGCAACACAAGGGATATCGGTACAGACCAAGGTGCCACACCAACGTAGCCACTGTTTCACCCGTGTCGGTCTACGCCGGACAGGTCCCTCACAGCTTATGCTACCTAAGCAGGGTATCCCCAGATCCGGGTTAGGATCTATAGAACTCCCAAGACAGTCCCACAATTTAAAGCAAACAAGTCAAAGCAATTGAAAACACAGTGATCTTAGTCCTAAGGTACACCTCACTTTAAAAGTTATCCCCAGCAGAGTCGCCAGTTCTGTGATCGGTGGATCTGGAACTGACTGTTTTAAAGCTGGTTCGCGAAATGTCGCGGTAAGCAAGAGTCGCCACCGTCTTTTATTTTCTCCAACATGGAAAGGACAAAAGCACAGAAAAATTCCTTATTGAGATTAGTTCTCGGTTCGGGAGGTAGATTATAGAAAGGGAAGGTGTTAGCACCCTTTCTATCCATGGTTATCCATGGGCTCTTAGATACTTGCTCATTGTGTTTTCAAAATGTTTGTTTGCTTTTCAAGGTGAGTGGGTTTTAAAAAGTTTCTTTGAAAGTTTCAGATCGACTCTTGTATCAGTCCTCAAGAGTGTTTGAAAAGTTGTTTTGAAAGCTTTTTGAAAAGTGTAAGGTGTGAAAAGTATTTTGTTTGTTTTTGAAAAGAGCAAGTATCTATGAGAATCTACCTACCCTAAGGAATTAAGCTGTGTAATTGTCCTTTAGGTAGTGCCATCCCACCATTGAGAGATAGGTAGCACCACCGTTGGAGGTGTTCGGGTCAATTCGAGGTTCGGGATATGGTGATCACCAGAGCAATGGGAAGACACCTTAGAAGCTACCCTCATGCCGGGTTCCCGGATCATGAGGACTTACTAAAACATCTTCTACTCGACGATCACCTTTCGAGGGGCAAGGCAATAGTGAGGCGTACCCTAGGGGTGGTGTGTGCGATTTGTGTGTCGTTTTCATTTGCATTTATCTTGTCATGTTTATTGGTGTTCTACGCTTGTTTTTATTTTGTCCATACATTCTTTCATGCTTTTTATTTAACAGTTAAAAAATTGCGAGAAAAGTAAAAGTCTAAAGCTATTACAAACGGCGCGGGTACACATCGCCAAAAGTTTCTCGAACCCGATTTGACAGAAAATAAATAAACAAAGTAAATAAAGAATTAAAAGTGCGAGTAATTAAATACATGGCTTCGGGAGAGATACATGAATATTTAAACGGAATAAAATAATATGCGAATTAATAATTAAATCGAAACGAGGGCGTTGGACCCTTTTTGCAAAATTAAGATAATGATGGAGTTAATTAATTAAAAGAAAAGGAATTGTTTTTTGGTATTTTATGATATTTTAGGATTTAAATGAAAAGAGTGGGTTAATTAGTATTAAAATAAGATGCCAACCCTAATTCTAATTATTTTTAATTTATTAAGAAAAAATATTGAAGTTTTTAACCTAAATTAAACCTAATTTTTATGTACAAATTTAATTACAAAAATATATATCTAATTATTTAATTATTTATGAAAGAAAAATAAAAAGATGAAAAATTAATTAATTAAACCTAATTCTATGTTTTTTTAGATTTTTATTATGGAAAGAATTAAAATTGCAACCTAATTTAAAACTAAGTTTAATTATATGCAAATTTATTTAAGAAAATACTAAAATAAAAATTATTTATTGTTTTAACTCTTTTCTGATTTTTTTTTATGTGTTTTATGTTTTTATGGAAATAATTAATTAATTGAAAGCAATAATTAAAAGGAAAAATAGAAAATAATAAAAACAAAGAAAATAGAGAGAATTACAAACCCAGGGGGTTCAGACCCCAAATTATGAGGCATCTTTAGAAATTTTAAGCCCATTTATCCATTGGTCCGTTTGACTTTTCACGCTAGCATGTGGATTCATTGACCCAAGCTTATGACGTGCTTCAGATTGTAGCCTTTGATTGGATCTCTAGGGACACGTGGACATTGATTTTTGAGGATGCATGAGAGTCTTCAGCCTGGGCGCTACACATGAACATTAATTGAGAAAAAACAAATGGAAAGGATGAAGACCTGGGATCGAACCCAGGTCATTAACATTACCAGTCTTATGCCTTGCCAGTGGAGCCAACTCACGCGTTTGATTAATAAACAACCAACAAATATTATAAAAAGAAAACAAAAGGTTAGTGGGTTCTGCGCGCGAATATTTAAAAGAACCAATCATGGCTGGCCACGCATCGTCTTCCTCGCGTGGGTTTTTTATTTTTCTGAAATACAAACACATTAAGCCACGGTTTTCCAACTGTTCTCTTAGGCACGCTTTGGAAAAATAGCGATTAGCTATTAGGTGCTCATAAATTGAGCGCGAGTATGGATTCTGCTTCGTCCAAGTGCGCTAAATTCAATGGCTTTGGTCTCAGCCTTCAATTTTGCTTTATTTCAAAACCCCCAATTTAAGGTCCTGTAAACCCTAAAATTCAATAATGGTATAATCGTGTACAAGGCATAAAAACATAATTAAACACATGGGTTAGCTTTAGAAGTGCATAAGGAATATGAATCAATGAATAAAGTATTATGAGGATGTCTGCAAATCAAAATACGCATGTGCATTTTTCATGAAACATATTGAGTTCTGTATACCGATTCCTGAGGTTTTGATGAGCGTTTGTGATTGGAAAACGTTCGGTGATGCTTGAGGAAGCTAATGGAATAGGCTTTGAGACTTGAATCGCCTTGCAAAGGTGTTTTCAGATTTGAGTTTCTTGCAAAAAATTTCAAGTTTGATTTTAGCAATAGGGCGCAGCTTCTTGTTCAATTTTGTTGTGTATCATCTGTATATACCCTAGGCAATGTGTTTGGATGAGAGTTATGGCCAATAATGCCTTGCATTGATGTTTAGGATTTTCACATAAACCTCCATTATCACACCTTCCATTTTTTGCCTTATTTTGAATTCTTGCCTTATTTGAGCCTTAGCACGAAAATGGTCTAGACTTAATGGTAGTTCAAGGCTAGTTAAGGCCAAATATTTCATTTAATCAAACTTTTTGATTTTTTCTTGATTTTAAAAGATTTAAACTTAATTAAATCCAATAAAATCAATTAAAAATGAAAAAATTAATTAAAAAATATGAAATAAAAGGTGGGACACGTGGGAAGCATGGCCAAGTTAATTCAAGTGGAAAAAGTGGGCCCCTTTTGTCAAAAATGAGATTTCAAGGATAAATGATTTTGGCCATTTCACAAAAATTTCCCAACTTCTCCAATGCCTAACTTGCTCAATTTTTAAGCTTTGCTCATGTTCTTAGACATTTTGGAAAGGTTTTTGAGTCCTCTAACCAATGTCATTGGTCCCGTGTCATTTTGATTTACCAATCTCAAGTTATGGCCTTTGACTTAAAGTCCCTTTTTGTTGACTTTTGAAAATGACCTATAATGTTGAAATTGATAACTTTTTGTGAGAGCATTTCTTGGACTTGAAGTGTGAAGATGAGTTGTAGTAAATGTCTCCCCCTTCAAGATGAGCATTGGATGGGATTTTTCTGATGAACCATGAAAAAGTTATGCCTTGGTCAAGTTACAGTTGACTTTTCAGCTGTCCAAAAATAGAAACTTTTGCATCTTGATGATTTTTGAGCCAAGCTTTGAGAATCATGATCAAGCATTGATCAAATGATGTTTGTGGCTTCAAAATAAGATGTTGACCAAAAATTTGAACTTTTGACTGCCAAATGACCATTTTGCCCCTACAGTTGACTGTTGAGCAATTAGGGTTTTTGACTGTGCAACTTGTGCTGAAAGTCTTGAGACTTGATATGAGGATGCTTGACCATATTTGTAGGCATGTGAGACTTGATTAGGCCCTTGGAAACTTCATTTTCTTGATCAGAACACAAACCCTAATCTTGACTGTTTAGGAGACCCTTGACTGTGCAACCCTTGGGGAGATTTTGAAGCTTGACTTGGCAAATCTTTGAAGAATATGGGAGGGCAAATTTTGGGGTACAACAGGTTTGACGAACCCGCGCATTTCTGTTTCATTGAGACTGAAGAGGTGGCAGATAAACCCTGGTTCCACGAGGTTAAGAGGTATCTTGAGGCTCAAGAGTACCCCAAGGATGCATCTGTTAATGATAAGAAGTTCTTGAGAAGGTTCGCTACAAAGTTCTTCATCAGTAATGGGATTCTTTATAAGCGTAACCATGATTCGACCTCACTGCAATGTGTGGACAAGAACGAGGCAGAGAGGATCATGGCAAAGTTACATGAAGGTACCTTTGAAACTCATTCCAGTGGACATACCATGGCAAAGAAAATCCTACGGGCAGGATATTATTGGTCTACTATGGAAGCTGATTGTTATCAGCATTCTCGGACTTGTCATAAGTGCCAAGTCTACGCTGATAAGGTGCATGTACCTCCAGTTCCTCTGAACGTCTTGACAGCTCCTTGGCCTTTTGTACTGTGGGGCATCGACATGATCAGCGAGATCAGACCTACTGCGTCTAACGGGAATCATTTCATTTTGGTAGCTATTGATTATTTCACGAAGTGGGTTGAGGCATCTTCCTTTGCTATAGTAACCAAGAACGTCGTGGCGCGGTTCATCCGACATAATCTGATTTGTCGATATGGTGTACCAGAGAGGATCATTACTGACAATGGTACAAATCTCAACAATACAATGATCATCGAGCTCTGCAAACAGTTTAAGATACATCATCACAACTCTTCTCCTTACCGGCCGAAGATGAATGGGGCTGTTGAAGCAGCAAATAAGAATATCAAGAAGATTGTGCAGAAGATGACGGTGACCTACAAAGACTGGCATGAGATTTTACCGTACCTCAGCGCGGACGTCAACAGGGGCAACACCTTACTCTTTGGTGTATGGCATAGAGGCAGTCTTACCCATTGAGGTCCAGATACCCTCTCTTCGGATTTTGAAGGATGCAGGTTTGAGCGAGGACGATTGGATCCAGAACCGGCTTGATCAGTTGAATTTAATCGATGAAAAGAGACTTACTGCTCTTTGTCATGTTCAGACGTACCAAAAGCGAATGATCAAGGCATTTAACAAGAAAGTTAGACGCCAAGAATACCAAGTCGGGGATCTAGTAATCAAGTGCATCATATTACCGCAAGGTGATCCCAGGGGAAAATGGACCCCTACGTACGAAGGGCCATTTGTGGTTAAGAACATTTTCTCGGGAGGAGCTATGATTCTAACCACCATGGATGGTGACGACCTTCCTCACCCTGTCAATGCAGACATAGTGAAAAGATACTACGCATGATCAAAGACCCGCTAGGTCGATTGGCCTAGGCAAAAATAAGGGCTTCCCGGCGAACCAAAAGGGTTCGGGCAAAAGTAAGGGATGAAAATGAAAAAAATTGTACACCCAGCAATTCGAAAACCTGAAAAGGCGGCTTGGGCAAAAAAGGGTATCCCGGTGGACTGAAAACCCGAAAGGGCGGTCCAGGAAAAAATTAGGGATTAAAGCGTAACACTATGTCTCATTGGATCATCTTGCAACCAGGCTTCGGTATCAACTATCAAGCTCGGACGGCACCAATCAATCTGATCTACCTTCAACCAAGTAGCAAGTGATGAGACGCTCGAAGATATAAGGGAAATAGCGGAGTTGGAACTCAGTGGGATTGTTTCACATAGCTGTTTTTCTTTCTTTTACAAAAAATGTATAATTCTCTCGGCGACGTTATCTTACTAGGACGTCAGCCTCTTGTACAAAACGCCTATTACAGGCTAACTTAAAAAATCAATACAATTCATTTTCATAAAGAAATTTCAAAATTGTTTTTCTTTTTTGTTTTGTTTTGCAAGAACGTCCAATGATTCATTTTTGATATATGCATTTGAAAATAATTTCTGCTCATAAATATTTACATGCGAAACAAAAGAAAATTACTCGTAGTTCCAGGAACAAGGGCAAACAAGAAGTGTCCAAACCTTATAGTTGCTCTACCCACCAGGTACAGGGATAGAGCCAGCTTGAGAAAATAACTAAAGATACATACACTCCCCGCTGAGTAAGAAGCACCCAAAGATAGTGATGTTAATTCTCACCAAGCAGAGTTCATCTATCACCAACAAGGGAAGACCATCCCCAATGGAGTTTATTTCTTCCACAAGCAGAAACTCAATCCCCAACAGGGTTCATTATCGCCAGCAACGATAATTCATCCCCAACCGAGGTTATTGCTCCAAATCAGCAGATCTTCCGGCAGAATATCTCTTCCCCACAGAGCCATTTTCTCGTCAGTTTATTCTCCAGCAGAGTTATTCTCCCGCCAATTTATTTTCAAATCATCTTAGAACGTTACCCCCAGCGAGAACGAAGAACTCAACTCTTTATTCTCCAACAGAAGTCCAGAAATTATTCTCCCCAGCCATAAGACGTCATAAAAACATTGCATATCCATACATCATGACATGCGCATGCGCGTCATACAGCACAATCTCATTTATTTTGAGAACATCATTATTCGATACATGTCATGCATCATAACATTACATAAGACTAACTCTTTACCTTTCAGGGAAAGATGAAATCAAAATTCTCACAAGTTTCTCTGGTTCAGTCAAACCGATGCTAAGATTTCTATTCCAATTCAAGTTATGAAGCCCGGATCCGACCGGATAATATCTTGATTTCTCCATCATACTGTGAAGCCCGGAGAATAATCGGATAAAAGTACCAAAATACCGCGAATCCTGGAATTGACCAGATAGTGGTTTATCTTAAATTTAAGCTATGAGGCCCGAATTCGACCGGATAATAGTTTAATCCCCAGCAAGTTACTGTGAAGCCTGGTTTATGACCAGATAGCAGTACAAAGACACCATGAAGCCTGGAATCGACCTGATAGTGGTATATCATAAACACAAGCGGTAAATCCCGTAGATCGACTGAAAAACAGCTTAACAAGGTATTGTGAAGTCTGGAGATCGACCAGATAGCAGTACAGGACACCATGAAGCCTGGATTCGACCAGATAATGGTATAATACATCGTGAAGCCTGGATTACGACCAGATAGCGGTAAAAGACACTAAAGCCTGGGACTACCACCAGATAATAGTAAGGGACATTGTGAAGCTTGGATTTCGACCAAATAGCAGCTTACCCGGCCAATTACTAAGAAGCCCAGAATCGACCGGATATTAGTAGGCCTAAAAATCAAATGGAAGCCCGGATGCGACTGAAGCCTAGAACACGACCATATAAGAAGTAAGAAGTTGCGAAGCCTGGATTACGACCAGATAGCGACAAAGGACTGAAGCCTGGAATCGACCAGATAAAAGTATGAGACACTGCGAAGCTTGGATTTCGACCAAATAGCAGTTTACGTGGACAATTACTAAGAAGCCCAGAATCGACCGGATATTAGTGTGCCCTAAATTCAAGTGGAAGCCCGAATGCGACCAGATAACAACTTAATTCCTTCTGAAGCCTGGAGTACGACCAAATAAGAATCGAGAAATTGTAAAGCCTGGAAGACAACCAGATAGCAAGTTTAATCTCATCTCCCCGTTAAGTCACTGTAAAGCCTGGAGCACGACCAAATAGTTGTCGATCTTATTACTATGAAGCCTGGATTACGACCAGATAGTAGTTCATTTTCACATCTTCGACCAAGAGACGATTCCCCAGTAGGATAACAGACGACCGAACCTCCTAAAATTCAAATTTTACCAAGACAGAGACTAGCATTCCCCAGCATAGTCCTCCTCAACAATAGGTATACGGGCTCTCGCAAAGGAATCTCTTATGCGATCGACACTTCTAATGATGGCATCTTCAAGCCCATCTTCCGTCATCAACTTCCAAATTGCATCTATAAGCCCATTCCCGATATCGCAAGACGAGTACCACTTCATGCGAGTGCAAATTTCTGGGCACTCTAGTGTTCAATCATCTTCTACCTTCGGATCACGAAAGGAAGACAAGCCAATCTACATCCTTAGGTTTAAGAAGATTTAACAGGGGAAGTTGTTGTACCCCAAAATTTTCCCTCCGATATTTCTCAATACATTTCAAGTGAGGTCCTCAAATTGCCCAAGGAAGTCCAAGGGTTGACCAGACAAACTCCCTCCTAAGGCAGTTTTCCTCAAATTAGGGTTTCAGTTTGCATCAATGTACTTGATTCCAAAGGATACCAAATGCTCACCATTTTCCTAATATGTTCTCAAGATCAACCATGTCATATTTCAAGCCTTACATAGAACGTTTGCTCAGTCAATTGCTCAAAAGCCTGAAAATCGACTGTGCTAGAGCAAAAGTCAATTGTGTCCTACATATAGTCAAACTTCAAGATTTTTGGTCAAAATACTCATTTTGAATTATTATTCATCTTTTGATCAAGGGTTGATAATGATTCCTCAAGGATTGCTCACAATTCATTAAAACTCAAAAGTTGCTAAACTAGGGTTTTACAGGAAAAGTCAACTCAACTTTTACCAAGCATAACTTTTTCATAATTTATCAAAAATGACCCATCCAAAGTTAATTTTTAAGAGGATGCAATTCCCTACAATTCATATTCAGCTCCAAGTTCAAAATATGCACTCACAAGAAGTTATGAATTTGGACATTATAGGTCATTTTGAAAAGTCAACAAAAACACCTTCTTTGTCAAATCTTCATACATGGACATGGAATACTCAATTGAGATGAGACCAAAAGGGTTGCTTAGAGGACATATTAAGATTTCTAAAAAGTCCAAGAACACATCTCTAGGGTAAAAATTGAGGGAGTTATACATTGGTGAAGTTGACCTTTTTTGCAAAATTGCCAAAAGTCAAAAGTGGCCAAAATTGCATTTTTTGTCAAATGGGCCCAACTTTTTGAGCTTGTATTGAGTTGGTAACATGATCCACGACCCATGATCCTTCCCACTTGCCTTTATTTTATTTTTGTCATTTATTTTGATTTTTATTTCAATTAAATCAAATTAAATCAAAATAAAATCATGAAAATATTAAAACTAATCAAAGCTTGAGATTTTATGCATGTTTGGGTCTCTCATACAGCTGGAAAGAGAATCAAATCTTGCAAGGTTTGTTTGGATATAAAAAGGTAGAATTTTTCTTATTTTTGGAAAGATTAGATGCAAGGGTGAATCAATGACAAATCTTCATAATTGCAAGGATTTGATGCAAACTTGTAACTCTAATGTACTCTATGATATATATTGAATAAATCCAAAGCAAAAGAACAAGGATTGGAGGCGTGAGAAGTCAGAACTGATTTCAAAAAAAATCACTCAAAAGTGTTGGTTCGAGTTACTAGTTAGAGGAAGGTTCAAGGCGATTTAAAGCAGCCAATCCACTCCTAGACCTCCTCTGAAGCGATTCCAATCGTTTGCCAGCCCTCGCAAGCCCAAAAACGGGACGTATAGTCATCACGGTTTGGTATATTTTTCAAATTCGATTATCCAAATCCTTGCATCTTTATCATGTTTAAATGGTGCATTTGTGATTCTTACCATGTTTTGAAACTAACTGCATTGTTTGATTGTATTTTTGGAAGCCATACGCATAGCCACCATTGTTAGGGTTTCTGGGATCATTTTGGGGTTTTGTTATACAAGAGAAATTGGACATTGATATTGGTACCATGATACTTGTGAGGTTGAAACGAGTTGATTGGTGCCATTGATTTTCATTTATCATGCACGTGCATGATTTTTGGAACGGACAGGGGCTATACCTACGTTTGGCATCTGTAGGTAAAAGTCCTAAAATCTAAAACGACGGTGTTTACCGTTGTTTTTGGTAAACAACCGCTGATCTCCAAAAAGGTAAGTTTTTTGGTTTACTTACGGGATCGATCAAACTAATCCCAGGACATATGCTAACTTTTATGTAAAATGGGTAAGAAGGAAGAACGCACGTTCGACCCAGAGAAAGGATGTTTGAGATTGTTGAAAAGTAAGCAGAAGTATAGAAATGCAAGTAAAAGAAGTAAAAAAGATAACTTTGCAGGATAATAGTAAAGTAATGTAAAAGATTTTTATTAAGGAAAAAAGGTGTTTCTAACGTACATTGCTCAGCTTTATTCTTTCTCACGCAGTAGTTACTTGGATAATGTTTGATTAACTTAGTACAATAGGTTCAACACACTTGAAAATTACACAAGTTTCTTAATTTATACTAAAAGTAGGTAACCGTCGAGGGGACATTCTGCGCTAGGATGAAGACAAGTGTCTTCTGCATGTCTCTCGACCCATAGCTTTTGGCCACGTTGCCTCTTCTCAGACGATGATGAAAACTGCCTTTCCCCCCAATAATTCAAAATTCAAATAATCCTTGTTCCATGTACCATAGCGTGAACACTTTCTCTCAGTTGAGCAACATAAGTCTGCTTCAGTCGAATGAGCCATTGGTCGAAGATTCCTATCATAACTTAGATCTTTTTTCTTAAGTTATCTCATGTGTCGAATCATACCTCCTGGTTTGGTTCATTCCAGTTGTTTGGTCCAAAAGACCAAATACAATAAGTGTTGAATTTGGGAGCCAACAAATTTCCCCCCAAGAATGTCTATTTCGACGCTCAAAGAAATAGCCATTCTTTGAACTTCCCATTCGACACCTTTCTTCCCAGTTGTCCACCAAGTCTTGACGTGTGCTTTTCGCCTTCTAACAGCTGCTGCACTTGAGAAAACCATCATTACTTTTTTCCAAGATGTCTCTTCAAACCGCCGTTACCACGCTTGCCATGATGACCATATTCCTATAACCTAGGCAAGCATGTCCCAATGTTTCCCAATGCCTGCACGGTAACCGTTTCGCGCTTCACCACGTGTCCCACTACCTGCGAAACATTAAATGGTCTTGACGAGACATCTCCCTCTTCTGAAGGCTATAAATACTTCCAAGCCTTTCTATTTGGAACTTTTACCATTTCCATCATTTCTAAATCCCTTGCTTTCTCACAACATTGTACTGTCAACTTCTTTTTTTCTCTCAACACCTCAACAATGGCTTTTCTCTCTAATGCACCAAACAATCCTCAACCAAAAAACGCTAATGATGTCCAGAAACCACCAGAGATCTTTTCCACCAACCCTCATTCTTCCTCGACTAACAGGTACATTGCTGAACCTATGACGAAAGAATGGCGAGAAGAATACGATTCTCAGCTCCTCATTCCCATGAGATACGGTGGAAACATGTACCCTATATCTAGTCCGTTATCTTCATGCGTCGAAAATCCCTTGAAAAATTGCGCCTTCTTTCCTACTCACCCAAGGCTTAGACCCATAGGTTGCGCGAAGAAACCTAGGGAGGACCCTGAAGACGCTACTCTGGCTAACCAGCAGCATCCTCAGACTACAGAGGATATCAACCTCCAGTTCATGAACAAAGGGAATCGAATCTTTCGATCAAGCCCTAACCTTTCTTCTGAATACTCAGACTGGTTGAATAAAATGGAGAGGGCGCAAGCTTCTGTCTGGAAGGAGATGGGTATTTATGACTTGGTGATGCTGTCGAAGACAGGATTGCCTTACTGTCCCCTCATGCTGGTATCTTCATTGTACTTTTGGGATAGCGCACATTTCACTTTTCATCTTCCTTGTGGGATGATGACCCCCACTTTATTCGACATAGCTGCCATCACTGGTCTTCGACCCACTGGTGACTATTTAGACCCTGAAGACTTGTCTGAGGATCCTATTGGGTTTGCTGCTACAAAACCCACTTACACCACCTTTATAAACCACTTTCATGACAAAACCTCTAGTACCGTGTCGGAGGTGGAGTATATAGCCTTCTTGGCTATGTTGCTATCTCGTTTTGTGTTTTGTACTAAATCACTGCAGGTGACGAAAAAGATGATGACGCTCGTAACGCAACATCACCACAAATACCCCCCTTTGCTTGGCCGAATTGATTCTAGCCAACTTATATGACTCCATCAGTAATGGTGTGACTCAACTTAAGGTTATAGGAGACAGGGGGAGCTTGCTGCTATCTAGTCCCTTTTGGCTTCTCCAGCTGTGGCTCAGTGCCACCTTTGAATCTTTCCTTCCCCAAAAGAACAAGATTAACGAAGAGGCTCCTTAAATTTTGAACAGGAGAGTCGAAGGCATTAGGCTTGCATTGCTAACTCCCACTGATGAATGCCAACAGTTTCAGAAGGCCTTCACAAGCTTCGTAATGATGTTTGCGGAGCGAAAGAGCTTTGTTTCGACTATTGCGCCCTTTGCCAGTCGAAAAGTTGGTCCAAAATGGTTCACCAGACCATACCCTTCGAATGAGGAGGATGACGTGACTGATGAGTTCGTGAGCATGTGGGAATCGTTTCTGCGCCCCAGGATCATGCCCTTGAGATTCAAGAGCTCAAAAAATCAACTGAGCTTAATTGCTTATTAACCAAATCTTGTCTCTCGACAATTTGGTATTTCTCAATCACTCCCTTCACCTATTTATCCTCGAGAGAAGCTGCTGTTTTTTTATAATGCAGACTACTCAGAAGATGCCGCTACCAAGCACATTGGTAGGTATTCCGGTCGAACTATACTGACCCTGTTCGACTTTAACCTTCATTTTCTGAGTTCCGTCACTTTTGAGGGGTGGTGGAAACAGTACTATGACGAAGAGTTCTTCATTGAGAAGGACTTCGCCCACCATCTACGTGAGGCGTTTAAGCTAGTTCTCGACAGAGTCAAGAAAGGTATTATTCTTTTCCATCTCTTCGTCTTAGATTTGTCTTTCAACACTTAATTAACTATAGCTGTCTTGTCTTCTGTTTAGCTGTCAAGAGAGCCACCTCGAAGAAAACTGTTGAGAGTACAAAATGGGGAGATTCTGCTGTCAACCCCTCTCCCAAGGTATTTACCTTTCCTTCATACCCTTAGTTTTTTATCTGACATAGGTACTGATCCCCTCGACTTGATTTCCTGGGTATTCAGAAACCTACCCCCAAAAAACGGAAGGTTCAAGAGATCCAAATCTATAGCGATGAAGAAGAGGAGTCCCCTCCTGTTCCTTTGCAGAGACAAAGATTGAAAAAACCAGTTCCTGCCGTCGAACCCCGTCCAAAAATCAGGATTAAGACTACAGCTGGGAGGCCTCCCCCTGTAGTCATCAATGAACCTACTGAACAGGAGGTAATCGCTAGGTTAAACAATCCCAGCAAAAGTGACAACTCTAGTCCTGGTGCTGAAATCCCAGTCCAGGTATTTACTTCGACTGCTTATTATTTATTTCTCCACTCCCTTTTGCTTTATGAATATTCTAAAAGAAACAAATTCCTTCTATTTTCCAAGACACTGCCGGCACTTCCACACGAATTCCTACTCATGTTGAGGATTCTGTCACTCTCTTGAATAGTGAAGGGGATCTTACCTACAAGCCTTCTTCAGCGAAAGGATCTTTCATGAGTTCAGTTGACAAAGTAAATCAGACTTCTGAACCTGAGCACAAAACCATAGAAGAAGCTGATAAAGAAGAAGCTGCAGGAAACCAAGAGGAGATTAGGGTTCCGCTGGTCGAAGTGCGAGAGACTGAGGAGGAAGGTATCCTTGGCATTGAAACTGAAACAGAGAGGGAGAACATAGAGATCCCAGAAGCTGACGGTGAAGAAGTTTTTGAAGGAAACAAAAATCCTCCAAGCACTGAAGCGATTCCAAGTCAAGTGGCCAACGTGGTTGTTACAGCCAACGAAAGTATCCCTTCGACGGGATCCAGAACCAAAGAGGATTTGGCCTTACTGAAACAACAGAATCCGTTAGGTTATCTGACTGTAATTCTAGAGGTTCGAGAGAGTTCCTTTGATCGCAGCGCCTCGACTGCATCTGGAAGATCTACTTCGACTTCCCCTCTCGACGAGGCTCTTCAGAAGGTTAAAGCATAAATCTTTAAAATAGATTTGATGTTAACTTTAGAGTGGGAACCAGCAGCTCCTTCCTTTCTGAAGACTATCTTGAAAGCTGTCGATCTTTTTGTTGCTCCTCCGGATGTGGCCAGTGTAATCTTGGATTTACTCTTCATTGTCGACCAGGTATCAGCGGATTACAACCGTCAGAGAACTCTCACCCGTGAGATTGAAGAAGCCAATGGTCAGGTGGCTGCTGCTTGGCATGCTGCTACTGAGTCAGCTTCTAGGGTGAAGGATTTGTCGAAGGTCCAGGAGGCTAGACAAAAGGCGTTCGAGGAGATAGATCGAGACAATGCTCGATTGAGGGCACAGATTGCAGAGTTGGAAGCCAAAATTTCTGCCAACGACAAAAAGAAAGAGGAGCTTCTTGCTGTGAACAATGAGTCAGAAAGCCAAGAAGAATTGGCTGAAGGGTTAAGACATGCCGATCGAGCTCAATCTCTGGATGCTAAGCTCGAAACCCTTCACCAATCGAAATCTCTATGTGATCGACGACTATAATTGCAAAGAATCAAGTATATCCAGATTAAAGTTAATCTTCCCTTTTGAATCCTGCTTCTCTTATTCATGTAATCACTTTCTGTAACGATTTCAGAGCCATTTTGGCACTTTTAATGAAATTTTTAAGTTCCCATTTTGGCATTCTCTATCAACAGTGGCTATATATTATTTATTTTTACCTCTTGAAGCATAGGTCTATACGTTTTCAGGTATTTACCATTTACCTTCAAGAGTCTTTAATCTTCACTTAATTCTTCGATATCATAGGCTCTGCCCGAGAATGCTTGCACAATCCTAAAACGTCCTTCCCACTTAGGGGACCATTTTCCCAAGCTTCTATCTTTTCGATCCATTGGGAGTATTACTTTCCAAACTAGATCTTCAGGCTGAAACGTCTTAGACTTTACCCTTCGATTGTAGGATTTTTCGACTCGCTTTTTCTATAGTCTCAAAAGATCCAAAGCTTTCAACCTTTCTTCGTCTAAGTCTACTAGTTCATCCAACATCATGCTCCAATAGACTTCAGAAGGGATCTCATGATGTATCTGAATCCTTGTCGCTTGCAAGTGGATTTCCACTGGTAACACTGCATCATGACCATAGGTTAGGTGAAATGGTGTTGTCCCTGTGGCTTCTTTTGGACAAGTTCGACACGCCCATAGGACTTGATCTAGTGTCTTGTGCCAGTTTATGGGTTTCTTTCCCACATGTTTCTTTATTAAACTGATCACTACTTTATTTGCTTCTTCGACCTGGCCATTAGCGTGTGCATAATAAGGCGTAGACGTTAACAATTTAAATCCCATTTCTGCAGCAAAGTCTTGCATCTTTCAACCAGTAAAGACTGACCCTTGGTCTGTAGTTATTGTTTCAGGGATTCCAAATTTGTATATGATGTACCTTTGAATGAATTCAATTACATTCTCCTGGTCTACATTGACTAAAGTAATTGCTTCAATCCACTTAGTAAAATAATCAATGCCCACCAGTATATACTTTTGACCTTTAGAAGATGCTGGTCGAACTTCTCCAATGAGATCCAAAGCCCATCCTCTAAATGGCCAAGGTTTCACGATCGAGTGAAGTTCATTTGCTGGCACATGTTGAATGCCTGTATGTTTTTGGCATTCTTGGCATCCTTTGGCAAACTCAACACAATCCTTTAACATAGTGGGCCAATATAAGCCTTGTCAAAACAATAAACATTTCATCTTTTGGCCTACTTGGTGTGCTCCACATTCCCCAGCGTGTGTGGTGGAAAGAGCTATATATGCTTCTGTTTCACTTAAGCATTTCAAACGCACGCCTTCTGGTGTTTTCTTAAATAGTTCATTTCCCATCAGCACATAACTCAGCGCTCTGTATTTTATCTTTCGTTCTGTCGAAGCTGCTGGATTTTGTAAATAGTCCACTACAAGCTTTCTCCAATCTTGCTCTGTTAGATTTTCTATGAACGAAATTTCAAAATTTTCATGATTAGTGTATCCTAACGTTGTGGTCCTTAAATCCAATGGAGATAACTTAGTAGCAGTTATTCTCCTTCTAACTTCGATTGCTCGTTGCAGCCTATCTTTCGAAACTTTATACCCAGAAGCAATTTGTGCCAAGTCGTTGGCTGCTTGATTTTCCAATCTGGGTATGTGTCAAATGCTAACTGCCTCGAAGTTTTTCAACAACCGTCTGGATATTACGAAATACATAATAAGGTTTTCTTTTATGCATTTGTATTCTTTCGTAATTTGTTTTAGGACTAACTCTGAGTCTCCCATTATTTCGACTCAAGTTGCCCCCAATTCCAACAAGATTTCAAGGCCTACGATTAATGCTTCGTATTCAGACTCATTATTGGAGCAATCCCCATCTATTTTGTACTTAAATGTTGTTGGAATTTTATTTGGAGAAATAATAAGGACTCTGACTCCAACTCCATCTTTATAACTAGAACCATCAAAGTAAAGTTTCCATGGTTCGATCTCCAAATAATTTAGTGATCTTTCTTGTATGGAGTGGTCGAATATAAAGTCTGCGACCACTTGGGCTTTCATAGCTTTGAGAGGCATAAAAGTTAATGAATATTCAGTTAATGCAAGTGCCCATTTTCCAATTCTACTGTGCAAAATGGGTTTCGACAACATGTATTTGAAAATGTCAAAATGAGACGAAACATAAACATTAACTGGCTTTATATATTGCTTAAGTTTTGTACATGAAAAATATAGACATAAACACAATTTTTTAACTTTGTTATATCTAGTTTCTGCATCGTTTAAAACTCTACTGAGGTAATATATGGGCCTTTCGACACCATGTTCATCCTCCTGAGCCAGCATGCTCCCTAAAGTCTTATCAGACGCAGCTATGTACAATCTCATACTTATACTTCGACAAGGAGGCACCATAATAGGTGGTTTAATGAGGTACTCTTTGATTTTGTCGAAGGCCTCTTGATGTTCTTCCCTCCATTCAAACCCTCCTTTGTTGAGTCGAAGTAATGGCGAAAAGGCTTACATTTTCCCACTAAGGTTGGATATAAATCTCCTTAGGAAATTTATCTTCCCAAGTAAGGATTTCAATTCCTTCTTGTTAGTTGGTGATTTGGCTTGCAAGATAGCCTTGGTCTTGTTTTGGTTTATCTTAATGCCCTTTTTGTGGACCACAAAACCTAAGAAATCTCCTGCTTTTACAACAAAAGCACATTTCAGAGGATTCATCTTCAGGCTGTAGCGTCTCATCCTCTCAAAGGATTGTCGAAGATGATCCATGTGAGCCTTCCCTGAAACAGATTTTACAACAATATCATCAATATAAATTTGCATGAAAGTGTCAATAAAGTCATGGAAAATCGAATTCATGGCTCTTTGATACGTTGCCCCTGCATTCTTTAGGCCAAAAGGAATTACTACCCATTCATAGGTGCCTAAAGCCCCAGGGAAACGAAATGCCGTTTTCGACACATCTTCTTCAGCAATGAAGATTTGATTGTATCCAGAGTAGCCATCCAGCATACTCATGTACTCGAAACCAGCGGCAGAATCCACAAGCATTTCTGCCACTGGCATTGGATATTCATCTTTGGGTGTTGCAGCATTTAGATCTCTGAAATCGATGCACACCCTCAAGGTACCGTTTTTCTTTATAACAGGTACAATATTTGCAATCCATTCGACGTACCTGGTTGTTCTTATGAACTTGCATCTCAGCAGCCTTTCGACCTCCGTCTTGATTTTTGATAAAATCTCTGGTGCAAACCGTCTTGGAGTTTGCTTAACGGGTTTCTTTCCAGGCTTTATTGGTAACTGCAGTTCTACCAATCCTCTGTCGAGACCAGGCATCTCGTCATAGTCCCACGCAAAGCAATCCTTGAACTCTTTTAGTAATTTGATCATTTCGACCCTGAGTCATGGATCCATTTTTGTGCTTATGTATGTGGGCTTGTTCACAGGACCTTCGCCTTGATTTACCTCTTCTAGAGGATCTTGCGCCAACATTCGGACATTGTTCTCCAGCGGGTCCTTTTCGAAACCTAGAGGTTCATCGTCATAAATGGCGTCTAACCTCTGGTCTAGAAAGTCTTTCGTTCCCAAGTCGGGAGGCTCTGGGTCGAAATCTTTCCCAGGCCCTTTCTTCGAAAGGACTTGTTCATTGGCTTTGGAAGCCACATATTTAACTTCAGCCTCTAAGGCCGCTATCATTCTATTTTCGGCCACATATGCCGAAATCTTTTGGAGAGTTGATGACTCAGTCATCATCATCAAACTTGCTTCCCCAGCCTGTTGGCCGTATATCACTGACTCCTCCAAAGTCAATGTTGGATAAGTCTTCTCTATCCCACTGAAAGCCGTAATTGGAGTGTAGGTATAGGGAGCATAACGCATTAGGAGTTGGAGTTAAATCAAACTCTGGTGGGTTACAAGGCCCTATGTGAGCCAAATTCCTGTCGAAATCATTCTTTCTGACACTGTTTATTTCACCCAAGTAATAACTCTGGCCTGCTTCAATGTTCTCCACAATGCCGTCGGGGCGCCACATTATGACCCTTTGGTGCATCGAAGATGGAACTGCTCCAATGCTATGTATCCACTCTCGACCAAGGAATAGATTGTAGTTGGGTTTTGCTGAAATAACCATGAACATGGTGGGTCGAAGGATTGAGCCCACTTTGAGGTCTAGTTGAATGACACCCATTGTGGTGCCAATGCCCCCTTCATAGTTGGATAAGACCATGTTATGTGGCTTTATGTCAGCATCCCCTTTACCTAGCTTTTCCAGCATGAATTGTGGTATGATATTGATGGTTGCCCCACAATCAACCAGAATTTTGTTTATGGTTACCTCCCCAACCTTTGCTCTAATGAACAAGGGTTTCAGATGGCTCTTCATTGCCTCTGTTGGTGGTTCAAAAAATGCTTTTTGTTCTTCCACGCATCCATTGTTCATTATATAGTAACATACAAGCTTGTGTCTAGCCAGCTCTTGTTCAACCATTAGGTCAGTTTCTTCGACTTCGACTTCACGGTTGTATTCTTTGGGAAACACAGATATGACATTCACCATGATATCTAAACTGTCACTAGAGTCGAAGTCGTCTTCATCATTCGACCCACACTCTTCCGCCCAAGGCACAGGATTTCTCTCCAGAGGTTTCCTTTGTTTTTTCTGCACATTAGTGCTAACTTCTGGATGAGGTCCAGCTGCCTCTTTCTCAGCCTTTCGCCGTCTTTGGAACCGTCTCCATTGTGAACGAGACATAGGATTCTTTCCTTTATAATTGCTCGACACATGGGTCATTTTGTTCGACGCAGAAGCATGGTACTCCTTTCTGTAATCTAGAGAAGAACCTCTTGGTACGTCGAATGCCTGCCATCTTTCTTCATTTGGCCGCTTCCTTCCCATGGTATTTAGCCACGTATCAGTAGGCACGTTAGTTGGAGGCCTAAAAGTTGGTGGCCTCCTTTCTTGATTCATGGATCTTTATTGATGCCCCCTTCTAGGGTCAAATCGGATCTCTGAACCCATTCTTTGTTGGGCATTGGTGCCCTGTTTTGCTTTTACAACCTGCATAACTTGTATGTGTTCAGCGGCTTTCTTATCGAAAATAGAGCTACATCTAGGGCATAGCATTACTTCCGATTTCTTCTTTTGGCACCTATGCAGAAAATATGCCAAATCTTCATCCTCCTTTGGGAATGCAGTTTTGTTTACTTCCTCTTGTCGAATGGCTTCCTATGAAGCTTTGGCACCAGAGACTTCGACCATGTTAACCTGCATGTTGCTTTTGGCAACCAGGTTCATCTTCTGCATTTTAGCCTCCAATTCCTCTATCGAACCCTTTGCAACAGCCAAGTAAGAACCTGTGGTAGTTCTTTTGCTGGAGCTTTCAGCAACTCCTTTGATTTTGTTTGGGTTTTCAGTGACCCGTTTGATCAGTTTCGGGCTTTCAGCAGCCTTCTTGTTCGACCCTTGGCCAACTTCTTTTTTTGAATCCAGGCCATCAGTGGCCTTTCTCACCCCTTCAATAGTTTTTCTGGAAATGTTTCCAGTGAAACTTCCAAAGATGGGTTTTGTGATGAAATCTTCAGACACTTCCACCATATGAATGCCAACTGGTTCGGCATAATGAGCCTCTGTCTGCAGTGGGTTTGTGTCGATTTTCATTGCTGGTTTATCAACAAATTTCAGCCTTCCTTCCTTCAGCGCTTGTTGAATGAGATCCCTGAAAAGGAAACATTGTGAAGTTTTATGTCCCAAAAAATTATGGTATTTACAAAAACCTCTTTTCTTTCTTTGTTCTAAAGGAGTCAATTTAGCCCCTGTGGGCACTATCATTTGTCCATCTTTAACTAATAGATTGAATATTTCGTCACACTTGGATATGTCGAATCTATAAGTTTTCTTAGGAAATTTATCACCGTTTTTCTCAGGTTCTACATGATTTTTCTCATTTGATGGCACTAGCAATTTACAAGAATATGGCGGTCCTTGTTTTAATTCAGCTAAATCAATTTTGCCTTCTTCGACATCTATAGGATCGTTGTATGTCTCCGGATCGTCATCATCCATTTCGACATAAGCTACCCTTTCTCGTCGATGAGTTTTGGTAGTTTTAGCCTTTTCATCTTTAAGGCGTTCTACTTGTCGAACTCTATCAGCAAGTTGGGCCATTTCTCTTAGGTATTGTGTATCTAACTTTTTCCTAATCGAATAATCCAGCCCCCCTGCTGCTATTTCAACTAATTCATGCTCAGGCACTTGGGTAAAGCATCTGGCTTTGAGTAATCAAAATCTATTTAAATATTCATCAATTGGCTCTGTAAACCTTCTCTTCACACTAGCCAATTCTTTTAGACTTATCTTGGTTTGACCCATGTAAAATTGTTCATGGAACAATCTTTCCAATTGGTTCCAGTTGTGGATCGAATTGGCTGGGAGGGTAGTGAACCAAGTGAAAGCATTCTTAGTCAAGGAACTTGGGAAATATTTGATTCAAAGGTCCTCATTGTTTGCTATTTCTCCAGCCTCTATCAAATATCTAGCCACATGTTCGACAGTCGACTCTGTCGTATCCCCTGAAAATTTAGTGAATTTTGGGACTTTTCCCCTAGGTGGTAAGTCTGTTTGCAGAATATATTCTGACAATGGGGATGCAATGTTTGGTCTGTGAAAACCAACATTCATCCCGTTTTGAAGCATGATCCTCTCGATCATGGCGGTTAGATTATTGTCCGCCCCATAGTTTTGGCGTCGAACTTGCTATATTAATTCGTCAGTGTTTTGGTTTCTATTAGCCATAATAACGCCTTGATCGATTTCTTGATGGTTTCGAGGTATATCTCTCCTTGGTTGTTCTACTTCTACCCTAGGAACCTGGGGGTTTGGATTAACGGTCAAATCTTCTTCCATAATTAACCCTTGATTTACCCTTATTGGTATCCTCTGGGGTTGTCGAACAACTTGGGGTACCCCAAAGAATTCAGCCATGCGGGTCATTTGTGTTGTCATCTGTTGATTCGACTGTGTAGCAGTATGAATGAGGGGATTTAACACTGTACTTAAAGTTTGTGCTAACATCTGTACCATTTCATGATTACTTTCATCCATTTGTTGCCTCAAAATTGTTGTGGAAGCATTTGTGAGGCTTGGTATCATGTGAGATGGCCCTCCCAAAATTTGGTTTCTATTGGCTCCAGATCCTTGTAATGGTGATGTTGCATTCACCAAAGGTTATGAAAAAGTGGACGCAACATTCATAAGGCTAGCCATTTCAGTAGTTGGCATGCCATATGGCTGTTCTCGACCCATCCAGGTTGTCGAAAAGCCTGGGGGTACAGTTGATCGAGATCCTAGATTTATCCTTGGTGGAGGCGTTCCTAATGGACCTCTTGGACCAACATACGAAAGTAAGGGTCCAGTTTGATTCGTGGTTAACTTTGGAATTGATCCAACAGAAGTTGGGATATTCCCTTCGACAGCAGTAGTAACCGTTGTTCCTGTGATTGGTGGAGGTATTTCTCCATGGTTTGGCTCGTTAGCCATACTACTCTCTATATTTTCCTTCCTAACAGTATATTTGTTGGTTACTCTACCACTTCTTAATAACATGCAATGTTATAAGTGTACAGGAAAAGACACAATAACATAGAAAATTAGCAAGGTCCCACTGGGCGTGCCAATTTGTTTACCGTTGTTTTTGGTAAACAATCGTTGATCTCCAAAAAGGTAAGTTTTTTGGTTTACTTACGGGATCGATCAAACTAATCCCAGGACATATGCTAACTTTTATGTAAAATGGGTAAGAAGGAAGAACGCACGTTCGACCCAGAGAAAGGATGTTTGAGATTGTTGAAAAGTAAGCAGAAGTATAGAAATGCAAGTAAAATAAGTAAAAAAGATAACTTTGCAGGATAATAGTAAAGTAATGTAAAAGACTTTTATTAAGGAAAAAAGGTGTTTCCAACGTACATTGCTCAGCTTTATCCTTTCTCACGCATTAGTTACTTGGATAATGTTTGAGTGACTTAGTACAATAGGTTCAACACACTTGAAAATTACACAAGTTTCTTTATACTAAAAGTAGGTAACCGTCGAGGGGACATTCTGCGCTAGGATGAAGACAAGTGTCTTCTGCATGTCTCTCGACCCATAGCTTTTGGCCACAATGCCTCTTCTTAGACGCTGATGAAAACTGCCTTTCCCTCCAATAATTCAAAATTCAAATAATCCTCGTTCCATGTACCAAAGCGTGAACACTTTCTCTCAGTCGAGCAACATAAGTCTGCTTCAGTCGAATGAGCCCTTGGTCGAAGATTCCTATCATAACTTAGATCTTTTTTCTTAAGTTATCTCATGTGTCGAATCATACCTCCTGGTTTGGTTCATTCCAGTTGTTTGGTCCAAAAGACCAAATACAGTAAGTGTCTAATTTGGGAGCCAACAGACGAACAGGGGTATACGACGACTGCGTGGTAACACACCATTCGTCCGTTTGAATCTTGGCGTGTTTGTTTGATAGCTGGAGTTGTTTTCATTATATTATTATTATTTCATATACTAACAAATAAATCCAAGTGGCCCAGTGGTAGCCAGGGAAGGCGTTAAGGCTTTGCAGGCATGAGGTCAGGGGTTCGACCCCTGCCTCCAACATTTTCCATTTTCTCAATTTCTCTTTACAGATCCTGTACCCCATGTCTCCTGAAGCTTACCATGTGCCTCCAATCAGTCAGCCACAAGATCCATCTTTATCCAGATCTAGCGTTTCTCACAAGGAGGTCCATGATGCATCCTAGTCAAGCCAATGCACAGGATTTGGAAAGTCAACGTGGGCGAAGGATTATTGGGCTCAAAATTGTTATTGACACCGCCTCCATTGCTACTAAACCAGGGCCATCTCTCTTTTATTTTATGTTTTTTTTATTTTATTTATTTATTTTGTTTAAATTATTTTCTAACATAAAATTAATTCCTTTTTTACAAAAAAACTCATAAAATCAATTTCATCAAATTAGAATTTAGGTTTTTTTATATTTTATTTTTATCAAATTTAATTTAATAATTAATTTAATTTAATTTTAGGGTAATTTTAACCTTTTTGTAAATAATTTAAAACAAATTAGAAATTAGGGTTTATTTGATTTAATTTCTATTTTCTTTTCTTAAAATAACAAAAATATAAAAATAGGGCAAATTAATTACATTTCTCAAATTAAATTAATTAGTAAATTAGGTTTATATTTATTCATTAAAACCTTATTTTCTTAAAATAATCAAAAACAACAAAAAATGATTTTTCTTTCAATTAGGTTTAGGCGGGGCCAAAACCCTAATTTTTCCTCATTCTCGATTCATCGCGCGCATTTATTATTTTTTGCAAATATTGATGTAACTGCTCACGGGATGTAATAGTTTAATTAGGATTTTTCTTTTATTTATCATTTTACGGGTTTTTGGCTATGTAATTAATCTCCTTCCCCGAAGCCTTGTAATAGCGTAGTTTTATTTCTCGCGTTTTAATTTTCGCAAATATTAACTGTTAGATGTATGATAATAGGATTGCATGAGAAGAATATATGTTAATTTTAAAATGGTTAGCAAACCCTAAATGTGCAAAGATAATAACTTGAAATCAAATCACTCGCACATGCGCACTCCTAGGGTATACTCTCACTTCGGTTGCCTTCGGTAAATGATCATTAAGTATAGGGTGTCTTAGTGGTTGCCCTCTTGTCTAAACAAAGATCAAATGTCCCGTTCGGAAATGTTTCCTCGGAAATGTTGCCTCGAATACGATCTTAAGACATTAGGGTTATCACTAAGATGTCCTAACATTTCTTTAGTGATTGTACATCCCTTTCGAATTAACCCTCACAACTCCAACGACGGTGCCACCTACTCACTAATAGTGGGATAGCGCTGTCTAAAGGAAACAAGAACAGAAACATTCTTCTTTTTCGAGTAGGTAGATGCTAGTAGGTACTTGCTCAAAAGATCAAAATTTTCCACACCAAACACTTTTACAAACAAAGTTTTCAAAAAAACGTCGTAACAATCTTGAGTACTGATACAAGGGTTAAAACGAAGTAAAAACAAAAACTTTTAAAAACACACAAACAAGGAAGCAATTTTTGAAATGAGGATCAAGTACCTAAGAGCCCGTAGAAAACTATGGATAGAAAGGGTGCTAATACCTTCCCTTTCTATAATCTACCCCCCCATACTCAAAATCTCGAAAAAGGAATTTTTCAGTGCTTTTGTCCTTTCCAGTTGGATAAAATAAAAGTCGGTGGCGACTCTTGCTTACCGCGACATTTTGCGAACACAAACGCAAAATGCAAACCAGCATTTTCCTAAAATAGTCTGGTTCTTCCACTGTATCACAATGACCTATAAAAATAACTCAACCTCATTCAAACTTTGTGTGCCCTTGCACACCACTCTCTTTAAAATTAAATCAACAAACAATCTTTTCTTTTCAAGAATAACTATGGAGTTCTGACTTTCCAATTGCACAAGGGAGTACATAGGCACTAGTTATCTTGGCGAACTCAATAATCTAAAAACAAACCCCTTCTTCTCTATCCTTTCTTTAATAATATTGTAATTACTACACTACCACTTGAAAATACACGAACTAAATGTTTCTTATCAAGTATGATGGATGTGAGGGATGCTAATACCTTCCCCTTGCATAACTGGTTCTTGTACCCTTCTCTTGGTTGTGATGACTACTTCTTTAGCGGGTGTTATTTAATATTTTCCCCGTTCCTTTTGGAACAAATAAATCTTGATGACGACTTCATTGTCTATGAATTTTTTGAGGCGCTACAGCTGGAGACTTTATTAGGGAGAATTTTCTCAAGCGAGTCAACCCTAGTTTAGTTTTTTGTGTGTTTGTGTGCTTTATTATTTTATCGCTTTCTTATTGTTTTCTCTTATTTATGGTTATATATCTTGTTATATTCTAATGCAATGATGTTGGAATTTTCAAGGGAGATATGTTGTTATGAGCGAGACCTAATACACAGGTCTGAGAAAAATATTTGGATTAGAAGGGTGTTGTGTAGTGCTTAGACTTGCAATGTACCTGTCTTGTGAGTCGGTGCAAATACCCCACCTAGAGTAGGTTCTCTTGAGGTGTTATTGACTTTACATACCTATGGATTGTCGATAGCACTTTCAATGAGGATCTTTGACTCTAGTAAGCCTTTTAGGAGCCCTTAACCATGTCAGACACTCGAAAGAGAACCTCTTTGAAATGTTTTCACCTTGCAAGCCTATTGCGATTGATGACAATATTTCCGAGGTTTCGTCTGTATGTTGCAATATTATCTAATACAACAATTTTTATCTGACGTGGTGAGATTATCCGATGCTTTGATCTTTATCTGACACTTTGAGCTTACATGGTGCATATTCCTGGCTTGTGATTTATTTTCACCTGACGGGATTTATCTGTTGCTTTGAGTATTATCTGATGCTTTGGGTTTATTTAATGATGTCTGCTTGTGATTTATTTTCACCCGAGGTTTGGTATATTCTTGGCTTATTTATCTGCTTGTGGCTTTAATCCAAGGGGATGAGAATATTGTATTGACTTTATTATGTCAAGCATCAGTTTCTTTTTCGGTCATATCTTCCTTACTCCTCTTTTACTTTCTTGTACATAGGATAGTCTCTTCATCTCATACCCCATTCTTCAATTTTCAAAACCTTCTCATCTTTTTTTTCAAAAACTTCTTTGTTTTCTAACTTTAACCACTTTCATAATAAACCTTGACTTTGTCAAGCAACTTTTTCTATTCAAACTTCTTCTTTTTCTTAATCAAACATAAAACACTTAACAATAATTATACGAACCATGTGTCACGAGCCTTAAGCACGTGTGGAGCACTCTAGATATGAGGCATCTGACTCGACCATCCAAAGACTCTCATGTCATAGTCTTTATTGTGGTTCAAATCACAAATCCTTTTTCAAAGACTAAAAAAAATTCAAACCATTTTGTGCCCTCGCACACCTTTTCCCTTTAAAACTTTTTTCCAGATTAGACATGATTCATTTATAATCGAGATGTTATTCCCTTATCCTCATGGTTGTCGACTTTTCCACTTGATTACTAGAGGTGTTCTCAAACCCTCCCTCATGTTAGTGCATAAACTTTCTTTCATATACCTTGTAGGCAATTAGACGAGTGTTCTCCTTAAAAATGATGACTTGTCTCTTCTTTTAAAATCAATCAAAAAACAATTTTGTTCTTTTTGAGAAGAACTACGAGTACCCTGATCTCTTATTGCACGAAGGGGATACGTAGGCACAAAGGTTCGCAACCAAGGTGGGCACAATAATAAAAAACATTTAATTTGTTTTTAAATACTCTTTCATTCATTCCTTTTAGCAAGTTTAAGCTTTAGATAACACACACTTCAATTAGAAACAAACAAAGTGGATCATGTGGAGTACCGTAGATGTTTAGGATACTAACACCTTCCCTTTGCATAACTGACCCCCGTACCTTGATCTATGATCTTTCATTTCATTTTTGGTTTTATTCTCTCTTTTCCCTTTTCCCTTTGGAATAATAAAGTGAGGTGTCGACTTCATTGTGTGAGTTAAGTCAATTAATGGCTTAGACGCAAATTTTACCGCTACATTTTCGCATATACACGTGCGACAAAACAGAGGAAGTTTGACCTCGAGAGAGCAGTTGTTTGAGAGGAAGAAGATTGAAGCATTTCCACTGAAATTTCCATGGACACGTTTCTTAACCCTATCCCCAATTTTCCTTTATTTTTCATTATTATTATTTCTTTTGTTTTGAAAACCTGAATTTATTTTCTTTTTATATAATAAGAATAAGACTATTATTAAATAATGAGCTGATAATGTTTAATTGGTGTTGATAGAATGGGCTAATAAATCAAGCTACACTCTTCCTGAAGCCCAACGTGAACTTTTTGGTATAATTTTGATTAAGTTGCAAAAACCCTCTTATGGACTACTCACCTTCTGACTACACCTCCTGAACTTAGCAATGCACCACCCTCATTTTTCTCTTCTATTTTAATTTTTCTTTTCCATTTATTTGTTTTAGTTTCAATTTCCTTTCCATGATTCTGATGATAAAAATGATACAAAAATAGTGGAGTATTTTAGAAATGTTTTAGGATTTCTCGTAATAATTTAATGGAAGTTTCCAATTATTATTTTCATGATGATAATCATTTTTTGTTACTTTTGCCATGATTTTGTATTTATATGAGGATGCAACTTTTGTACGCTTGAGCATTAATGCGATTGATCGATGATGAAGCTTCAGATATCTTTTTTGAGCTTTTGCGCACGTTAAAGATACAACAAAAATTTCTCCTTTACCATGATGATTTTTGATATTAAGAACTTGAGGATTAATTTGGTTGATTATTGTTAAAGCCTCTGATAGATTTCTTGGGCTTATTTGCGTGCGTCAAAGAGGCGATGAACCTTCTCTGTTAGGTATCCTCATAGCTTTATTTTATTCCTCATTCTTGCATCATTTTCAATTAAACTTTCTATGAGAATTAGGATAGAGATGCATGACTAGAATTTCTACCGTTGTAGGCAATGTTGATTTGAGTCCTTTTCTCAAAGGAAATATATTGATGTAGTTAGGAGTCGATGTGTGATGATAAGCGTTGATACACATGTGTGAAGTTTACCATGCTTACTTTCCTATACATGATGCCTTACCTTGAGTTTTCTCATGATATTTTCTCTTGATGCTTATGTGCCTTTAAAAGGAGTTTAGGTTTTTGGTTTTGACCACTACTTGTCTCTATCCTTGAGAATGCTTTGTCATGATGCCTTTGTGATGTTTTGAGGTCTCTAATGTGTATTTACATAATATCTTAGCTTCTGAGTTCACTCATTTTAATGCTTAATGATATGTCTAATTGCTCATATCACTTGTTAAGACCAGTTCCCTTCACATGATAAATTTGCTTGATGCTTGTGTACTTTAGTGCTTGTACCATGAATTCAATGCCTAATTAAACTTCTTCTTGATCATGATACTTGTGCTAATTGAATAACATGTTTATGATATCTAGGAGATGTTTGTTAACATGTGACCTCTTGGTGATGATTTATGATGTCTTAAGGCATGTTTAGACTCAGGTATCCACCATTTCCTCTTATTTGCTTGATGCTTTTAACATTGTTTGAAGTTATGTCTTTTATTTGCTTAATTGTACTTCTACTTGCCTAGTTATGTGATTTCATCTTCTTCTTGAATTATGTTGCCTTGTTGAGGGTAGAAATAGGATGATAACATGTTAAGGACAATAGCTTTGAGTTGTTTAATATACTTTCATAACATGGCTTCCTTGGTTGGTCAATTATTTCTTGTTTTCCTTTCTTCTTTACTTTCTCAAGTACTGGTTTGCTTGTCTTCTTTGCGTGATCCTTGTGTGATATTTCTGCTATATTTGAGACACATTTGTATGAATCTTTTGAGGTACACTTTCTGACTTGTAGAGGTCTTTACCTTTCTTTCTTTAATCCATCTTTTCTTGCTAAGTTTTGATGTTTGTTTGACACTTAAAGCCTTGAGTGCTTGTGTATTTGTTGATCGCTTATGTTTGGTTTTTAATGCCTTAGGATATAACGATTTTAGCATATCTCTTAGGGGACCCTAGTGTGTGTGTTGAGTCTTTACTTAGACACATTCTTACTTGGTGATTGATGACTTGAGGCATGTTAAATTTTAGGATCTTATCGGTTTGTATTTGATGATTGATGTTTGGTTCTTGCACTTAGGTGTTTTCTTGATTGTTAAGCCATATCTTTTGAGGTTTATACACATGTTTCTTTCTTTGCCATTTAACATGTTCCCTTAGGATTTTAGTTCTATCTTGTTTAAGATGTGAACTCAATAGACCTTAGGTTCTAAACCAAGAATGACAACATTAGGTAGCTACCTTTAACCTTAATCATAGGTTCATCTTTACATGCTAACTTAGGTAGGTGTTTCCCTCTCATCCTACATTTAGGACTAACATTGCATGATAAAATTAGGGCTCTAGTCTCCCTTAGACTTTTCATTCCTCTTTTGTATCTTTAAAACTAAAATTTCTTTTTCTTAATCAAATCTAAAAATACTTAACAATAAAAATGCTAACCATGTGTCGCGAGCCTTAAGTATTGGGAGAAGTATGAGGCAGTACATACCGAACCTTGTGCTTCCTTTCAATTATAGTCTTTAATATGATTAAAATATCAAACTCTTTTGAAAATAAGGGAAGAAGTAGTAAGTATCCCTCTAGTGGAATCCATTTCCTATTATCCTAACAAAAACACTCAACAAATTCAAACCCGTTAGCCTTCGGGCTTTTCTTTTGAAAATATTTTCATAAAGACGATGTGTTATTTCTATTCTGCACAAAATGACGCATAAGTATCCAAAGGTCGGGTTGCAATATGTCAACTACTAGAGTGAGAATGTAATATTATCTGCCTAAAAAATACAGAACAAATCAACACACCTTTTTAAGGTGAACTACGAGTGCCATGATCTCACATTGCACGAAGAGTGTAAGTAGGCACAAAGGTTCGCAACCACAGCGGGGAAAACTAATAAAAACTTTGCTTTTTTGTATATGTTTTGCACTCATGCATTTTCCCTTAACTTGTTAGCTTTAAACTTAACACATCCTTTGATTAAACAACAAGAGTGGATCTTGTGGAGTACCACATACGTGATGGGTGCTAATATCTTCCCCTTGTGTAATCGACTCCATTACCCGTTCTCTTGGTCGCGAGACCTTGATTTATCCCTTCTCAGGTTTTCTTCGATGTTTTTCTTTCCCTTCTGTGGGGTAAACAAATATTCGATGAAGACTTTATTTGTTGATTTTTTCTCTAGTTGCTTCACAAGGAAGCTGCTAAAAGTCTGGAGAATCTTCTGCATAAAAGTAGGTACTCAATCAACAGTTTCCTAAAATGTTTCAACATTTAGAAAAACAATATAACTTTAAGCTTAACAACAATCTTTGATTCCTCAATATTGGATGCCACATATGATTACTTAATATTCTCAGATTTTTTAAACATGATTCAGAACGTAAGCCATTATTGTTCCTATTTATCCCCAGTGATTTTCTAATTCTGCAAGTTTATATCCCCAACGAGGTCTTTACCCTCATTATCTCAGTTTCAGCCTATACAAATATTCTCTTGATGTTAATAATTTGATTGATTGAGTGCTCACTCTTGATTATAGTTCAGTTTTACCCTGGCACAGTATTTTCGGGTCTTCATTACCTTCGTTGGTTCATTTCAACGTCTATTGATATACCTTTTGAATACCGGTTTCGCCCTAGTATTCACTTTCATCAGGTTTTTAGTTTTACGCCCTAATCACCTCGCTTTGGGTCAAACTCTGAGTTTCGTCTCCTCACCCGCGCATGAAATCCAGTTTCATCTTGGTACTCATCTAGTTTAGTTTCACTTAACTAGTTATTGAGTCGAGTTTTGCCTCGTTTTTGTTTTCATACCTTGGACCCTTTGACGGTGTTCATTTACCGAGTGCAATATTTGTGTTGCGTCCCTGGTTAAAATCGGTCTCGTTTGATCCTTGGATTCTTCTATCAGTTTTCGTTAATGTTTATCCATTGATCTGAGACCAGCATGTGCTTTGAGAAACATGCGCTCTCATCACTTTGATTTGGGTCGAGTTTCGGTCTCGTCCCCTGTGCATGAAATCAAGTTTCGTCCTGGTACTCATCTAGTGTAGTTTCTCCTAACTAGTTATTGTGTCGAGTTTTGCCTCATTTTTGTTTTTATACCTTGGACCCTTTGAAGATGTTCGTTTACCGAGTGTAGTGTTCGTGCTGCGTCCCTGGTTGAAATCAGTCTCTTTTGATCCTTGCATTGTTCTGTCATTTTTCGTCAATGTTTATCCATTGATCTGAGACCAGTAGGTGCTCTGAGAAACATGAACTCTCACCACTCTTGCTATGGGTCGAGTTTCTCCTTGTTACCCGTGCGTGAAATCCAGTTTCTTGGGTCGAGTTTCATCTCGTTTTGTTCCTCACTCCTGGGATGCTTTCAGTTTCTTCAAATTGTCTATCTTAGTTTGAGATTTGCAGGTGCTCCTAGAATCACGCACTCTAGCCACTTTGCCCCGCGTATTTTTTTTCCAGAGTCTAGGTTCGCCTATTCTTTGCGGTTTGAGTCTTATCTCACCCCTTTTTGAAGCCCAGTTTTCCCTGGTACATTTATTATGAAGTTTAGTTTCGTCTACTCTTCTATGCTTTAGTTCTGATTCAACTTTATTGATATCTGCGTTACAATTTCATTCTGATGCATGTCTTGGGAGGTCCAATGTTCATTAAACCCCTTATTTGCTAAATCCAATTTCATTTGGTATCTTCTTAATCTCGTGTCTGCTGGTTTTCTTTGTCTTTGGTGGGTTCTACTATTTCATGAAGAGTGTAAATTTTCGGGTTCTTTCGTATTTAATCATCTTCAACTCTGAAGGCTCGAAAGATTTCGCTTTTCTCACTTATCCAGTTAAAGATAATTGAATACGGGCAGTTGTTGCACCCCAAAATTTACCCTCTTGATTCACGCTTATGTTCCATCATAAACATCATATTGCATTGCATTCATACATGGTTATAGGATCAAAACATTTTGGCTATCAGGTCTTCCTCAAGCTTTGGGAGTTGATTGTGTTGACAAGTTGCTCAAGGAGAGCCTTATTATTTAAATCTCTGGATCTTTCTATCCTAAAGGATTCACATATCACAAGATAGCTTATCCACTTCATTGAATCATCAGAAGATTGAAGATTGTGTTGATTATAAGGAGAATCACATCCTTTTGATTCATCAGTCAAAATTAGGTTTTTGGTTTATTATGGCTATTTATGCATGATAAAGTCGTGATTTTGAAGTTACAAAACCTCATTGACACTGTAGATATCTTTGTGCAAGAAATTGGCCAAGATATCCAGAGGATTTGAAGTTTTGAAAGATGATTCATCATTCTCCTAAGTTGTTGACCAAAACTAGGGTTTGGGATTTCATCAGGTCTTCTTGAGAATTTAGAGATTAAACTTTATACATGGCCTCTATATGTTTGGAAGATCATACATTTGAAGTTTTGATCACAAATTTTGAAGAGGAGTGGATCTATTGATTAAAAGGGGCAAAATGGTCATTTTGACCAAAATCAGTCAAAGTCAAGATTGACCAAGTGAACTTTTGGTAAAACATCAAGTCAAATATGTACTTTTCATATTTAAAGTCCATTTTGACCATTGGATCAAGAAGATTGATGTTTGGATTGAAACTTGCTCATGAAGAAACCCTAAAAAGTTTCTAAATTTGGAAAAATGAGTTCTTAACTTAAAAAATTCACCATTTATTCATTCTTGATCAAAAAAATGCAAATTAGGTATGCTTGGAAATATAAGAGGATGATATTTCATCCCCTTTTGGTCTCATGTCCAAATTGTCAAGGAATAAAAAGTTATGGTCTTTGGAAGTTCATGCATCAAGGTGAAATTATAGGTCATTTTCAAAAGGCAAGTTTTTTTCAAGCTCAATTTTGAGAAATTTGATGGATTCAAATGAAAAAACTCAAAACTACAACATTGTAGAGATTTTCAAGATCTTTCCAAATTGTACTCATAGGCCTATTAATTCAAAAGTATGATATCAAATCGAAGGAGTGAAGTTGAGACTTTTTTGTGAATTCATGCACACCATGCAATTTGCAAATTCTTTATAACCTGATTTGTGGCCCTTTGTTTCACTTCAAACTTGGCCCATGACTCATTCTAAATGTACTAAGGACCATCATGCCAAAGTTTGAGCTGCACCTGGGCAAATGCAAGGGCAATCTGTGGTTTTGCAAAACGTGGCATGAAAATGTCTAATCACCAACACTTGGTTAATACAAGGAATTAAGCCTTGATCTTTTGCTAACCTCTTCCTGAGATAAAAAGACCTGAAATGCACGTGAAAGGCTTGAGAATGCACGGGGTATTTGAGTGCTTCATTTGCACACTTCACTTTTGCAAAAATTGGGATTCATTCTTTCTAACGGTTTTCAATGTAAAAAGCCTATCCTACCCTCCTCCTCGTGCTCTATATATTGAGAGGCAAGCTTCATTGAGCCTCATTTGTGCTTCATTTTGTCCCTGAGCTCAGAAAATTCCATAGCCACTTGCTCTACAAATTTCTTTCATTCTCTCAATTTAATTGCGTGTTTTGAGTATTTCTTCTTGCATTCTCTTCTCCAAGTGATAAGGATTATAGATCGAGGCTTGATTTGTAACTGGAGTGAAGGAGACAATAGATTTGTTTTTGCCTCAAAGGTTAGAATTAACTTTGGATCTTGATTTCTAGCCGTGCATTGTGTGATTTGAGCTTGGAATCATGTTGTTTGAGGTTCATTAAGTGTTTCTGTAGCTTTAGAGCTTTTGATTTGATGAGATGTGCATGTATGATGCATCTGAAATTTTCTGCTCAGTGAGTTTTTGTCATTTTTATGAGAACTGTTATTGATTTATGGTTAATTATTTGATGTGATTCGAATAGCATAATGTAGACATCGTTTCTAGCTTTGCTTTGCATAAAATTTCATGAAAATGGTGTAGAATTGAGCATGTTATGTTAATCAGAACATGAGGTGATGGATCTGGACTTGCGCGCGTTTTTGCCCTAGCCAACGGTTGAAGATGATGGTGTGGCCTTCTCTAGTTGGCTGGTTTGGTTTTTTTAAATTATTTGAATTTTATTTCATAACCTGATTTTTATGATTTTATTTCTTGCTCAAAAATGGTTGAAAAATTATAAAAAAATTTAGGAAACCTAAAAATAATATTTCTGACCTTGTGCATTTTTTTATATAATTTTTGAAAATGTTTTGATTGGTTTAAAAGTTTGTGTGATTATTTAATTCTTTGTTTAATGTTTATTTTTGTTTTAATATTTTCTTTGATCTAAAAATTCTACACAAAAAATGTTTTGAACTCTTAAAATTATTTAGAATTTGATTCTGAAATTTGTTTGGTATTTTTCCTATTTTTGATTAGAAGATTAATTTGGGAGTTTTATTTGATTTTTTTTTGTTTTTAATTTTATTTTAATATTTTTCTTAATCCAAAAATCTACAAAAAAAATTATAAAAGCTTGTATTTTATCTTAGTATTTGAATATAATTTTTTTTGGTCTTTTTCTAATTTTTGGTTAGGGTTTGCATTTTGGGAATTAAATAATGGTTTAATTGTTTGTATTTAATTTTATTTTAATATTTTTCTTAATCCAAAAAAATCCACAAAAAATTATAGAAGTTTGTTTTAATTCTAATATTTGAATATTAATTTTGGGATGATTTTCTTGTGACTCTTGATTAGAATTTTATTTTGGGATGTAATTGATTGTTTAATTGATTAATTGTTTGAATTTTATTTTATTTTTGACTTTTTTTAATTCTAAAATTATAGAAAAATAGGTACTCTGATCTCTTGAGTTTTCTCATGATTGATGTATATATTTTTTGAATTGTTTTAATTTTTATCTTATTTAATTAATATTTAAGATTAAAAGTCAAACAATTAGGGTTTTGTTGCTTATTGTGTAAGTTTCAATTCAAAAATCATTATGCCCTGGATTTACATTGGAATTTGGGTCTTGTTTATGGTTCATAGATTGGTTTAGGATTTAAATATGATTTTTCTTGGATTATTTGAATGGGTTTGATAGTTTTCGACAAATTATTTTGAAAACTTGTCTAGTTTGGTAGTTTGGTCAACTAGTTTTGAACTTTGGGCCTCATTTGATCCCCTCATCAACTATTCATGAACTTAAGACTTGCTTTCTGACTTCTAGACACTTCAAAGATGCTAAGAAATTTTTTGTGTGAATTATTGATCCTTTTTTCTACTTTTGATGTATTTTTGAAGTGAAGGTGATCAACTGAGTTTGCATTCTTTGTTGCAACTTGTTTAGTGGCCAATGAACTTATGTGAGGCCTGTAATTTGGGCAACTAATGATCATTTTGCTTCTGTTTCCTCATATAAACTCAAGTCAATTCACTTAATTTCCTCATAATTGAATGTTGAGCCTTTTGATGCATGCTTTATGATGGATGTTTTCTTATTGATTTTCACTTTGGAACTCGGGCTTTTAACTTTAGTTTGAGGTCATCAAGTGGACAATGATAACATGTAGAGAAATGATACTTCAATTATAGTTTCATATGGACTTGATAATAATTGATCTCTAGTGCTAGAACCAATTTTATTCTTGTATGAATTTGATGTTCTTATCTTTTCTCATCCTGAATCTTTGAGGTATATTGAATGCACTTGTGCAACATGTATTAGGATCAACATTCTAAACTTTTGATTATATCATCATAGCATGTTAGGAGCTTGATTTCAAGTTCTTGAGTGGTTTAAAGCCTTCTAACTTTGCCATTGTTTGAATCCCGTTCATTGTTAATTTGAGATCTAAGCTTTGTGATGCATTTTGTGAAATCCCCCTTCTATTGTGCTTGTGAATCATGATGAAATAAAATGAGTATGATTGAGTAGTGGTTTCTAATGACTTCCAAGTTCTTTGAATGTATTCTTCTCAAGCTCCTATGATCCTTGATTGATATTTACTTATCAATTCAACATGGTGATAAAAAGGAACAAAAGTTCTTTAGCTTTGACATATTTGTTGCCTATGCCTACTTGGTGTTTCCCATATCTAATGCTTTGATATTTACTACTATGTTCTTTCCATTGCCTTCTTATGTCATCATTCATCCCTCATCCAATTCACCATTTCTTCTTGAGATCACTAATTTGTCTGTTGAATTTGTGAGGTACTCTGAGAAAGTTATCCATTTTGACTTGATGCGGTAGTGTTCCACTTTATTTGTGGAACAAAATTGGCTATGCTTGCACAATTCTTGTGCTTTGTATATTTGATAGTCTTTGCAGGATATATATGTGATTGTGACTGTTATGCACCACTTGTGGGACATGTTCATATTTGAAGTCTAAATGCTCATATTCAATGGAGTGATTTCTTACTTGATTTGTTTATTGATGCTAGCTTTCTTGAAGTTCTCTGGGTTTCTTTCTCTCATTTAGTTACTACAGACAGTTATTTGTTTGGTATTGCAGTACTACCCTTTTATCTCTGTCATTTACTGCTTTCTAGAGATCCTGAGAAGTAGGGTTCTTATCGCTTTCCTTGCCATGTCAAGTAGGAATAGAGATGTATGACGGGGACTTCCGTTGCTGATATATGTCATGAGTCCCTCTTGTTTATTTAAAGACCTGTTTAAGGAAATTCTGTTGGTGTGCTAATTGTGATTGCTTAAAACCCTACCTTCGGAGTAGGTATTATGCATGTGTGTTTATATTTGTGCCTGCATTATATTACAGATAATAAGTCCTTAAAAGGAGGCGAGTAGGGAAGGGTCCGTAATCGACCACCGCACATTCTAGTATGTGTCATCCTTAGCTCACGTGGTACGTCGATGCTTCAGAGTCGTGTAGATCATATGTATCGAGTCCGTCAAATGGGTAAGGGTTCTGTGATCAAACCCCCATGCTTTGTCAGGAGTTCGCATTGGCCAATGCTGACACTCTGTGATCGTTCATATTGTCTTCTGTCGTCTACCTCGATCTTCTATGTCTTGGTTAGGTGCGCGGTCGCTTTGAACATCACATTTATCTTATTTTATATGTCTCCCGCTTGTTTGGTTCGGGTTATCCGCTCCTCTTAGATAAAGCATTTCTCTTCATATCCCCCACCCCCTGGGTCAGTATACCCTGATTGCGTGCTTTTTCCAAAGCACTTGTTTGTTTACTTGTTTAGTACTTACCATGCTCCCTTAGGATTGCTCGTGTAGTGTTAGTCCTCGAGCTAGAAACTAGGATAAGTATCCAGGCATGCTAACATAGGATAGGAATTCCCCTTTTCATCCTCAACCTTAGGATCAATCATTGTATGATAATATTATGGATAGTATTAGGCTAGTCTCCGTTAGTTTTTTTTTCCTTTCTTTGCATATTGCATCTTAAAACTAAAACTTCTTCTTGGAAAATCATAAAATATCTCTAATGAACTTAAACCCTTCTTTAAGGTAAAAAATACAAACCAATCTTAATTGCTTGTGCGCCTTCCTGTTTTATTTTCAATCTTGTCAGATTGATGTTTTTCCATCCTTTCCATGACTTTTTGTTATCTTTTAGTCGATGTTTCACCATCGCACATTCTTTTAGCCGGTGTTTCGCCATCGCACATGTTTGTTATCCTACCTTGATTCTCAATATCATGGTAGGTGTGATGTTTTATGATCTGTTTTATTGATGTTTCACCATCTTTGCCATGATACCATATTATCTTTTAGCCGATGTTTCGCCATCGCATATTTGTTTGAAGTCGATGTTTCGCCATCGCACATGTTTGTTATCCTACTTTAATTCTCAATATCATTGTTAGGTCTGATGTTTTATTCTCGGGTTTATTGATGTCTCGCCATCTTTTCCATGTTATATTCCTATCTCTTACCCGATACTTTGCCATCGCACATTCTCTTAGCCGATATTTCTCCATCGCACATTCTTTTAGTCGGTGTTTCGCCATCACACATGTTTGTTATCCTACCTCGATTCTCAATATCATTGTTAGATGTGATGTTTTGTTCCCAGGTTTATTGATGTTTCGCCATCTTTGACATGTCATCTTCCTATCTCTTAGCCGATGTTTCACCATCTCACATTCTTTCAGCCGGTGTTTCGCCATCGCACATGTTTGTTATCCTACTTTGATTTTCAATATCATCATTAGGTGTAATGTTTCAGCATCTTGTCTAATATTTTGCTATCATGCTGGTGTTTTACCGCCTTATCTGATTTTGTGTTTCCATGTGATGTCTTGTCATCTCTTTTTGCTATTCTATCATCATTGTTTACATTTTGTTGTTCTATCTGATGTTTTTCCATTTTGTCTTTTGCTTTTATTTCCTTAACTAAAAAAATATAAACCAACTAAAATATGTAAGCCGAACTACGGCTGCTCTGATTCCTTAAAAGGGATACGTAGACACTGGGGTAGGGTCCAAGCGAGCATAAATTTTATTTTCCCTACATTATTTTCTCTTTTCTTTTGCATACATTCCCTCTTTGCATTTTCTTTTAGCAATTAAGCTTTAGATATAGATTTACACACCCTTAGATTAGAACAAACACGAGTGGATACCGTAGATTATTACGGGCGTGTGGCGTACTAATACCTTCCACTCGCGTAACAGACTCCGTTACCCGACCTCTCTATCGCAAGACCGTGATTTCACCCTCTTCAGGTTTTCTCGATGTTTACCATTCCTGAAATTCTGGCAACAGATACTTAATGTCACAGTGAATGTTATGACACTGTATCTGACAAATTGTACACAAACCAAACAGTAATTTAAAAGACAGTAAAGAACACAATCAATTGTTAACCCAATTCAGTGTATAACAACACCTACATCTGGAGGCTACCAAGCCAGGGAGGAAATTCACTATAAGAGGTATTGATTTAGGAATAAACCGACCAGTTTATCTCCTTCACTTAAGACCTACCCAATGCAACTTCAATCTAAGTCCTACTTAAACCTGAGTTCCTACTCACTCCCCCTCAATCACAGCAGTGATACTAATCTACTGATTAATAAGATTATGAAGACATTCTTCAATACACACGCTTGATTTTTCTTCAAAGCTTTAATCAAGAGACACAACACTCGTGCTTCAAAGCTTTGAGTGATAAACAACCCTTACAACCAAATCCTACTCCAAGTAACTTATCAAGTGATAATTGCTTGGCTCACATTAATTACTAAAACTAACACAACTACAAAATGCCTTATTGATCTTCTATGAAAAGCGCTACACACCATTAGGATTCGTGAGAAATATATATGCAGTCTATTCTTCATTTTGGGCTTCCATAAAAATAGCTAGGGTTAACCAAAGTTAACCTAAAGACTTGGTCTTGGGCTTTCATCATAACAGATTAGGGTTAAGCAAGGTTAACCTAATATCCACGTAAGCATCTGATCTAGTCAATAAACTTCATCTCAGAATAGCACACCAGATTCCTGAAAATTCTCAGGAATAATAAATCTGCACAAAAACTTGATCAGTACAGGATGTCTTAACATTGGTTATGACATCATGTATCCTGCTCACTGATTTTGGTAGAATTCAGTACATATGATCATAGCTTAATCATCATGATATTCACTCATACTGAGTTGTTCCTGTAGAACATTCCTTCTGCATAATTTGTCTTTATCCCAGAATGTTATGACATCAGTCATGACATTCGCAAATCTGGTTTTACCAAAAAATAATGCCAACAAGCAAACACTTACAATTCCCTTCTTGCTGGATAAAATATGTTCGGTGGCAACTTCATTGATTTTATATCAGATGACGGTTCGTCCGGTTGTTTCAACATGCACAAAGATAAGCAGCAATATACTTTGCTTTGCACAATGATAATGCCAATACTAGTTCCTTTCTCGAACTCTAAGCAACTAAGAGTGCACCATCTAGCATAAACACATATCTTGTTGTGGACTTTATATCCTTAGCATAACTACACCAACTTGAATCAGTGCACTCCACTAAATTTTATTCTTTTCCTTTATCATCTATGAGAAACAGAATTCCATAGTCGAGAGTTCCATTCAGATACCTTAGAATCCTCTTTGTCACTGCTAGGTGTGATACCTTTAGCTTCTGCATGAATCTACTTACCATACCTACATTGTATGCTAATTCACGCCTCGTGTGAAAAATGTAATTTAATGACCCAATAAGTCTTCTATATTGGGTTGGGTCGACATCATCTTCATATGCATCTTTCGATAGTTGCAGTCTTGGTTCTGCAAGTGTCGAATTCGAGTTGCATTCTTCCATTTTAAATATTTTGGGAATTTCTCCTGTGTATCTTCTTTGATGCATCATCAAAGCTCTACATCTCTTGTAGAATTTGATGTCAAGGAAATATGAAATGTCACCTAGATCCGACATTTCAAATTCCTTACTGAGATCACCTTTGAAGTCTTCAATCTCCTTCTTAAAACAACCTATTATTAACAAGTTATGGACATAGAGACATAGTATAAGAAATTCACTATTTCTTCTTCTTACATATACTCCATGTTCAGTTGTGCACTTCATAAATTCTTTCTCCCTTAGAAAACTATCAATTTTATTATTCCAAACTATTGGAGCTTGTTTCAATCTATACAGGGATTTATGCAAGTTGTACACCTTTCTCTCTTCACCATGCTTCACAAACCCAACTGGTTGTGCAATGTAAACTTCTTCGTCTAAGGGTCCATTTAGGAATGCACATGTCATGTCCATCTGACATATGTTTCAACTGTTCACTCCTGCTAGACCAACAATCAACCTAATTGTTTCGATTCTAGCAACAGGTGCAAAAACCTCATCGAAGTCGATTTCGTCTCTCTAAAGAAATCCTTTCGCCACAAGCCTTGCCTTGTGTCGAGTTACTTATCCTTTGGGATTCAAATTCACCTTGTATACCCACTTGACATTGATTGCCTTCTTACCTCGAAGAAATTTGACAAGTAACCAAGTGTTGTTGTCTTCGATGGACTTCACTTATTCATTTTTTGCTTTCACCTACTTTGAATCTTTCAATGCTTTAGTTACATTGACAGGTTCAACATCTACATAGAAAGCATAAGTTACTATCTCACCTTCGTTATCGACCACATAATCTGATGTAATAACACAATCTTACAACCTTGCATGCATGTGTCTTGTTTTTTGAGGTTTTCTTGGTCATGGTTGATCTATAACTTCCTCTTGTCGAACTTCTCTTTTGACTTCAACTTCTGGTTCTTCAAATAAGATTCTTACTGAATATTTCTTGACATTTTCTATCCAATCCTATTCCATAAGCTCATCTATGATCACGTCCCTACTGATCATAATCTTCTTGTTCACTGGGTCGAACAACTTGTAACCTCCTATCGAATAATATACTACTAGAATCATTTGACTAGACTTGTCATCAAGTTTTCTTCTCAATTGATCTGGCAGGTGTCTATGTGTAATAGATCCAAATACCTTCAGATGAACCACGCTAGGCTTCACACCAGACCAACATTCTTCTGGATTAAGTCCTTCTAGCTTCTTCGTCAAACATTTATTCAAAATGTATGCTTCTGTCGATACAGCTTCACCCTAAAACTCTTTAGGTAAATGCTTTCCTTTTAACATACGTCTCACCATACTTATGATAGTTCCATTATTTATTTCTATTGTTCCATTATGCTGTGGAGTGTAGGGTGCACCACATCATGAATAGTCCCTTCTTTCTCACTAATGTATCGAAGTATTTATACACATACTCTCCACAACCATCACTTCTCAAAACTTTGAGCTTTCGACCACTTTGTCTTCCGACCATAGATTTAAACTTAGAAAATACCTCGATCACTTCACTTTTCTTCTTGATCAGTTAAGTTCACAATTTTAGACTAAAACCATTTATGAATGTAACATAGTATTTGTCACCTCCATTCAAATCCGCCCAGATTGATCCACATACATCATATTATATGACTTCAAGAATATCCTTCGACTTGCTTCTTGCATCTTTGCTGAAGTTGTTTTTGTGTTGCTTCTCCTACACACATTCCTCACACACCTCATTTAGAAATTCGATTTTTGGTAACCCTTAAATCATATTTCTTTTTTTCAAATCTATGATGTCTTTGAAGTTGAGATGGCTTAGTCGATAGTGAAATATCCATTCATCCTTGCTAGTTGCTACCAAAAGGAACTTGTGTTCCATCACATTTAGTTCGATCTTGAAGGTTATATTCTGAGACATTGGAGCCTTCAAGATTAACCTTCCTCTTGCATCAAAGACTTCCATCATATTGTCTTTTCAACCAACTTACCTATACTGAGCAAATTTCTCTTCATGCCTGTTATGTACAACACATTGGAAATTACTTCCTTTTTCCCATCTTTCCTCATAATCAGAAAATCTCCAATATATTTAGCTTCTAGAGTACTGTCATTTGCGAGTTTCACCATGTTCTTCATTGGGGGATATGATCGGTGGATCTGGAACTGACTGTTTAACGCTGGTTCGCGAAATGTCGCGGTAAGCAAGAGTCGCCACCGTCTTTTATTTTCTCCAAATGGAAAGGACAAAAGCACAGAAAAATTCCTTATAGAGATTACTCTCGGTTCGGGAGGTAGGTTATAGAAAGGGAAGGTGTTAGCACCCTTTCTATCCATGGTTATCCATGGGCTCTTAGATACTTGCTCATTTGTGTTTTCAAAAGGTTTGTTTGCTTTTCAACTGTGGGTTTTAAAAAGTTTCTTTGAAAATTCCAGTTCGACTTTTGTATCAGTCCTCAAGAGTGTTTGAAAAAATGCTTTCGAAAGCTTTTTGAAAATGTGTTGGTGTGAAAAGTATTTTTGAATTTGTTTTGAAATTAGAGCAAGTATCTAGAGTCGTCTACCTACCCTAAGGAATTCGTCTGTGTAAATGTCCTTTAAAGTAGTGCCATCCCACCATTGAGAGGTAGGTAGCACCACTATTGGAGTTGTTCGGGTCAATTCGAAGGTTCGGGACATGGTGATCACCAGAGCAATAGGAAGACACCTTAGAAGCTACCCTCATGCCAGGTTCCCGGATCATGAGGACTTACTAAGACATCCTCTACTCGACGATCACCTTTTGAGGCAAGGCAACAGTGAGGCGTACCCTAGGGGTGGTGTGTGATTTGTGTGTCATGTTCATTTATATTTGTCTTGTTCATGTCAAAGTGATCTATGCGTTTGTTTTTATTTTTGTCATTCATTCTTGCATGCCATTATTAACAGTAAAAAAAAAAGGTGCGGAAAAAATTCCTAAGCTATTACAAAGGCGCGGGTCCACATCGCCAAAATTAATCCAGGACCCGATTTGACAGAAAATAAAGAAATAAAGTGCGAGGAATTATAATGTCCGAATTACATGGCCTTGGGAGAGTTACATTAATATTATAAGAAATAAAATAAATGCGCGAATTGAATTAAAATCGGAAGCGAGGGCGTTGGACCCTTTTTAATGAAATTAAATTATTATTATTAAATTAATGAAATTAAAATGAAAAAAGAAATTATTTTGAGATTTTGGTATTTATGGTTTTTTATGTGAATTAAATGAAATCAAGAAATTAATTAATTAACCCTAATTCTACAATTTTTATTTATTAAGAAAAACATGTTAAAGTTAAACCTAAAATTAATCTAATTATTTAATGGCAATTTGATTTATGAAAATAAATAATTAGTTATTAGTGAAAAGAAAAGAAAAGGGATAAAAATTGATTAAAACCCTAATTCTACAAATTTTTAATTTATTAAGAAAAATGTTTGAATTAAACCTAATTTTACAAAGCTAAAATAATTAATGATATTTACTTAAAAAACATTAAAATAAAATATATTTTTAATTTTTCTTTTCTGATTTTTACTATTTTTTATATTTTTATGAAAATAAGTTAAATGAAGAATTGATTAAATCAAATAAAAATAAGAAAGGAAATAAAAATCAAAACCTTGGGGGGTCTGTCCCCAAATTGGAGGTGTCATTAGCATTGTTGGCCCACTTGTTTAAGGCCTCAGTTGACTTTTCCTGGGAGCATGCACGTATGCTGACTGATGCCTATCATGTTCTTCACATCTGGACCCTTGGATAGTGTTTACAGGCCATGTGGCGCGTTGAAATTGGGAGCGTATGATTAACCATGGGACTTAAGCTGCACAGGATAAGATTAGAAAAAATATTATGGAAAGGGAGGGGGACCTGGGATCGAACCCAGGTCCTGGAAGTCACCAATATGCTTGCTTGCCACTGAGCCACCAACGCGCTTTTGATTATAATATAACTAACAATTAATATAAGATAAGACAATGGTTAGTGGGGAAATTTAGCGCGAAATTCAAATAACCCAACCACGCCTTGACACTTCATCATCTTCTCCATGGCTTTTGTTTTTCCTGAAACATAAAAATAATTGGCAACGGTTTTGAACCGTCCCAGAATAGGCCTTTTTCAGGAATAGCGATTAGCTCGTTCTTGATCAGAAATTGGGCGCGACCATGGCAAACAATTCGTCCAAGTCCCCTGATTTTAATGGTCTAGGTTTCATGTCCTGATTTTTCCATAACTGGGAAACCCCAATTCAAGGTTCTGAAAACCCTAAGCGTCGTCCATGGTGAATTCTTCAATAGTGCGTGAAAACTCAATCAAAGTATGCAGTTAGTTTCAGAATCAATCAAGGAACATAAATCAAACATTAAAAATTACTAAAAACGCATGAATCATGATGCAAGCATATGAAAAAAATCTTGTACAGGGCATGATCGTTCTCACGTTTCTTGGTGTTAGAGCTTATGGTTTTGATCCAGGCACCTTCCTTGATGTCTCAGCAAGACAATGGAATAACTATTTTGGCTTGAATCGCCCTGTAACCTAGTTTTCAGTTTTGGATTTTTTGTCAAAAAACTCAAGCTTGGTTATGGTGTTCTTGCGCAGCTGGGAGGTTCTTAGGAGTAGGGTTTGCATTAGTATATATGTGTGAATGATTAGGGTTAGAAATTGGATCAACAAAACCCTTGGCATTGATGAAGAGATATTTGATTTTCCATGCCATAATTTTCAATCTTTTCATGCATATTTGCTTCAAATCATGTCCAATTACCATGATTCTTTCCAAATCTGATCATGCACGAAATATTGAGTGTATTTCATGTATAACAAGATTTAAAAACTTAGGTTTGATATTTTTCATGTATTTTAATTAATTAAATGAATTATTAGCAATTAAAAATCCAAATAAATAAATAAAAATGATAAAAAACTTCCCTTTGGGCCAAATGGTCGTGCACATGCTTTGGATGATCAATCTTGGAAGAAAATGTGGCCCATTAGCATTTTTAAGGCATTTGAAGCAATGTTGACTTTTCAAAATATCCAAAAATTTCCCAACTTCCATAAGGCATATCTTGCTCAATTTTTAAGCTTTGCTCATGTTCTTGGACATTTTGGAAAGGTATTGAAGTCCTCTAACCAATGCCTTTGGTCCCATGTCATTTTGATTTACCAATATCAAGTTATGGCCTTTGACTTAAAGTCCCTTTTTGTTGACTTTTGAAAATGACCTATAATGTTGAAATTGATAACTTTTTGTGAGAGCATTTCTTGGACTTGAAGTGTGAAGAGGAATTGTAGGAAATGTCTTTCTCTTCAAAATGAGCTTTGGATGGGATTTTTATGATAATCCATGTGGAAGTTATGCCTTGGTCAAGTTACAGTTGACTTTTTCAACTGTCCAAATATGGAAACTTTTGCATCCTGAGACTTTTTGAGCCAAGCCTTGAGAATCATGATCAAGCATTGATCAAATGATGTTTGTGGCTTCAAAATAAGATGTTGACCAAAAATTTGAACTTTTGACTGTCAAATGACCATTTTGTCCCTACAGTTGACTGTAGTGCAATTAGGGTTTTTGACTGTGCAATTTTGTGCTGTAAGTCTTGAAACTTGGTATGAGGATGCTTGACCATGTTTATAGGCATGTGGAACTTGATTGGACCCTTGGAAACTTCATTTTCTTTGTCAGAACCAAAACCCTAATTTTTGACTGTCAGGAGGCCCTTGAACTGTGCAACCCTTGGGGAGACTTTGAAGCTTTGACTTGGCAAATTTTGAAGAATATGGGAGGGAAAATTTTGGGGTACAACAGTTGCCCCTGTTCAATCTTCTTAGACCTGAGGATGTAGATTGGCTGACGTGCCTTTCGTAATCCGAAGGTGGAAGATGATTGAACACTAGAGTGCCCAGAAATTTGCGCTCACATAGTAGTGTGATGGTGGGAATGGGCTTATAGATGCCATTTGGAGATTGATGGATAGGATGATGGGCTTATAGATGCCATGCTAAGAGATGATGGAAGGTGGATGGGCTTATAGATGCCACCTGGGTGTCGATCGCGTAAGCGATTCCTTAGCGAGAACTTGCGTACCTGCAAAAGAAAAGGATTACCTGACTCGTTACAGGAGCTGGTCTTCAAACTCTTTGTATAGATGCGTCCTGACTGGTTACAGGAGCTGAATCTGGAGCTTCAAACGGTGATGAATGAACCAGGGATGGTTACTACCTCAACAGGAACGATGAGAGAACCTTAGGCGACTTCAACCTCAACAGTATCATTGAGAGAATCTTGGGCGACTTCAACCTCAACAGTAATCATTGAGAGAATCTTGGATAACTTCTACTTCAACAGTAACGCTGAGAGAAACTTGGGCGATTACTACCTCCGCAGTAACGGGGAGAGAACCACAGGCGACTTCAACCTCAACAGTAATCATTGAGAGAATCTTGGATAACTTCTACTTCAACAGTAACGCTGAGAGAATCTTGGGGCGATTACTACCTCCGCAGTAACGGGGAGAGAACCACAGGCGACTTCAACCTCAACAGTAATCATTGAGAGAATCTTGGATAACTTCTACTTCAACAGTAACGCTGAGAGAAACTTGGGCGATTACTACCTCCGCAGTAACGGGGAGAGAACCACAGGCGACTTCAACCTCAACAGTAATCATTGAGAAAATATTGGATAACTTCTACTTCAACAGTAACGCTGAGAGAAACTTGGGCGATTACTACCTCCGCAGTAACCGGGAGAGAACCACAGGCGACTTCAACCTCAACAGTAATCATTGAGAGAATCTTGGATAACTTCTACTTCAACAGTAACGCTGAGAGAAACTTGGGGCGATTACTACCTCCGCAGTAACGGGGAGAGAACCACAGGCGACTTCAACCTCAACAGTAATCATTGAGAGAATCTTGGATAACTTCTACTTCAACAGTAACGCTGAGAGAATCTTGGGGCGATTACTACCTCCGCAGTAACGGGGAGAGAACCATAGGCGACTTCAACCTCAACAGTAATCATTGAGAGAATCTTGGATAACTTCTTCTTCAACAGTAACGCTGAGAGAAACTTGGGCGATTACTACCTCCGCAGTAACGGGGAGAGAACCACAGGCAACTTCAACCTCAACAGTAATCATTGAGAGAATCTTGGATATCTTCTACTGAGTCTTTATCAGGAAAATCTGTTTGGGGTCGATTTAACTGAACTAGAGAAGGCCTTGGACTGGATAAGAAACAGAAAAAATCTTAGGGTCGATTTAACTGAACCGGTATAGGTCTTGGAATGTCTTCAACTGGATAAGAAACAGGGAGATCTTAGGGTCGATCTGACTGAACCAGAGAAGGCCTTTGACTGGATAAGAAATAGAAAACTCTTAGGAGCGATTTAACTGAACCGGTCTAGGTCTTGAAATATAGTTGAGAACTTAACTGAATCTTTCCTGAAAGGTAAGGGTCAGTCATATGCAATGCATGATATGGATCAATCAATGATGTTCTCAACATAAATGAGATTTGTAAGATGTGATGCGTATATGCATGCTATAGTGATATATGGAAATGCGATGTTTATGAATGTATGTTTTTCGTCTAGGAAAGTAAATCCTTGACGGGTGCCGGGAAGTCATGTCCTGGGCTGATGTTGAAGAATAGATCTTTGCTTCCGCTGGGGAGAATAGTTGCAAGAATATCGGTAGGAGAAGATAACTCCGTTGGGGAATAAACTTGGTGAATGGATAACTCTGCGGGGAAAAAGTGCTCTAGCTACCTTGCAGGGGATCAATACTCTGTGGGGAGAAAGGTACTTTGTTGAAATGTTGATAATAACTTGCTGGGGATATCCTTGTTGTGTTGGAAGTGTTAATAGACTTTGCTGGGGGTAATAAGACTTCGTCGAGGACGCTCTTTCCGCGGCTTTTGGCTGAGGATAACCCAGTTATATCCTGGTAAGGAAATAACCCTTTGAATAAAGCCGGGAGACGCGTTCGTGCTCTGCGAGGATAAGCTTCCAGAATCTACTGGGGATAAGCTTACTGCTTGGGGAGATGGATTCTAACTTTCCTGGGGAAATTGGATTGGACTCTCCTGGGGAAGTTTTGAACTGTATCGGGGAAGTAACTCCATTGAATGTTTGGTATACCGCCGGGGAACAATCTTTAGACCAAGACTGCCGGGGATGCTTGTTAAGAATATATATATTGCTGGGGAATGTTGAGACTTGCCGGAGGATACCCAACTTCCTTAAGTTTGATAATAATTTTGCTCGAGGAAAGTGTACTGACTTGCTGTTTCACTCTCTGGGGAGTTATGATATACTGGTTATGTTCTTCAGCTAAACTTACCTTGGTACCTTGGAGGATAGAACAATTAGATTGCTCAAACAACTCTTTATTGCCCCTGTTTCTAATGCGGGAGATGAAGACCTGTGAGGTGCTGATAGTTGTTGAGGGTCAAACCTTCTTCAGGTAGGCAGGTGACAAGATGACAGGACATAGTCGTACGCTTTGATCCCTAACTTTTGCCTGGACCGCCCTTTCGGGTTTTCAGTCCACCGGGATACCCATTTTTGCCCAAGCCGCCTTTTCAGGTTTTCGACTTGCCGGGTGTACAGATTTTTTTCATTTCATCCCTTATTTTTGCCCGAACCCTTTTGGTTCGTCGGGAAGCCCTTATTTTTGCCTAGGTATGCCAACCTAGCGGGTCTTTGATTATGCGTAGTATTTTTTCGACTATGTCCATGCTTTCAGAATGTAGGGCTTTGCCCCTGTTAGAAGTGTTTTGCCATGCCACCAGAAGGTGTTTGATTAGACAAGATTCGTTGCTGGGGTGCCCCAAGTGACTCAGGCGGAGATTTGCCCCAGGCTATTTTGGCATTTTGAGAGATTCTCCGAATCTTGACTTAATTGCCCCAGATGATGGACAATAATCACGTTATGCCTCTCGATTGGAAGTGCTTCTGTTCATTAGGCATTCGTTGTGCGAATTTCTATGCTGTTCAAACAAAAAGTCATATGTAAACAAAGTTATGTTAAAAATGCAAAGCTTATGTCTGTCTTGAAGATTTTGAAAATGCATTCTTTTTCATAAAACAAATGAATGTTTGTAAAACGTGATGTCAAACTCCGTACTTACCGTAGGCCTTAAGGAGTCAGGATACCTTTCGTAATAGTATGCTTTCGAACTAACCCATGCTTCAGCTAGGACTTTTAAGGGTTATAACGTGGCCTGGTTCACGGTTTAAGAAACAAAGGATAAAGGCTCAAATTTTATTTGTACCCACCCGCTCTTCGTGATGTTCTCCAAACCTAAACTCAGTTAGTCGTGCATTAGACCTTGATTGACTCTTTGTCCTGATGTTCCAATGATGGTTCAGATATTGATGATTTATTTTGAATAGGCAGTCATTCCTTTTTGTTATTGAGGGTTTGTGTGACCTCTTCCCCTTTTTTTTGATTTCGTTATCCCTGTTTTTTTGCCTGAACTGTTTCTTTTGTGATTACAGTCAGCGGGATGCCCCAGTTTTGTAAGTCTCCTTCATAGGTTTTGACTTATTGGGTTTTTATTTTTTGAGATATAATGACTGCCTATCCTTATGATTATTCAGAATCATCACTGTCCTTTTCTTTTTTGAAAGGACCTCTTTGGTGTCATTTGTTATACACTTGGATCAACTGAGAGAACTAACCTGCCCCAGGTTATGATAAAGGGTTTTAATTTTCGAAAAGAAAAACTCCTACTTCTTTGGCTTAGAGGGGTTGACGAGGGATTATCTTCCTTATAACTCCAGTGTTTAGGGATTGAAACAATGCCTGTACCTCATCAGCGGGGTCTGTTCAAAAGCATACTGTAAAGATCGTGGTATCGTTCTCGTCATCCTCCCTCAAGAGGCTTAGAATTATTGAGAGTTGATCATCAGAAAAAATATGAAAATAATTTGCATAAAGTGAATACGAATATATTGATTCAAAATAGACATAAGCGATGCATTAATGGAATAACAATGTTTAACATGAATAAATGTCTAAACAATCAAAGAACAACACAACTTGAACATTCGAATGAACAAAAGTCTTTTCATCTCAGGGCTTGTCACTTCAAATGGTGAGCCTTGGAGGGATGGTAGAAAAATTCAGCCTGACCATCTTGTGTGAACTCCAGTGCTCCTTCATCAATCAGGTCCTGGATCTTGTTCTTCAGGGCCCAACACTCATTTGTATCATGTCCTGGACTGGAAGAGTGGTAGGCACACCTTTTATTGGGATCATAAGTAGAATGTGATGTGTTGGGATTCTGGGGATGAGCCTTTAATGTGATCAAATTCAATCTCAACAGGCGTTGTAAAGCTTGAAACAGCGACATGTTGAGCGGGGTGAATTGCCTCCTGGACTTGTCTGGCTGAAGCCGGTGAGGTTGATGCTGAATTTGTGACACTGGAGCCATTTGAGGAGCTCTCCCCCTATCTCCTTGTCTCAAAGGTGGTTGAACGATGACTGGCTTTTTACCCTTAGACGTTTGCCCCAGTCGGTTACCCTGAAGCAGTTGATTGACGAGAACTCCGAGCTCTTCTTGTCTTTGAGCTAAGCCTTGAATGATAGTCACCTGCCCCAGCATTTGGGCTTTCATTATATCCACTTCAGCTTGCAGATGTTTCAGCCGTTCATCCTCAGCACTGTTCCTGACTAAAGTCTCCATGAGAAGTGTCCTTAGCTCCTCCTGCCCCTTGGATAGATTCAGGAGGATTTCCCCGAACCGAGTCTCTTGAGCATGGGAGTCCTGGTTATCTTGTTGGGCAGCCATTGCTGAAATAAACAGCGAGAAAGGTAAGTGACCTGCAACAAGGATACCTGTTATGATGATATGTATGATATGCATGCAATGTTTTCAAGGATCTCGCGGGGTAAACAAGAAAATTGTTAGAATTCGAATCCGGTAGCTTGATTGAAGGAATCCCATGTTGTTGAGAATTCTTCTTCAAGGGTCAAAGGCTCACCATATCCAGTGGGTCATAGCCCCTGACAACCTTGGCTAGAGGAAAATAAATCCTCTTTGCCCCTTGCTAGACATCATGACCTGCATCACAAACCCTTGAGATCCTTGAAATGGATTAGGATGTATGCAATGGTATGATGTTATGGTATGCGTGGGGTAATGTGAGTAACCCTGTTATGAGTCCCAATTAAGGACATAAACAAAACCTGCAAAAACTCAGTAAACCCGGTCATGAGTCCTAATTAAGGACTATAAACAAAACCTGCAAGAAATTCAGTAAACTTTGTTATGAGTCCCAATTAAGGACTATAAACAAAACCTGCAAGAAATTCAGTAAACTTTGTTATGAGTCCCAATTAAGGACTATAAACAAAACCTGCAAGAAATTCAAGGGTCAGATTATAAGCATGCAAGTAGTTCAAGTATGAAGGCACACAAGTCACACAAAAGAACCCTTAGAGTTTAGGCCAGCATGAGGTCTGGGTAGTACCCTCTTTCAGTTTGTTGGTTCATACCTGTCCTAATCAAAAGTAATCGGGTTCTTAGAGGATCCCAATATCATTGACTACCCTCAATCGGTCATAACTCCAGCATCGCAATCTTTTCTTGCGGCCAGAATCATCACGAGAGTTTAGCCTCAATGGGCGTAGCATACTGCTACTGTTCTAATGGCCAAGTTGTGTCATTTAAGGTTCTAAGGTCTGTTGGTGCTTAGTGACTCCTTGGAAGACCCATATTCTCCCCGTTTCAACACGAGGGATATCGGTACAGACCAAGGCGCCACACCAACGTAGCCACTGCTTCACCCATGTCGGTATACGCCGGACAGGTCCCTCACAGCTTATGCTACCTAAACAGGGTATCCCCAGATCCGAGTTAGGATCTATGTAACTCCCATGCAACCCACAAATTTAAAGCAGACAAGTCAATACAATTGAAAACACAGTTATGAACTAACCCTAAGGTATACCTCACTTTAAGTTTAATTCCCCAGCAGAGTCGCCAGTTCTGTGATCGGTGGATCTGGAATTGACTGTTTAACGCTGGTTCGCGAAATGTCGCGGTAAGCAAGAGTCGCCACCGTCTTTTATTTTCTCCAAATGGAAAGGACAAAAGCACAGAAAAATTCCTTATAGAGATTACTCTCGGTTCGGGAGGTAGGTTATAGAAAGGGAATGTGTTAGCACCCTTTCTATCCATGGTTATCCATGGGCTCTTAGATACTTGCTCATTTGTGTTTTCAAAAGGTTTGTTTGCTTTTCAACTGTGGGTTTTAAAAAGTTTCTTTGAAAATTCCAGTTCGACTCTTGTATCAGTCCTCAAGAGTGTTTGAAAAAATGCTTTCGAAAGCTTTTTGAAAATGTGTTGGTGTGAAAAGTATTTTTGAATTTGTTTTGAAATTAGAGCAAGTATCTAGAGTCGTCTACCTACCCTAAGGAATTCGTCTGTGTAAATGTCCTTTAAAGTAGTGCCATCCCACCATTGAGAGGTAGGTAGCACCACTATTGGAGTTGTTCGGGTCAATTCGAAGGTTCGGGACATGGTGATCACCAGAGCAATAGGAAGACACCTTAGAAGCTACCCTCATGCCAGGTTCCCGGATCATGAGGACTTACTAAGACATCCTCTACTCGACGATCACCTTTTGAGGCAAGGCAACAGTGAGGCGTACCCTAGGGGTGGTGTGTGATTTGTGTGTCATGTTCATTTATATTTGTCTTGTTCATGTCAAAGTGATCTATGCGTTTGTTTTTATTTTTGTCATTCATTCTTGCATGCCATTATTAACAGTAAAAAAAAAGGTGCGGAAAAAATTCCTAAGCTATTACAAAGGCGCGGGTCCACATCGCCAAAATTAATCCAGGACCCGATTTGACAGAAAATAAAGAAATAAAGTGCGAGGAATTAGAATGTCCGAATTACATGGCCTTGGGAGAGTTACATTAATATTATAAGAAATAAAATAAATGCGCGAATTGAATTAAAATCGGAAGCGAGGGCGTTGGACCCTTTTTAATGAAATTAAATTATTATTATTAAATTAATGAAATTAAAATGAAAAAAGAAATTATTTTGAGATTTTGGTATTTATGGTTTTTTATGTGAATTAAATGAAATCAAGAAATTAATTAATTAACCCTAATTCTACAATTTTTATTTATTAAGAAAAACATGTTAAAGTTAAACCTAAAATTAATCTAATTATTTAATGGCAATTTGATTTATGAAAATAAATAATTAGTTATTAGTGAAAAGAAAAGAAAAAGGATAAAAATTGATTAAAACCCTAATTCTACAAATTTTTAATTTATTAAGAAAAATGTTTGAATTAAACCTAATTTTACAAAGCTAAAATAATTAATGATATTTACTTTAAAAAAAATTAAAATAAAATATATTTTTAATTTTGTCTTTTCTGATTTTTACTATTTTTTATATTTTTATGAAAATAAGTTAAATGAAGAATTGATTAAATCAAATAAAAATAAGAAAGGAAATAAAAATCAAAACCTTGGGGGGTCTGTCCCCAAATTGGAGGTGTCATTAGCATTGTTGGCCCACTTGTTTAAGGCCTCAGTTGACTTTTCCTGGGAGCATGCACGTATGCTGACTGATGCCTATCATGTTCTTCACATCTGGACCCTTGGATAGTGTTTACAGGCCATGTGGCGCGTTGAAATTGGGAGCGTATGATTAACCATGGGACTTAAGCTGCACAGGATAAGATTAGAAAAAATATTATGGAAAGGGAGGGGGACCTGGGATCGAACCCAGGTCCTGGAAGTCACCAATATGCTTGCTTGCCACTGAGCCACCAACGCGCTTTTGATTATAATATAACTAACAATTAATATAAGATAAGACAATGGTTAGTGGGGAAATTTAGCGCGAAATTCAAATAACCCAACCACGCCTTGACACTTCATCATCTTCTCCATGGCTTTTGTTTTTCCTAAAACATAAAAATAATTGGCAACGCTTTTGAACCGTCCCAGAATAGGCCTTTTTCAAGAATAACGATTAGCTCGTTCTTGATCAGAAATTGGGCGCGACCATGGCAAACAATTCGTCCAAGTCCCCTGATTTTAATGGTCTAGGTTTCATGTCCTGATTTTTCCATAACTGGGAAACCCCAATTCAAGGTTCTGAAAACCCTAAGCGTCGTCCATGGTGAATTCTTCAATAGTGCGTGAAAACTCAATCAAAGTATGCAGTTAGTTTCAGAATCAATCAAGGAACATAAATCAAACATTAAAAATTACTAAAAACGCATGAATCATGATGCAAGCATATGAAAAAAATCTTGTACAGGGCACGATCGTTCTCACGTTTCTTGGTGTTAGAGCTTATGGTTTTGATCCAGGCACCTTCCTTGATGTCTCAGCAAGACAATGGAATAACTATTTTGGCTTGAATCGCCCTGTAACCTAGTTTTCAGTTTTGGATTTTTTGTCAAAAAACTCAAGCTTGGTTATGGTGTTCTTGCGCAACTGGGAGGTTCTTAGGAGTAGGGTTTGCATTAGTATATATGTGTGAATGATTAGGGTTAGAAATTGGATCAAAAAAACCCTTGGCATTGATGAAGAGATATTTGATTTTCCATGCCATAATTTTCAATCTTTTCATGCATATTTGCTTCAAATCATGTCCAATTACCATGATTCTTTCCAAATCTGACCATGCACGAAATATTGAGTGTATTTCATGTATAAAAAGATTTAAAAACTTAGGTTTGATATTTTTCATGTATTTTAATTAATTAAATGAATTATTAGCAATTAAAAATCCAAATAAATAAATAAAAATGATAAAAAACTTCCCTTTGGGCCAAATGGTCGTGCACATGCTTTGGATGATCAATCTTGGAAGAAAATGTGGCCCATTAGCATTTTTAAGGCATTTGAAGCAATGTTGACTTTTCAAAATATCCAAAAATTTCCCAACTTCCACAAGGCATATCTTGCTCAATTTTTAAGCTTTGCTCATGTTCTTGGACATATTGGAAAGGTATTGAAGTCCTCTAACGAATGCCTTTGGTACCATGTCATTTTGATTTACCAATCTCAAGTTATTGCCTTTGACTTAAAGTCCCTTTTTGTTGACTTTTGAAAATGACCTATAATGTTGAAATTGATAACTTTTTGTGAGAGCATTTCTTGGACCTTAAGTGTGAAGAGGAGTTGTAGGAAATGTCTTTCTCTTCAAAATGAGCTTTGGATGGGATTTTTCTGATAATCCATGTGGAAGTTATGCCTTGGTCAAGTTACAGTTGACTTTTTCAACTGTCCAAATATGGAAACTTTTGCATCCTGAGACTTTTTGAGCCAAGCCTTGAGAATCATGATCAAGCATTGATCAAATGATGTTTGTGGCTTCAAAATAAGATGTTGACCAAAAATTTGAACTTTTGACTGTCAAATGACCATTTTGTCCCTACAATTGACTGTAGTGCAATTAGGGTTTTTGACTGTGCAATTTTGTGCTGTAAGTCTTGAAACTTGGTATGAGGATGCTTGACCATGTTTATAGGCATGTGGAACTTGATTGGACCCTTGGAAACTTCATTTTCTTTGTCAGAACCAAAACCCTAAATTTTGACTGTCAAGAGGCCCTTGAACTGTGCAACCCTTGGGGAGACTTTGAAGCTTTGACTTGGCAAATTTTGAAGAATATGGGAGGGCAAATTTTGGGGTACAACAGGGGATTTATGTTGACAAACCCATATTTCCTTCCACACATGTGTGATGAGCATCCTGAATCTAAGTACTATTAGTATCATTTCTAATTCTTCATGTCTTGCAAATTTTGCATCACTTTTTTATTCTTTTATTTTTCTAATAATCACTAGAATAATGACTATACTTCCGACAATTGAAACACTGAATGTGACTCTTGTCAGGTTTTAGACCACCACCTCTTCCTCTACCCCTAGCACCACCTCTTTGGTTGCCTTGGTATGGGGTCTTCTTTGATTCGACACAATTCCTTCCTGTTGGTCTCCTCTACCAGTCGAATTGTTGTAGCCTTCTCGACCTTTATTGTCGAACCTCTTTCCTTTTCCTTTCTTATCTCTTGATGATTGCGTGTGAAAAGCCATATCATTCTATGACTTGCCTGCAGCTCTTTCAGTCATTCTTTGTTCATGAGATTGAAGTGTCCCTTAAAGCTCTTCATTCGACAAAGTTAACATGTTCTTTGACTCTTCTATGGCAACTACAACATGATCGAACTTCAGAGCTAAAGATCTCAAGATCTTTGAAACAACTGCTATTATTGTTAGCGTCTCTCTACAAACCTTGATGCAATTCACTAGCTTTGTGACCTTAGTGAAGAAATCAGATATGCTCTCGCTATCTTCTATCTAAAGCAATTCATACATTCTTTTGTGAGTTTGTAACCTCACCTTTCACCTTCTCAGCGCCTCCAAACGATTTCTTCAGAACTTCCCAAGCTTATTTTGCCGATTCTATATCACCAACCTTTTAAAATTGTCTGGACTTAGACATTGATGAATTATAAAGAGAGCTTTATAATTCTTCTTCTTTGATTCTCTGTATTCAGCCTCTTATTCTTCTGAAGCATCTTCTTCAAGCGGTTCTAATCCATATTTCACAAGATCCTAAAGTACTTGACAACAAAACACAACCTTTATTTGGTTGAACCAATTCTCATAGTTATCAGCTTTATGAATTGGAAGACTTGCTGGAAAATGCTCGTTCAAATGATTCTTTACCATCGTTCTTGCTTGCCTTGAATCACTCAACTAAAGCTCTTGATACCAAATGTTAGAAATCCACCAAAACCTATGATGAATTTCTATCAATCTTGATGAACAATATTGTTATCACCACACAATAACAATGAAAATAAAAAAAATTAAGGAAGAAAAGAGATTTAGGGTTTTTGCAAAGTTTCCCTCTTCCCACTAAAAGTGGAAAACTTTCTTATTCACTTGCAACTGCAAATTTTTTTAATATTCAATGTCTTTAAAAAATAGGTATTTCACCCAATATTTATAATGAGTTAGCTTGCTCCTTAAGCTAAAATGCCCACAATAAAAAAGCCCAAAATAATAAATTAACCTAATTGAGTTACACTTACTAAAATACGTCTGGTCGAAATTCTGTCAAGGCTACTCCTTTGGCATTTTGACACACACACCATGTGTTTAAACACTTCCTTTTTTCTGTCGAACAAACTACTTCGACACAAGGAATTACATTCTCAACATGGTGTTCCTTTTATATTATCTTATCTTGTAATTGATAAAATGTTTTCTTCATCTAACATTTGTTAATTTTATACCAAAAATAAATATATGCAAATCAGCTTGAAAAGCACATAAATGTGCAACAAAATTTAGCATTTTATTTTCATTCAGGATCAAAGTGATCAAAATGAAGAAGATTATATATATATATATATATATATATATATATATATATATATATATATATATATATATATATATATATATATATATATATATATATATATATATATATATATATATATATATATATATATATATATATATATATATATATATATATATATATATATATATATATATAATTTTATTTTACAAGATTCTCATTTTTTTTAACCTGTATTTTTGTGAATAAAAAACATACTACAAACAACATCACGATAAATTTGTGAAACAAAAATATATTGGCAACTATTGAGAACAAAAAGTTGTATTACATGAAAACCAAAAGGTCACTGAAACAACATATAATTTACACATCATTAGATCAAATGTAAAAGAAATCAACATACAAAAATAATGTGCAATATATTCATTATTTTAAAGGAATCAAGATCCACAACGTGATCAAGAACGTCTTTAGATTTCTTTTCTCTAAACACCTATAATTTTAAATAATAATACTTGTAATCAAGTACTTTGTTACATATAGATTTAAAGAATAAGCACAATCTTGTTATAGAACACCGACCTCTTTTTCCAAAAAAATTTCTCAACGGGCCATTTTTGATTCTTCCCAAATACAATATTAATTTGTTCTTGTCGATTAGGAAATTCATCCCCGATTAAAGGCTTATAAGCAATATCAAACTCTTGTTATTTGTTAAAAATATTCTGCAATCTATAATATATATATATATATATATATATATATATATATATATATATATATATATATATATATATATATATATATATATATATATATATATATATATAATTGGGTTTTAGAAATTTCAGATGCCTAAGGTAAACAGTCTTTTTTCCAGACTGAAGTTGTTGGAAACATAAAATAGATTCACATATATGACACGCTTTATGTTTGTTGACATTTACCCAACCAAGTTATCATATGTAGGAAAGTCGTTAATTGTGAAAAATAACATGGCAGACATCTAAAACTTTTCACCTAAATACACATCATCAACGTGAACGCCTTCCTCCCATAAAACCATAAAATCTTTAATTAATGGACTTAGATAAATATCTATGTCGTTTCTAAATTTTGTTGGCATCGAAATAATTATATATAACAACATATATTTGCGCTTCATCCACAACTAAAGAAATATGTTGTAAATCGTAAAAAAAACTACCAAAGAATTATGGTTAGTACTCATATTACTATAGGGGTTCACTCCATTTGTGTCTACTCCAAACCTAAGATTTCTTGGCACATAGCCGAATTTCAGAAAACAAAGAATCGGTTTTCTCCCATTACAAATAATCATCTACATGGAAAATTTTCATCATATTTACTTTCATTTGTATGTCATCTAATATTATTTGTAATATTCACATTAGAAAACATCTCTTGAACCTTGGAATTATTGAAAGATACCATAACACCTTGGCAAAAGGATGCTTTTTTCTATCATCGTCATCGTCATCACCACTATTATATTTCACCTTGTAGCGTGACTCACTATATTTCAGGAATTGATTCAATTTTTCATACTCTTTCCTGTATAATAATCAACCATTATGACATGCATGTATTTTGATATACTCCAAAACCATTGGATACAATATCTTCTTGGCCTCATAGCTATGGTATGATAATTTGTTATCTTCTTATAGCATTTGTTTCAGCAACTCAAATAGTTTTATGAAACTTTTATCCACTCACCCATATTTTAACTTCAGATTAAACAATTTCAATACCTCATCATCTTGTAAAACTTGTGCGACCCTTATAAAACTACACATCCCTATCACTACATAAATTATCATAAGTATGAGATATCTTAATAGAAGATTCTTCAATATCACAGATTATATTTTCTAGTCGGTCATCCATATCTACATCAATTCCATGTCTTCGTAACATAGATGACATAATATTTCTTCCTTTGAATTAAGGATAATAAATCTTCTATATATATCTATATCTATATAATATATTAAATCCAATGCATCAAATATTATAGCTACATGTCATCAATTATAAATCTAACACATCATCAAGTATAACTCTAAAATTTGTCACATAGTCCTATAGTCCTATGTGGCACATCCAAAAACTCATTTACATCCTATACTTCTACAAATTGGAGGTCATGGGTTTGAACCATTGCAAATATAGAATAAAATATGATTTTTAACAAATTGATGTAACAAACCAATCATTAACCCAACTATGTATATTCCCTTAAATTAAAAACATTCTCTCATATTTCAAATATAAAAGAGATGCGAAAATTTAAATACAATAAATTATTTTTTCCCCAAAAATTATAGCAATAAAAGTAACAGTTGTAATAAATATTTTTATTCTTAAAGTAGTTCTTACATAATTTTCAAGTATAACTCACTTTACACTTTTTAAAATATAATATTGTATGCAACAATTTTCAAGTGTCTCATCCGGATTTTCGAATTTTGTAACCATTGGTGAAAGAATAGAAGCAGGTGTGAAAAATGGAAAGATACAAGGGGCATCATCTAGTACCCCTTATAATTCAAAAATACATGTTCCTAACTTCTCAAAAAGAAGGAAGGAGAAATCAATGTTGTGGCATCACATCCAAGAGCACAACAATCATTGTTGATTCCACGAGAATAACAACAAAACAGGTTTGAGAGGCCTCCAAGAAAATTTGATCCTCTCCCCATGTTGCATAGTCAATATTTAAAACACTTAGTCAAGAGATCTTTGGTAGAGATAAAACTTTTAGGTCCTACAGTTGGGGAGTTTCCACCAATGTATAATGCAAATGCCAGGTGTGAGTATCATGCCAATTATTTAGGGCATACTATAGAAAAAATGATGGGCCTTCATACACAAGGTTCAGGATTTTTTGGATTCTCAGGATATCACTTTTGACAAACCAAACACCAAGACGAACCCCATGCCTCCACATGGTGGTCCGACTGTGAATGCAATTGACGCAGTCACTGACCATGGAGTGATCAAATAACAGTTTCCTCCCATTCAGGAAGTCTTTTTCGACAATGGAGTAGAGTATGGCGGACAGGTGCAAATGATATCAAACAAGAACAACATCAATAAGGCATATGACTTCATCCGTGAGTGTGCTCCAGGCGAAGAACTCGAGAATTCAGTCATCCAATGCGCGCAATCCGTAACAGTTACCGTGCACCTCAAGACGCGCCTCCATGGTAACCCAGTACACTGTCCCACACTTGAGCTAAACAAATCCATCCCAAACATTCTTTGGGCCAGGCCCAGCTGCTGCTCACTCCTCCTTTTTGTTTTTGTTTGCTAAACACGTTTAACTTCACACCCCTTGGCCAAATGGGCCAAGTCCAATATGTGGACTTAGACCCATACTCCATGTACCCCCTCATTTTACTGCATAGATAAAAAATATACCCCATGTCTTTTGAACTTGAATTCAATATCTGAATCCATGGCCCATGTTGTTAAAACCTCCCATTTTTACTCCTAAACTAAATTCACACTCCTTTGCATTTTAATTTATTTTCTTTATTATTTTATTATATTTATTTTTATATTTTCTATTTAATATATTTATAAATTTAATATTATTATTATTATTATTATTAAATCAAATATTATTTTTTCAACTTATTCAAATATATTTTATTTATTATATTAAATTATGTTTTAATCATGCATTTAAAATAAGATATTTTCTGCAATTAATACATAAAACACATTTAACCAACACCAAATTATTTTTCATAATTAATTTAATTCAACAATTAACTTTTAAAAAGGGTTACGAAGTATATTTTAATTAACTGCGCGCTTGGTCCAAAATCTCTGCTATTCACGCACCCGGACTAAGTACAAGGAGAATTAAAATATTTGCGTAATACATAAAAAACACTAACCCATACGAACTATGAATTGAGACTCTGATTCCTCGTAAGAGGATACATAGGCATACGACTTCAAATCGTGGAGAGTCCCCCTAATAAACCATTAAAATCCTATTTTTAAAAATTACGCTTCTAAATCCTAGTATTCTTGCGAACAAGGTAGATGAGGGGTGCCTAACATCTTCCCTTCGTCTAGAATCGAGTCCAAAAACCTAGAATCTCTAACTATTTAGGGTTATCCTTTATGTTCACTTCCTTAGGATAAAAATTAAGGGTGTCGCCTCTATATTTAAAATCCAGTTACAACACGCATCACGCGAGTCTTATTCTAGTTATTCTATTATTATCAGGAAGATTTTTTTCAACATATTTAAGAACTTATTTCTCATACACCAGATATAATGTATCTGCTATCATCCAACTACGATCCATTCTTCAAAAGTTAATACACATTACTGTCAAGTTTGGTTTAAAGATTAATTTTAATATACACTTTATCAAGTAAACGATATGTTTGAATCTTAATATTGATATTTAATGCCAAAATTTTCAAGGTATAGAAAAATTAAATGAAGATATTACACACAAAGTGTATCTGAGACTGTAAAAATTGTGTATGTAAAAACTAAACTCTATGTTTTTATGAAAACTAAAATCTATGAGATTGAAAAAAAGAACGCTACATTTCACTACGGTTGGTTGAAAGAACCGTGGTCAAAAGTATTTTAATTGTTAATACACAACTATTTCAAGTCATATGGATCACTTACAGGTCATATTCGTGGTATGGTATCATTATTTGTTGGAGATAATCTATGAAGCACGGATACCACGAACACGATCCCGACACTGATACGGAGACTACGGTAATAATTTGAAATTTTGAATTAATTAAATATAATCACAAGTATCGGTGGAGGTGTTCAACACTGACACTAACACATCATTTTTCAGAGGTGTCGGTGCTACATAGGAGCTAATAGATCTTATTATTTTTCAATGGATAATACAATTAAGTAAGTTTACATAAGATCTCTTTGATAGTGACATAGCTCTTGGAGTATAGGGGATGGTTTTTCTTTATTGACTCAGCTTGAAGGACACAAGAAGGTAAAGGAAACAAATTTTAGTTTATTGATTTTATAAAAATGTGTAATTGTAGTTTAGAAATATCTTGATAGTGAAACCTTTGGATGCCAACATGTTTATCATTGAAACCGCATCCGCTTACAAAACCCAACCATTAATGCTATAATTCCACACATAAATCTATTATTTTCCATGTTTTCTGGTGTAAGAAATGAAAACTAACTTCAGCTATACAAATTCTTTTAAAACATAGCTTGTGATACATAAACAAAAATATCAGAAAGTATTAACCAATCTCATTTGATTATTTTCTTCCCTTTCACCAAACTTATTCTCCTTTAATTTGAGCTACTTGTTAGAGAAAGGACCATATAAAAAAATAAGTGCCAGTTAGGATATTAATAGAACTATCAGTGTTCTTATCTTAAGAAGTTGTAACTTAAATACAGAAGCAGTAATAAGAATACAACTACTACTGTGAAACCCAAATATCCTAAATATCCATAACATGAAAACTTATTATGGATCAACTCTTCTTCTAGCTTAAGTTGACTCAATCATTTCAAAAAAATCTGATATCTAACTACCGGGTTATGATCTTCGTACATTTGAATGGCTCATCAGGTTTTAACTACTCAATCATTAGGTACTTAGATATCACGAGGTGCCTAAGCTCTGCATCATGTAATATGAGATGTTCAGTAAAGTGCTTAAGTGTCTTGATTTTCACCCTTGCTAGCTAGCTTTAATGTAGGATTCTGCAAGTAATTGAGTACTTATTAGATGTTATCATAGCATTGTTGGTTATAGCGCCGCAATTACGGAATCTCTGAGCGACAACTACATCTGTTGATGAAATTTTTCCTCTACTTTTAGTTTGGAAATACTGATACTTTTCCTCTAAAAGAGTATTTCTTTTAGTTTCTAGTTTTTTCTTTTGAAGTATTTTGTTGAAGGATATTTCGCCCTCTAAGGGAAAATTAAGTTATATGAATGATATTTTTTTTAGTTGGTGTTTCTTTTTTTAACATAATAGTAACTAATGATCTTTGTTTTTCATTGCAGGTGTTTGTTCTGTTTGATGCCTTACAGCATTATTTGCATCTAACTTAATTTGCATGCTATTATTTATTTAGTATTGCAATGGGCATTTGACACAGGACATCTTGTGAAGGCTGATGCTTCCACAACTACAATGAGCGTTGCAACATCAACAACCTCAAGTATTGTGTAAATATAAGAATGATAACAAGTTAATATACATAGCATTTTGATAAACAAGTTTTCATGTAGTTTTTTTGGATTGAAGGGTATGCTCTTTATATATTTAATATCTATTATTTTTATAATTTATTTATATTGTAAAGATAATTAAAATTGGGCGGTTTGAACTGCAATAATATTCAATTTATTTAATAAATAAATGAAATTTACGGAGGTTAAAACCGGCATAAATTACCAAAGAAGAACCGCCATTTTAAACAAATCATATTATGACGGTTTGTGTGGTGTCTTGTGATAAATCGCCATTTTATTTCTAGCTGCGGCAAAAGTACGAAGTTAATAAAAATGTCATTTTTGTAAATTAAGGCGGTTGAAACTGCCACAAAACTACAAGACTAACCGCCATAATGCACCCTATTTTTTTGATTTTTTCATGAAAAGTCGAGTCAAATGATCTTAATATGATATCATTTGACTAGATGTTACAATTTGTTCGATCCAATAGACAAGAAAATAGTGATCATTAAGGGCGTCATGATCATAAATGAAATTAAGGTTTCAAGAATGTGTGATTAAATCAAATGATGCAGTCGATAATTATGAGCAGGTACACTATGATTTATATGTCGAACAAGTCAATGCATTTGAGGAATCGAAGGATTCAAAGTGGGTGAAAGCAATGAATAGGGAATGGAGGCCATCGAAGTCAACAACACTTGGTCACTTGCCGAATTTCCTCAAGTCAAGAAGGCGGTTGATGTCAAGTGGGTCTACAAGGTGAAGTTGAATCTCAAAGGGGATGTAACTCGACACAAGGAAAGACTTATCGCAAAATAATTTCTTCAGAAAGAAGGAATCTATTTTGATGAAGTCTTTGCACCTGTTGCTAGGATCGAAATAATTAGATTGTTTGTTGGTCTAGCAGAAATGAACAGTTGACACATATGTCAGATGGATGTGAAATATGCATTCTTAAATGGATTCTTAAAGGAAGAAGTTTATGGTGTACAACCATTTGGGTTTGTAAAGCATGGTAAAGAAAGAAAGGTGTACATGCTGCACAAAGCCTTGTACGGACTCAAGCAAGCTTCAAGAGTTTGGAATAATAAGATTGATAATTTTCTAAGGAAGAAGGAATTTGTGAAATGCACAATTGAGCACAGAGTATATGTAAGAAGAAACAAGAGTGAATTACTTATACTATGTCTCTACATCGATGACTTGTTGATAATAGGTAGATGTAAGAAAGAGATTGAAGACTTCAAAGATGACCTGAGCAAGGAATTCAAAATGTCTGATCTGGGCGACATTTCGTATTTCCTTGACATCGAATTCTACAAGAATAGTAGAGGTTTGATGATGCATCAAAGAAGATATGCAGGAGAAATTCTCAAGAGATTTGAGATGGAAGAATAAAACTCGACTTTGACACCTATCGAACCAAGGTTGCAACTATTGAAAGATATCGATGAAGAAGATGTCGACCCAACCTACTATAGAAGACTCATTGAGTCACTAAAATACATTAGTCACACAAGGCTTGACTTAGCATATAGTAAATGTATGGTGAGTAGATTCATGCATAAGCTAAATGTATCACATATAAAAGAGAATACTAAGGCGTCTCAAAGGAACTCTCAACTATGGCATTTTAATTCCTGCAACTGATAAAGGAAAATAATGCAAGTTCATGAGTTACACCAATTTAAGTTTGTGTAATGATGGTGAGGATTGAAAATCCGAAACTGGTTATGTGTTTATGCTAAGTGATGCAGCAATTGCTTGGAGTTCGAGAAAAGAACCATTAGTGGCATTGTCGTCAAGTGAAGTAAAGTACATAATTGCTTCTCTTTGTACATGTCAAGCAACATGGATGATGAATCTGGTCAAAGAGATTACAGAGAAGAATCATGGAGCAAATACCACTACGCCAAAAATAAATTTTAGCAGCACATAAAAGAAAGCGCTTTTGGAAAAAAGCGCTGCTGTAGGTTTTTAAAAAAATTCGCTTAAAAAAGTGATTTCAAAGGGTGCCTTAAGAAAGAGCTTTTCAAAAGTGCTTTTAAAGGTCACCCTTAGAAAGTGCTTTTTGGGAAGCGCTGCTAAAGCTGGCCTTTTAGAGGGTACCTTAAGAAAGCGCTTTTCAAAAGCGCTTCTAAAGGCCAGCCTTAGAAAGCGCTTTTCCAAAGCGCTGCTAAAGTTGGCCTTTAGAAAGCGCTTTTAAAAGCGCTGCTATAGGATATGCTACGAAAGCGCTTTTTGATGTAAAAGCGTTGTTATAGATGACCTTTAGAAAGCGCTTTTAAAAGCGCTTTCGTAGGTAGTTTTATAATAAATATCAAAACACAATTTGTATCACTTTTCTATTCTCAGTCAGATTTTCTTCACGAAAAAACCCTAAACCAGAGCTTCTACGGCAGTCAACGGTGCTCCACTTCTCCAGCCAACTACAATTCGTATCAGGTTTCATTTTTTTCCTCATCTCGTATGTGTTTGTCTGGTTTTCGTGTGCTTTTGTTTGGTTAATGATTTTGAGCAAGCATGGTTTCTCTTCCATCATACCACCGCACACAGCGACGGCGGAGGTCTAAGTCTGTCACCATCACTTCCTGCTGCGCACGGTTTAATACGCGATTCTCACAACCTTCTCTCATCTCTCTGTCCACTCGTCCGTCCTCCCTTCTCCCATTTCTTTATTGTGTGACTTCAATTTTTCATTTCTTGACTTCAATTTTTCAACTTATGTGTTTAATTTTTGTTCATCACAGTAATTTTTTCAAGTTATTATTTAATGAAATAATTTGAGTTTAGTGTTCGTGCAATGTTTATGACTTGTTTTTAATTTAGGGGTTGTGCAATTTAATATAATAACTCATAAAACATATAATCATTTCTACGAATTTTTTTTCTCTTTGCATCGGTTTTAAAAACGGTCTTAAAAACGGTCGTGTAAAGGCTTTCTGGATTTCAGTGTCGCGATACTCATTGCGGTCGTTCTTGTGTGAATTAACCATAATTTGTTCTTCAATATAAAAAAAATGCTGATAACGGTATCGGCATTTGTCAAAACCGTTTCGTCGTGGCCTTTTTCGCGGTTGCGGATTGTTTTTTAAAATGCTGGTTTTGATGATATGTGTTGATGGTCATTGTTACTTAATTGTGATTGTTATGGTCATGGGTGTTTGGTTTGTTGTGTTTTATTGGTTCTTTCATGTACAGAGAACATGACTTCTTTAGAGGCATTGAAATAATACTATGATATTATTGTGAATAAGAAAAAAAATGCTTAATTAATTATATAGACTTACATTAACAAGTTGTGCATTGGTAAAACAAGCTAAGAGAGAAATAATAGAGAGCGTAACAAAATATTTAATAAAGGCAGCCATATTGTTAACTCTATTAATATATTGTTTTTTTCGTGTGCTTTTTATGATTGATTTTGAGCAATGATGGTTTCTTGTTTATGTGTTATACTCGTCTCTTTTCTTGGTAGGAATGTATTATACTTGTGTACTAAAGTAGTTGATAGAATAAAATGAATTTAGTGAAAAGTTTTGAGTATTGGTTTTGTTATATGGTTGTGCAAGAGCAAGTGCAAGTTTTGAGTATTGGTTTTGTTTTCGAATTTATCATTTAGCTCAGAATGAATCAGAAACCGTAAACCATGGATAAGACATGGATGTATTCCAATCGATTGTCGAAAGAGTACGAGAACGGGGTACTGGAATTCGTTAAGTTTGTTGTGGTGCATGCTGAAGACCCCAGTCAAATGACATGTCCTTGTTTGTGTTGTTGTTATGGGAATCAGGTTGACGCGGTTCAGTTGGCATCGCATTTAATACGGTATGGAATTGATAGAAGTTATACATGTTGGAATATGCATGGTGAGAAAAGTGACAAGAATGATGAATCGGGGGATAATAGGACCTATGCTTCAAACGACAATGGCACAGATACATACGATTATGATCGAGTTGAAGAGATTGCAGAAGCGCTTGAAGAAGATCTTAATGATTGTCCCAAAATGTTCGAGAGGTTGGTAAGCGATGTAGAGAAACCGTTGTATAATGGTTGTACAAAATTCACAAGATTGTCTGCGGTATTAAAGTTGTACAACTTAAAGGCGGGCAATGGATGGTCGGATAAAAGTTTCAGAGTTATTAGCCCTTATGAAAGATATGCTACCAGAGGATAATGTTCTCCCCAATCGAACGTATGAGGCCAAAAAGATGTTGTACTCTATTGGCATGAGCTATGACAAGATACGTGCCTGTCCAAAAGATTGCGTTTTGTTTCGAAACGAGTATGCATCGTTAAATGAGTGTCCTAAATGCGGTGCCCCTCGATATAAGAAAAATTTGTCTCCGGAAAAAGTCTTATGGTATTTTCCTATAATTACGAGATTTAGACGGATGTATCATAGTTAAACCGATTCAAGACACTTAACTTGGCATGCAGATGAAATAATTATTGATGGAAAGTTTCGACATCCGACAGATTCACCACAGTGGATGAAAATTGATAATGATTATCCTGAATTTGGAAAAGACGCAAGAAACCTTCGCTTGGCATTGTCTACTGATGGAATGGACCCACACGGTATTCAAAGTATCTCGCGTAGCACATGGCCTGTGATTCTTATGATTTATAACCTACCTCCGTGGCTATGTATGAAGCGTAAGTACATGATGTTATCTATGTTAATTTTTGGGCCTAAACAACCAGGAAATGACATAGACGTATATTTGGAACCTTTAATCGAAGATTTGAAGATTTTGTGGGAGAACGGTGTGGAGGTTTATGATGGGTATAGGAAAGAAAGTTTCAACTTGAGGGCGATGTTGATTGGAACAATTAACGATTTTCCAGCCTACGGAAATCTATCCGGGTATAGCATTAAAGGTGAAAAAGCGTGTCCTATCTGTGAAGATGGAACCGATACAATGCGATTGAAACTTTATCAGAAGAATGTCTTTCTCGGTCATCATAGATTCTTAAATTCTAAACATCAATATCGTGGATGGAGAAAAGCGTTCAATGGAGATACCAAACAACGTAGAGCTCCGCCTGGATTGACAGGTGATCAAATATTTGAAAAGGTGAAAGATGTGAGTATTCAGTTTGGCAAGCCTTTTACACATAAAGTTGTTACAGGTGGGTGGAAGAAGAGGTCTATTTTTTTTGAATTGCCATATTGGAAATCTTTATACGTAAGACATTTTCTTGATGTTATGCATTTTGAAAAAAATGTATTTGACAGTATTATTGGTACTTTACTCAATATAAAAGGGAAGTCTAAGGATGGCCTTAAAGCAAGGGAGGACATGGTAGAGATGGGAATAAGAACTGAATTGGGACCCGTGAAAAAAGGAAGACGAACATATCTACCACCTACTGTTTACACTCTATCCAGAAAGGAGAAAAAAATATTGTGTAAGTTCCTAAGTGAGGTTAAAGTTCTAGAAGGCTACTCATCAGATATTAGAAGACTTGTGTCTATGCAAGACCTCAAGTTAAAGAGTTTAAAGACGCATGATTTCCATGTTATAATGGAACATTTTTTACCGATAGGTATACGTTCTATTCTTCCAGAAAAAGTAAGAAGCGCAATAACTAAACTGTGTTTTTTCTTCAAGTCAATTTGCAGCAAGGTGATTGATCCTGAGATCTTACCAACATTGCAAAAAGAAATAGTTGTTACTTTGTGTGATCTTAAAATGTATTTCCCTCCCTCGTTTTTTGACATAATGGTTCATCTTGTCGTTCATCTTGTCAAAGGGTATGTGAAAAATATTAAAATGGTATGTGAAAAACTGAAGTAGACCAGAGGGTTGTATTGTTGAACGATATATTGTTGAAGAAGCGGTTGAGTTTTGTACTGAATATCTGTTAAATGTTCAATCAATTGGACTCCCCAAATCTCATGTTGTTGAAAAAAAAGAAGGTAAGAAGCTAATTGGAAATAAAGTTGTGACAGTATCAATGGTCGAACGGGATCAAGTGCATTTGTATGTTCTGCACAATGAGCTTGAAGTTGAGCCGTATGTTGAAATGCACAAGGGTGTTCTTCGAGGTTTAAATCCGAATAGAAATGATAATTAGATTGTACGAGAGTATAATCGAAGTTTCATACCATGGTTTAAGGAACATATTTATTCAAAGTATCGTTCGGATCCTGCTTCAGTAATAGAAAGATTGAGATGTTTAGCATACGGTCCAAGTTTAGTTGTGTTTTCTTATAGCGCATATGCAATTAATGGATACACATTTTATACCAAAGAACAGGATGACAAAAGTACTATGCAAAATAGTGGTGTCACCTTGATCGCTGAAGCAATACATATATCAAGTGTGAAGGACTTAAACCTAAAATTTGCAAATCTGTCATATTTTGGGGTTATCGAGCGCATTTGGGTGTTTGATTACGAGAAGTTTCAGATTCCTATATTTGGTTGCAAGTGGGTTGAAAATAATAATGGCATACGAATGGATAAGTCAGGTTTTTTGCAAGTGGATCTTAATAGGGTGGGGTACAAAGATGAGCCTTTCATTCTAGCCTCTCAAGCTAAACAAGTGTTCTATGTTAATGATCTGACAAGTACGAAATGGTCTATAGTGTTATTATCTAACAATGTAATTGATGAAAGCATTGGAGATCAAAGTGATATTGGTGTTGACATTGAATCTTTAACCATAACTGATCAAAATGATAATGAATCATGTATTAGAAATGATCATAATGAGGATATTTGGATCAATCCAACTGTCCGCGTTGTTAAGAGACGAGTAGAACACATTCCTACCAAGAAAATAAAGAGACCTTGGTCAAAAAGGTAATAGTATATATAATTATAGCCTATATCATTCAATAAAATTTAATTTGTCATTTCATTTTTATTTGTCATTTCATTTTTATTTGTAATTTCATTTTTATTTGTCATTTCATTTTTATTTTTCATTTCATTTTTATATTTGTCGTTTCATTTTTATTTTTTTCATTATTACAAGTCAAATGGCTAGTAATCAAGAAAACTCACAAGATGCAAATGCTCCTGAAAATGCTCCAGAAAATACTTTAGAAAAGACTTCAGAAAAAGATATTACATGAGGTATAACTATTATGAGGGGAATCATTCGTGATAGAGATAGAGGAGTAACATATAATGTAGATTGGAATGATAATGACCAACATATAATATAGACGTCACTGGTTGTTGGTTGCTATCGATCCTATAAAAGAAGTGGTCTATTATCTGAATTCGGTTGATGGTGATTGGACAAATTATCCGGATATGAAGTTAATGATTGATACGTAAGTGAGATTATTCTAAATATTTATGTGTATTTATATATTTAATTATTTCTATGACATTGTTCTAAATATATATTTTTATTTTGTTAGAGTGATACAAGTATTCCGGTGTCAAAGAGAAGCTCGGGTACGACGGTCTAAATCAAACAACATTAATTGGATCAAAGTGCAGGTATATTAATTTCCACTATTTTGTTTATAATATTTATGCTATTTGATAAAATAATACAACTATATATTCTTATTTGTTTTTCTATGTAGTGTCCTCAACAGCAAAACGGTATAGATTGCGGATACTTCGTTATGCAGTTTATCAAAGAAATCATTCAACTGAATCAAATAGAGATTCCAGTCACGGTATGGATTTATAACTTAGGATTTGTTTTATTATTTCTCGGATATTTCATATAATTTTTTACTTTTAACTAAATCATGCATATTATGTTTTGTTATATAGTACTTCGATGAATACAAATGTGCATATTACACGAAACTTCAGTTGGAAGAAATCAAAGAGGAATTGTGTCAATATTTTATTGAGCAGAGAATCATATAAGGTATGAATACATTATTATGTGAAAAGTGTTATGAATACGTTACATGTGTACATGGAATACCATATTGACCGTGTTTCTTTCATACATTAGGACTGGTTTAGTTGTTGTTAGGATTGATTTTGTAAGACTGATTTTGAGTTACAATGCTGATAACAATGGTTTTTATATATTTTGAGGTACAAAAATGGTGTATATATATTTTGGATTACAATGGTATACAATGCATTACCGCGGTTTATGAATTACAGGTTATGGCAACTGGTTTATATAAATAATATGCTGCAAACAAAGCAGGTATATGAATTATATAAATTATACCTCTAAAAAAAACACCCTATGAAAGCGCTTTTTCAAGAAAAACGCTGCCTTAGGTAACCTATGAAAGCGCTTTTTCACAAAAGCGCTGTCTAAGGTAAACATATGACAGCGCTTTTCCAGGCAAAAGCGTTGCTAAAAGACCACCTATGAAAGCGCTTTTCTAGAAAAAAGCGTTGCTAAAAGCCTACCTAAGACAGCGCTTTTCCAGAAAAAAGCGCTGCTAATAGAAAACTTATGAGAGCGCTTTTCCAGAAAAAAGCGCTGCCTTAGGTAGACCTATGAAAGCGCTTCTTCATAAAAAAGCGCTGCCAAAAGCCTACTTAAAAGAGCACTTTTTAGAAAAAGTGTTGTATTAGGTAGACCTACGAAAGCGCTTTTCATTAAACAAAAAGCGCTGCTAAAACCTATAGCAGTGCCACCTTAGAAAGCACTTTTAAGCGCTTTTAAAGGCCAAAAAAAGCGCTTTCGTAAGTCTTTTTCGGCGTAGTGTACCATGAATATCGACAACATGTCAGCTATTAATATGGTGAAGAATCTGATAGCACGTGGAAAAATCAAGCACATCGAGACGAGGTTCTTTTATTTTTGAAAGTAGGTAGCAAAAGAGAAGATGAACTTGAAATACTGTAGAACTGAGAATAAGATTGCAGCCATCATGAGGAAGGGAGTGCATGTCGAGGTATTTAGAAGACTAAGAGCTATGTTGAATGTAGATAACTTAGACACAATGAATTAGGTGGCGTGTCTATATTGTAATTCTCTTGTGTCGAAGCAGGATGTTGCTCAACAAAAGGGTGTGTCAATTAGTCTTTAGGTGTGTCGAGTTGTATTAGATGTCGAAGTGTAGAAGCAAGTTTCTTCACATAGGATTTCGATTTAGGCCAAAATAGGTATTTTGGGCTTTTGGATTTTGGATTTTGCCTTAGAGAGCAAGCTAACCTAAAATTAGAAATAGAGAGAATAATCCCTTTCATTTTACATAACTTATATTCACAGAATTTACAGTTGCAAGTAATAAGATTTTTCACAGTTTGTGGGCAGAGAGTTACTCTGCATAAATCATCATCTTCTTCCCCTCATATTTCGTAAATCCTAATTATTTTATTGTTATTGTGCGTCGATAATAATCTTATTCATTAAAATTAATAGAAATACTCCATAAATTTTAGTGAATTTCCAATAATAATAATTATACATATTTGACACATGATAGCGTCCATTCCACACGTAATATGATTTAAAATATTTAAGTAAAATTTTTGGGTCTCCCTCGTTTTAAATTTCATTTATCCTTAATCACCATATAGCTATAATATTCTTGTTGAATTGACTATACAAAAAAAGATCTATTCATAAGAAATTGGAAATAGTATGCAAAATGCAAAGTTAGTGAACCTAGACGAAATAATGAACAAAAGGGAATTAGCAGCATAAGAATATTATAAAAACATCCGATATCGAGCAGCCACATTCTATTATTGCTTTATTTTAATTAGCTTTATTTTAAGCACATATTCAAGTGTTCAATGAAATCTAATACGGGACAGTCTTCGAGATAGCATCACGAACTTTGAGATTACCAGCATTGTCTTCAAAAATATTTCCCCACTCAAATAAACCACTTTTCAGTCAATGTTATTGTTCCCTAAAAAGAATGTCTATTTATCATAGAATATATCTAAAGGCTTGGACATACGTGTAATTTTTGTTAACTTTCCTTTTCACATTTAAGTACTTATTTAAAAGAATTTTGAAATTCTAAGAATGAATATAACTAGTAGAAATAGAAGAGGGACCTTTTGTGAGATTTGGATAGATTTTATTCGCTTTATGCCAATTTGCACTACACAGAATATTTCTTCCATTTCTCATAAATAACTACAATACATATAAAATATAGTAACATTTGAAAAATGTTTCAAATGTTACCTAAATAAAAAATATAATGCTATTCAGATTTAGTAACATTTCAACAATGGTTGCGTAAAGTCAATACTACTGAGTAGTTTTAGCAACATTTGGAGTAATATTAGTAACATTTTATGCAGAGAGAGAGAGAGAGGAGAGAGGCAGCAGAGAGGTGGATCGTCGTGGGGGGCTGCAGTAAAAACAACTATAAAAAATGGTGGGATCATGTTGGAGGTTATTCTCTGAATCTCAAGGGAGATACTACCTCTTTCTTCTTCACTTTTTCCCTCGAGAACAAGGAAAGGGTTTGCTCTTCGAGTGACTTTTATCCGGCTTCCATGGGGAAACATTTGCTTAGCTCGCAGGGGCACTGTTCCTCATCATTTTGTGTGAAATCAAATTTATCAGGTATATATTCCTTTTCTGGGCAAGGATTTTCTCCTACTCCTATTGCTATTAGAAATTTATTTCTCCCTCATTGAAGGTCCAAAAAATCAGGGGAAGGTTCGATTGATGGAAAGTGTACGGAGGTCTTTAAGAATATGGTGGCTGGAAATTCAGATGCAGGGTTCGTTGGTGATAAGTCTCGGGCAGGGGTTTTTCCTGTGAATTCCACTGAGTCAGTTTGTGGAGATATTCTGGATCCGCGAGTGGCTCTAGGTAATAATTGGTTCTGAGAAAAAGAAAGGGAAGAAATAGCTTCCAAGTTGTGGGAGAAGGCCTCAGCTTTTGGGGCGGAAGGAGGGGTTTTGAAGATCGCAATGGTTGAAGCTATTAAATCTATAGAGTCGAGAGATTGGTTAACAAAGAATCAGAAGGTCGTTCAAAAAGAAGGTGAATTATGATTATTGTATCCTTAAATATTCGTGGGTTGGGTAGCTCTATCAAGAGGAAGCAGTTTATTTCTTTGTCGAGAAAGGAGGGTTTCGAGTTCTGTCTTTTGCAAGAAACAAAATTACTTCATTTTTCGAATAGAATGGTGTTTGAGTTAGGGGGAGTATGGAGCTGGAGTGGACATTCAAAACTTATATGTTGGTAACTCGGGAGGCCTTATTATCCTTTGGAAACATGGTTCTTTCTCAACTTGTTTCAGTTATAAGGGAGAAGGTTTCGTTGGGGTTTGTGGTCATTGTAATGGAAGATTCGTGTATAATGTGAACATTTATTCCTCTTGTTTCATTGTTAAGAAGAGGAGGTTGTGGAGGGAGTTGGAGGTTTGTAAGGTGATAATTCTGGTAAGGGATTGGCTTTTAGGGGGATTTCAATGTTGTCTATTTTGAGTCTGAACGGAAGAGTAGTAGCCGTATTGTGAATAGGGGTGAGATGGAGGAATTCAATGAGTTTATTGAGAATATGGAGTTGATCGATCCTTCTATCCTTGGGAAGTATTTCACTTAGTTTAGTTTGGATTGGAGGGTCATGAGTCCCTTGGATAGATTTTTACTTTCTGATCACTTGATCGAGGCTGGGAAGGTGGGGCGTCAATACATGGGTTCTAGAGATATTTCAAACCATTGTCTCGTTTGGCTAAAATCTGATTCCTTAGATTAGGGTCTGAAGCCGTTTAAATTCTTCAATTGTTGGTCTAAGCATGAAGAGTTTTTTCTTTTTGTGAAGAATAGTTAAAAAGAGGTTACGATTCATGGGAAGGTGATTTTCTCGTTCAAGGAGAAACTGAAGTTGTCAAGGGTAGCTTTGAGGAAGCAGAACATGGAGGTGTTTTCTTTTTTGAATCTTGAAGTGGATAGTGTTGTTAATGAGTTGAATAAACTTGATGTGTTTGCCTCGGAAGGAAGTTTGTTGGATATGCTGATTTTTGCTTTAAAGCATTCTTTGGCATCATCTAAGGTTTGAGATTCGATTATTTTCAAAGAGAGTATCCTTCATCAAAAAGCTAAGGCTTTGTGGTTAGCAGAAGGGGACTTAAATTCTATGTTTTTTCATAAAGCCATAAAGCTTCGGGTTGGGAGGAATTCGATTTTAAGTTTGAATACGTATGGTGGTTTGATTGATAAATTGGAGTTGATTAAACAAGAAGTTAAAGGGCATTGTGAGAAGAGGTTTACGAAAACAATGCACTCTAGATCTCTTTTGAACGGTATTTCCTTCAAGTCTCTTTCGGAGACGAAATCTTTTTCTTTGGAACTTCCTTTTTCGGAGGAGGAAGTGAGGGATGTCATTTGGAATTGTGATATAGACAAGAGCCCGAGTCCGGATGGGTTCACTATGGGTTTCTACAAGACTTGTTGGCCTTTTTTGAGGGTGGAAGTTTTGGAGTTTGTCAATAAGTTTCATGCCTTGGTCGTGCTTCCTAAAGCGGTCACCGCCTCTTTTTTGGCTTTGATTTCTAAGATTGACAATCTTATCTATTTAGATGATTATCGCCCGATTTGTCTTATTAATAACATGTATCGAATTCCTAAAGAGTAGTAGAGGTTTGATAATGCATCAAAGAAGATATGCATGAGAAATTCTCAAGAGATTTAAGATGGAAGAATGCAACTCGACTTCGACACCTGTTGAACCAAGGCTGCAAATGTGGAATGACTGAAATGAAGATGATGTCGAAACAACCCAATATAGAAGATTATTGGGTCATTGATATTTCTTTGTCACACAAGGCCTATCTTAGCATACAGTGTAGGTATGGTGAGTAGATTCATGCAAAAGCCAAATGTATCACCTCTAGAAGCGACAAAGAGGATACTAAATTAAATGAAAGGAACTCTCGACTATGGCATTATATTTCTTGCAAATGATAATGGAAAAAAATGAAAATTAGTGGGATACAATGACTCGAGTTGGTCTAGTGATGCTAAGGATCGAAAATTCACAGCAGGATATGTATTTATGCTATGTGGTGCACCAGTTGCTTGGAGTTCGAGAAAGGAACCAGTAGTGACATTATCATCGTGCGAAGCAGAGTACATAGTTGCTTCTCTTTGTGCATGTCAAGAAACATGGATGGTGAACTTCGTCAAAGAGATTACAGGGAAAGATCATGGAGCAATTACCATGAAGATCGATAACATGTCAGCTACCAATCTGGCAAAGAATCCGATAGCACATGGTCGAAGCAAACACATCGAAATGAGGTTCCATTATCTTAGAGAGCAGGTAATAGATGGGAAGATAAATTTGGAACACTACAAAATTGAGAATCAGATAGCAGACATCATGATGGAGGGTGTGCAGGTTGAAGTATTTAGAAGATTAAGAGTTATGATGAATATATATAGCTTAGACATAATGAATTAGGTGGTGTGTTGAAAGTGTTGTTCCTTGTGTCGAAGTAGGTTGTTGCTCGATACAAGGTGTGTCAAAAAAATTTATTCTGTCAAGTTGTAGGTAGTTGTCGAAGTGTTGTCAGCAAGAAGCTACACATAGATTTCGATTTAGATCCAAAATATGTATTTTGGACTTTTGTGTTTTTGGGTTTTGGCATAGGGAGCAAGCTAACCTAAAACTATAAATAGGGGGATTAACCCCTGTTTTTTTAATAAACTCAAATTGAGTATTAACAGAATTTTGCAGTTGCAAAGTGAATAAAGATTTTCCACAGTTTGTGGACAGAAAGTTTCTCTGCAGAAACCCTAAATCTTTTTTCTTCTTTATTTTTTTTTTTATTTTCATTATCATTGTGTGGTGATAACAATCTTGTTCGTCATGATTGATAAAAATTCATCATAGATTTTAATGGATTTCCAACAATTTCTAAGCATATCTAAAATATAGACAATATTAATTTCCCGTACTCATATTTTCTTAGATCTTTTTAGTTATTCCTGGGAGGTTTCAAGCCTTTCTTTTAAGACAAAACTTGTTATTATGACATACCTTTATACAATAAAAGTACATTCCACTTGGATCATGAGTTTTGGATCATGTGTTTTAGAAGATGACTCGTCAATAAATTTATAGTGTCTATCTTGTTTTTCTTGATAATCTTTAAATCTGGCTTGTTTCAATACATTTTATTAGCAAGATATGGAAAAACACTTTCGTTCTTGTAAGAGTTGCGCTCACTAGTTTTGAAAGACTAAGATGATTGTTTTTTCAAAGCTTTGTTTTAAGGGGTTTTTTTAATTCTCTCTTTCAAAAGTGTTATGATTCTCTTGTGAAATACCATGTTATTTTTTAAGGTTCTTCTATTTATTAGTTATCATCTGGATTTCTCTAAGTAATTCATTTTAAGACAACAAATTTTCATGAAGTACCAAATGTATAAATATCTCATCATAATTTTCATTGTTTGTAGTTTCATCAACGTCAACGTCAATGAATGTGGTGGCTATGATAGAAACGATTACATGTTATTCATTCCAGGATTAATTAAAATCATCTCATTTTTTCAAGAGCCATTAGGATGTGTCGTTAATGAAGCACTCACTACTACAAAAAGGGAAAAGACAGCGCTTTATTTTTCCTTTAACAACGTTTTAAAGCGCTGCCTAAAGCAGCGCTGCTAAAAGAAAATACAGCGCTTTTTTTCAACGTAAAAGCGCTGCCTTATGTCCACTTTAGACAGCGCTTGGTAATTTTTTTTCCAGGTAGGCTTTAGACAGCGCTTTCCTTTGAAAGTGTTGTCTATTCCCCCACTTTAGACAGCGCTTTCAGACTTTAGGCAACGCTATTTTTTTTTAAAGTTTTTACAGCGCTTTTTTGCTAAAGCGCTGTCTATTGTTTCCAATTTTTTTTATAATAAATTATCTATTTTAATCAGAATTTTTATCATATTTGGTAGCTTCATTCCAATATTTGGTAGCTTCATTCCAATATTTTGATCCAGATTTTCAGAATTATCTTTTATGCTCAATATTTGGTAGCTTCATTCCAATAAAGACAACAACAACAACAACATTTATACATCTTTTTACAAGTTATGATACAAGTTAAAATTCTATACAAGATATAGACAACAACATTTACAAAATTTATAATACAAGTTAAAATTCTACTAGGTAAAATGCCTAAAATATTCAAAATTGAATTTACATCTATACATCTTTCTATCTTTGAGAATTCTCATGAAACAACAACAACATGAATATCTTAGCTCTATCTTCTACACATATGTACCTATATACCTGGAAAAAAATCAAATGATCGAAATTCATAACATGATAATATTAACGTTCCACTTTATTCGAATTTAATTTATACTCAAAACTCGAAAGTTCTCATCAAAGGAAATAAGACAATATACCTTAGCTTATAAAATTCTCAACCCGATAATGAATGGACACCATTCCTCCATAAGTTCATCCAATTGATCTTTTGAGTAATGTGCACAATTGAATTCCTCAAAGTACTACATATATAATATATAACATAGTATGTGATTTAGTTAAAACAATATGTCATTTTATGAGAATTACAAATTATAAAAATAGTATGTAATTCATAAGTTAGAAATCCATACCGTGGATGGAATCTCTAATCGATCCAAAAGAATGGTTTCTTTCATAAACCTCAACATAAAATAGACACAATCTATACCGTTACGCTGGCGAGGACACTACACATGGAAGGAAAATACGAATATATATCAGGATATACCCCTTAAATTGTTTTATCAAGTATCATCACTAAAGTAAGCAAAATTGAATATCTCTTTGTGAAAATATACCTCCACTCTGATCCATGTAACGTTGTTCGCTCTACTTTTGGGTACTTGAATATCTCGTTGGGAGCGAAAAGCAAGTAGAACGCTATAGAATCATAAACATAAACACAAATCCAGATATGTTGACCATAAACATAAACATAAACATAAACATAAACATAAACTTGAATATATCTTTGGGAGCGAAACACTTACGTGTCAATCATCTGTTTCAAATCTAGATATGTTGACCAATCATTGTATAACGAGTCCAGATAATACACAGTTTCTCTCATAGGATTAATCGCAACCAATAGCCTGTGTCCACTGTAAGATTAAACAAAGATTAAACAATGGACAAAAAAGGAAAACTATAATAGATTAAGCTAGGATGAAATTCTAACCCGTTGCCAGTATTATATGGCAAAAAGAACAACTTCTCGGTATCTTTATTGGCCACGAATAAACCTAGTACATATGATATGACATCATCTGGTCTCGTTACAATCAACCCGGGATTGACAGTGTTGGGAGCTAAGAAGCCAAACCTTGCTTCCAATCCACGAGGGCGCACAATATTGTCATACATAAACCTTAAATTAAAACATGATGAACATTATACTATATTCATTGAAATGAGGGATTAAATTGTTCATTTAATTAAACAAAGTTTATCGGAGTATATCTGAGGTATATATCGATAACACCGAGGCCTAATTCAGAATGCCTAAAAACTTTCTCCATGTCCTCTCTACCAATTGCCTCAAAATATTCAAAACCAAAGATATCTACACTCATAGATATAAGCCGGGTACCACCATCTGGAATATTTGTAATTCCTAAATATGTCTGAAGGCACGACCTGAACTGAGCAATAGTTTTTTTGTGTGCCACAGTCTTCTTAGAAACATTCTTTTTTTGTGTCGAAATGTTGCTAATTTCAGGCGCCTTACCCCTACTGAGTTGTGCAGACTCTTTAGCATGAATCTAGTTATCATATAATTAGTTAGGGAAAGTATAAAATCACAAATTAGCATTTCTTATAGCATAATGTCATATAATTGTGTTACCTCAAATGATACAATTGACTCGGTATCCCGCATAATCCCCTTATTTTTTGGAATGGATTTAGTGGGAGTCTAACATTACCATGTAAACAAAATGTAAGTATAATTGCCATAAAAATTTGAATAGTAAACGATTTTAAGAATACCTCATTATCTACGCAAACGAGGCTTGATGGCCATGCAACAAACGATCCTATTGCATCCGCCACCAATGTTACATCTGCCACATCGTCAGGTAGTGGTAACAACGCACCCCCTCTAAAACGACGTCGACCGATACTTTCAAAAATCCCTCTGAGAGGGGTCTATGGTGAAGCATTTCTCCCGATATATTATACACTTTTCCCTTGCCAACCAGCCGATAAGTCGGTGTAGACAAATAGAGTTGACACCGGGAAATGCCCTATAATTTAATAAGTATGTGTGATCGGTGGAAATAGAACTGACTGTTTTGAAGATGGTTCGCGAAATGTCGCGGAAGCAAGAGTCGCCACCGTCTTTTACTTTCTCCAACATGGAAAGGACAAAAGCACAGCAAAATTCCTTATTGAGAATGTTTCTCGGTTCGGGAGGTAGATTATAGAAAGGGAAGGTGTTAGCACCCTTTCTATCTGTGGTTATCCATGGGCTCTTAGGTACTTGCTCTTATGTTTTCAAAATGTTTGTTTTCTTTTCAAAATGTGAGTGGGTTTGAAAAAGTTTCATTGAAAACTTCAATTCGACTCTTGTATCAGTCCTCAAGAGTGTTGTGAAACGTTTGTTTTGAAATCTTTTAGAAAGTGTCAGTGTGAAAAGATTGTTTTGTTTTTAGAAAGAGAGCAAGTACCTATGAGTCATCTACCTACCCTAAGGAATTAGGCTGTGTAAATGTCCTTAAGGTAGTGCCATCCCACCATTGAGAGGTAGGTAGCACCACCGTTGGAGGTGTTCGGGTCAATTCAAGTTAAGGGACAGTGTGGTCACCGAAGCAATAGTAGGACACTTTAGAAGCTACCCTTATGTCCTTGATCCTTTTTTAATCCGAGGCAACCGTTTCGAGGCAACTGGATCATGGACATAAGGACCGCTAAAACGTCCTATACTTGACGACCACGTTTCGAAGGCAACGAGTGAGGCGTACCCTAGAAGTGGTGTGTGTATTTGTGTGTTGTTTTCAGTTAACATTTATCTTTGATCATGGCATTGTGAGCTACGCTTGTTTTTAATTACCATACATTCTTTCATGCAATTTAACAGTTAAGAGTGCGGAAAATAAAATACGGAAAGGTAAAGCTACGCTATTACAAGGCGCGGGTCTATACATCGCCAAAATACAAAGACCCGTTTTTGATAAAAGATGCGGAAAGTAAAGACGGAAAGATAAACCTAATTACTATTACATCCGGAAGGCAGTTACATAATAATCCATAAGAAAAATAATGCGCAAAATAGAAATTGGAACGTATTAGGGTTTTGGACCCTTTTGAGTAAATATGAGTTTTTTGTCCTTTTGCATTTAATTAAATTAAAATTAAACCTAGTACTAATTTAATTAATTATTTACAAGAAAGATATTTTTTGTGTTTTTTTTTAATAAAAAGAAAAAAAAGGAAATTAAAAGTCAAAAGAAAACCCTAATTCTAAATTATTTTACTTATTATAAAAAATGTCAAATTTAACCTAATTAACTAAATTAATTAATTTATATTTTCATGTACAAAAATAATAATTAGTAAGAATAATGGGAATTAATAAAACATGAGTAAAAATGCCAAATCCTAATTTTACATAGTTTTTATTTATTGAAAAAAAAATTAAAATTAAACTTAAATTAAACTAAATTAATGGTTAGTATTTATTTACAAAATAAATTATTAGTGAATTTAATAAATAATAAAATATATTTACAATTTTTGATTTCTGAATTTATTAGGAAAAATTAGTTTGGTTATGAATTAATAATAATAATTAAATAATTAAAAGAATTAGGAGAAAAGAAAATAAAACAAAAAATAGCAAACCAAGGGGATATGTTGGCCCAAGGGGAGGTTTTTGTTGAATTCTGGCCCATTAACACAAAGCCATGTTTGACTTTCTGGTATCACGTGCGTGTTCATTGATTCCTGAGTACCGTGGTCTGCATTCTTTGGCCATTGGATTGGATTTCATGGCCATTTGTGTTCTGGCTGTTGGCCATTTGTGTTCTGGCCTCAACGTTCCTTAACCTTCTCAGGATGTCTGTCTCGCCATGTATTGGTGTCATGCATAAGTTGTTCTATTTTGGCCATTTGGCTTTTGGCTTTTGGCCATTTGTGTTTTGGCCTCAACGTTCCTTAATGAACCTGCATGGGATCCTGTCTAAATCTGCAGTGTTGAATCTCATGAACACATTAAATAAATTCATAAAATGCAAATAAAGCCAATATATGAAGAAATTTAATGTTTAGGCACAATATGGCATGTATGAATGATTATACCCTTTTGATCATGGAGATCAAATCAATCTTACCCGTACTGGAAAATTAGTGACATGAATGCTTTTATGCCCTTTGGATCATGGAAATCAAGCCATCCTTACCCTTACTGAAGAAGTAGTGAGGTGTTGGTTTGTAACTGTGATGACTTGTTTGTAGTGAGAGAGGGATTTGTAATAAGGATTTCAAGGTTTTAGGGTTCTTGAAAGAATTTGATATTCTAACAGTATTGTGGCAAAGTTTTTTCCTCTTTTTTCTCCCCTCTCTTTCTCCCCTCTGGTTTGTGTGAAAAGAAGGTGATTATATAATGGAAATTAGGGTAAAGAAAATGGGCTTTGAATGTGCAATTGGGCCTCCAATGTTCACTTGAGTTCGTCACTTTCCAGGCTAAATCGCAGGGACTTAAGTGCAATTTTTGAAGTTGAAATGTGAAAACAAAATGTAGCCGATATCGAGAACTAACTCCTGTCCGAAAATCGGCTCAATTGGATAAACGGTGAATTAGTTATGAATTTTTGAAGTTTCAGCTCAGACAAACTTATTTTGGGCTCCAGTGTCGAGTCTGACACGTTCTTCAATAAAAAACTTGTATTGATCGGTGCATAATTTGGTCTCGACTTTTGAAGCAAAGTTTTAGATCTATGAGTCAGTGACCTTGTGTAAAAATATGAGTCCAATCCAATAAAAATTGACCGAGTTATGAATTTTCGAAGTTTCGGCCCAGATGAAATAATATTCAGCATTCAGGATTTTCGGCGTGTCACACACTCTGAGCAAACAAACGAAGGCCTTTTGAACACCGTTCGAACTCGATAGCTCCTGTGAAAATGTAGCCAACTCAATTTGTGAAATTTTGGCGCCGGAACCAGCTCGATACGATGAAAATCGACCAAGTTATGATTTTCTGAACATGACACAAATAAACTTGTGTCACAAATTTTCTGTACGAAAGTACTTGATAAATCCACATTTTTGAAGACCTTCTGATTGAAATTGGCCACCAGAACGGGTTCAAAACGAGTCACAATCTTCAAGTTATGAATTTTTTAGCGCGTAAAAACTGCACTTTCAGCACACTTTTTCACCATATTTCTTCGAGAAAACTCACACAGTCGGATACCTTCTTTAAAGAATTGACTCTTGAGCCGAACCTGAATTTGAGCATAAGTTAGGACATTAAGGAGCACTTGAGGTCATTTGGATGTAAGGACCTTGATGCAACACAAAACCCTAATTTTGACTTGACTGCCTTAGGAGGTGATTTGACTGTGCAACCTTTGAGAAATCTTGAGGAATATGGGAGGGCAAATTTTTGGGTACAACAGTTGCCCATGTTCAATCTTCTTAGACCTGAGGATGTAGATTGGCTTGCGTGCCTTTCGTGATCCGAAGGTGGAAGATGATTGAACACTAGAGTGCCCAGAAATTTGTGCTCACATAGTAAAGTATCAGCAGCGTGATGGCGGGAATGGGCTTATAGATGCCATTTGGAGATACGATGGATAGGGGGATGGGCTTATAGATGCCATCTGGAGGTGTCGATCGCGTAACAGATTCCTTAGCGAGAACTTGCGTACCTGAAAAAGAAAGATACTTACCTGGCCTGTTACCGGGATTGATCTTCAAATTCTTTTATGTAGATGTGCCCTGGCGGGATACAGGAATCGAATCTACGAATAGTCGCTCACAGACGTACCCTAGATAGATGCAGGAATTGAATCTGGAACTTCAAAAGGTTGCTTACAGACGTGCCCTGACAGGATATAGGAATCGAGTCCGGAATGCCTTTTGAATGAATCTGGACTAAACAATAGAATAGCCTCCGGGTCTGGAGCATCTCTAAGTTGTATTTCAAAGGAAATCTGAATAAGTGTCAGAACGTCGCCATGCCTGGGTCGCATCTGAACTATCTCTAGGAGGAGTCTCGAATAAGAAAAAGAACAGCATCCATATCTGGAGCATTTCCAAGTTATCTCTGAAAGGAAATCTGGAACGAGTATCAGAACGTCGCCATGCCTGGGTCACATCTGAACTATATCTAGAAGGAATCTCTGAATAAACAATAGAACAACATCCGTGGTTGGAGCATCTCTAAGTTATATCTGAAAAGCAAACTCTTGAATAAGCAAAAGAACAGCATTCATCTCTGGAGCATTTCCAAGCCATCTCTGAAGAGAAAATCTGAATAAGCAAAAGAACATCATCCATATCTGGAGCATTTCCAAGCTATCTCTGAAAGGAAATCTGGAATAAGTATCAGAACGTCGTCATGCCTGGGTCACATCCGAACTATATCTAGAAAGAATCTCTGAATAAACAATAGAACAGCATCCGTGGTTGGAGCATCTCTAAGTTATATCTGAAAAGCAACTCTGAATAAGCAACAGAATAACATCCGGGTCCGAAGCATCTCTAAGCTATCTGAGAGGGGATCAGGAATAAGTGTCAGAACGTCGCCATGCCTGGGTCACATCTGAACCATATCTAGAAGGAGTGTTGAATAAGAAAAAGAACAGTATCCATCTCTAGAGCATTTCTAAGCTATCTCTGAAGGGAAATCTGGAATAGGTATCAGAACGTCGCCATGTCTGGGTCACATCTGAACTATATCTAGAAGGAATTTTGAACAAGCAAAAGAACAGCATCCATATCTGGAGCATTTCCAAGCTATCTCTGAAAGGAAATCTAGAATAAGTATCAGAACGTCGCCCTGCCTGGGTCACATCTGAACTATATCTAGAAGGAGTCTCTGAATAAGCAAAAGAACAGCATCCACATCTGGAGCATTTCCAAGCTATCTCTGAAGAGAAAATCTGAATAAGCAGAAGAACAACATCCATGTCTGGAGCATTTCCATGCTATATCTGAAAGGAATCTGGAATAAGTATCACAACGTAGCCATATCTGGGTCACATCTGAACCATCTCTAGAAAGGTGATCTCTGAATAAACAATAGAACAGCCTCCGTGTCCGGAGCATCTCTAAGTTATATCTGAAAAGCAACTCTGAATAAGCAACAGAATAGCCTCCGGATCCGGAGCATCTCTAAGCTATCTGAGAGGGGATCTGGAATAAGTGTCAGAACATCGCCATGCCTGGGTCACATCTGAACCATATCTAGAAGGAGTGTTGAATAAGCAAAAGAACAACATCCATATCTGGAGCATTTCCAAGCTATCTCTTTAATCTTTTTAACATAGAGATGCCCTGGCAGGATACAGAAATCGAGTCTGGAATTAGTCGTCAACAGATACACCCTGGCAAGATACAGGAATCGGATCTTCAAACTCTTCAGACGTGCCCTGGCAAGATACAGGAATCGAGTCTGGAAAATAGTCGTCAACAGATACACCCTGGCAGGTGTTGGCTGAAGATTTTGATAAAGTTATTTAGAAGCCAAAAGGGATAAACGTTCTGATCGAAATGGAATTAAACGCCATATTTCAAAGTTGCAGAAGCAGTGTTTCGAATAAGTGTGTCAAAGCTTGAAGCTTCGAACGGTAATTATGAGAACATATCCAAAGGAGTCTCGAAACAACAGCAAGGCTATGTTTGGAAAGAACGCTCGAAATAGAGAGACACCAAAAGCATTTAAAAATTCAAATGGAAGCGGGACTTTCAAAGTTTGAAAGTTATGCGTTGGAGCATTTGGGGACACGTGGAAAAATGAAAGAAGCATTGTCTTGCATGTTCGAAACGTGGCATAATCCTGTAGCGAGACCGTTAGGGTCGAATTAGTATAAATAGAAGCCTTAGTATTAGGATTTCGGTGTGTCATATCTGTTATACAAAATACTCAATAATATTCAAACTACCACATGGCAAGGGAAACGAATGCAAGAGAAATGTATGTATGATAGCACCATGTATTTCTAACTTAATGAAAGCCTTTTTACCATTTCCAATATTTTCTTCTTTTCTTTTCGTCGAATAACATTTGCAAGTTTTCTTATTTACTATCTTTTCATTTCAAAGTCTTTTCCTCAAAGTTTTATGTTTTACTGTTTTCTTTATATTTCGAGCAGTTTATATTTCAGAGAACTGTCACATTTTCAATACCTTTACTTTCAAGTATTGTTCTTCAAGCGCATACTTTTATTTAAAATCATTTACAGATTTCTTGCATTAAACGCTTTCTTCACATTTTAAACTTCTACCTTCCAGAAACCTTTTATGTTAAACGTTTTGTAAGTCGAAACTATTTACTTCATTTTTCATTCAGTTTTATATGTCTCTACAATCAGCATTACAATTAGCATTTATTCGTATAACTTAGTTTTCATATACATTTTGACCACAATTTTAAACTCTTAGAGAGAGATCGAAGTAAGCCAAACACTTGTACAATTACAACCATGAATAATTGTTCGATTGTGAGAGTAACCTTAATATCCAAGGAGTCCTAGGATCAATCTAGTCGATCCTGTGAGTTACCAGAGAGATTGAATAACGTTAAGAAAGATTATTCGATAGTTTGGAAGACTAGCGGTTGTTTACCAGAAATCACTGGAAACAAATTGGCACACCCGGTGGGACCAATAATTGGATATCAGAATTAAGGATTGTCGAGACGTAGCCATTACAAAAAACGTAGGAACCTAAGAAGTTTGCTGTTTTATGAACCTAAGAAGTGGTAAGATAACCAACAGCAACCAACCTTTATCCAGAAGAAAACGTTTGGACAAAATGTCTAATTCAGACAATCAACAAGGAGACCAAGGTGGCCCACATGCAACAGGCACTAACGCATCCATTTCGAGCGGAACATCTAATGTAATCCCTTCGAATGCACAGTCTGTTGCATCTTCAACCAGTAACATAGCCACCAATGGAGTAAGTGGCATATCAACTAACAGTTCGATCTTAGGAAATACTGGAACTATGGGCTACCCTGGGGGATTCGTTCCACCATCAGGGACACAATCCCATTTCGCCACACCATTGACTAGACCACCCGGCTTCGATGGGAATAGAATTAGAAGTTCTTCGTACGGAATGCCAACATCTTTTATGGCAGGTTTACACAATTCCACATCGAATTCATCCCCACAACTAGGATCTGGGTCTGGGGCGAACCAGTTTATGACAAATAACCAAGGGTCAGTGGGTTATAGCACGTTGCCTATCCTAACCACAGATAACCAGTTGGCTTTTAGGCAATTGATGGATGACAACAACCACAATATGATAGGGGTGTTAGCGCAAACCATGCAGGAAATATTTGCCCCAATAGTTCAGAATGTGACTGTGACGAACAGGGAAAACGCTGACAATATGAGTCGAATAGCAGATTTCTTTGCTCCCACAGAAAGGCGTAGGCAGAACCAGGCGGGATTTCGAACAAACATGCCTGTTATAGAACAAATTGCTAACGACCCAATTCATAGACCACCCAGAGAAGAAGTTAACTTAGGGGCCAGAGCACCAAGGTTAGAAGCCTCAATAATTCCGGGTCCACAAAGGGAAGTTATGGAACCAGGGGCAAGGATCGAAAGGCCAGAAGCCCCAGAATTTCGAGAAGAACAACCTAGGGGAGTTGTTTTGGTTGGTCGAAATCAAGATGCCGATGCCGTCGTTCATAGGATTCGAAACGATAAAATCTTGGCAGAAAATAACCTAACCACCATGATAGAGAGGATCATGGCCCAGAATGGCCTCAATACGGGAATGAGGAGCCCAAATTACGCTTCTCCTATACTGGATTGTATAATGCATACTGATTTACCAAGGGGATACAAAGTCCCTAAATTTACAAAGTTCGCTGGGGATACCAATGAGTCAACAGTCGAACACATAGCGAGATATCTAACCGAAGCGGGAGATATAGCCAATAATGAAGGTCTCAGGATCAAATACTTCCCAAGTTCCCTGACAAAAAACGCCTTCACTTGGTTTACCACGTTGCCTCCTGGGTCTATTGACACTTGGGCTCTTTTAGAGAGACTATTCCATGAACAATTTTACATGGGACAATCGAAAATAAGTTTGAAGGAGTTGGCGAGTGTTAAGAGAAAATTCACCGAACCCATAGATGATTATTTGAATAGATTTAGGCTGTTGAAATCCAGATGTTACACAGTAGTGCCTGAACATGAGTTAGTCGAAATGGCCGTTGGGGGTTTGGATTATTCTATTCGAAAGAAGCTAGACACTCAGTATTTGAGGGATATGGCTCAGTTAGCCGATAGGGTTCGACAGGTCGAAAGACTAAAGGCCGAAAAAGCCAGAGTCTTTAAGAATAGTAAGAAAGAAAGGATTTCCTATGTTGGGACTGAGGAAGTAGAAGAATATCCTGAATTCGAATTCGAAGAGGTCGAAATCGACCTCGCTGAATTAAAACAGGCCCCGCCTTACTCCTGCAAAATGTTAGTTCCCACAAAAGGGAAAGATATTGTTGAAAATGAGAAAAGTGACAAGTTTCCAAAGAAGGTTTATACCTTCGACGTCACTAAGTGTGACGAAATTTTTGACTTGCTTGTCAAAGATGGCCAGCTAATTGTGCCATCAAATGTCAAAATACCTCCTTTGGATCAGAGAAAGAAGAGGGGATTTTGCAAATATCATAGTTTCCTAGGCCACAAGACCTCACAATGTTTTCTTTTCAGGGACTTGATTCAAAACGCGATCAAAGATGGCAGACTAAAGTTTGCTGATAAGGTGAAGATGAAAGTGGACGAAGATCCTTTGGACGTCGCAGACACCAACTACTCCGAGCCTGCATGCATTGGAGAGGTCAACATGGTGGAAACTGATCGAAGCGACGCCCTAACAGAAGAAAAGGACACTGGAGTCGAAAACTGGGTGATGGTCGAAGTCAGCGAGGAAGTCACTGAAGACATCCAGAATACGCTAGACACTTCGATTGCTGCACCTGTGGTTGTTGCAGGAGAAACCCAGGCTACTGAAGGCCAAGGGAATCAAAACGAAGGATTAACACAAGTCACTGAGGGCTTGAGGCTGGAATTGGAGAAGGTCCAAATTACGCAGCCAATTCCCCCTCAGAAGGAAATATGGGACACTCTAGGGGAACCCAGTGGAAAATTTGACTATCTGGTCAAATATTCTGCCCCAGAGAGTTCGAAGGTCCAGATTGAAGATATAAAGCCCACAGGGTGGGGCGATGACGAAACCAAAGAGGGGGATGTGGAAATAAATATGGTGGATATGGAGAGACCCCGCTCTGAGATGGAGGAAGTGGAAAAATACTTAGAAAAAGAAAAGTACAGAATGGGGGATAATCACACTGGAGATGCTAGTCTCAAAGATTATCTCATGACATGCCACAAAGGAGATTCAGGCATGATATTGTGCCATAGGTGCAGCATCCTCTGCAACCAAAGGATTGCTGCGAATTTCGAAAGGGTACAGAGGGCTCGAACTGGCAACAATTGGCGCCAGGATAACCAGCTTTTTAGGTGTTATCCCAAGGCTGGAGAGAGTCTGCTGGAGTTCGTTTTTCGCTGCTACAAAGGGGCAACCAAGTGTTTGATTTGCCCAAGGTGTTCTGCTGTGTATGACCAAAGCATGGCCAGGGCCTTCGAAACGATTCCCTTCGCCCCTTGCTGGAACCATCAAGAAGCTGCCCAGATGGGCCCACATTTCGACAGCAGACACAAACAGCGAAGGCCTGATAGCCCTCACCCCAAAGCTGCTCGAAGAGTGACTTTCAAACTCCCTGCTGAAGTGCCAACCGATAGATGGCTACAAGTCAGAAATGACAAAGGCAAAGACAGATGGAGGAGTGCTGAACGAAATGCACGCCATGCTGTGACATACAGGAGGCAATTCAACACACAAAAAAGGGAGGAAGTGAGATTAGAGAATTACAAAGGAAGGAACCCCATGTCAAGATCCCAGTGGCGCAGACAGCAAAGGATTCGAAAGGCTGAGAGAGAAGCTGTGGCAAACAAAGGGGATACTTCAACGAAGATACAAGGTGAATCGAGCACCAACAAACAAAAAAATCAAACTGAAGAGAAACCTCCAGTCAATAGGAGGCTTTTTTCTGAAGACCAACGAGACGAACCAAAGGAATACACTCCAGGCCCGGAAGAGGACGAAGATATGATAACAGATAACTTCGAATCAGAGGGGGAGTCGTCATTCAACCTAAACTGTAACGTGGTGTCTGTGCTTCCCTGCGAATTTGGGCAGGAAACCGAAATCAATGAATATGAGGAGGAAGATACCACAGATCTAATGAAACATAGGCCCGTGTGCTACTACGTGATTGACAATGGGGCTGTTGAGGAACAAAATGCGTTCTTCGAACGTCCAGAACCTGCAATGAAGAATCATCTCAAGCCACTTTTCATTCGGGCGAAAGTAGGTGTCCATGGGGTGAACAAAGTTCTAGTGGATGGGGGTGCTGCAGTCAATCTGATACCCCATTTCATGCTAAAAAGATTAGAGATCCGCGAAGGAGATATCAAGCCCCATAATATGGTTCTGTCCAATTATGAGGGAAAAGTGGGCAAAACACTGGGGGTGGTCCAGTTGGAATTGACAATAGGCTCAAGTTGCAGGCCCACCATGTTTATGGTGATCGAAGCCAAGGCCAACTATAACCTGCTGCTGGGAAGAGAGTGGATCCATGGCGTGGGGGCAGTTCCTTCGTCTATGCATCAACGATTAGTTCTGTGGAGAGATGATGGAATAGTGGAAAACATCGAAGCAGACCAGAGTTACTTTATGTCAACTGTCAATTTAGTTGACAAAAGGGATTATGATAAAAATCTGGCAAAGATTGCCCCATGTGTTCCAAATGATGAGATAAATGAAACTAGAAACGCCCACTACTACATGACACTTCGTCATGATGGCCTTTACTGGGATAGAACAATAATCAGTGAAGAAGAGGAAGTTGAAGGTGCTATACAAAAACGGTCAGCAGGCTGGAACTTCGACAACCTTAACCATGACTGAATCTACCTTTTTCGAAAGGATTTCGGCCTACATGGCTGAGAATGAATCAAAAGCGGCCTTAGAGGCCGAAATAAATGAATCAACTATAAAGACGAATGAAGTTAGTGGCGGGGGTTCGAAAGGCTCACCCGTCAAAGAGTTGGAGATGGATCAAAGGTTGGATGCCATCTATGATAAAGAACCCTTAGGCTTCGAAAGGGACCCCATAAACTCAGGTGTCAAAATGTTGGCACAGGATCCGCTCGAAGAAGTCAACTTAGGGGATGAAAAAACGAAAAGAGTAACCTACATAAGTGCTAAACTTAACCCAGGCCTCAAGGAGAAAGTGATCGAAGTCCTTAAGGAAAACAAAGATTGCTTCGCTTGGGATTATGATGAGATGCCTGGTTTAAAGAGGGAGTTGGTCGAACACAGACTGCCAATCAAAGATGGCAAGAGGCCCATCAAACAAACTCCCAGGAGATTCGCACCAGCAGTCCTCACAAAAATTAAAGCTGAGATCGAAAGGTTGCTGCGCTGCAAATTCATCAGAACAACAAGGTACGTTGAATGGTTAGCAAACATAGTACCTGTTATTAAGAAAAATGGTTCTTTAAGAATTTGCATAGATTTTAGGGATTTAAACACTGCAACCCCTAAGGATGAATATTCCATGCCCGTGGCAGAAATGCTAGTAGATTCTGCTGCAGGATTCGAATACTTGAGCATGTTAGATGGATACTCTGGATATAACCAGATTTTCATTGCTGAAGAAGATGTTGCAAAAACAGCATTTCGTTGCCCAGGAGCCTTAGGCACCTACGAATGGGTGGTGATGCCTTTTGGTTTAAAAAATGCTGGGGCAACTTATCAAAGGGCGATGAATTCAATTTTTCATGACTTCATCGAAACCTTCATGCAGGTGTATATTGATGATATAGTCATCAAATCTATATCTGCAGAAGCACATTTGCATCATTTAAGCCAATCATTCGAATGAATGAGAAAACATGGCTTAAAAATGAATCCCCTTAAATGTGCATTTTTTGTGCAGGCTGGAGATTTTCTTGGTTTTGTGGTCCACAAGAAAGGAATTGAAATCAACCAGAACAAAACCAAAGCCATAATGGAGACGAAAGCACCTGCGTCAAAAAGGGAGTTGCAATCTCTACTAGGGAAAATTAACTTCCTCAGAAGATTCATTTCGAACCTGAGTGGAAGGACCCAAGCTTTCTCTCCGTTACTTCGTCTGAAGCAAGGTCAGGCCTTCGAATGGAACGAAGCTCACCAGGAGGCGTTTGACAAAATAAAAGAATACCTTTCCCAGCCTCCTATTTTGTCTCCACCATCATGGGGGAAGCCCATGAGATTGTACATATCTGCCTCTGAAGTTAGCATAGGTAGTATGTTAGCACAAGAGGATAACAATGGCGTCGAAAGAGCCATATACTATTTAAGTAGAGTGCTAAATGATGCAGAGACCAGATATAGCAATTTAGAAAAGCTATGTCTCTGTTTATATTTCTCTTGTATGAAACTCAAGTATTATATAAAACCTGTTGATGTTTATGTTTCATCTCATTTCGATGTCATTAAACATATGCTTTCAAAGCCAATAATGCATAGTAGAGTTGGAAAGTGGGCTTTAGCCTTAACAGAATATTCATTGACTTTCATGCCTTTAAAAGCTATGAAAGGTCAAGTGATTTCTAATTTCATTGTGGATCATTCGTTGGTTGAGCAGACAAGCATGAGTTGCGTCGAAATGCAACCATGGAAATTGTACTTTGATGGTTCAACCCACAGGAATGGAAGTGGTGTTGGAGTCCTTCTAATTTCTCCTGAAGGAATTCCAACAAAATTCAAGTATAAATTGGATGGTCCTCGTTGTTCGAACAACGAAGCTGAGTATGAAGCGCTCATTGTTGGACTTGAAGCTTTGTTGGAATTGGGGGCAACCAGAGTCGAAATTAAAGGAGACTCTGAATTGGTGGTCAAACAAATCACAAAGGAATACAAGTGCATAAAGGAAAATTTAATGGTATACTTCGTCATAGTCAATAGGCTATTAAGGAAGTTTGAATACATGGATATTCAACACATACCAAGATTGGAGAACCGAGAAGCAAATGACTTAGCGCAGTTGGCTTCAGGTTATAAAGTATCCACCAAGAATTTTAAGGATTTGGTCGAAATAAGGGGAAGAATTATGGCTACTAGATTCACACCATCGGATCTGGAAAGTATGAGATTGGGATATGATGAGAAACAGGGATTCGAAATTCTAGCCATAAATACTTTGTCAGATACAGATTGGCGAAGTCCATTAAAGAGTTATTTAGCAGACCCAACTCTAAAAGTGGACAGAAAAACAAAATATAGAGCATTGTCATATCTCCTCATGGGGAACGAATTGTTCAAAAAGACCCAAGAAGGTGTACTATTGAAATGCCTAGGAGAAAGTGAGGCATATTTAGCATTGTCTGAAGTCCATAATGGGGCATGTGGGGCACATCAAGCAGGCCACAAAATGAAATGGTTGCTATTTCGATATGGTTTGTATTGGCCTAGCATGCTCAAAGATTGCATAGACTTTGCTAAAGGATGTGAGGAATGTCAGAAACATGCAGGAATTCAACATGCCCCTGCAAGTGAGTTGCATTCGATCATCAAACCATGGCCATTCAGAGGATGGGCATTGGATTTGATAGGAGAGATAAATCCTGCTTCGTCCAAAGGACAGAAATATATCTTGGTGGGAGTAGATTATTTTACCAAATGGGTCGAAGCTATACCTTTGGTGGTTGCTGATCAAGAGGCAATTATTGAATTTATACAAAAGCACATTATCTATAGGTTTGGATTGCCAGAAAGTATAACTACAGACCAAGGCTCTGTATTTACTGGTAGAAAGATGCAAGGATTTGCCGAAGAAATGGGGTTTAGATTGCTAACATCAACACCATATTATGCCAAGCAAACGGACAAGTCGAAGCAGCAAATAAAGTAATAATAGGATTAATCAAGAAGCATATTGGCAAGAAGCCAAGAAATTGGCACAAAACTCTGGACCAAGTGTTATGGGCTTGTAGAACATCTCCTAAGGAAGCCACTAACACTACGCCTTTCCAACTTACATTTGGCCATGATGCAGTGTTACCAGTAGAAATTCATCTGCAATCAGTTCGAATTCAGAAACAAAACGAAATTCCAGCTGCATTATATTGGGAAATGATGATGAATGAATTAGTTGAGTTGGACGAAATTAGATTACATGCGTTGGAAATTTTGATGAGGCAAAAAGAAAGAGTGGCCAGAACATACAATAAAAGGGTGAAGAAAAAAGTATTCGTTATTAATGACTTGGTTTGGAGAGTCATATTGCCTATGGATAAGAAGAACAAAGCATTAGGTAAATGGTCACCTCATTGGGAAGGACCTTTTCGAATATTAAAAGTATTCTCAAACAATGCATACGAAGTCGAAGAACTCTTGGATGATAAACGTGTCCTAAAGGTTAATGGGAAATATTTAAAGAAATATAAGCCAAGCCTGCGGGAGATTCGAATAGTAACAACGTAAACAAAATATTATAAAAGCCAAGATGGCAAGATAGAATGCCAAAATGGCGTTGTTCGAATATTACATGTAAGAAACCAAAGTTATAGTCAGATAAACATCAAAATCTAGAAATAAACATTATTTTTCAATCGATTAAAGGTGCTTCGAAATGTCTCAAGTCTTTGCTGAGCGAACCGCCTGGCACCTTCTAAGGTTGCCACTTCTCCTTTGAGTTGTTCTGCAGTCTCCATTTCTGCAAGCCCCTGGTTGAGAAGCTCTTCGAATTGGTTACCTGCAGGATTAGTTTCGAAGGCTAGTTGTTGTTCCTTAGCCTCCTTAACTTTCTGCTGAAGTTCCAGAATCTGCCTTTCCCAAATAAGAATGGACTCAGCTCGAGCCTCATATTCAGTTTTCGCCTGCTTTAGATGCGTAGCTTGATCCTCAGCTTCTTGAGAAAGTTTCGAAGCTTGTTCATAAGCGGCATCCATGGCAATGCGTTTCTCGTGAACCTTCTTGGCAGCAGATTCGTCTTGGAGAAGGTAGCCAGTTACGTTGTCCAGCAAATTCTGAAGATCAAACAAGAGAGTACTAACTGGCAAGGAGCAGTTGGAAAGATTAACCTTTGTGAGCAGCTCCTTCATAGTATAGCAAGCAGTACTATCTTGCTTAAGCACTTCGAATATATCCACATTGAGAATAGTTCTCCTAATTTTGTTGAGAAGAACAACTCTTTCATCTGTGGGAAGAGGATAGCTGGTTGAACTTGTGCCAGCCCTAGAGAGTGGAACGTCCCTCTGAGCCAACTTTGCCTTCATATACCCAATGGGGTCATTTCGCCTCAGAAGTGCCAGTTCCTCGTCAGTCATTCGAGACGGAGAGGATTGGGGGAATTCCACGCGTAGGGGAACCACGTTTGTTTCAACCTCTAGGGTCTCGTTGATTGCATCACCATCCCCTTCATTTGCTTCGTGCTCTTGGTCTTCTTCATCCTCGTCCAAATCTACCACTTCGATACCATCCCTTTCGCCGCTATTTGCGTTAGACTCCGTCCCGGCAGTCGAACCATCATTGACGTTTTCCTCGTCATTGGCGTTTTCCTCCTCAGATTCTTCGTCTGCAGATTCTTCGGCTCCTTGCCCAGAATCAGCTTTTTCTTCTTCAGTCTGAGTATCCTTTGGGTCCTCTTGAAGAGTTTCAAGAGGGGACTTTTGAAGAACCCTTTGTGAATCCTCTGCAGACGTTTGAATTATCGTTTCATTCACCTCTTTCAGAGGAATGGAGGTACCTTGGTCATCTGGCTGTTCAGAAGTTCCAGCCAAAACCGCCACATTCGAAGAACCTTTGTTTTGGACCAAGTTGCTGGAATCTCCTTGAGGAGAGGAGTTAAGCGGAGCAGCAGCTCTGGATGGTGAGGTCGAAATGGTAGAAGTGGGATTCAAAATGTCCTGCAAAGAGCAGCAGAATGTTAAAGAAAAACATTCACCAAGGTAATGAGAAGTTAAACATTTTTTAGAAGAAGTTCGATTTACCTGTGGACCCTCAGAGGAGAGGTTACTAGCTATGCGTTCCAACGTTGGGTTGGAGGTCGAAGGTGGATTTTTGGATTTAGGTAAGGGAGCAGCATCCCTGGAATCGAGTCCAGAGACACTAGTCGGAACAGTGCTTTTAGGAGTATCTTTCTTTAGCTTCTTCTTCGAAGCAGTATTTGAGTTTCCTCCAGCCTTGGGGTCTTCCCCAGTAGTGCTTAATTTCCGCTTCTTAGGAGTAGTAGGAGGAAGCTTGTTGGTCTGAAAGGATTTGAACGAAGTTAGATATAAACCACAAAGCTTGAATAAATTCGAAACATAAAAAACTAAGTGATTACCGTTGGAATTGGGGCACTTGTTGTTGTTGGCATTATTGTTGTCATTGTGGTTGCAGCAGTAGTAGTTGTTTCGGGTGGATTAGCTTTTTCGGTGGTTTCGATGGAGGCTTGAGAGGCACTCCCTTCCTTCGATTTCGAGGCAGCGGTCTTTATCCTGATAGCTGAGAATCAAAACAATTAAAGCAAAGGTTAAAGATATGGAAAATAAGAGACATTTGGGATTTTTCCCAAGCATTCGCACCTGTGCCTTGATCAGATTTAATTGACATGGCAGAAAGGTCGTATCGAAGGTGTCCTGGGAAATCATGAAGCCAGTATCGAGCCCATGTCACAGTCTCAGATGGCTTTGGTTTCCTTTGAAGATATTTGAACATCTCTTTGCAAGTAAACCACCATGGATATGGGGGAAACCAAGCCAGAGCCAGTTCTGAGGTAGGTAATCTGGGAAATTTAGGTGGATGCATTTCGAATGCCAACCTATACCTATCCTCAGGTGACAGCCCTGAAGGAAGTTTTAGCTTAGAAACTTTTTGTTTAAATTTTTCCTTCAAGGTCTCAGCTGGTTGATGCACAGTGGAGTCCAAGCGCGTGGGGTCGTAAGTGGTTTCAAAATAATTTTGAAAAGCTTTTATCTCTTTGGCATGAGTAAACATACCTTTCTTTGCTGGTACCTGCACATCGAAGGCATCAATTAGTTTCTGTCGAATTGTAAGTGTATCGAACATACAAGTTTGATAAAACTTAATCCACCACTCCAGAAATCCTTTAGCCGCGAGATGGGTAGGTTCGAAGGCTATCAGCTCAAATTGGGCAAAGCCTTGATATTGTTCTTGCTGGATCTTGGCTTCCCTTGCCTTGAAAGTTCGACCAGATGTGATGGCGCTCTCAGTTTGGAACAAAGGTTCAGGAATCAGTTGGCATAAGCCAAACTGCCTCGAAACGAAGTTTGGTTGGTAGGCAAAGAGAAGAATTTGGTTCTTAGCTGGGGTTATCCTTGAAGAGATGAGTCTAGGAAGCAAGAAAGCTCTCCATACATCTTGGATCTCCTTGCTCTTGATGGCTTCTGAGAGATCCATGGTGAACCAAGAAGGTCCATGAGCCCTCGAAGCAAAAGGCGCCATGCTCTCTTCGAACTTATGCCTTTTAGAGAGTATCATGATGTACTTCGAGAATTGAACCTTGAAGTCATCCTTGTCATCATTAGGAGTTAGTCTTCGAAGCCTAGTGCCTTCGACTATCCTATCACTTATTTCCGAATCTTGCTCATCTATGGTGTTGGCGGTTGATAAAGAAGGTTCGAACATGGCATTTAGCCATAGTTGGAGTGACCAAAATGGGCCAGCTAATAGAATGTTTTTAGAGGTGTGGGATTTGAGACTCGAAACGGCTGACCTCAGGCTCTCATAGAGGTCAACTAAGAGTAATTCACTTAGGCCCACTTTGCGATTTTCATGTAAATCCCTAGCTAGAGGAATGAACCTACTAGCTACCTGCATGGATCTACTGCAGAAAACGTACCGAGACAGCCACAGGGTTAAGAATGCAATGTGCTCTATGTCAGACACATTGTCCCCTTCAGCATGATAATGGCTGATAAATTTGGAAAAGCTGGCTAACTTGACTTCGAAGTCAATTATGCTGGAGTGCTCTTCATTGTCAGGAACATAAGTTTCTCCCACTGGCGACAGCCCAGTAATGGCCGCTATATCGAAGAAGGTTGGGGTAATCATTCCACCTGGGAGATGGAAAGTGTTGTAGGTACTATCCCAGAAATAAAGGGACGCAAACAGCAGAGGATGGCTATAGGTGAATCCAGGTTTCGATAGCTTAATGAGGTTATAAATGCCTAATTCTTCCCATTGCTGGGATTTCTTGGCTTCTACTTTTGTGAACCAATTTTGATAAGCAATATCAGAAGTAGGGCAAGATCGAAATGGCTTAAAATTGCTTTTTACATAATCCAAAATAAATGGGTCCTTGGGAGGAACAGTTGGGGTTTCTACGGTATTCGAACTAAGAGATTCTACTGCCCTAGGGGCATCCATTTTGTTGAATAAGGGTTTGAAGTTATAACAGACGGGAAAAATTGTCCTGGTGTCCTTTAATATTTCAAAAACTGTAAGAGGGCCATTTAAGGCTAACCTCTTACCAGCAACATGGGTAGGGATGAGTACCTGTGATGCGTACAGCATTTCTTTTTCTTTGGAAATCATTTGAGGTGCAAGAGCAGATTGGCCTTGAATGGTGACGATTTTACTCTCCATAGTTGCTCCTGTAGTTTTTCCTTTCTTCTTGGAGACTTTCTTGAGTTGGGATGAGGTGGAAGAAGACATTTTTGTTGTTTGAAAGCTTAGATTGTTTGATGAGAGAAGAAGAGTAAAAATCCAGAGTATGAAAGGTTTAGAGTGTAAAAAAGAAAAAGGAAGATTAAATTGATGTTTTATAATGAGAAGATTAAGCATCCACCGAGTAAAGGTGTGATACGTGGAGATCATGGGTTGGTGTGATGAAGAGGTGGCGTGAAGTTGATATAGGTAATAGGCGTGATTTAAAGAATAATCATTACTTATAACTGCACCACGCTGTGAAGTGACTCTAGGCGGTTAAGGAACCCAAAAGGTGCTATGATTGATGTGACTGGAGTCAAATGCATTAAATGTTACGATGATTCGAAAACCCTATCAAAATCTTGTATAAATGTTTAAAATAGGTATTTCTCGAAGAGATCGAAATACATATTTTAAAGGGGCAATTTGTTGGCTGAAGATTTTGATAAAGTTATTTAGAAGCCAAAAGGGATAAACGTTCTGATCGAAATGGAATTAAATGCCATATTTCAAAGTTGCAGAAGCAGTGTTTCGAATAAGTGTGTCAAAGCTTGAAGCTTCGAACGGTAATTATGAGAACATATCCAAAGGAGTCTCGAAACAACAGCAAGGCTATGTTTGGAAAGAACGCTCGAAATAGAGAGACACCAAAAGCATTTAAAAATTCAAATGGAAGCGGGACTTTCAAAGTTTGAAAGTTATGCGTTGGAGCATTTGGGGACACGTGGAAAGATGAAAGAAGCATTGTCTTGCATGTTCGAAACGTGGCATAATCCTGTAGCGAGACCATTAGGGTCGAATTAGTATAAATAGAAGCCTTAGTATTAGGATTTCGGTGTGTCATATCTGTTATACAAAATACTCAATAACATTCAAACTACCACATGGCAAGGGAAACGAATGCAAGAGAAATGTATGTATGATAGCACCATGTATTTCTAACTTAATGAAAGCCTTTTTACCATTTCCAATATTTTCTTCTTTTCTTTTCGTCGAATAACATTTGCAAGTTTTCTTATTTACTATCTTTTCATTTCAAAGTCTTTTCCTCAAAGTTTTATGTTTTACTGTTTTCTTTATATTTCGAGCAGTTTATATTTCAGAGAACTGTCACATTTTCAATACCTTTACTTTCAAGTATTGTTCTTCAAGCGCATACTTTTATTTAAAATCATTTACAGATTTCTTGCATTAAACGCTTTCTTCACATTTTAAACTTCTACCTTCCAGAAACCTTTTATGTTAAACGTTTTGTAAGTCGAAACTATTTACTTCATTTTTCATTCAGTTTTATATGTCTCTACAATCAGCATTACAATTAGCATTTATTCGTATAACTTAGTTTTCATATACATTTTGACCACAATTTTAAACTCTTAGAGAGAGATCGAAGTAAGCCAAACACTTGTACAATTACAACCATGAATAATTGTTCGATTGTGAGAGTAACCTTAATATCCAAGGAGTCCTAGGATCAATCTAGTCGATCCTGTGAGTTACCAGAGAGATTGAATAACGTTAAGAAAGATTATTCGATAGTTTGGAAGACTAGCGGTTGTTTACCAGAAATCACTGGAAACAGCAGGATACAGGAATCGGATCTGGAATTGCGACAGTTGATAGTAATTATCTTTGTATTGACCTTTCCTGAAAAAGGAAAAACATTAGTTATATGTAATTTCATGATGCATGAAATGCGTGGTGTCATGATGCTTATAACCAATGGGATTGTATAATGTGATGCGTATATGTATGTTTTATGTATGAAAATGTGATGTTTGCGAATGTATTTTTGTCTAGGAAAATAAATCCTTGACGAATGATGGGAAGTTGAATCCTGGGCTGATGTTGAGGAGTAGAGTTCCTTGTTTCTGCTGGGGATGATGATTGCAAGAATAAACCTGTTAGGAGAAGATGACTCCGTTGGGGGATAAACTTGATGAGATTAATCTGCGGGGAAAATTACTCTAGCGACTTCACTGGGGAAAATATTCCGTGGGAGGAGAGGTACTTTGCTGAGATGCTGAATGAGAACTCCGTTGGGGATACCATTGTTGAGTTATGTTGGAAAGTTTGATGAACTTCGCTGGGGATAGGAAGACTTCTCCGGGGACGATCTTTCCGTTGTAAATAGCTGAGGATAACCCAGTTATAAGCTCTGGCGAGGAATAACCTTCTGAATAAAGACGGGGAGAGATATGCTCTGCAAAGGATAAGCTTCCAGAATTTACTGGGGATAAGCTTCCTATTGGGGTATGGATTTAACTCTCTTGGGGAGACTTTGGACTGTACTGGGGAATGTCTCCACTGGATGTCTAGATTCCGCCGGGGAACAATCTTATATCAAGACTGTCGAGGATGCTTGTTGAGGAATATATGAACACTTCGCTGGGGAATGTTGAGATCTTCTGGGGGTACCCAACCTCTTTAAGGCTGACAAGAGTCTACTCTGCTTGGGGAGAGTGTCGCTGGCTTACTGGAGATGTTGTGCCTTTTTAGGGCTAGCTCTGCTCAGGGAAGAGTATTGCTGAATCTTGTCTTACTCTGTGGGGAATTAAAGTATCTTGGTTACATTCTTCAGCCGAACTTACCTTGGTACCTTGAGGACAGAGCGACTAGATCGCTTAGACAATTCATTATTGCCCCAGCTTCTGTGGGAGGAGGTACCTATGGAGGTGCTTGATAACCGTTGATCTACAAATCTTCCTCTGGTAGGCAAGTGACGAGATTATGGGACATAGTCGTACGCTTTTGATCCCTAATTTTTGCATGGACCGCCCTTTCGGGTTTTCAGTCCACCGGGATACCCTTTTTTGCCCAAGCCGCCTTTTCAGGTTTTCGACTTGCCGGGTGTACAGATTTTTCTTTTCATCCCTTATTTTTGCCCGAACCCTTTTGGTTCGTCGGGAAGCCCTTATTTTTGCCTAGGCCAGTCGACCTAGCGGGTCTTTGATTATGCGTAGTATTTTTTCCGACTATGTCCACGCTCTCAGGATGTAGGGAAGTGCCCCTGTTAGTGGTGTTGCATTGTCATACCATCATAAGATCTTCGTTTGATCGTCCAATGCCCCAAGTGATCCAGAGGGAGATTTGCCCCAAGCTGGCTAGCCTTTTGAGAAATTCTCCGAATCTTGACTTAACTGCCCCAGATGATGGACAATGATCATGCTATGCCCCTTGATTGGAAGTGTCTTTCCACTTGAGGTGACTCTTTTGTTGAGAAGACCTTTGTTCATCAGATATTCGTCGTGCAAAATTCTCCGCTGTTCAAACAAGTGGTCATATGCAAACAATATTATTTTAAGAATGAAAAAGCTTATGTCTGTCTTGAAGTTTTTGAAAATGCAGTTTTCAATAAAACAAGTGAATTTTGTAAAAATATGATGTCAACTCAGGATTTTACGACGAGCCCTACAGGAGTCAGGATACCTTTTGTAACAGTATGCTTTCGAACTAACCCATGCTTCAGCTAGGACTTTTAAGGGTTATAGCGTGGTTTGGTTCACGGTTTAAGAAACAAAGGATAAAGGCTCAAAATTTATTTGTACCCACCCGCTCTTCCTGATGTTCTTCGATCCTAAACTCAGCTAATCGTGCATTTAGATCCTGTTTGAGTCTTTGCTCTGATATTCCGGTGATGGTTCGGATTTTGACAATTTATTTTGAATAGGCAGTCATTTTTTTTTTGTTGAGGGTTTGTAGGACCTCTTTTTTTTTATTTTGTTATCCCTATTTTTTGCCTGAACTGTTTCTTTTACAGTCAGCGGGATGCCCTAGTTTTGTAAGTCTCCTTCATAGGTTTTGACTTATTGGGCTTTTATTTTTGAAAGATAACGACTGCCTGTCTTTATGATTATATGAACCATCACTGTCTTTTGTTTTTGGAAGGACTCCTTTGGTATCATTCGTTGTGCACCTAGATCAACTGAGAGAACTACCCTGCCCCAGGTTATAATTAAGGGTTTTTAATTTTTGAAAAGAAAAAACTCCTACTTCTTTGGCTTGAAGGGGTTGACGAGGGATTATCTTCCTTATAACTCCAGTGTTTAGGAATTGAAACAATGCCTGTACCTCATCAGCGGGGTCGGTTCAAAAGCGTACTGTAGATCGTGGTATCGTTTTCGTCATCCTCCCTCAAGAGGCTTAGAAATTATTAACCGAGCGTTGATCATCACAGAAAAATGAAAGCAATTTTGAATATAATGAAAACAATTGTATTAATTCCAAAACAGACATATGCGATGCATGAATGGAATAAAAGAGTTTGCTATGACATTAATTGTTTGTATAAGCAAAGAAAAATACAACTCGGAAATTCAAATAAACAAAAGCCTTCAATGATTGGGCAAAGGAGCAGTGATTATGTTTGGAGTCTCTGGTGCTTCAAACTGAATCTCTCTGGTGTCGATCATGTCTTGAATCTTGTTCTTCAAAGGCCAGCAGTTGTCTGTAGTATGCCCCGGGCTATCGGAGTGGTAGGCACACCTCTCATTAGGATGGTAGTTGGGAGCAGAAGTGTTCGGATTCCGAAGAGGAGCCCTTAAGGTAATCAGCCCTGCCTTCAACAATTGTTGTAGTGCTTGATCCAGTGACATGCTGATCTTGGTGAACTGCCATTTGGGTGCGACCTCTTTACGCTGCTACCCCTGTCCTTGTTGAGCAGGTCTAGGATTGGAGATCTGGGTTGCCCCTACCTGTTGATCATGACGGCTCTTTTTACCATGCACAGCATTGGACTCTTTCTTTCCATGGTAAGGGTTTTTGTCAGAAGGTGCAGCTTCTTGAATCTTTCCAGACCTGATGCCAGCTTCTATTCTCTCCCCAGTCAAGATAAGATTTGTGAATCCAGCAGACGAATTCCCAATCAGGTGGTTGTAGAATGGACCAGACAGGGTCCCCAAGAACATGTCCACAAGTTCACGGTCAGTCAGCGGTGGTTGTACCCTACCAGCCAGGTCTCTCCACTTCTGCGCGTACTCTTTAAAACCTTCTCCCGATCCTAGCGACATACCCTGGAGTTGGGTACGCGTAGGAGCGAGGTCGGCATTGTACTGATACTGCTTGTAAAAAGCAGTAGCCAAATCCTCCCAGTTACGAACCTTGGTTCCATCCAGCTGATAGAACCATTCGAGATGAGTCCCTGAAAGACTCTCCTGGAAGAAATGGATCCATAAGTTCTTGTCCATAGTATACGGTTGAATCTTCCGCACATAAGACCTGAGATGCAGCCTGGGACATGATGCCCCATCATACTTAGCAAAAGAAGGTGCTTTGAATTTGTTGGGATCACCACACCAGAAGATAGACCCAGATCTCCGAAATCCAACCCAGGCACTTGTTGAATTTCCATGGCATTCATACGATCCTCTAGTTGCTTGTACCGGTCCTCAGCTGCAGGGTACTGCTCATCATTAAAATCAGTCTCGTTGTCGGAGACCACTGGACTAGGAACCTCTCTCCCTTGGGGACTGTCTTTCCCAACAGAGGAAGCAGCTTGATCAACATCATTTTGTGATACATTCCCAGATTTGCGCCTAGGGTTGAACAACACAGTCCTCTTCTTCTTCTTTTTCAAAAGCAGAGTCTTCAAATCTTGCTGGCCCTGGGCTAAACTCATGATCAACTCTTGGAACTGGGCGTTCTGAGCCTGGAGGGCCTTGATGGATTGCTCGGTAGATGATTCAGGATTCATGACGATCGGCTGAAATAAACAGCGAAGAAGGTAAGTGACCTGTCAAAAGGGTACCTGTAATGCAATGATATGTATGATATGCATGCAATGTTTTCAAGGACCTCGCAGGGTAAACAAGAAGATTGTTAGCATTTTAATTTTGTAGCTTGATTGAAGGAACTGCATGTTGTTGAGAGTCCTTCTTCAAGAGTCAAGGCTCACCATATCGAGTGGGTCATAGCCCCTGACTCGAGTTATCATGTTTGAATTTCTAGATCACCTTGGCTAGAGGAACCTTCTTCAGGAGTCAAGGCTCACCATATCAAGTGGGTCATAGCCTCTGACAACCTCGGCTAGAGGAAAATAAATCCTCTTTGCCCCTTGCTAGACGTTTGATTCATCATGACCTGCATCACAAGCCCTTGAGATCCTTGAAATGGATTAGTCTTTATGCAGGATGTATGCAATGGTATGATGGTATGATGTTATGCTATGCGTGAAGCGATGTAAGTAAACCCTGTTATGAGCCCAAATTAAGGACTGTAAACAAAACCTGCAAGGAACTCATGGGTCAAATAACAAGCATGCAAGTAGTCAAGTTTGAAGGCACACAAGTCACACAGAGAGAGCCCTTAGATTTCAGGCCAGCATGAAGTTCGGGTACTACCCTCTTTCAGTTTCGTTGGTTAAGACCTGTCCTATCAGAAGTAACCGGGTTCTAGAGGATCCCAATATCACTGACTACCCTCAATCGGTCATAACTCCAGCATCGCAATCTTTTCTTGCGGCCAGAACCATCGCGAGAGTTTAGCCTCAATGGGTGTAGCATACTGCTACTGCTCTATTGGCCAAGTTGGGTCATTTAAGGTTCTAAGGTCGGTTGGTGCTTAATGACTCCTCAGAAGACCCATATTCTCCTCGTTGCAACACAAGGAATATCGGTACAGACCAAGGTGCCACACCAACGTAGCCACTGCTTCACCCGTGTCGGTCTACGCCGGACAGGTCCCTCACAGCTTATGCTACCTAAACAGGGTATCCCCAGATCCGGGTTAGGATCTATGAAGCTCCAAGACAAAACCCACAAAGAATAAACAAGCAAAACATTCAATTGAAAACATAAGTATTATCTAATCCTAAGGTACACCTCACTTAAAGTATTCCCCAGCAGAGTCGCCAGTTCTGTGATCGGTGGAAATAGAACTGACTGTTTTGAAGCTGGTTCGCGAAATGTCGCGGAAGCAAGAGTCGCCACCGTCTTTTATTTTCTCCAACATGGAAAGGACAAAAGCAGAGCAAAATTCCTTATTGAGAATGTTTCTCGGTTCGGGAGGTAGATTATAGAAAGGGAAGGTGTTAGCACCCTTTCTATCCGTGGTTATCCACGGGCTCTTAGGTACTTGCTCTTATGTTTTCAAAATGTTTGTTTTCTTTTCAAAATGTGAGTGGGTTTGAAAAGGTTTCATTGAAAACTTCAATTCGACTCTTGTATCAGTCCTCAAGAGTGTTGTGAAGCGTTTGTTTTGAAATCTTTTAGAAAGTGTCAGTGTGAAAAGATTGTTTTGTTTTTAGAAAGAGAGCAAGTACCTATGAGTCATCTACCTACCCTAAGGAATTAGGCTGTGTAAATGTCCTTAAGGTAGTGCCATCCCACCATTGAGAGGTAGGTAGCACCACCGTTGGAGGTTTTCGGGTCAATTCGAGTTAAGGGACAGTGTGGTCACCGAAGCAATAGTAGGACACCTTAGAAGCTACCCTTATGTCCTTGATCCTTTTTTAATCCGAGGCAACCGTTTCGAGGCAACTGGATCATGGACATAAGGACCGCTAAAACGTCCTATACTTGACGACCACGTTTCAAAGGCAACGAGTGAGGCGTACCCTAGAAGTGGTGTGTGTATTTGTGTGTTGTTTTCAGTTAACATTTATCTTTGATCATGGCATTGTGAGCTACGCTTGTTTTTAATTACCATACATTCTTTCATGCAATTTAACAGTTAAGAGTGCGGAAAATAAAATACGGAAAGGTAAAGCTACGCTATTACAAGGCGCGGGTCTATACATCGCCAAAATACAAAGACCCGTTTTTGATAAAAGATGCGGAAAGTAAAGACGGAAAGATAAACCTAATTACTATTACATCCGGAAGGCAGTTACATAATAATCCATAAGAAAAATAATGCGCAAAATAGAAATTAGAATGTATTAGGGTTTTGGACCCTTTTGAGTAAATATGAGTTTTTTGTCCTTTTGCATTTAATTAAATTAAAATTAAACCTAGTACTAATTTAATTAATTATTTACAAGAAAGATATTTTTTGTGTTTTTTTTTAATAAAAAGAAAAAAAAGGAAATTAAAAGTCAAAAGAAAACCCTAATTCTAAATTATTTTACTTATTATAAAAAATGTCAAATTTAACCTAATTAACTAAATTAATTAATTTATATTTTCATGTACAAAAATAATAATTAGTAAGAATAATGGGAATTAATAAAACATGAGTAAAAATGCCAAATCCTAATTTTACATAGTTTTTATTTATTGAAAAAAAAATTAAAATTAAACCTAAATTAAACTAAATTAATGGTTAGTATTTATTTACAAAATAAATTATTAGTGAATTTAATAAATAATAAAATATATTTACAATTTTTTATTTCTGAATTTATTAGGAAAAATTAGTTTGGTTATGAATTAATAATAATAATTAAATAATTAAAAGAATTAGGAGAAAAGAAAATAAAACAAAAAATAGCAAACCAAGGGGGTATGTTGGCCCAAGGGGAGGTTTTTGTTGAATTCTGACCCATTAACACAAAGTCATGTTTGACTTTCTGGCATCACGTGCGTGTTTATTGATTCCTGAGTACCGTGGTCTGCATTCTTTGGCCATTGGATTGGATTTCATGGCCATTTGTGTTCTGGCTGTTGGCCATTTGTGTTATGGCCTCAACGTTCCTTAACCTTCTCAGGATGTCTGTCTCGCCATGTATTGGTGTCATGCATAAGTTGTTCTATTTTGGCCATTTGGCTTTTGGCTTTTGGCCATTTGTGTTTTGGCCTCAACGTTCCTTAATGAACCTGCATGGGATCCTGTCTAAATCTGCAGTGTTGAATCTCATAAACACATTAAATAAATTCATAAAATGCAAATAAAGCCAATATATGAAGAAATTTAATGTTTAGGCACAATATGGCATGTATGAATGATTATACCCTTTTGATCATGGAGATCAAATCAATCTTACCCTTACTGGAAAATTAGTGACATGAATGCTTTTATGCCCTTTGGATCATGGAGATCAAGCCAGCCTTACCCTTACTGAAGAAGTAGTGAGGTGTTGGTTTGTAACTGTGATGACTTGTTTGTAGTGAGAGAGGAATTTGTAATAAGGATTTCAAGGTTTTAGGGTTCTTGAAAGAATTTGATATTCTAACAGTATTGTGGCAAAGTTTTTTCCTCTTTTTTCTCCCCTCTCTTTCTCCCCTCTGGTTTGTGTGAAAAGAAGGTGATTATATAATGGAAATTAGGGTAAAGAAAATGGGCTTTGAATGTGCAATTGGGCCTCCAATGTTCACTTGAGTTCGTCACTTTCCAGGCTAAATTGCAGGGACTTAAGTGCAATTTTTGAAGTTGAAATATGAAAAACAAAATGTAGCCGATATCGAGAACTAACTCCTGTCCGAAAATCGGCTCAATCGGATAAACGGTGAATTAGTTATGAATTTTTGAAGTTTCAGCTCAGACAAACTTATTTTGGGCTCCAGTGTCGACTCTGACACGTTCTTCAATAAAAAACTGGTATTGATTGGTGCATAATTTGGTCTCGACTTTTAAAGCAAAGTTGTAGATCTATGAGTCAGTGACCTTGTGTAAAAATATGAGTCCAATCCAATAAAAATTGACCGAGTTATGAATTTTCGAAGTTTCGGCCCAGATGAAATAATATTCAGCATTCAGGATTTTCGGCGTGTCACACACTCTGAGCAAACAAACGAAGGCCTTTTGAACACCGTTCGAACTCAATACCTCCTGTGAAAATGTAGCTAACTCAATTTGTGAAATTTTGGCGCCGGAACCAGCTCGATACGATGAAAATCGACCAAGTTATGATTTTCTGAACATGACACAAATAAACTTGTGTCACAAATTTTCTGTACGAAAGTACTTGATAAATCCACATTTTTGAAGACCTTCTGATCGAAATTGGCTTCCAGTCGTGAGATATGAAAACGTAGATAATGTCAAAACGGAATTTTGGCCACCAGAACGGGTTCAAAACGAGTCACGATCTTCAAGTTATGAATTTTTTAGCGCGTAAAAACTGCGCTTTCAGCACACTTTTTCACCATATTTCTTCGAGAAAACTCACACAATCGGATACCTTCTTTAAAGAATTGACTCTTGAGCCGAACCTGAATTTGAGCATAAGTTAGGACATTAAGGAGCACTTGAGGTCATTTGGATGTAAGGACCTTGATGCAACACAAAACCCTAATTTTGACTTGACTGCCTTAGGAGGTGATTTGACTGTGCAACCTTTGAGAAATCTTGAGGAATATGGGAGGGCAAATTTTGGGGTACAACAGTATGGTTATATAATTAATAAACATGGTTATATAGTTAATAAACATGGGTTTATAATTTATAAAGATGGTATATAATTACCTCGGGAATACTTTTTCCAAAGTTACCATTGATACTAGCTTTGTCACTAGTATCTTTAATGCATGTAGCTTGATCGATTTCCTTTTGCTTTCTCAGCTCATAGACTTCTTATTGTAACTTTTCTAACTTCTCCTGCAGTTCTTTATTGCTTGGAGATTTTGTCTTTGTTTTTTCTTCAAGAATGTGGGAGTGATCCCAAATCCCTTACCCCTCACCCGACCAGAATACTCTCGAATATCTAATGCTCGTGAGAGTATTCTCCTACAATCAGTATCTTCGTCTGGAGGTATGGACTGGGAAAGACTCTCCTGAAATTCATATAAATATTGTAGTTAAATAATGATATGTTAATAAAAGAATGATGTAATTAAATAAATAAAATCATGATGTAATTAAATAAATAATGTTATACTTACACATCTCTCAAAAATTTGTTGAAATTTTTTTCAACAGCTCCATCCTTACACACACGTGATTCCTTCCACAAAATGTGTTTCGGAAGAGATGTTTCAGAACTATTCTCTTTTGTTAGCTACACATTAAGCCAAAAAACATGATTAATTATAAACGTGTATATATTAAAGATACTTTGAAATTTATAGATACTTACAATAGATTGTTGTAATCGTGCATATCTCATACGGCCTTTTCTGTATGGATATGCTGGACTTGAAGCTCGTTATCGATTTACGACACTTAAGCTCTCAAATTTTTGGGTACTTCTTTTCGATTTAAAAGTTTCCCATTCTTCAGCTGTAATCAAATCAGCATATTTCCTTGGAAGCTTTGCATCAACAAATTTTTTATCTGCATCCCTTAGAAACTTCTCTGACAAGAAAGCTCTAAAGCCTCTATGTAGTTTCCCGGCCAATTTAAGAATATAATCTCTCCTTGTATCCTCAATGATGAACGACCTCTATGAAAATCATAAATAAAGTGCGTTAGTATAAGTAATTTAGAGACATAATCGTCATTAAAAACAATTAACATCACATATGGTACCTGTATCTCACTCCATATTTTATCTTTAGCGTCGTCTAACACTCTTGCTCTCCAATATTCACATGTGATTGGAATTTCTCTTCTTACCACGGAACCGAGATAACTTGTCAATGTTGAACCGTTAGGCTCAATGAGTTGGCCTTCTTGGCTCCAATGCACTTCATACTTTATGCCTTGGTCTCTATCCTGTAGTATTCTCTTCATTATTGTTATTCCTCTTCTATATTCCATTTCAGTTTTACTAACGGCCTTATCTCCATCATGCACAGAATCATCACGTGGGTGATCGTCGTTAGTAGCCATCTAATAACGTGTAATAAACATAAACATAAACCCAATATAAAAGTGAGTCAGAACCAAGAACCAAGAATCCAAAAAATAGAACCAAGATATCATGTTTTATATCATGTTTCACTATCATGTTTCACCATCATATATCATGTTTTATATTCCAAAACACAGAACCAAGAATCCAAAAAATGCTAAAAATGCTAAGTGCTAAAAATGTTGTTATATATCAAGCCCTACCAAATGCTAAAAATGCTTAATGTTGTTGTATATCAAGCCCTACCAAATGTTGTTATATATCCAAAAAATGCTAAAAATGCTAAATGCTAAAAATGCTAAAGAACCCATTTTCAATGGAGTTAAACACATTTTCAATAAATAACATACCTTGAGAACCGACCGGTGTGGGTGGAGGAAAACGGAGCGAGACGGTGGAGGACGGTACGACGGCGAATGGTGGAGGACGATTTGAGACAGAGACAGAAATTGGTTTCGCGAGGGAAAGGGTTTATGTTTGCGTGTGATAGTGATACTGGAATACAAATGTTCTGTTTTTTAATTCTGACTTATAAGGGTTTAGACAGCGCTTTCTAAAAGCGCTGGCTAAAGTGGATCTTAGATAGCGCTTTTGAAAAGCGCTGGCTAATAGTGACCTTTAGCAGCGCTTTTCTATTATTTTTTTAATTTTTTATGACTTTAGACAGCGCTTTCTTAAAGCGCTGTCTAAAGTGGCCCTTTGCCAGCGCTTATGATAAAGCGCTTTCTAAAGCAATCCTTTAGCAACACTTTTTAAAAGCGTTGTCTAAGGTCATATGTTTAGCAGCGCTTTTACTAATTATTTTATACGTTTTCCGTGTTTTTTTATTCACTTATAGCAGCACTTTTGTATAAAAGCGCTGTCTAAGGTGCGCTGTTAAAACTTACTTTTGGCGTAGTGACTATTTAATGTTTTTGCATATAAATTTGTTGTCAGTATGTAATAATATTAGAACTTAAGTAATTTAATTTAGCACCATTTATTACAATATTTTCCTACTTTGTTTGATTCAATTAAATTGTATTGTATTTTATTTTAACTTGATTGAATATTTTATGTCTATTTAAAATATAGAGTTTTTATTATTATTTTTGAAATTTAATAGTCTTTAAAATTATTTTTAATGGTAAATAATATAAACAATATTTTAAAATATGAAAACAAAAATAAGAAGAAAATTATAAAACAAGTGAAAATAAACTTGATAAATAAAAAGAAGAAAAAAAAGAGTGCATTTATTTTATTTTTTTTGCTACGGCTGACATTAACATAAATTATGTCATTTTTAGACTAAATAGTATAAATTATCTTTTATATCGTATTTAAGATAACTCGTATTTGTTGAATGAGATCTTTTACCATCTTTCGTCTAAATTCTATTTAATAATTTAGTGTTGTTAAATTGTAATCCAATGTGTCGAAACTATGTGTCGAAAAGATTTGATTTGTTTTATATTTAAATAGATTTGATTTAAGTCTAGAATAAATTAGATTTGATTTAGTAACAAAAAGATATTTTAGGCTTTGGGCTTAGGGTGTAAGGTCAGTTATAAATAGAGGGAGTAACCCCTATTTTAAAAAGCAAGTCAAGCAAGTCAAGAAAGTTGTATTCACAGAATTTGCAGTTGCAAGTGAATAACAAAGTTTTCACAGTTTGTGAGCAGAGAGAAACTCTGCAGAAATTATTTGTCTTGTCTTCTTTTCTTTGTTTGTCTCATAATTAAATTGTCATTGTGGTAGAAATTCATCATAGACTTTGGTGGATTTCTAACATCTGGTATCAGAGCTTTGTTTCGATTCAAGGGAAGTGTCAATCAAGAACGATTGAAGAATTCATGATGACAAGTTATGGGAATGCAAATTATCCAGCAACCCTACCAATTCTGAAAGTTGACAACTATGAGAATTGGTGCAAACAGATGAAAGTCTTATTCAGGTGTCAAGGTCTTTGGGACCTTGTAAAAGATGGATCGAAGGGCTTGGAGAAAACGCTTCAGAAGAAGAAAAGAAGAAATACATAGAATCTGAGAAGCTGAGTTATAAAGCATTATTTATAATTCATCAATGTGTCAGCCCAGACATTTTCGAAAAGGTTAGTGATTCAGAATCTTAAAAAGAAGTTTGGGAAATCCTTGAGAAGTCTTTTGGAGGCGCTGAGAAAGTGAAAGAAGTGAGGTTACAAACTCACAAAAGGACCTATGAACTGCTTCAAATGGAAGACAGTGAAAGCATATCTGATTTCTTCACTAGAGTTACAAAACTAGTAAATCAAATCAAGATATGTGGAGAAGCGCTAACAACAAGAGTTGTTGTGTCGAAGATCTTGAGATCTTTAGCTCCTAAGTTCGACCACATAGTGGTGGCGATAGAAGAGGGGAAAGACTTGTCGAAATTGACAAAGGAAGAGCTTCAAGGGACGCTTGAATCTCATGAACAAAGAATGAACAAAAGAGCTGTAGGAAAATCGAAGAGTGATGTGGCCTTGCAGGCACATTCAGCAAAAGAGGCCAAAGGCAAAGGAAAGTTTTTCGACAGAGGTAGAGGTGGCTACAACAAATCGAATGGTAGAGGAAACCAGATTGAAGGAAACGTGTCAAATCAAAGAAGACCATACCAAGGCAACCAAAGAGGTGGTGTTGTAAATAGAGGAAGAGGTGGTGGTCAAAAAAATGATAAGAGTCACATTCAATGTTACAATTGTCAGAAGTATGGTCATTATTCGAGTGATTGTCTAGAAAATCGAAAGAATCAAGAAAGTGATGCAAAGCTTGCAAAACATGAAGAAGAAGAAGAGATGATGCTGATTGTCACAACAAGAGATGAAGATAGATTTAAGGACCAATGGTACTTGGATTTATGATGTTCATCACATATGTCTGGAAGGAAAGACTGGTTCGTCAATATAAAGCCCTCAATGAAAAATATGGTAAAATTTGCAAATGACAATACCCTAGCAACTGAAGGTATTGGTGATGTTATAATTATGAGGAAAGATGGCAAAAGGTCAGTAATCTCAAATGTGTTGTACATACCAGGCATGAAGAGCAATTTGCTCAGTATAGGGCAGTTGGTCGAAAAGAATTATAAAGTGTCAATCGAAGATAAGATGATGAGAGTCGTTGATGCAAATGGGAGATTAATCTTGAAGGCTCCTATGTCTCAGAATCGAACCTTCAAGATTAAACTAAATGTGATGGAGCACAAGTGCCTTTCGACTGCAGCTAGAAGAGATGAATGGATATGGCATTATAGACTAGGCCATCTCAACTTCAGAGACATCAGAGATTTGAAGAGAAGAAATATGGTTTCAGGATTGCCAGAAATTAACATTCCAAACGAGGTATGTGAGGAATGTGTGCAGGTGAAGCAACACAAGAATAGCTTCAGCAAGGATGCAGGAAGCAGATCGAAGGCTGGTCTTGAAGTCATATACTCTGATGTATGTGGACCAATCCAGGTGGATTGGATGGGAGGTAAAAAATACTTTGTTACATTCATAGATGATTTCAGTCGAAAGCTATGGACTTACCTTATCAAGAAGAAAAGTGAAGTGGTCGAAGTATTTACCAAGTTTAAGTCTATGGTCGAAAGACAAAGTGGTCGAAAGCTCAAAGTTTTGAGAACTGATGGTGGTGGAGAATATGTGTCGAAAGACTTCGACAAATTATGTGAAAAGGAAGGGGTTGTGCATGACGTGGTGCCACCTTATACTCCACAACAAAATGGAATTGCAAAAAGGAAAAATCGAACCATCATGAATATGGTGAGAAGTATGTTGAAAGGCAAGAATTTACCTAAAGAGTTTTGGGGTGAAGCTGTTTCGACTGCAACATACATTTTGAACAGATGTCCTACAAAGAAGCTAGAAGAAATTACTCCAGAAGAATGTTGGCATGGTGTGAAGCCTAGCTTGAGTCATCTGAAGGTATTTGGATCTATTGCACATAGACATGTGCCAGATCAGTTGAGAAGAAAACTTGATGATAAGTCAAGTCAAATGATTCTAGTTGGATATCATTCGACAGGAGGCTACAAGTTTTTCGATCTAATGAAAAAGCAGATTGTGATAAGCAGGGACGTGATCATAAATGAGTTTAAAGAATGGGATTGGACTGAAAATATCAAGAAAGATTCAGTGGGAATCCTTCTTGAAGAGCCAAAAACTCAAGTCGAAAGAGAAGTTCGACAAGAGGAACCAGCAGATATACCAAGTACAAGCAGGCCTCAAAGAACAAGACGCATGCCTGCAAGATTGCAAGAATGTGTGATTACATCAGATGATGTAATAGTTAATGAAGGTGAGCTGGTACATTATGCTTTCTATGCATATGTCGAACCCGTTAATGCTGCTGAAGCATTAAAGGATTCGAAGTGGGTGAAAGCAATGAACGAAGAAGTAAAGTCTATCGAAGATAACAACACTTAGTCACTTGTCAAATTGCCTCAAGGCAAGAAGGCAATTGATGTCAAGTGGGTATACAAAGTGAAAACGAATTTGAAAGGTGAAGTAACTCGACACAAAGCAAGACTTGTGGCGAAAGGATTTCTACAGAAAGAAGCAATAGACTTTGATGAAGTTTTTGCACCTCTTGCTAGGATCGAAACAATCAGGTTGGTTGTTGGTCTAGCAGAAATAAATAGTTGGCACATATGTCAGATGGACGTGAAGTGTGCATTCCTAAATGGACCCTTAGATGAAGAAGTCTATGTTAAACAACCAGTTGGGTTTGTGAAACATGACGAAGAAAGAAAGGTGTACAGGCTACATAAAGCCCTGTATGGATTGAAACAAGCTCCAAGGGCTTGGAATAAGAAAATTGATAGTTTTCTAAGGGAGAAGGAATTTGTGAAGTGCACAACTGAACATGGATTATATGTAAGAAGAACCAAAGAGTAAATTGCTTATACTATGTCTCTATGTAGATGATTTATTGATAACAGGTAGCTGTAAAAGTGAGATCGAAGACTTCAAAGGTGATCTCAGCAAGGAATTCGAAATGTCTGATTTGGGTTAGATTTCATATTTCCTTGGTATCGAATTCTACAAGAGCAGTAGAGGTTTGATGATGCATCAAAGAAGATATGCAGAAGAAATTCTCAAGAGGTTTGAGATGGTGTTGGCTGAAGATTTTGGTGATACAGTTCGAAACGAAGCAAGTTGGGTGTTTCGTTGGAATAAAGCAAGATGTCATGTTTCGTAATGGTAGAAGCAGTGCTTCGAATGGGAATGTCAAAACTCGGAGCTTCGAGTGAACAAGTTGTGGAGATATATTTAAAGAGAAGCCTCGAAATGGTAACGAGACTGTCCAAGAAGTGAGTTCGAAGCGAAAGAGTGCCAAAGCATTTTTGAAATTCAAATGCAAGCGGGATGTTCGAAATTCAAATATATATGCGCTGGAACGTTCGAAGACGCGTGGAAGCTAGAGAAGAACAATGTTCTGCATGTCCAAAACGTGGCAGAATCTTATAGGCAAGACCGTTATGGTCGAAGTAGTATAAATAGAAGTCTTAGCGTTAGGATTTCGTGTGTCATATCTATTATACAAAATTCAGTAAACATTCAAAATACCACATGGCTAGGGAAACGAATGCTCGAACAATGTACGTATGATAACACCAAATATTTATGATTCAGCAAAACTCTTTATCATTTCCAGTTTATCCTCTATCTTCATGTCAATATCATTCAAAAGCCTTTACATTAAAATCTTTTTCATCCAAAGTCATTTTACTGATTTCTTGCATTTAAACGCTTTCTTTTTATTTCGAATCTTTTACATTTCAGAAACGCTTTTACATTACATGCTTTTATACTTCGAAGTTATCTACTTGTCTTTTTGCAGTTTTACATGTCTTTACAATTGAACCTTTATTCATGCAATTTAGTTTCGCACGTATTTACTTGATCATGTCATTAGATCCTTAATAGAGTAATCGAAGTAAGTTGAACACCTACACAACAATCTAAATACCAAACATGAATATCAGTTCTACAATGAGAATTATCCAAACGACCAATACACCATAGGATCAATCTAGTCGACCCTGCAAGTTACCAGAGAGATTAAATAACAGTCATTAAGATTATTTGATAGTTTGGAGGACTAGCGGTTGTTTACCAGAAATAACTGTAAACAAATTGGCACACCTGGTGGGACCGTCATTGGTCATTACGAAATTTAGAACAAAGTAAAAATTGTTGAGACATAACCATTGTAAAAGTACTCTCTGAGTGATAAGTTTGTTGTTATATGAACCTTAGAAGTGGTAGAATAACCAGTAGCAACCAACCCTTACCCAGAAGAAAACGTTTAAACAAGATGTCTAATTCAGACAATCAACAAGGGGAACAAAATATCCCACATACAACAGGCAATAATATGTCCGCTTCGATGGGAACATCTAATGCGATCCCTTCGAACGCACAGTCTGTTGCATCTTCTACCAGTAGTGTAGCCACTAATGGAACAAGTGGCATGACAACTAATAGTTCGATCTTAGGAAATACAGGAACCATTGGTTATCCTGGGGGATTCGTCCCACCACAAGGGACACAAACCCATTTCGCCACCCCACTAACTAGACCACCCGGTTTCGATGGTAACAGAACCAGAAATTCCTCTTATGGAATGCCAACATCTTTTATGGCAGGCATACACAATTCGACATCGAATACATCACCACAATTAGGGTCTGGGTCTGGGGAAAATCAATTTATGACAAATAACCAAGGATCAGTGGGTTATGGTGTAATGCCGATCTTAACCACAGAAAATCAGTTGGCCTTTAGGCAATTAATGGATGACAGTAACCATAATATGATAGGAGTATTAGCACAAACTATGCAGGAGATCTTTGCCCCAATAGTACAAAATGTAACTGTGACAAACAGAGAAAACGCAGATAACATGAGTCGAATAGCAGATTTTTTCACTCCCCCAGAAAGGCGTAGGCAGAATCAGGCGGGAGTTCGAGCAAACGTACCTATCATAGAACAAGTTGCTAACAACCCACCCTATAGACCAGCCAGAGAGGAGGTTAATTTGGGGGTAAGGGCACAAAGGTTAGAAGCCCCAATGATTCAAGGCCCACAAAGGGAAATTATGGAACCAGGGGCAAGGGTCGAAAGGCTAGAAGTCCCAGAGTTTCGAGAAGAACAACCTAGAGGAGTTGTCATGGTGGGTCGAAATTAAGATGCTGATGCAGTCGTTTGCAGAATTCGAAACGATAACATCTTGGCAGAAAATAATTTAACCACCATGATAGAGAGAATCATGGCCCAGAATGGCCTCAACACAGAAATTAGAAGGCCAAATTATGCCTCTCCTATATTAGATTACATAATGCACACTGATTTACCAAGGGGATATAAAGTCCCTAAGTTTACAAAGTTTGCTGGGGATACCAATGAATCAACAGTCGAACACATAGCCAGGTATCTAACCGAAGCAGGAGATATAGCAAATAATGAAGACCTTAGGATCAAATATTTCCCAAGTTCCCTAACTAAGAACGCTTTCACATGGTTCACCACTTTACCTCCTGGGTCCATAGATACTTGGACTCTGTTGGAGAGATTATTCCATGAACAGTTCTACATGGGACAATCTAAAATAAGTCTGAAGGAACTAGCCAGTGTCAAGAGGAAGTTTACTGAACCCATAGATGCTTATCTGAATAGATTCAGGCTCTTGAAATCTAGATGCTTTACAGTAGTTCTTGAACATGAGTTAGTCGAAATGGCTGCTGGCGGCCTGGATTACTCTATTTGAAAGAAATTAAACACTCAATACTTGAGGGATATGGCTCAATTAGCCGATAGGGTTCGACAGGTCAAAAGGCTAAAGGCCGAAAAGGCCAGAGTTTTTAAAAATAACAAGAAAGAAAGGGTCTCCTATGTTGGAACTGAGGAAACAGAAGATTATCCTGAATTCGAATTCGAAGAGGTCGAAATAGATCTCGCTGAATTGAAACAGGCTCCACCTTACTCTTGTAAATTATTAGTTCCCACAAAGGGGAAGGAAATTATTGAAAATGAGAAAAGTGACAAATTCCCAAAGAAAGTGTATACTTTCGATGTAACAAAGTGTGACGAAATTTTTGACTTGCTTGTCAAAGATGGCCAACTCATTGTGCCATCAAACGTCAAAATACCTCCTTTAGATCAAAGGAAGAAAAGAGGATTTTGCAAGTATCATAGTTTCCTAGGCCACAAAACCTCATAGTGTTTTCTTTTCAGGGACCTAATTCAGAATGCAATTAAATATGGCAGACTGAAATTCGCTGATAAACCAAAAATGAAAGTAGATGAAGATCCTTTGAATGTCGCAGACACCAATTACTCCGAGCCTGCATGCATTGGGGAAATCAACATGGTGGAAGCTGATCAAAATGACGCTCCAGTAGGAGAAGAAGGTACTGAAAATGAAACCTGGGTGTTAGTCGAAGTCAACAAGGGGGTCACTGAAGACGTCCACAAGCAACCAGAGACTTCGATTGAAGCAACATCTTTAGCTGTTGCAAAATAAATACAGGCTACTGAGGGCAGGAAAACCAAAAGCAAGAGTTGACACAGGTTACTGAAGGCCTGAGGCTAGAATTGGAGAAAGTCCAGATCACGAAGCCAACCTCCCCTCAGAATGAAATATGGGATACTTTAGGGGAGCCCAGTGGAAAGTTTGACTACTTGGTCAAGTATTCTGCCCCAGAGAGTTCAAAAATCCAAATTGAAGATATAAAACCTACAAGATGGGGAGATGATGACACTAAGGGGGAGGATGTCGATGTAAACATGATGGATATGGAGAGACCTCGTTCTGAAATGGAGGAGGTGGAGAGATACTTAGAAAAAGAAAAGTATAAAATGGAGGATAATTATGCTGTGGATGCTAGTCTTAAGGATTACCTCATGATGTGCCACAAAGGAGATACGGGAATGATACTATGCCCTAGGTGCAACATCCTCTGCAACCAGAGAATTGCTGCAAACTTCGAGAGGGTACAAAGGGCACGAACTGGCATCAACTGGCGCCAGGATAACCAGTTATTCAGGTGTTATCCTAAAGCTAGAGAAAGTTTGTTGGAATTTGTGCTTCGCTGTTACAAAGGGGCAACCAAATGCTTGATATGCCCAAAGTGTTCTGTTGTGTATGATCAAAGCATGTCCAGAGCCTTCGAAACAATCCCTTTCGCCCCATGCTGGAACCACCAAGAGACTGGTCAGATGGGCCAACGTTTCGATAACAAATACAATCAACGAAGGCCTGATAGTCCTCATCCCAAGGGCACTCGAAGAGTGACGTTCAAAATTCCTGCTGAAATACCAACAGACAAATGGTTGCAAGTCAGAACTGACAAAGGCAAAAACAAATGGAGAAACAATGAACGAAACGCACGCCACGCTATGACATATAGAAGGCAGTTCAACATAGCGAAGAGGGAAGAAGTGAGGTTAGAGAACTACAAAGGAAGAAACCCCATGTCAAGATCTCAATGGCGAAGGCAACAGAGAATTCGAAAGGCTGAAAGGGAAGCTGTGGCAAATAAAGGAGCAACTTCAATAAAAAACCAAGGTGAATCTAGCACCAACAAACCCACACCAAATGATCAAACTGAAGACAAACCCCCAGTTAGTAGGAGACTCTTCTCTGAAGTACAACCAAATGAATCAAAGGAATACACTCCAGGTCCAGAAGAAGACGGAGATATGCTAACGGACAACTTTGAATCAGAGGGGGAGTCTTCGCTCAATATCAATTGCAACGTGGTATCTGTACTTCCTTGTGAGTTTGGACAGGAAACTGAAATCGAAGAATATGAGGAAGAAGATACCATAGATCTGATGAAGCATAGACCTGTGTGTTACTACGTGATGGATAACGGAGCTGTCGAGGAGCAGAATGCGTTCTTCGAGCGTCCAGAACCAGCTATGAAAAATCATCTGAAGCCATTATTTATTCGGGCAAAGGTTGGTGCCCATGGCGTAAATAAGGTTCTAGTGGATGGGGGCGCTGCAGTTAACTTAATACCCCATTTCATGCTGAAAAGGTTAGAAATACGCGAAGGAGACATCAAACCACACAACATGGTTCTATCCAATTATGAAGGGAAAGTAGGCAAAACATTGGGGGTGGTTCAATTGGACTTGACGATAGGCTCAAGCTGTAGGCCCACCATGTTCATGGTGATCGAAGCCAAGGCCAACTACAACTTGTTGCTGGGAAGGGAGTGGATCCATGGCGTAGGAGCAGTTCCTTCGTCAATGCACCAGCGATTAGTTTTATGGAGAGAAGATGGGATCGTGGAGAACATTGAAGCGGACCAGAGTTACTTCATGTCAGCAGTCAACTTAGTTGACAAGAGGAATTATGACAAACATATGGCAAAGATTGCTCCTTGTGTCCCAAATGATGAAATCAACGAAACCAGGAACGCACACTATTATATGACCCTTCGCCATGATGGCATATATTGGGATAGAAGAATAATCAGTGAAGATGAAGGAGTCGAAGGTACTGTACAAAGACGGCCAGCAGGCTGGGAATTCGACAACCTTGCTCATGATTGAGTCCTCCTTTTTCGAAAGGATTTTGGCCTATATGGCTGAGAACGAATCAAAGGCAGCCTTAGAGGCTGAAATAAATAAACTGGCTGTAAAGGTGAACGAAATAAATGGGGGTAGCTCGAAAGGCTCACCCTTTGAAGAACTCGAAATAGATCAAAGGCTGGACGCCATCTATGATAAAGAACCCTTAGGCTTCGAGAGGGACCCCATAGACTCAGGTGCCAAAATGTTGGCGCAGGATCCACTCGAAGAAGTGAATTTAGGGGATGAGAACACGAAAAGAATAACCTACATAAGTGCAAAACTTAACCCAGGCTTCAAGCAGGAAGTGATCGAAGTCCTCAAGAAAAACAAAGATTGCTTCGCGTGGGACTATGACGAAATGCCTGGTTTAAAGAGGGAGTTAGTGGAACACAGACTTCCAATCAAGGATGGCAAGAAGCCCATCAAGCAAACTCCTAGAAGATTCGCATCAGCGGTACTCACAAAGATCAAAGCTGAGATCGAAAGGTTGCTGCGCTGCAGATTCATCAGAACCACAAGGTATGTCGAATGGTTAGCAAATATAGTGCATGTTATTAAGAAAAATGGCTCTCTGAGAATCTGCATAGATTTTAGGGATTTAAATACCTCAACCCCTAAAGATGAGTACTCCATGCCTGTGGCAGAAATGTTAGTAGACTCTGCTGCGGGATTCGAATATTTAAGTATGTTAGATGGATACTCTGGGTACAATCAGATTTTTATTGCTGAAGAAGATGTTGCCAAGACAGCATTTCGTTGCCCAGGAGCCTTAGGCACCTACGAATGGGTGGTGATGCCTTTTGGTTTAAAAAATGCTGGGGCAACTTATCAAAGGGAAATGAATTCAATTTTCCATGATTTCATTGAAACTTTTATGCAGATGTATATTGATGATATAATCATCAAATCTATATCTACAGAAACCCATTTGCATCATTTGAGCCAATCATTCGAACGAATGAGAAAACATGGCTTAAAGATGAATCCCCTTAAATGTGCATTTTTTATGCAGGCTGGAGATTTCCTTGGCTTTGTGGTTCACAAAAAAGGAATTGAGATCAACCAAAATAAAACCAAAGCCATAATGGAGACGAAAGCACCTACGTCAAAAAGGGAGCTGCAATCTTTGCTAGGGAAGATTAACTTTCTCAGAAGGTTCATTTCGAATCTGAGTGGAAGAACCCAAACTTTCTCTCCGTTGCTTCGTTTGAAGCAAGGCCAAGCCTTCGAGTGGAACGAAGCCCATCAGGAGGCATTTGACAAGATAAAAAGATATCTCTCTCAGCCTCCCATCTTGTCTCCACCTTCATGGGGAAAGCCCATGAGATTGTACATATCTTCCACTGAAGTTAGTATAGGTAGTATGTTAGCGCAAGAAGATAGCAATGGCATCGAAAGAGCCATATACTATTTAAGTAGAGTATTGAATGATGCAGAGACTAGATATATCAATATAGAAAAGCTATGTCTCTGTGTGTACTTTTCTTGTATGAAACTCAAGTATTATATAAAGCCTGTTGGTGTTTATGTTTCATCTCATTTCGATGTTATTAAACACATGCTTTCGAAACCAATAATGCATAGTAGAGTTGGTAAATGGGCTTTAGCATTAACATAATATTCTTTGACTTTCATGCCTTTAAAAGCTGTGAAAGGCCAAGTGATTTCTGATTTCATTGTTGACCATTCACTGGTTGAACAGACTATCATGAGTTATGTTGAAATGCAACCATGGAAATTATACTTTGATGGTTCGACCCACATGAATGGTAGTGGTGTTGGGGTCCTTATAATTTCTCCTGAAGGAATTCCAACAAAATTCAAGTATAAATTAGATGGTCCTCGTTGCTCGAACAACGAAGCTGAGTATGAAGCGCTTATTGTTGGACTTGAAGCTTTGTTGGAATTGGGGGCAACTAGAGTCGAAATTAAAGGAGACTCAGAATTAGTGGTCAAGCAAATAACAAAGGAGTACAAATGCATAAAGGAAAATCTGATGATATACTTCGTCATAGTTAACAGGCTACTTAGAAAATTCGAATACATGGATATTCAACATATACCAAGAATAGAAAACCAAGAAGCAAATGACTTAGCACAGTTGGCTTCAGGTTATAAAGTTTCTGCCAAAAACTTTGAAGATCTGGTCGAATTAAGAGGTAGAGTTATGGCTACTAGATTCATACCATCAGATCTAGAGAGTATAAAATTAGGATATGCTGAGAAACATGGATTCGAAGTGCTAGCCATAGACACCTTATCAAATGCAGATTGGAGAAGTCCACTTGTGAGCTATTTAACAAATCCAACTTTGAATGTTGATAGGAAGATAAAATATAGAGCATTGTCATATGTCTTCATGGGAAACGAATTATTCAAAAAGACCCAAGAAGGCGTATTACTGAAATGCCTAGGAGAAAGTGAGGCATACTTAGCATTGTCAGAAGTCCACAATGGGGCATGTGGGGCACATCAAGCAGGTCATAAAATGACATGGTTGTTATTTCGATATGGCATGTATTGGCCCAGCATGCTCAAAGATTATATAGACTTTGCTAAAGGGTGTGAAGAATGCCAGAAGCATGCAGGGATTCAACATGCCCCTGCAAGTGAGTTGCATTCAATCATTAAACCATGGCCCTTCAGAGGATGGGCATTGGATTTAATAGGAGAAATAAATCCTGCTTCATCTAAAGGACAGAAATATATCTTGGTGGGAATAGATTATTTTACCAAGTGGATCGAAGCAATACCATTAATAGTTGCTGATCAAGAGGCTATTATTGAGTTCATACAGAAACAAATTATCTATAGGTTCGGATTGCCAGAGAGCATAACCACAGACCAAGGTTCTGTGTTTACTGGTAGAAAGATGCAAGAATTTGCTCAAGAGATGGGGTTTAGATTACTGACATCAACGCCATATTATGCTCAAGCAAATGGTTAGGTCGAAGCAGCTAATAAAGTGATAATAGGGTTAATCAAGAAACATATTGGTAAAAAGCCAAGGAACTGGCACAAAACTTTGGACCAAATACTATGGGCCTGTAGAACATCTCCTAAAGAAGCTACTAACACCACGCCTTTCCAACTCACATTTGGTCATGATGCAGTTCTGCCAGTAGAAATTCATCTACAATCAGTTCGAATTCAAAGACAAAACGAAATTCCAGCTGCATTATATTGGGAGATGATGATGAATGAGTTAGTTGAGTTGGATGAAGTTAGATTGCATGCATTAGAAATCCTGATGAGACAAAAGGAAAGGGTAGCAAGGGCATATAACAAAAGGGTGAAAGGGAAAGAATTCACTATTAATGACTTAGTCTGGAAAGTCATATTGCCCATGGACAAGAAAAATAAAACATTAGGTAAATGGTCACCTCATTGGGAAGGACCTTTTCGAATAGTAAAGATGTTTTCAAACAATGCATACGAAATCGAAGAGTTGGCTGATGATAAGCGAATCCTAAAGGTTAATGGGAAATATTTAAAGAAATATAAGCCACGCCTGCAGGAGATTCGAATAATAACAACGTAGTCAAAACATCATAAGGGAATGCCAAAATGGTAATATAGGATTGCCAAAATGGCGTTGTTCGAATATTACAAACCAAAATTGATCAAGTTTCAAAACTAATTAAACATACAGACATCTAAAAATAGGCATTATTCCTCAATCTGTTAAAAGTACTTCAAAAAGACTCAAGCCTTTGTTGAGTAAAACGTCTTGCTCCCTCTAAGGTAGCCACTTCTCCCTTGAGTTTTTCTGCGGCTTCCATTTCTGCAAGTCCTTTGTTGAGGAGCTCTTCGAACTGGTTGCCAGCAGTATTGGTTTCGTAGGCTAATTGTTGTTCTTGAGCCTCCTTAACCTTCTGTTGAAGTTCCTGAATTTGCTTTTCCCAGAGAAGGATAGACTCAGCTCGAGCTTCATAGTCAGTTTTTGATTGCTTTAGATGCATGGCTTGATCTTCAGCTTCTTGAGAGAGCTTCGAAGCATGCTCATAAGCAGCGTCCATTGCAGTTCGTTTTACTTGGACCTTTCTGGTAGCAAATTCATCTTGGAGAAGACACCCAGTCACATTGTCTAACAGAGATTGAAGATCGAATAAAATAGTGCTGACTGGCAAAGAGCAGGTAGCGAGGTTGACTTGTGTAAGTAGCTCCTTCATAGTATAGCAAGTTGTACTATCCTGTTTGAGCACTTCGAACAAGTCCACATCAAGGATTGTTCTCCTAATTCTGTTAAGGAGTACAATTCTATCATCTGTGGGCAACGGATTGCTAGTCGAACTAGTGCCAGCCCTAGCAAGAGGAATATCCCTTTGAGCTAGCTTCGCCTTCATGTACCCAATTGGGTCATTTCGTCTTAGGAGGGCTAGCTTCTCTTCGGTCATCTGAGATAGAGACGATTGAGGAAGTTCCACGCGCAAGGGAGTCACATCCATTTCGACTTCCATGGGTTTATTGGTCGCGTCACCATCACCTTCACTCGTTTCCCGCTCATTTCCTTCTTCATTGTCAACCAGATCCACCACTTCGATATCATCGTTTTCACTGCTATTTGCATCCGACTCTGTTCCAGCAGTCGAACCATCGTGGGCATCTTCTTCCTCGGACCCTTCCTCTGCAGATTCTTCGTTTCCTTGATCAGAATCAGCCTTCTCTCCTTCAGCATGAATGTCCTTGGGATTCTCTTGAAGGGTTTCAAGAGGGGACTTTTGAAGAGAAGTTTTTTGTAAAGTCTCTGCAGATTCATGAAGCGTTGCTTCATTCGTTTCTTTCAGAGGGGGAGAAGTACTCTGGTCATCTTGCTTCTCTGAAGCCCCAGTCAGAACCGCCATGTTGGAGGATCCTTTATTCTGTACCAGGTTACTGGAGTCCCCATGAGGAGAAGAGTTGATGGGAGCAGCAGTCTTTGATGGAGAAGTCGAAGTGGTAAGAGCTGGGTTCAAAATGTCCTACAGAGGCAAAGAATATTAAGAGCATGCACCAAGGTAATGAATAATCATTTTGTTAAAAATTAGAGTTCAATTTACCTGTGGACTCTCAGAAGAGAGGTTGCTATCTATATGTTCCAACATTACGTTGGAGGTCGAAGGTGGATTTTTGGATTTAGTTGAGGGAGCAGCATCTCTGGAATCGAGTCCAGAGATACCAGTTGGTGCAGCACTTTTGGAAATTTCCTTCTTCTGCTTCTTCTTCGAAGCAGTTGGTGAATTCCCTCCAGCATTGGGATCCTTCCCAGTAGTGTTTGTTTTTCTTTTCTTTGGAGTGGTTGGTGGGAGTTTATTAGTCTGAAAAGATTTAAACATGAGTTAGATCCAAATCATGAAACATTAGTGTATTCGAAACATCAAGGCTAATTGATTACCTGTGGAGTTGGAACAGTGGTTGTTACTGGTGTTGTTGTTGTTGTTGCAGCAGTTGTTGTTGGTTTGGATAGAGTCACATTATCAATGGTTTCGACAGATGTTTGGGAGGCGCTTCCCTCTTTAGACTTTGAAGCAGCAATCTTTATCCTGATGGCTGAAAATCGAAACAATTAAGGCAAAAGTTAAAAATGTAGAAATTGAGAAACATTTGGGATTTTCCCAAGCATTCGCACATGCACCTTGATCAGATTTAATCGACATAGCAGAAAGGTCATAGCGAAGATGTCCTGGGAAATCATGGAGCCAATGACGAGCCCATGTCACAGTCTCAGATGGCTTTGGTTTCTTTTGAAGATATTTGAACATTTCTTTGCAAGTGAACCACCAAGGGTATGGAGGAAACCAAGCCAGGGCCAGTTCTGAGGTAGGCAATCTAGGAAATTTAGGTGGATGCATTTCGAATGCCAACTGTTGCACCCCAAAATTTGCCCTCCCATATTCTTCAAGATTTGCCAAAAGCATGCTTCAAAATCTCCTCAAGGGTTGCACAGTTAAAGGGCCTCCTAACAGTCAAAAATTAGGGTTTTTGTTCTGACAAAGAAAATGAAGTTTCCAAGGGCCCAATCAAGTCCCACATGCCTATAAACATGGTCAAGCACCTTCATACCAAGTTTCAAGACTTACAGCACAGAATTGCACAGTCAAAAACCCTAATTGCACTACAGTCAACTGTAGGGGAAAAATGGTCATTTGACAGTCAAAAGTTCAAATTTTTGGTCAACATCCCATTTTGAAGCCACAAACATCATTTGATCAATGCTTGATCATGATTCTCAAAGCATGGATCAAAAAGCCTCAAGATGCAAAAGTTTCCATATTTGGACAGTTGAAAAAGTCAACTATAACTTGACCAAGGCATAACTTCCACATGGATTATCATAAAAATTCCATCCAAATCTCATTTTGAAGAGAATGACATTTCCTACAACTCCTCTTCACACTTCAAGTCCAAGAAATGCTCTCACAAAAAGTTATCAATTTCAACATTATAGGTCATTTTCAAAAGTCAACAAAAAGGGACTTTAAGTCAAAGGCCATAACTTGAGATTGGTAAATCAAAATGACATGGGACCAAAGGCATTGGTTATAGGACTTCAATACCTTTCCAAAATGTCCAAGAACATGAGCAAAGCTTAAAAATTGAGCAAGTTATGCCTTGTGGAAGTTGGGAAATTTTTGGATATTTTGAAAAGTCAACATTGCTTCAAATGTCTTAAAAATGCCAATGGGCCTCTTTTTCTTCCAAGAATCATTATCCAAGGCATGTGCACGACCATTTGGCCCAAAGGGAAGTTATTCATCATTTTTATTTATTTATTTGAATTTTTAAATGCTAATAATTCATTTAATTAAAATAAATATGTGGAAAATACTAAACCTAAGTTTTTAAATCTTTTTATGCATGGAATACACTCAATATTTCGTGCATGATCAGATTTGGAAAGAATCTTGGTAATTGGACATGATTTGAAGCAAATTTGCATGAAAAAAGATTGGAAAATATATGCCATAAAAATCAAATATCTCTTCATCAATACAAAGGTTCTTTGGATCAATTTCTCAACCCTAATCACTCATACATATATATACATGCTAACCCTAGTGATCAGAACGTCCCAACTGCGCCATACATCAAGAACCAAAGTTGAGTTTTTTGTCAAAAATTTGAAAACTGAAAGTGGCCTTAGAGGACGATTCAGAGGCCAAGATTAATCCCAATAGCTTGCAAAAGTGTTACTGAAGCTAACTGAATAGTTTTCCAACCCTTACACGCCCAGAATTGGTATACAAAACTCAAACTGTTTCCAATTTTATTCACATTCGCATTTCAATTTTCAAGCATTTTCATTGCGTTTTTTTTGTGGATTCATGTTAGTTAATTGCTTCTGAAACTAACCATATGATTTAATTGAGTTTTCATGCGTTTTATGAAGAATTACCATTGAAGCACCTTAGGGTTTCGGACCTGAAAAATTGGGGGTTTACTCCTATGGAAAAATTGGAACACGAGACTCAGCCTATTAGAATCAGGACCTTCATACAAATTCAATGATGGGGTCGCGCCCAATTTCTGATTACGGACGAGCTAATCGCTATTTTTTTTTACACTGCATATAGTGGGGGTTCAAAACCCCCGCAATCTTGCTTGTTTTTGTTTCAGGAAAACGCAACAAGGAAGGAGATGACTAGGTGGCAGGACATGATAGGGTGGTTTAAAAATAACGCGCGTTTTTATTGTTTATAGACCACTAACCAAGTTTTGTCTCATAATATTTAGTTGTCATTCCATAAACAAGGTGCGCGTGTGGTACGAGTGGTAAGGACATTGTCTCATAAGGCATTGGGACCTGGGTTCGATTCCCAGGTCCCCTCACTTCATTCATGTTATTTTTATAATCATGCTCCTATGCAATTCAAGCTTCAGCGTCTACCATGCAACTCACAATCTCAACACGCCACATGGCCTGTAACCATTATCCAAGGGACCAGATGTGAAGAACATGATAGGCATCAGTCAGTACACGCACATGCTTCCCAGGAAAGGTCAACTGAGGCCTTAAACAAGTGGGCCTAATTACTACAATTACACCTCCAATTGGGGACAGAACCCCCCAAGGTTTGCTATTCTTTTATATTTTCTATTTTTTATTTGATTTAATTAATTTCCTTTAAATTCTTCAATTAATTTATTTTCATCAAATATAAAAATAACATAAAAAATCAGAAAAGACAAAATATCAAAATCTATTTATTTAATTAGTATTTTTGTAAATAAATCTCACTAATTAATTAGGTTTAAATTTAGGGTTAATTTTAATATCTTTTCTTAATAAACTTAAAAATTGGTAGAATTAGGGTTTTAATTATTTTTATCTTTCTTTTCTTTTCCTTTATCATTATTAATTATTTAATATTATTTTCGTAAATAAATCTTGCCATTAATTAATTAATTTTAGATTTAACTTTAACATGTTTTTCTTAATAAATAAAAGTTGTAGAATTAGGGTTAATTAGTTAATTTTTTAATTTCGTTTAATTCACATAAAAAACCATAAATACAAAAAACCTCAAAAACAATTTCTCTTTTATTTTATTTTAATTAATTTGTTCATAATAATTTAATTTCATTCAAAAGGGTCCAACGCCCTCGCTTTCAATTTCAATTCAATTCGCGCATTTTATTTCTTTTAAATATTGATGTAATTCTCCCAAAGCCGTGTAAATTTAATTTCTTGCACTTTCCTTTATTTTCTGTCAAATCGGGTCCTGGATTAAATTTGGCGATGTGGACCCGCGCCTTTGTAATAGTTTAGGAACTTTAATTTCCGCACTTTTTTAACTGTTAAATTGCATGCAAGAATGAATGACAAATAAAAACAAACGCGTAGATCACCTTGACATGAATAAGACAAAATAACTGAACATGATACACAAATCACACACCACCCCTAGGGTACGCCTCACTGTTGCCTTGCCTCGAAAGGTGATCGTCGAGTAGAGGATGTCTTAGTAAGTCCTCATGATCCGGGAACCTGGCATGAGGGTAGCTTCTAAGGTGTCTTCCTATTGCTCTGGTGATCACCATGTCCCGAACCTCAAATTGACCCGAACACCTCCAACGGTGGTGCTACCTACCTCTCAATGGTGGGATGGCACTACTTTAAAGGACATTTACACAGACGAATTCCTTAGGGTAGGTAGACGACTCTAGATACTTGCTCTAAATTTCAAAACAAATTCAAAAATACTTTTCACACCGACACCTCTTCAAAAAGCTTTCGAAAGCAACTTTTCAAACACTCTTGAGGACCGATACAAGAGTCGAACTGGAATCTTCAAAGAAACTTTTTAAAACCCACAATTGAAAAGCAAACAAACCATTTTTGAAAACACAAATGAGCAAGTATCTAAGAGCCCATGGATAACCATGGATAGAAAGGGTGCTAACACCTTCCCTTTCTATAACCTACCTCCTGAACCGAGAGCAATCTCTATAAGGATTTTTTCTGTGCTTTTGTCCTTTCCATATTGGAGAAAATAAAAGACGGTGGCGACTCTTGCTTCCGCGACATTTCGCGAACCAGCGTTAAACAGTCAGTTCCAGATCCACCGATCACAGAACTGGCGACTCTGCTGGGGAAAATAACTTAAAGTGAGGTGTACCTTAGGGTTAGTTCATAACTGTGTTTTCAATTGCTTTCTTTGCTTGCTTTAATATGTGGGACTGTCTCGAGAGTTCTATAGATCCTAACTCGGATCTGGGGATACCTTCTTAGAAAGTAGCAACAAGACTGTGAGGGAACTGTGCGGGGTATACCGACATGGTTGAAGCAGTCTACTACGTTGATGTGGCACTTTGTGTGTACCGGTAACCCTTGAGTTCAGTCAAGGAGAGTACGGGGCCTCCGCGTGGTGTCGTGAAGCATCAACATACCTTAGGAACCTTAATTGAACTATCTTGGCCTCTTTAGGGTAGTGAGATAACTGACTTTGGTGCAGTCCGAGGTTGGTTGATACTCGATACTACACTCAATTGAGGGTTGCTTTCCTGGAATATTTCGGTCGCCAGTTCAGTGGCTAAATCGAAACGATGAACAATGAAAGCAATCCCGTGATATTGGGACCCTTAGAACCCGGTTACTTCTAATAGGACAGGTTGAACCCACCAACTTCAAGAGGGTACTACCCAGACCCCATGCTGGCCTAAACCCTAAGGGCTGGTCTTGTGTGACTTGTGTGCCTTACATGTTTGCCTTTGTAAATATCTGTGGTTTGTTTAATCATAGCATCATGACATCATCCAGCATCATACGCATTGACTAACCATTTCAGGGGTTCGAATCTTCATCTTTGTTCTCTGTTTTATAGGACATGGAAACTGTTCGCAGAAAGACAATTCAGATCAGCCTTGTAAGGGTCCCTCCTCAGCTTAAGGAACTTATATCCAGGATTCCCGAGAGCTCTTCATTCAGTGAGAGACATGGGAGACTCATCAGCTTGGTCAATACCAACATTAAGGAGGACATGATAAAGGTCCTGTTCCAGTTCTTTGACCCTCTGCATCATTGTTTCACCTTCTTGGATTATCAACTGGTACCTACATTGGAAGAGTTCTCCCGGCTCTTGAAGATCCCTATCCTTGATCAACTACCCTACAACGGTACGGAAAAGGAACCCAAGCTTGAAGAGATTGCTAAAGCCTTACACCTACAATCATCTGACCTCAAGGGACATTGGGAAGTTAGAAGTGGTATCAAAGGGTTCTTAGCCAGGTTTCTGTTTGAAAAGGCCCATGAATGTTGGAACTCCCTTGACTTACAAGCTTTTGAAGAAGTGGTGACCCTCCTTGTCTATGGTTTGGTGTTGTTCCCTAACCCAGATCAGCTTATAGATGTCAGTGCTGTCCAGATCTTCATGTCCAAGAATCCTATACCTACGTTGTTGGGGGACATCCTTCACTCATGTTACACTCAAACCATGAGAAAAAGAGGTGTCCTTATGTGTTGCACTCCTCTCCTAGGAAGGTGGTTTATTTCGCACCTTCCACAATCAGTTCTGAAGAATGAGCGGGGTTTGAGATGGTCACAACGGTTGATGACTCTTACACATGCAGATATACATTGGTGCCCTCGGTCCAGAGAGGATGTCACTATCATTGATCGTTGCGGGGAGTACCCTAATGTTCCTTTACTTGGAATCAGAGGAGGTATTACTTACAACCCATGCCTGGCTTGGAGACAGTTTGGTTATGCTCGGAGGGATGGTCCTCATGACATGTTAATTCCTGACATAGTTTTTGACTTCGACAACGATGCACAAGGACTTCGCCAGAGATTTATCAGAGCTTGGAGGATGCCAAGTAGGATAGACAGTAAGACACTGGGGCACAAGAATTCTATCCCGTTGGAACCTTATCTCAAGTGGGTACGCGCCCGCTCCCAGAAGTTAGTGATGCCATATCCTCATATGCTCCCTGTGATCAAAGAGCCAGTCTTGGAAGGAGAAGTGTCCTACACCATTCAGCATCCTGATATGCCCACATCCTGGGAAGAGATGCAGAAGAGCTGGATCCAGCTTAAGGAAGAACGGAATTATCTTGAGACCAATCTACATGCTAGTGAAAAGAAGGTCTTAGAGCTCACCCGCCTATTGCATGAGGAGAGGAATCTCAACACCTACATAGCTCCAAAGAGGATGCGTAGTGTCTTTTGGGACTGATTTGTTTTGTAATATGTGCCCATGAGGCTTTGGTGTACTGAACAATTATTTCCTTAATGATAACGTGTGTTCTTTTTTGTCTACAACAAATTTGAACTTTCGAACCCTTGAATGCATTGCATAAACGCATATCATTCATCATGTGCATAGCAGGTTTTCTTCTTTTCAGGTTGCTTACCGTTCTTCACTGTTTATTTCAGCATCATGAATCCTGACTCATCATCAACTGAGATGTCCATCAAGGCTCTTCAGGCGCAGAATGCGCAATTTCAGGAACTAATCATGGGTTTGGCCCAGGGCCAAGAAGAGCTGAAGGCTCTGCTCCTAAAGAAAGAGAAGAAGAAGAAGAATAGAACTGTTCTTTTTAACTCGGGCCGAAGGTTTGGCAACACTCTGCAGAATGAAGAGGCTGGTTCTTCTATAGGCAAGGGTAGTCCTCAAGAGGGAAAAGTTCCTAGTCCGGTAGTCTCCGACAAAGAGACTGATTTTGATGAGGAACAGTATCCTCCTGCAGAAGACAGATATAAGCAGTTGGAAGACAGATTGAATGCTATGGAGATCCAACAAGTGCCTGGGCTGGATTTCGGAGACTTGGGTTTGTCTACTGGTGTGATCATTCCTCATAAGTTCAAAGCACCATCTTTCACCAAATATGACGGGACGTCTTGTCCCAAGCTACACCTCAGGTCCTACGTGCGGAAGATTCAACCGTACTCAGTGGATAAGAATTTGTGGATCCACTTCTTCCAGGAGAGTCTTTCAGGGACTCATCTCGAATGGTTCTATCAGCTAGATGGGACCAAAGTTCGTAACTGGGAGGAGTTGGCTACTGCTTTCTATAAGCAGTATCAATATAATGCCGACCTTGCCCCTACACGTACCCAACTCCAGGGTATGTCGCTAGGTTCAAGTGAAGGTTTTAAAGAGTACGCACAGAAGTGGAGGGATCTGGCTGGCAGGGTGCAGCCTCCGTTGACTGACCGGGAGTTGGTAGACATGTTCTTGGGGACCCTATCTGGGCCATTTTTCAACCATCTTATTGTTAACTCGTCTGCAGGGTTTACTGATCTTATTCTGACTGGAGAGAGAATTGAGGCTGGAATGAAGTCCGGTAAGATTCAGAAGGCTGCATCTTCAAGTTCTGAGAAGAAACCCTTTAAGAAGGAGGCCAGTGCTGTGTATGGGCCTAGAAGACAAGATAAACCGGAGCATCGCCAATCTGTCAACGCGGTGATGATTGCTAAACCCGTCGCCGCTCCTCGGCAAGCTAACCAACCAAGGGCTGAGAGACCCAGAAGGGAATACACCCGGCTGAGTATGACCTTGTCACAAATCTTGCCACAGCTGCTCTCAACCAACTTGGTAACCGTCAGAGAGGCTCCGAAGATTGCGAATACTACATCTCCTAAGTACAATCCAAATGCCTGCTGTGCCTATCACTCTGATAGCCCGGGGCATTCCACTGATGATTGTTGGGCCTTAAGGAACAAGCTGCAGGACCTTATTGATGCGAAGGATACAGTTTGAGGCATCTGAGAAACCTAATGTGGTGACAGCTCCCCTGCCTGCTCATGGAGTGAATGCTATTGGGGACGAAGATGAAGTGGATGAAGCTGAGTTTGATAGCTGGATTTACCCGGCAACTGACAGTGGACCTAGCAATTGGAGTGCAAAGGGCAATCTACCTGTTTCTCTTGTTACTAAGTAATGAATTCCTATGTTTTGTTATTTGTAATAAACAAGTAAAACTCTATGGCCCGGTGTCTTACCCGGGGCACCGTGGCTTCATTTGTGAGGGCATATAAATTGTCATTTCATGTATCATGAATAAAGATCTTGGACGTTTTCTCGCATTTCAAATCTTATGCTCCTTTTCTGTCTTTCCTTCCTTTATATATTTCAAAACAGTTGTATTTACACACACTCACTCATACAGGTTTCAATCCACTCTGGATCTCACTGGTAATGACTCTGCTACTGCCAGTTATGACTTCGAAAATCCGATCAACTTAGCCGAAGACGAAGGTGAAGATGATTGTGAAGTGCCTGGCGAGCTTACAAGACTATTGCTCCAGGAAGAGAGGGCAATTCAACCACACGAAGAGCCAGTGGAAACAATAAATCTGGGTACTGAGACGGACAGGAAGGAGGTAAAGATTAGTGCCAACCTAGAGCTCAGCGTGAAGCAACGGTTGACTCAGATGCTACATGATTATGTGGAGATATTTGCCTGGTCCTACGAAGACATGCCCGGGTTGGATACCGATATTGTGGTCCATCATTTGCCTACCAAAGAAGACTGCCCTCCGGTTAAGCAAAAGGTCCGCCGTATGCGTCCAGAGATGTCTGAAAAGATCAAAGCTGAGGTTATGAAACAGTTTGATGCCGGGTTCCTTGCAGTGACTTCTTACCCTCAGTGGGTTGCTAATGTGGTGCCGGTACCCAAGAAAGATGGAAAGGTCAGAATGTGTGTCGACTACAGGGATCTGAACAGGGCCAGCCCCAAAGATGACTTACCTCTACCTCACATTGATGTCCTTGTTGACAATACAGCTCAGCATAAGGTGTTCTCTTTCATGGATGGTTTTTCAGGTTACAATCAGATCAAGATGGCTCCTGAAGACATGGAAAAAACTACCTTTGTTACTCAGTGGGGCACCTTCTGCTACAAGGTCATGCCATTCGGGTTGAAGAACGCTGGGGCAACCTACCAACGTGCCATGGTTGCTTTATTTCATGACATGATCCATCATGAGATAGAAGTGTATGTTGATGACATGATCGCAAGGTCCCAGACTGAGGAAGAGCACCTAGATCATCTGCAGAAGTTGTTTGACCGTCTGAAGTTGTACAAGCTGAGGTTGAACCCAAACAAGTGCACCTTCGGGGTAAGATCTGGAAAGTTTCTAGGCTTCGTTGTAAGTGATAAGGGTATTCAAGTGGACCCTGCCAAGGTTAAAGCTATTCAAGAGATGCCAGTTCCCAAGACAGAGAAAGAGGTCAGAGGCTTTTTAGGACGCCTGAATTACATTGCTCGGTTCATCTCACACCTAACTGCTACTTGTGAACCAATCTTCAAGCTGCTGAAGAAAGATCAGGTAGTACGTTGGAATGATGAATGTCAGGCTTCTTTTGACAGAATCAAAGAGTATCTCCAAGAACCACCCATCCTTATGCCACCAGTTGAAGGGAGACCTCTGATACTATACCTGACAGTACTTGACAACTCAATGGGGTGTGTGCTGGGCCAACATGACGAGTCTGGCCGAAAAGAGCATGCCATTTATTACCTTAGCAAAAAGTTTACCGACTGTGAGACCCGATACTCACTGCTTGAGAAAACTTGCTGCGCTTTGGTATGGGCTGCTCGCCGGCTGAGACAGTATATGCTGACTCACACTACCTTGTTGATCTCAAAGATGGATCCTATAAAGTACATATTCGAAAAACCTGCTCTGTCTGGGAGAATAGCAAGATGGCAAATGAACTTGACAGAATACGACATCCAGTACACGACCCAGAAAGCCATTAAGGGAAGCGTATTGGCAGACCACTTGGCACATCAGGCAGTAGACGACTATCAGTCAATGAACTTCGAGTTTCCGGATGAGAGCATCATGATAGTGACTGATTGTGAAGTACCTGGACCGGATGAAGGACCTGAAGAAGGATCCCGATGGTCTATGCACTTTGACGGAGCCTCCAATGCTTTGGGTAACGGTATCGGCGCTATAATCATATCCCCTCAAGGTACTCATACTCCGCTCACTTCCCGGCTATGTTTCAACTGCACCAACAACATGGCGGAGTATGAGGCATGCATCATGGGTCTCCAAGTTGCGATCGACTTAAGGATCAAGTTTCTGAGTGTCTTCGGAGATTCCGCTCTTATGATCAATCAGATCAAAGGAGAGTGGGATACGAAACATCCGAATCTTATTCCTTACAGGGAATGTGTGTTGACATTGATCCCCCACTTCACGAAGATAACCTTTGAACATTTCTCAAGAGAGGAGAATCAGTTGGCGGACGGGTTAGCTACGATGTCTTCTATGTTCAAGGTCAAATGGGACAATGAGGCTCCCCGGATCATCATCTGGAAACTGGACGAACCGGCATACTGTTGTGATCTCGAGACTGAATTGGTGACTGAGAAGCCTTGGTACCATGAGGTAAAGAGATATTTGGAAGCTCAGGAATACCCTGAAGGTGCATCTGTCAACGATAAGAAGTTTCTGAGAAGGTTCGCAGCGAAGTTCTTCCTTAGCAACGGCATCCTGTACAGGCAAAACCATGATTCAACCTTACTGCGTTGTGTGGATAAGACTGAAGCAGAAAGGATCATGGAAGAGCTGCATGAAGGTACCTTTGGGACACACTCTAGTGGACATACCATGGCGAAGAAAATCCTCCGGGCAGGATATTACTGGTCCACAATGGAAGCTGATTGCTACCAACATTCTCGGACATGCCATAAGTGTCAGATATATGCAGATAAGGTGCACGTTCCTCCAGTTCCTCTGAATGTCCTGACTGCACCTTGGCCATTCACAATGTGGGGTATAGATATGATCGGTGAGATTAAACCTACGGCATCTAATGGGCATCGCTTCATCCTGGTAGTGATTGATTACTTCACGAAGTGGGTCGAGGCAGCATCCTACGCTACGGTAACCAAGACTGTTGTGGCACGGTTCATTCGGCATAATCTGATCTGTCGATACGGCGTCCCAGAAAGAATTATTACAGATAACGGTACCAATCTCAATAACAAGATGATCACTGAGCTCTGCGAGCAGTTTAAGATACAGCACCACAACTCTTCTCCTTATCGGCCGAAGATGAATGGGGCTGTAGAAGCAGCAAATAAAAATATCAAGAAAATTGTGCAGAAGATGACAGTGACTTATAAAGATTGGCACGAGATGTTACCGTTCGCTCTACATGGGTATCGTACCTCAGCCAAGACGTCAACCGGGGCAACTCCTTTCTCCTTGGTTTATGGTATGGAGGCAGTCTTACCGATCGAAGTGCAAATACCCTCTCTCCGGATAATGAAGGATGCAAATCTGAATGAAGATGATTGGATCCAGACACGACTTGATCAGTTAAACCTTATTGATGAAAAGAGGCTTGATGCTATCTGCCATGGTCAGACGTATCAGAAACGGATGATCAGGGCATTTAACAAAAAGGTCAGACCACAGGAATATCAAGTTGGGGATCTGGTAATCAAGCGAATCATCCTTCCTCAGAGTGATCCAAGGGGCAAATGGACCCCTACGTACGAAGGGCCATTTGTGGTTAAGCATGTGTTCTCAGGAGGAGCCATGATTCTAACCAACATGGATGGTGACGACCTTCCTCACCCCGCCAATGCAGACATAGTAAAAAGATACTACGCATGAAAAAAGACCCGCTAGGCTGACATGCCTAGGCAAAAATTAGGGCTTCCCGGCGAACCAAAAGGGTTCGGGCAAAATGAAGGGATGAAATGAAAAAATCTGTACACCCGGCAAGTCGAAAACCTGAAAAGACGGCTTGGGCAAAAATGGGTATCCCGGTGGACTGAAAACCCGAAAGGGCGGTCCAGGCAAAAGTTAGGGATAAAGCGTAATACTATGTCTCATTGGATCACTTTGCATCCAGAATCTGGTATCTACATCAGGTTCAGACGGCATCGATCAGTCAGCTTCATCTTTAATCAAGGTCATCAAGTGATGAGACGCTCGGAGTTATAAAGGCAATAGCAGAGTTGAAACCCAGTGGGATCATCCATTTCACACAGCTGTTTTATTTTCTCTTGTACAAAATTTATATAAACTCTTTTGTTCGGCGGCGTTCTCTTACTAGGACGTCAGCCTCTTGTACATAAACGCCTATTTACAGGCAAATTCTAAAATTAATACAAATACACTTTTCAGTTAAAATTGCCAATTGTTTTTCCTTTTTTGTTTTGTTTTGCGAAGAACGTCCAAGGTTCAATTTGTGATATATGCATTGACAATAATTTGCTAACTCATGAATATTTGCATATAAAACAAAGGATTAATTACAAGTAACATTAGAAACAGGGGCAATAAAGAGTTGTCTAAGCAATCTAATTGTTCTGTCCTCCAAGGTATCAAGGTAGGTTCAGCTGAAGAACATAACCAGATGTCCTAATTCCCCAGAGAGTGAGCCAGCAAGTCAGTGCACTCTCCCCGAGCAAAGTTACAATCAAACTCAAGGAAGTTGAGTATCCTCCAGCAGATCTCAACATTCCCCAGCAGCATATAAGCATTCTTAACAAGTATCCCCGGCAGTCTTGGCCTAAAGATTGTTCCCCGGTGGTATATCAAACATTCAACGGAGTCACTTCCCGATACAGTTCAGAACTTCCCCAAGAAAGTCCAATCTAGTTCCCCAGGAAAGTTGGAATTCATCTCCCCAAGCAGCAAGCTTATCCCCAGTAGATTCTGGAAGCTTGTCCTCGCAAAGCACGAACGCGTCTCCCGGCTTTATTCAAAGGCTATTTCCCTATCAGGGTATAACTGGGTTATCCTCAGCCAAAAGCCACGGAAAGATCGTCCTCGACGAAGTCTTCTTATCCCCAACGAAGTCTATCAACACTTCCAATACAACAAGGGTATCCCCAGCAAGTTATTATCAATAGCTCAGCAAAGTACCTCTCTCCCCACAGAGTATTGCTTCCCAGCAAGATCGCTAGAGTACTTTTCTCCCCGCAGAGTAATCCATTCTCCAAGTTTATTCCCCAACGGAGTGATCTTCTCCTACCGGTATTCTTGCAACTATCATCCCCAGCGGAGGCAAAAATCTATTCCTCAACATCAGCCCAGGAGTGACTTCCCGGCACCCATCAAGGATTTATGTTCCGAGACGAAAAACATACGTTCATAAACATCGCACTTCCATACATCATTATAGCATGCATATGTGCATCATATCTTATAAATCTCATTTATGTTGAGAGCATCATTGCTTGATCCATATCATGCATTGTGTATGACTGACTTTACCTTTCAGGAAAGATCCAGTTAAGTTCTCAAGCTACATTTCAAGACCTAGACCGGTTCAGTTAAATCGACCCTAAGATTTTTCTGTTTCTTATCCAGTCAAAGGCCTTCTCTGGTTCAGTCAGATCGACCCTAAGATCTCCCTGTTTCTTACCCAGTTGAAGACATTTCAAGACCTAGACCGGTTCAGTTAAATCGACCCTAAGATTTCTTTGTTTCTTATCCCGTCAAAGGCCTTCTCTAGTCCAGTTAAATCGACCCCTAACAGATTTTCCTGATAAAGACTTAGTAGAAGATACCCAAGATTCTCTCAATGATTACTGTTGAGGTTGAAGTCGCCCAAGATTCTCTCAATGATTACTGTTGAGGTTGAAGTCGCCCAAGATTCTCTCAATGATTACTGTTGAGGTTGAAGTCGCCCAAGATTCTCTCAATGATTACTGTTGAGGTTGAAGTCGCCCAAGATTCTCTCAATGATTACTGTTGAGGTTGAAGTCGCCCAAGATTCTCTCAATGATTACTGTTGAGGTTGAAGTCGCCCAAGATTCTCTCAATGATTACTGTTGAGGTTGAAGTCGCCCAAGATTCTCTCAATGATTACTGTCGAGGTTGAAGTCGCCCAAGATTCTCTCAATGATTATTGTTGAGGTTGAAGTCGCCTATGGTTCTCTCCCCGTTACTGCGGAGGTAGTAATCGTCCCCAGATTCTCTCAGCGTTACTGTTGAGGTTGAAGTCGTCCAAGATTCTCTCAATGATTACTGTTGAGGTTGAAGTCGCCTAAGGTTCTCTCACCGTTCCTGTTGAGGTAGTAACCACCCCTAGTTCATTCCTCAACGTTTGAAGCTCCAGATTCAGCTCCTGTAACCAGTCATGACACATCTATACAAAGAATCTGAAGACCAGCTCCTGTAACGGGTCAGGTAATCATTTTTATTTTGCAGGTACGCAAGTTCTCGCTAAGGAATCTCTTACGCGATCAGCACCCAGATGGCATCTATAAGCCCATCCACCTATCCATCACCTCTTAGCATGGCATCTATAAGCCCATCATCCTATTTATCACCTCTTAGCATGGCATCTATAAGCCCATCATCCTATTCATCAATCTCCAAATGGCATCTATAAGCTCATTCCCCACCATTACACTACTATGTGAGCGCAAATTTCTGGGCACTCTAGTGTTCAATCATCTTCCACCTTCGGATTACGAAAGGCACGTCAGCCAATCTGCATCCTCAGGTTTAAGAAGATTGAACAGGGGCAACTGTTGCACCCCAAAATTTGCCCTCCCATATTCTTCAAGATTTGCCAAAAGCATGCTTCAAAATCTCCTCAAGGGTTGCACAGTTCAAGGGCCTCCTAACAGTCAAAAATTAGGGTTTTTGTTCTGACAAAGAAAATGAAGTTTCCAAGGGCCCAATCAAGTCCCACATGCCTATAAACATGGTAAAGCACCTTCATACCAAGTTTCAAGACTTACAACACAGAATTGCACAGTCAAAAACCCTAATTGCACTACAGTCAACTGTAGGGGCAAAATGGTGATTTGACAGTCAAAAGTTCAAATTTTTGGTCAACATCCCATTTTGAAGCCACAAACATCATTTGATCAATGCTTGATCATGATTCTCAAAGCATGGCTCAAAAAGTCTCAAGATGCAAAAGTTTCCATATTTGGACAGTTGAAAAAGTCAACTGTAACTTGACCAAGGCATAACTTCCACATGGATTATCAGAAAAATTCCATCCAAAGCTCATTTTGAAGAGAATGACATTTCCTACAACTCCTCTTCACACTTCAAGTCCAAGAAATGCTCTCACAAAAAGTTATCAATTTTAACATTATAGGTCATTTTCAAAAGTCAACAAAAAGGGACTTTAAGTCAAAGGCCATAACTTGAGATTGGTAAATCAAACTGACATGGGACCAAAGAAATTGGTTAGAGGACTTCAATACCTTTCCAAAATGTCTAAGAACATGAGCAAAGCTTAAAAATTGAGCAAGTTATGCCTTGTGGAAGTTGGGAAATTTTTGGATATTTTAAAAAGTCAACATTGCTTCAAATGTCTTAAAAATGCCAATGGGCCTCTTTTTCTTCCAAGAATCATTATCCAAGGCATGTGCACGACCATTTGGCCCAAAGGGAAGTTATTCATCATTTTTATTTATTTATTTGAATTTTTAAATGCTAATAATTCATTTAATTAAAATAAATATGTGGAAAATACTAAACCTAAGTTTTTAAATCTTTTTATGCATGGAATACACTCAATATTTCGTGCATGATCAGATTTGGAAAGAATATTGGTAATTGGACATGATTTGAAGCAAATTTGCATGAAAAAAGATTGGAAAATATATGCCATAAAAATCAAATATCTCTTCATCAATACAAAGGTTCTTTGGATCAATTTCTCAACCCTAATCACTCATACATATATATACATGCTAACCCTAGTGATCAGAACGTCCCAGCTGCGCCATACATCAAGAACCAAAGTTGAGTTTTTTGTCAAAAATTTGAAAACTGAAAGTGGCCTTAGAGGACGATTCAGAGGCCAAGATTAATCCCAATAGCTTGCAAAAGTGTTACTGAAGCTAACTGAATAGTTTTCCAACCCTTACACGCCCAGAATTGGTATACAAAACTCAAACTGTTTCCAATTTTATTCACATTCGCATTTCAATTTTCAAGCATTTTCATTGCATTTTTTTTGTGGATTCATGTTAGTTAATTGCTTCTGAAACTAACCATATGATTTAATTGAGTTTTCATGCGTTTTATGAAGAATTACCATTGAAGCACCTTAGGGTTTCAGACCTGAAAAATTGGGGGTTTACTCCTATGGAAAAATTGGAACACGAGACTCAGCCTATTAGAATCAGGACCTTCATACAAATTCAATGATGGGGTCGCGCCCAATTTCTGATTACGGACGAGCTAATCGCTATTTTTTTTACACTGCATATAGTGGGGGTTCAAAACCCCCGCAATCTTGCTTGTTTTTGTTTCAGGAAAACGCAACAAGGAAGGAGATGACTAGGTGGCAGGACATGATAGGGTGGTTTAAAAATAACGCGCGTTTTTATTGTTTATAGACCACTAACCAAGTTTTGTCTCATAATATTTAGTTGTCATTCCATAAACAAGGTGCGCGTGTGGTACGAGTGGTAAGGACATTGTCTCATAAGGCATTGGGACCTGGGTTCGATTCCCAGGTCCCCTCACTTCATTCATGTTATTTTTATAATCATGCTCCTATGCAATTCAAGCTTCAGCGTCTACCATGCAACTCACAATCTCAACGCGCCACATGGCCTGTAACCACTATCCAAGGGACCAGATGTGAAGAACATGATAGGCATCAGTCAGTACACGCACATGCTTCCCAGGAAAGGTCAACTGAGGCCTTAAACAAGTGGGCCTAATTACTACAATTACACCTCCAATTGGGGACAGAACCCCCCAAGGTTTGCTATTCTTTTATATTTTCTATTTTTTATTTGATTTAATTAATTTCCTTTAAATTCTTCAATTAATTTATTTTCATCAAATATAAAAATAACATAAAAAATCAGAAAAGACAAAATATCAAAATCTATTTATTTAATTAGTATTTTTGTAAATAAATCTCACTAATTAATTAGGTTTAAATTTAGGGTTAATTTTAATATCTTTTCTTAATAAACTTAAAAATTGGTAGAATTAGGGTTTTAATTATTTTTATCTTTCTTTTCTTTTCCTTTATCATTATTAATTATTTAATATTATTTTCGTAAATAAATCTTGCCATTAATTAATTAATTTTAGATTTAACTTTAACATGTTTTTCTTAATAAATAAAAGTTGTAGAATTAGGGTTAATTAGTTAATTTTTTAATTTCGTTTAATTCACATAAAAAACCATAAATACAAAAAACCTCAAAAACAATTTCTCTTTTATTTTATTTTAATTAATTTGTTCATAATAATTTAATTTCATTCAAAAGGGTCCAACGCCCTCGCTTTCAATTTCAATTCAATTCGCGCATTTTATTTCTTTTAAATATTGATGTAATTCTCCCAAAGCCGTGTAAATTTAATTTCTCGCACTTTCCTTTATTTTCTGTCAAATCGGGTCCTGGATTAAATTTGGCGATGTGGACCCGCGCCTTTGTAATAGTTTAGGAACTTTAATTTCCGCACTTTTTTAACTGTTAAATTGCATGCAAGAATGAATGACAAATAAAAACAAACGCGTAGATCACCTTGACATGAATAAGACAAAATAACTGAACATGATACACAAATCACACACCACCCCTAGGGTACGCCTCACTGTTGCCTTGCCTCGAAAGGTGATCGTCGAGTAGAGGATGTCTTAGTAAGTCCTCATGATCCGGGAACCTGGCATGAGGGTAGCTTCTAAGGTGTCTTCCTATTGCTCTGGTGATCACCATGTCCCGAACCTCGAATTGACCCGAACACCTCCAACGGTGGTGCTACCTACCTCTCAATGGTGGGATGGCACTACTTTAAAGGACATTTACATAGCCGAATTCCTTAGGGTAGGTAGACGACTCTAGATACTTGCTCTAAATTTCAAAACAAATTCAAAAATACTTTTCACACCGACACCTCTTCAAAAAGCTTTCGAAAGCAACTTTTCAAACACTCTTGAGGACCGATACAAGAGTCGAACTGGAATCTTCAAAGAAACTTTTTAAAACCCACAATTGAAAAGCAAACAAACCATTTTTGAAAACACAAATGAGCAAGTATCTAAGAGCCCATGGATAACCATGGATAGAAAGGGTGCTAACACCTTCCCTTTCTATAACCTACCTCCCGAACCGAGAGCAATCTCTATAAGGAATTTTTCTGTGCTTTTGTCCTTTCCATATTGTAGAAAATAAAAGACGGTGGCGACTCTTGCTTCCGCGACATTTCGCGAACCAGCGTTAAACAGTCAGTTCCAGATCCACCGATCACACCAACCTATACCTATCCTCAGGTGACAACCCTGAAGGAAGTTTTAACTTAGAAATTTTTTCTTTAAATTTTTCCCTCAAGGTCTCAGCCGCTTAATGCACAGTGGATTCCAAGTGTGTGGGATCATAAGTGGTTTCGAAATAATTTTGAAAAGCCCTAATCTCTTTGGCATGAGTGAACATACCTTTCTTGGAGTGTACCTGCACATCGAACGCATCAGTTAATTTCTGTTGAATAAAGAGGGTATCGAACATATAAGATTGGTAGAACTTTGTCCACCATTCCAGAAAACCCTTTGCTGTGAGGTGTGTAGGTTCGAAGGATATTAGTTCAAAGTGGGCGAAGCCTTGATACTGTTCCTGTTGTAGTTTGGCTTCTCTTGCTTTGAAGGTTCGCCCAGAGGTGATGGCACTTTCTGTTTGGAACAGGGGTTCAGGGATTAGTTGGCACAGGCCAAATTGTCTAGAAACGAAGTTGGGTTGATAAGCAAAAAGGAAGATTTGGTTCTTAGAAGGAGTGATTCGTGAGGAGATTAATCTGGGAAGCAAAAAGGCTTTCCATACATCTTGAATTTCTTTGCTTTTGATTGCTTCTGAGAGAGCCATGCTGAACCATGATGGTCCATGAGTTCTTGAAGCGAAGGGCGCCATGGTCTCTTCGAATTTGTGTCTCCTGGAGAAAATCATGATATAGTTGGAGAAGAGAACTTTGAAGTCATCCTTGTCATCGTTTGGGGTAAGTCTTCGCAGCCTAGTACCTTCAATGATTCTGTCCGCTATCTCCGTATCTTGTTCAACAATAGTGTTAGCAGTTGATAGTGAGGGTTCAAACATGGCATTAAGCCATAACTGGAGTAACCAGAAGGGGCCAGCTAGCAGGATGTTTTGGGGAGTGTGGGATTTCAAACTCGAAACAACTGATCTTAAACTTTCGTAGAGATCAACAAGTAACAGTTCGCTTAAACACACCCTCCGATTCTCATGTAAATATCTAGCTAGAGGGATGAACCTGCTGGCTACCTGTAGGGACCTACTGCAGAATACATACCTTGATAACCATAAGGTGAGGAAAGCAATGTGTTCCACATCCGACACACTATCTCCTTCAGTGTGGTAGTGGCTAATGAACTTTGAAAAGATGGCTAATTTGACTTCAAAGTCAATAATGCTCGAGTGCTCTTCATTGTCAGGAATGTATGTTTCTCCTACTGGTGACAAACCAGTAATGGCTGCTATGTCAAAAAAGGTGGGTGTAATCATTCCCCCAGGGAGATGGAAGGTGTTGTAGGTACTGTCCCAGAAATATAAGGACGCAAATAATAATGGATGGCTATAGGTGAAGCCTGGTTTCGATAATTTAATCAAGTTGTAAATGCCTAATTCCTCCCATTGCTGGGATTTCTTGGCTTCTACTTTGGTAAACCAGTTGTGGTAAGCTGTGTCAGAGGTGGGGCAGGATCGAAATGGTTTAAAGTTACTCTTCACATAATCTAGCACAAAAGGGTCCTTTGGGAGAATGATTGGAGTTTCCACGGTTGTCGAATCAGAAGACTCCCCTGTCTTAGGGGTATCCATTTTATTAAACAAAGGTTTAAAATTATAACAAACAGGAAAGATTTTTCTAGTATCTTTTAAGATTTCAAAGACTGTAAGAGGACCCATTAAAGCAAACCTCTTGCCAGCGGCGTTAGTGGGAATTAGTACCTGAGATGCATAGAGCATTTCCTTCTCTTTGGAGATCATCTGAGGGATAAGCACAGATTGACCTTGATAGGTGCCAACCTTGCTTTCCATTATGGTTCCTGTGTTCTTTCCTTTCTTTTTGGAAGCTTTTTTAAGTTGGGATGATGTTGTAGAAGACATTGTTGAAGATTGTTGGAAATTTTAGGGTTTCGGTGAGAAGAGAGGAAGAAAAGATTCAGAATGTGGAAAGAAAAATAAAGGACTAAGTTGATGGGTTTTTATAGTATGGAAGTTTAAACATCCACTGAGTAAGATTAGGATACGTGGGAGTCGTGGGTTGGATTGAGAAGGAGGTGGCGTAAAAGTTGATATTGGTAATAGGCGTGATTAAATAATAATCATTGTTTTATACCTGCACCATGCTGTGAAATGGTTCAAGACGGTTAAGGAATCTGAAAGGCGTCGTGATTGACGTGACTGGAGTCATACACAATAAATGTTACAATTACTCAAAGATCACATCAAAATCTTGCATATATATTTAAAATAAGTATTTCTCAAAGGGTCGAAATACATATTTTAAAGGGGCATTTTGTTGGCTGAAGATTTTGGTGATACAGTTCAAAACGAAGCAAGTTGGGTGTTTCGTTGGAATAAAGCAAGATGTCATGTTTCGTAATGGTAGAAGCAGTGCTTCGAATGGGAATGTCAAAACTCGGAGCTTCGAGTGAACAAGTTGTGGAGATATATTTAAAGAGAAGCCTCGAAATGGTAACGAGATTGTCCAAGAAGTGAGTTCGAAGCGAAAGAGTGCCAAAGCATTTTTGAAATTCAAATGCAAGCGGGATGTTCGAAATTCAAATAGATATGCGCTGGAACGTTCGAAGACGCGTGGAAGCTAGAGAAGAACAATGTTCTGCATGTCCAAAACGTGGCAGAATCTTATAGGCAAGACTGTTATGGTCCAAGTAGTATAAATAGAAGTCTTAGCGTTAGGATTTAGTGTGTCATATCTATTGTACAAAATTCAGTAAACATTCAAAATACCACATGGCTAGGGAAACGAATGCTCGAACAATGTACGTATGATAACACCAAATATTTATGATTCAGCAAAACTCTTTATCATTTCCAGTTTATCCTCTATCTTCATGTCAATATCATTCAAAAGCCTTTACATTAAAATCTTTTTCATCCAAAGTCATTTTACTGATTTCTTGCATTTAAACGCTTTCTTTTTATTTCGAATCTTTTACATTTCAGAAACGCTTTTACATTACATGCTTTTATACTTCGAAGTTATCTACTTGTCTTTTTGCAGTTTTACATGTCTTTACAATTGAACCTTTATTCATGCAATTTAGTTTCGCACGTATTTACTTGATCATGTCATTAGATCCTTAATAGAGTAATCGAAGTAAGTTGAACACCTACACAACAATCTAAATACAAAACATGAATATCAGTTCTACAATGAGAATTATGCAAACGACCAATACACCATAGGATCAATCTAGTCGATCCTGCAAGTTACCAGAGAGATTAAATAACAATCATTAAGATTATTTGATAGTTTGGAGGACTAGCGGTTGTTTACCAGAAATAACTGTAAACAGATGGAAGAATGCAACTCAACTTCGACACCTGGAGAACCAAAACTGCAACTGTCGAAAGATGCAGATAAAGATGATGTTGATCCAACCCAATACAGAATACTTATTGGATCTTTGAGATACCTTTGTCATACAAGGCCTGACTTAGCATATAGTGTAGGTATGGTAAGTAGATTCATGCAGAAGCCAAAGGTATCACATCTAGCAGCAGTGAAGAGGATACTAAGGTATCTCAAAGGAACTTTCGATTATGGCATTTTGTTTCCTGCAGTTGATAAAGGAAAAGAATGCAAGTTAGTGGGATACACTGATTCGAGTTGGTGTAGTGATGCTGAAGAACGAAAGTCAACAGCAGGATATGTGTTTATGCTAGGTGGTGCACCAGTTTCTTGGAATTCAAGAAAGGAACCAGTAGTGGCATTATCATCATGCGAAGCAAAATACATAGCTGCTTCTCTTTGTGCATGTCAAGCAACTTGGATGGTGAACTTGGTCGAAGAGATAACATGGAAAAATCATGGAGCAATTACCATGAAGATAGATAGCATGTCAGCTATTAATCTGGCGAAGAACCCAATAGCACATGATCGAAGTAAGCACATCGAAATGAGGTTCCATTATCTTCGAGAGCAGGTAGCAGATGGGAGGATAAATTTGGAACACTGCAGAACTGAGAATCAGATTGCAGATATCATGACGAAGGGAGTGCAAGTCGAAGTATTCAGAAAGCTAAGAGCCATGATGAACATAGATAGTTTAGACACAATAAATTAGGTGGTGTGTTAAATTGTAATCCAATGTGTCGAAACTATGTGTCGAAAAGATTTGATTTGTTTTAGATTTAAATAGATTTGATTTAAGTCTAAAATAAATTAGATTTCATTTAGTAACAAAAAGATATTTTGGGATTTGGGCTTAGGGTGTAAGCTCAGTTATAAATATAGGGAGTAACCCCTATTTTAAAAAGCAAGTCAAGCAAGTCAAGAAAGTTGTATTCACAGAATTTGCAGTTGCAAGTGAATAACAAAGTTTTCACAGTTTGTGAGCAGAGAGAAACTCTGCAGAAATTATTTGTCTTGTCTTCTTTTATTTGTTTGTCTCATAATTAAATTGTCATTGTGGTAGAAATTCATCATAGACTTTGGTGGATTTCTAACAAGTGTTATATTTATTATGACAAAAGTTTTATTGTAACTACATTTAAATGTTACTTTATTAATAGATTAATGAGTTTTCTTTATGTGGCAGGAGAAGTCTATGGATTTATTTTTTATGATCTGATATGTTATAATTTAGACCATCTAGAGGACCCAAAATGAAATTGTATATGAGGGCTCTTTATTAAACATGAATGATGTAGAGGAGAGAAGTATTTTTGGACTTAGAAATGGTTTATAAATAAGTCAGGGAGAACACTGATATTTTTACAGAATGCTTCAGAATCCTAACCTTTAGATTTATTAACATCATATCGAGATTACGGCCTGGTGTTAAATTGTAATCCAATGTGTCGAAAATATGTGTCGAAAAGATTTTATTTGTTTTAGATTTAAATAGTTTTGATTTAAGTCTAGAATAAATTAGATTCAATTTAGTAACAAAAACATATTTTGGGCTTTGGGCTTAGGGTGTAAGGTCAGTTATAAATAGAGGGAGTAACCCCTATTTTTGTAAGCAAGTCAAACAACTCATTCACAGTATTTTGCAGTTGCAAAGTGAATAATAAAGTTTTCACAGTTTGTGAGCAGAGAGAAACTCTACAGAAATTATTTGTTTTGTCTTTGTTTCTTTGTTTGTCTCATAATTAAATTATCATTGTGGTAGAAATTCATCATAGAGTTTTGGTGGATTTCCAACATCTGGTATCAAGAGCTTTGTTTCGATTCAAGGGAAGTGTCAATCAAGAACGATTGAAGAATTCACGATGACAAGTTATGAGAATGCAAATTATCCAGCAACCCTACCAATTCTCAAAGTTGACAACTATGAGAATTGGTGCAAACAGCTGAAAGTCTTATTCAGGTGTCAAGGTCTTTGGAACCTTGTAAAAGATGGAGTCGAAGCGCTTGGAGAAAACGCTTCAGAAGAAGAAAAGAAGAAATACATAGAATCTGAGAAGCTGAGTTATAAAGCATTATTTATAATTCATTAATGTGTCAGCCCAGACAATTTCCAAAAGGTTAGTGATTCAAAATATGCAAAAGAAGCTTGGGAAATCCTTGAGAAATCTTTTGGAGGCGCTGAGAAAGTGAAAGAAGTGAGGTGACAAACTCACAAAAGGACCTATGAACTGCTTCAGATGGAAGACAGTGAAAGCATATCTGATTTCTTCACTAGAGTTACAAAACTAGTAAATCAAATCAAGATATGTGGAGAAGCATTAACAACAAGAGCTGTTGTGTCGAAGATCTTGAGATCTTTAGCTCCTAAGTTCAACCATATAGTGGTGGCGATATAAGAGGGGAATGACTTGTCGAAATTGACAAAGGAAGAGCTTCAAGGCACGCTTGAATCTCATGAACAAATAATGAACGAAAGAACTGCAGGAAAATCGAAGAGTGATGTGGCCTTGCAGGCACATTCAGCAAAAGAGACCAAAGGCAAAGGAAAGTGTTTCGACAGAGGTAGAGGTGGCTACAACAAATCGAATGGTAGAGAAAACCAGATTGAAGGAAACGTGTCGAATCAAAGAAGACCATACCAAGGCAACCAAAGAGGTGGTGTTGCAAATAGAGGAAGAGGTGGTGGTCGAAAACCTGATAAGAGTCACATTCAATGTTACAATTGTCAGAAGTATGGTCACTATTCGAGTGATTGTCCAGAAAAACGAAAGAATCAAGAAAGTGATACAAAGCTTGCAAAACATGAAGAAGAAGAAGAGATGATGCTGATGGTCACAACAAGAGATGAAGATAGATTCAAGGACCAATGGTACTTGGATTAAGGATGTTCATCACATATGTCTGGAAGGAAAGACTGGTTCGTCAATATAAAGCCCTCAATGAAAAATATGGTAAAATTTGCAAATGACAATACCCTAGCAGCTGAAGGTATTGGTGATGTTATAATTATGAGGAAAGATGGCAAAAGGTCAGTAATCTCAAATGTGTTGTACATACCAGGCATGAAGAGCAATTTGCTCAGTATAGGGCAGTTGGTCGAAAAGAATTATAAAGTGTCAATCGAAGATAAGATGATGAGAGTCGTTGATGCAAATGGGAGATTAATCTTGAAGGCTCCTATGTCTCAGAATCGAACCTTCAAGATTGAACTAAATGTGATGGAGCACAAGTGCCTTTCGACTGCAGCTAGAAGAGATGAATGGATATGGAATTATAGACTAGGCCATCTCAACTTCAGAGACATCAGAGATTTGAAGAGAAGAAATATGGTTTCAGGATTGCCAGAAATTAACATTCCAAACGAGGTATGTGAGGAATGTGTGTAGGTGAAGCAACACAAGAATAGCTTCAGCAAGGATGCAGGAAGCAGATCGAAGGCTGGTCTTGAAGTCATATACTCTGATGTATGTGGACCAATCCAGGTGGATTCGATGGGAGGTAACAAATACTTTGTTACATTCATAGATGATTTCAGTCGAAAGCTATGGACTTACTTGATCAAGAAGAAAAGTGAAGTGGTCGAAGTATTTACCAAGTTTAAGTCTATGGTCGAAAGACAAAGTGGTCGAAAGCTCAAAGTTTTGAGAACTGATGGTGGTGGAGAATATGTGTCGAAAGACTTCGACAAATTATGTGAAAAGGAAGGGGTTGTGCATGAGGTGGTGCCACCCTATACTCCACAACAAAATGGAATTGCAGAAAGGAAAAATCGAACCATCATGAATATGGTGAGAAGTATGTTGAAAGGCAAGAATTTACCTAAAGAGTTTTGGGGTGAAGCTGTTTCGACTGCAACATACATTTTGAACAGATGTCCTACAAAGAAGCTAGAAGGAATTACTCCAGAAGAATGTTGGTCTGGTGTGAAGCTTAGCTTGAGTCATCTGAAGGTATTTGGATCTATTGCACATAGACATGTGCCAGATCAGTTGAGAAGAAAACTTGATGATAAGTCAAGTCAAATGATTCTAGTTGGATATCATTCGATAGGAGGCTACAAGTTGTTCGATCCAGTAAAAAAGCAGATTGTGACCAGCGAGGACGTGATCTTAGATGAGTTTAAAGAATGGGATTGGACTAAAAATATCAAGAAAGATTCAGTGGGAATCCTTCTTGAAGTGCCAGAAACTCAAGTCGAAAGAGAAGTTCGACAAGAGGAACCACCAGATATATCAAGTGCAAGCAGGCCTCAAAGAATAAGACGCATGCCTACAAGATTGCAAGATTGTGTGATTACATCAGATGATGTAATAGATAATAAAGGTGAGCTGGTTCATTATGCTTTCTATGCAGATGTCGAACCTGTTAATGCAGCTGAAGCATTAAAGGATTCGAAGTGGGTGAAATAAATGAACAAAGAAGTAAAGTCTATCGAAGACAACAACACTTGGTCACTTGTCGAATTGCCTCAAGGCAATAAGGAAATTGATGTCAAGTGGGTATACAAAGTGAAAACGAATTCGAAAGGTGAAGTAACTCGACACAAAGCAAGACTTGTGGCGAAAGGATTTCTACAGAAAGAAGGAATAGACTTCGATGAAGTTTTTGCACCTGTTGCTAGGATCGAAACAATTAGGTTGGTTGTTGGTCTAGCAGAAATAAACAGTTGGCACATATGTCAGATGGACGTGAAGTGTGCATTCCTAAATGGACCCTTAGATGAAGAAGTCTATGTTAAACAACCAGTTGGGTTTGTGAAACATGACGAAGAAAAAAAGGTGTACAGGCTACATAAAGCCCTGTATGGATTGAAACAAGCTCCAAGGGCTTGGAATAATGAAAATTGATATTTTTCTAAGGGAGAAGGAATTTGTGAAGTGCACAACTGAACATGGATTATATGTAAGAAGAAGCAAGAGTAAATTGCTTATACTATGTCTCTATGTAGATGATTTGTTGATAACAGGTAGCTGTAAAAGTGAGATCGAAGACATCAAAGGTGATCTCAACAAGGAATTCGAAATGTCTGATTTGGGTGAGATTTCATATTTCCTTGGTATCGAATTCTACAAGAGCAATAGAGGTTTGATGATGCACCAAACAAGATATGCAGGAGAAATTCTCAAGAAGTTTGAGATGGAAGAATGCAACTCAACTTTGACACCTGCATAACCAAGACTACAACTGTCAAAAGATGCAGATGAAGATAATGTTGATCCAACCCAATACAGAATACTTATTGGATCTTTGAGATACCTTTGTCATACAAGGCCTGACTTAGCATATAGTGTAGGTATGGTAAGTAGATTCATGCAGAAACCAAAGGTATCACATCTAGCAGTAGTGAAGAGGATACTAAGGTATCTCAAAGGAACTTTCTATTATGGCATTTTGTTTCCTACAGTTGATAAAGGAAAAGAATGCAAGTTAGTGGGATACACTGATTCGAGTTGGTGTAGTGATGCTGAAGATCGAAAGTCAACAGCAGGATATGTGTTTATGCTAGGTGGTGCACCAGTTGCTTGGAATTCAAGAAAGGAACCAGTAGTGGCATTATCATCATGCGAAGCATAATACATAGCTGCTTCTCCTTGTGCATGTCAAGCAACTTGGATGGTGAACTTGGTCGAAGAGATAACAGGGAAAATCATGGAGCAATTACCATGAAGATAGACAGCATGTCAGCTATTAATCTGGCGAAGAACCCAATAGCACATGGTCGAAGTAAGCACATCGAAATGAGGTTCCATTATCTTCGAGAGCAGGTAGCAGGGTGGAAGATGAATTTGGAACACTGCAGAACTGAGAATCAGATTGCAGACATCATGGCGAAGGGAGTGAAAGTCGAAGTATTTAGAAAGCTAAGAGCCATGATGAACATAGATAGTTTAGACACAATGAATTAGGTGGTGTGTTAAATTGTAATCCAATGTGTCGAAACTATGTGTCGAAAAGATTTTATTTGTTTTAGATTTAAATAGATTTGATTTAAGTCTAGAATAAATTAGATTTGATTTAGTAACAAAAAGATATTTTGGGCTTTGGGCTTAGGGTGTAAGCTCAGTTATAAATAGAGGGAGTAACCCCTATTTTTGTAAGCAAGTCAAACAACTCATTCACAGTATTTTGTAGTTGCAAAGTGAATAATAAAGTTTTCACTGTTTGTGAGCAGAGAGAAACTCTGCAGAAATTATTTGTCTTGTCTTCTTTTCTTTGTTTGTCTCATAATTAAATTGTCATTGTGGTAGAAATTCATCATAGAGTTTTGGTGGATTTCCAACAGTTGAGAGTGTGAATGTTTCTTTCTTTTTCTCTTGATGGTCTTTGATCCGGTGTTAGCGGTCCAACTTGCTTGAGCTCTAACTCAATTCTTCATTTGGATTCAATTTTGAGAAGGCGATTTTTTTAGAGTGGACTATTTGGCTTTTTGTTTTTCAACCTAGTAGTTTCTTCTTCTACAATTTTTATTTTTGTATTTTTTTTTGTAACTTTTGATAAGTCTTGTGTCAATCATCTACTCACCTATAATTTGGAATCTTTATCTTTTATTAATATATATATATATATATATATATATATATATATATATATATATATATATATATATATATATATATATATATATATATATATATATATATATATATATATATATATATATATATATATATATATATATATATATATATATATATATATATATAATGGTATTTTAGTAAGTCGAATCACAAATTTTATTTTATTTAAATATCTAAATTAAATAAAAAAACAAAGAAAAATTTATGCAAATCAATTTGAAGAAACATGTTTGTGCTTGAGTTTTGGTGTTTGAATATGGAGAAATTGGAAATAACTTTCAATAAAGACAATGTAGAATTGTTTGAAGGGACAAAGTAAACAAAGAATACAAATAAAGTAAAATAAAATAAACTTCTTTGATTAAATAATTAGAAAAAGGGACGGAGATTTATACATGTTTTCTCACAAACTCTTTTCTCTGTGACTTGGATACTCGAGTTCTATGGAGATTATTAATAAAATTTGTCAAACTTTATTACATAATTGAAATCGGCTTATACACTACATACATCAATAACTACTTATAATGATTGCTACCCTAGAACTTGACACATATCCTATTATGCGGGCTTCTATCTCTGCTTTGCTTGCACGTGTTTTTAGTCTTTGAACTAAGTCTAAACTGCTACATGGGTTGCGACAATATCTCTTTTAATCTTTTACAGTACTACAAATAACGCTTTTTATGACAAAAATTTCACCTCACTTAAAAAAACCCTAAGTATATTTTTTATTTAAAAAATACCATATATTTCCTCAATTTTACTAAAAATCGAGGGGTAAAGTATTTATAGTACACGCCTTCAAATCCCAGCCACTATATTTTAACATCTTTTAATTTTTTTATGACTTATTACATCGATTTTACTTAAAACCGAGGGGTAAAATATCTAGATGACACATCTTCGATTCTTAACAATATATTTTATCACATTATAATTTTATTTAAAAAAATTTATGTCCTATTACGTTGAGGGGTAAAGTAGCTAGAGGAACACATTTTCAAATCTTAGCAATTATATTTTATCACCTTTTAATTTTTTAAAATTATTTTATGATCTATTACCTCAGTTTTTCTGAAAACTGAGGGGTAGAGTAGCATATTTTATTTTATTTTATTTATGACCGATCTGATGAAAAAATTAAGTAAGGAATCTTTGACGTCTATTTATAAATTAATAATAGTCAAGATATTACCTACTTATCAATCCACATGAAAGATTATTGATCCGCGTGAAACTCTCACTAGCCAATCAAAACGTGAATGCCAAAATTATTTATCTTGGATGCAAAGTGCTAAAATTTAAACTTAACATAGTGAAAACAATGACAACAAAAGCAAGAACAGGAAAATATTCCAGGGTTGATTTCTTAATGTATAATTTTTTTCACTAGTAAGAAAGCATGAAAGTAACTTATTAATGTTAGTTGTAGTTGTATCAAGTAAATTGATTAATATTGTTGTTGTTGTTGTTGTTGTTAATGTTGAAATTTAGTATTTAACAATTCTATTGATTTTGTTTATTTGTTATTGTTGTTGTTGTTGAGATTTAGTGTTTAAAGAATCAATGAATTTTGTTGTTGATGTTACTGTTGTTGTTGTTGTTGTTTTTGTTGTTGAGATTTAATATTTAAGGATTCTATTGATTTTGATTTGTTGTTGTTATTGTTGTTGTGGTTGTTGATGAGGAGGATTAATAATTTATCAAGAAATTTGATGTTTTACAGATTAAAATGAAAAAAACAGGTCAATTTTTTTCGTAAATAGGACTTTATCCCACGATTATTGTTAAAAACAGAGGTAAAAAGTAGCACAATATTGAAAAAGCAAAAAATATAGTTGCTCGGGATCGAACCCATGATCAGTGCCACATTTCCCCTCGATTATTCAATAACTGAGGTGTAAACTGATAGCTTTTTATGTCGTCTTTCGTTATCTTGCTTCCGTAGCCTAGATCAAACGCATTTCGCGTCGATGTAAGATGTGTTTTTTATAGTAGTGTTAATTACTTTTGTCAAAAACATCTTCAAGTCATATAATTTTCCTTGTTGAATAAGCTAAATCACTGCAAACCTTTTCAAAATTCCAAACATATTTTGAAGAGAGAGTGATCTTAATCTTGTGGATATGTTCATGCGATTCCTCCATCTTGTGGATTTGTTCTTGAGATTCTACTATCCTAATTTTGTGAATCTGTTCTTGAGATTCCTCCAAACTAGGCTTAGTGGGTCTCATGGTTATCTAATCATTGTACACAAAAATGCACTAAGTCCCAAAATAATTGATAGGAGAGTCAAACTCATTACCTTAGTAGAAATGCCCAGTACGTCGAAAATTTATAACCTGGTCACCTTCTACTTAACATTTTCACACTTGTCATAAAATTTTAACGTCAATAATTCAAATTCTCAGACTAATAGATGCCCTCCAAAAATGTAATTTTTTATCATATGTTCACACAACGGAAGAAAGTTGCATTTTTAGTAAACTTCCGATAATATAATGTTCAAAAAAGTTTGCATACGTCATCATCATCATGATCATTTTTACCAAATTGTCACGTCAATGAATGTGCATACGCTCACCTATCATGATTCTGATTTCCTAAATCATCGTGAGCCACAAAATTAACTCACATTAAAAGAAAATCATTCAATTTAATTTTACTCCAAATTCAAAACGCCAACTGTAAAAAACTAAAGGCCACTTGTCCAGATTCTTTGAGGAAAACTTAAAAGTTTTCTCCCACATATATATATATATATATATATATATATATATATATATATATATATATATATATATATATATATATATATATATATGCACCTTACTCTCTTCATTTTTCTTTTTTTTTTTTTTGCAACTTCTCCTCCTTATAACCCTAAGTGCTTTTATCCTCTACAAGCTTCATCTTTAGTTTCTTCTTCAACTCTTCGAAATTATTTTTATTGATAAATAATTAAAAAGAAATATTTTTAAATATGAGAACAAAAATAAGAGGGAAATTATAAAACAGTGGGCAGATATTTGAAAATTAAAAAGGAAAAAAGAGTGAAGAAACCGAGGGGAACGAAAATAGGGGGGAAAATGGAATTGCATCCATCTGGAACTCACCATGAAAGTATAATATGCTCTTTGTATTGTCCTAACAAAAAATTTCTACTCATAAAAAAATTGGAGATAGTGTCAAATTGAAATGTTTCTGAACCGAGATGAAATATTGGACAAAAGGGAGTTAGTGCCGCAAGAATATTTTAAAAATATTAGATATATATATATATCGAGCAGCCACATACTATTATGCTATGTTTTTGCTATCTCTTTTGTTCAAGTGTTCGATAGAATCTAATACGGTAAAGTCTTACACATATCATCTCAAACTTTAAGAATATGAGATTACCAACATAGTCTTCTAAACTATATATAGAGCACACGCAGTTCTTTGGTTAACAAAAACAAGAAGCCAGTGAAAGACATCTAGCTGAATAATTATATGTTGATTGTCTCGTGGAGTTCCTCTGAATGCTTCATATAAGAGGCTATGTCCATAGCCATTAGATATATAGTCCTTCTTCAATGAAGTGTTTGGGGGAACTCCTTGAATTCAACCAACAATGTCCATAAAAAAAAGCTACATTTAAACGGTCTTGCTCTTTTTTCTCCTATTCTACAATAGATTCTTAGAAAATAAAATTGTTCAAATATTTATAATATTTATTTAATTTTCTATTGTCATATTAAATAGCCTCACCTTTTTCTAATTTTGTTTACATATATTATTTGTAAATGTTTCTTTTGAAATGACGTGTATTTTCAAAATCAATAAATTATCAAGTCAGCAGTGCATATATATTATGAACTGGCTTTTATATCTTATTTAAGATAACCCGCTTTAGTATATGAAACTTTAAAATAAAATTTACTAACTGAATTAAATAAATATGTAATAGTGAAAACATATGTATGATCATTGATTTGTTGTGTTCTTGTCTCCCATGATCTTATGCAATCAATATGAAAGTTGAAAAATGAAAGTGACGTTTTGTCCTTCTTGGCTGTCTATTTTTTGAAGCCTATATAAAAGGATGACTATTTCATTGAAGATAGAGAATTATTCAATGAAATTGAAACACAATTGAAAAGAGAAGTTACTATGCAATAATATACAAGAGAGAAAATATTCATCCAAGAGAGATTGAAAAACCTAAAGAGTTGTTCCTCATTTTTGTTTTAACTTTTGTTCTCTATCATTGTTGTAAACACAAAGAGTTGGGCTCATATTTGGGTAATCATTTGATCTTCATTGTAGATTTAAATATGCTTTTTTAGAAGTAATGTCGTAAACACTTTGATTATAATCTTTTGAGATTTATTTCTTCAAGTGACTAGGTGATAGTCTGTATACTTGAGAGGGCTAAGTCATTTTTGAAAGCGAAATCTCCTTGGCGGATGTACAATAGTAACCCTGTTTAAGGTGAACTTGTATAAACCAACTATAACCCAATTCAAACCTCCCTTTCTTGTATTTTTTTCAACCTTCAATTCGTTACTACGGGAGAAGCATTCAACAACAATTGAGAAAGATATATAATCACGCGGGACCAGGCGTTGTCATGTAGCGTGTGGTTTTATATGGGTTACTTACAATCACGGATCAGGGAACTTTGTGGAAAACTGGAAAGCACACGTCCTATCACAACGGTTGGTTCAAAGAACCGTTGTGATATACATAAAGGTCCATGGTTCGATTCTCAGAAGCGCCATTTTGATATTTTTATTATTCTGGATAACGTGCGAGATATTACAACAGTTGTGTTATTTAACCGTTGTGAATCTTTCTGCTGTAGTAATAAATTTAATCATGCTTTTATTATTTTCCCCATTTTTGAACTTGTATTTTGTGGATCATACCATAACAGAATAATCCCAGCCAAACATACAATTTAAATTTGTGATATAGTTATAATAATAATAATAATTGTATCATAATAACAATAAAATTTGGATTAGGAACCAAAAATTGTATATTACTTCGAAATCAAAATGTCACAATTAAAACAACCTCCAGTTTACACACTAAAAAACATGACATAAATATATGTTGGTGTTTTGTCTCTTCGTGTCTTGTCTCTTGGTGTCTTCTCTCTTGGTGTCTTGACATATAAATACCTATGATTTCGAATAATCATACTTAAATTAGTAAAAATACGTATAAATTATAACATATAATTAATATATTATGAATTAATAATAACATACTTACTTTGTTAATTTTCTCATATGCCTTCTTCATCATAAACCAAAATAATATGCACAACATCTCCATCAACTTTATCATATGAGGTATGAACTTGTGTTGTGTAAGAAGGAGTGAATGGAATATTAAGACTTTCATAACTAAGAGGAAAGTGTTTTTCTTGGAGAACGATTGACAGTTTCCCCGATATGTCAAAAGTGTCGGTCACATAGATGTTTACAGTGATTTCTAGTAAACAACCGCTAGTCTTCCAATTTATTGATTATTATTGGTTACTTGCAGGATCGACTAGATTGATCCTAGGACACATGTGTCATAACTCATTTCTATGTTCATACCCATTATCTTGATGAATTTATATTGTATGTTAATGTCGAATGTGAGATTCTTAAGAAATATCTCTAAGATTGTCTATAGAAATAAACTGACTGAATGTACAAAGGAAAGGCTTCGAATTAGACTTAAGATTTAATACTTGAATGTAAAGATAAGGAGTTTCTGAGAATATAACAGTTTCTGGAAATATGAAGTGTTTGAACAAAAGGATAAAGTAAAAGTGAAGTTTCTAAAGAGATAAATGTGTTTGAAAGCAAGTAAAACAAGGAAATAAAAGGAAATAGAAAGATTTAAGAGCAAAAATACTGTAAAAGTGAAAGAAATATAAAAAGACTTGTATTGAAATTATAAAGAATCATGATGTTCAATACGTACATTTTGTCTTCTAACTCGTTTCCTTTAAGTCACGGTAATTTGAGTGTTTGAGATTTTTTAGTACACGAAATGAACACACTAATTCTAACATAAAAACACCTATTTATAGTATCCTGACCCTAACGGTCCTACTCTAAAATCATGCCACGTTCGAAGCATGCAGGCTTCTTACGTTTACTGACTTCCACGCGTCTTCTAAGAATGGCGCTCTTATTTGAAATTTGAACCCTGTGTCAGCGAAGTATTTTGCTAGTTTTCTTCGATTCGAATTAAACCATTTGCCTGGACCGCTTCCAATTCTGGCACATTTGCACAAAGGAACTCTTTATATGCTTATTCGAAATATTGTTTTGAAATCCAATTATTCTTTATTCGAAATTTCCAGCTAACAAATTGCCCCTCAAGAACATGTATTTCAATAGATATAAAGAAATACTTGTTTTTGAATTATCCATGCAATTTCGAGAGTATCAAAACTCATGATGACAATACTGCACACGATGGCAGAGTAAGTGTCCAACTTTCTACAAAACGTCCAATCATCATACCTAAACGCGCAATCACAGCAGTTATAGCTAATAATTAGCAGCAAAACGTCACTTCCCTAGGAAGTTCAAAAAATCCACCTTTTCTCTTTCCAATGAGGGAGTTACACGTATCCCACCTTTTTTCAAAGGTCAAAAACCTTTAAACCGTTGAGGAAGGCTATAAAAGCACTTCATCTTCTTCAATCTCCTGCCCGTCCCACATGATTTCCCTATCCCATTGGAATCCATTGGGACAAAGGGTTAAAGAATAGTAAGCGTTCTCATTGGGCTCGAAATATTCCTCAGGCGGGTGACATGGCCCTATGTTGGCCATATTTCGATCGAAGTTTCTTTTGTCCACGTTGTTGATTTCTGTCATATAGTAACTTTGGTCTGCTTCTATGTTTTCGACAATTCCATCGTCTTTCCACAACAGCAACCTTTTATGCATCGAAGAAGGCACTGCGCCAATTCCATGGATCCATTCCCTGCCAAGAAACAGATTGTAGTTTGCCTTCGCAACAATGACCATAAACATTGTTTGTCTTGTGAGGGAACCAACTGTCAAGTTAACTTGTATTACTCCCAAAGTCTTACCAACCCTTCCTTCATAATTAGAAAGCACCATGTTGTGAGGTCTAACATCTGAATCCTGCATGCCTATCCTTTTTAGCATGAATCGAGGCATCAAATTAACAGCAACTCCACCATCCACCAGAACCTTGTTCACACCATATTGCTCCACCTTTGCCCTGATGAATAAGGGTTTTAGATGGTTCTTCATTCCTTCATCTGGCTTTTCGAAGAAAGCGTTTTGCTCTTCGATCGCTCCATTGTTCATCACATAATAACACACTGGCCTATGTCTGGCCATTTCGTCCTTGTCAGTCTCCTCACCAGCATAAACCTCTGTATCATGATTGTACTCACAAGGCAGCACCGAAACTACATTGCAGTTTGCATTAAAGAAGGATTCCCCCTCCGATTCGAAGTCATCAGTCATCAAGTCCTCTTTGTTTGCAGCCTCCTTCTGAGTCTTATTTTCTTCAGTGTCTTTCTTTGGTGAAAAAAGTTTCCTGGACACTGAGGGTTTGCCCCCAGTCTGGTTCACTGATGTTGGGTTATTGGTACTAGATTCTCCTATCCCCATAGGCTTCGAATCCCTTTCTGCTTTTTTATTTCTCTGGTGTCTGCGCCACTGAGAGCGAGACATTGGATTTTTGCCTTTGTAATTCTCCAGTCTTATTTCTTCCCTCCTATTTGAATTGAATTGCTTCCTGTAAGCCATCACAGTCCTGCCTCCTTGGTCATAGCTGCGCCACTTCCCTTTTCCCTTATCAGCCTTCACCTGCAGCCATCTGTCAGTGGGGATTTCTGCAGGTAGTTTAAAGGAAACTTTCTTTGCTCCCCTGGGGTAAGGGCTATCTGGCCTCCTTGGCATATTTCTGCCAGTGTTAACAGGATTCGAAGGCATTCTGCCTTGGTACCCCCAGCCTAATGCAAACGGAATTCTCTCGAACGCTTCAGCCATTTCTTTATCATACACCGCTGCACATCTGGGACATATTAAACACTCTGTTCCAATCTTGTGGCAACGAACCAAGAATTCGAGCAGACTTTCATCAGCTTTTGGATAGACTCTGTACAGTTGGTTGTCTTGCCTCCAATTGACCCCTGTTCGTTCGCGCTGGGCCCTTTCGAACTCAACAGCAATTCTGGGGTTGCAGATGATGCTGCACCTTGGGCACAACAACTTATCCTGGCTTTTCTTATGACAGTGGAAGAGGTATTCGCGCAAACTCGCGTCATTTCTAGGTAAGTTCTCTCTTCTTTTCTCTCTCTCCCTCTCCAAACAGCGTTCCACTTCTTCCATTTCAGCGTTGGGCTGTTCGAAGTCCACCATATTTACTCCCAGCATTTGACCATCAGAAATTTTGACTTCTTCAAATTTCATCCTGAGACCCTCAGTGGCCTCAGTTAATTTTTTGTCACTTAGTATCTTTGCTTAGAGCACCTTTGGGAGGCCATCAGTAGCCTCTCTTTCGTTCTTGATCAAGATGAAGTTCCCATCCTCTTCGAATTCCACTTTCGACTCAACTTTCCTCTCAGCAATTTCTACTACACTGATATCCAGAGGTTCAGCATAGCTAGTCTCCGCCATCAGCAACGGATCCGTATCAACTTTAATTGGATTCTTCCCTTTGTCTGAGAACTTCAGCCTGCCATCTTTGATTGCGTTTTATATCAGATCCCTGAAAAGAAAACATTGTGAGGTTTTATGGCTTAAAAGTTGTGATATTTACAAAAGCCCCTCTTCTTCCTTTGTTCCAACAGAGGAATCTTAAGGTTAGGAGGAACTATTAACTGGTCATCTTTAACAAGCAGATCAAATATTTCATCACATTTAGTTATATCGAAAGTATAGATTTTCTTAGGGAATTTATCATTCTTTTCACTTTCGACAGAATCCTTTCCATTGGAAGGAAGCAGAAATTTGCAAGCATAAGAGGGTGCTTCCTTCAGTTCTGCAAGATCTATTTCGAACTGATCGAAATCATAAGGGTCTTGAGAATCATCTATGTTCTCCTTTTCGGCCTCTATGTAGGTTATTCTCTCTTCCTTATGATTTTTACTAGCCCTAGCCTTTTCAGCTTTTAATCTTTCGACCTGACGAACTCTGTCTGCTAGTTGGGCTATATCTCTAAGATACTGTGTATCCAATTTCTTTCGAATGGAATAATCTAGGCCCCCAGCAGCCATTTCGACCAATTCATGTTCAGGGACCACTGTGAAGCATCTAGATTTTAATAAACGGATCCTATTCAAATAATCATCTATTGGTTCCGTGAATTTTCTCTTAATGCTTGCTAATTCTTTGAGACTAATTTTAGACTGACCCATGTAAAATCGTTCATGGAAAAGTCTTTCTAAATAAGGCCATGTGTCCACAGATCCAGGGCGTAGGGTGGTGAACCAAGTAAAGGCGTTCTTCGTTAGAGAACTTGGGAAGTATTTTATCCTAAGTTTTTCATTATTTGTTATATCTCCTGCTTCGGTTAAATATCTCGCTATATGTTCCACTGTTGATTCACTCGTGTCTCCAGCAAATTTTGTGAATTTAGGGACTTTAAAGCCCCTGGGTAATTTTGTTTGCAGAACATAGTCTACAATAGGAGATGTGTAATTTGGCCTCCTAAATCCTGAATTTAAACCATTCTGGGCAATTATTCTTTCGATCATGGTGGTGAGGTTATTTTCTGCCACTAAATTGTCATTTCTAATTCTATGAACAATTTCGTCTGCATTTTGGTCCCTATTCACCATCATTATTGGTCTAGGCTATTCATTCTGAACTTCCTGAACTTCCTGGTTCCTTAATCTTACCCCTATATTTCTCTCTTCGACCACTTGTATGGGGGGTCGAATCTGTTCGATCGTGGGTTCTTCGTTTCGAATCACCACTGGGTTTTGCCTACGTCTCGCAGGCGCATCAGGGGCACCAAAAAAATCTGCTATTCTGGCCATCTGGGCTGCATTTTCTTGGTTTGTTCTATTTATATTCTGGATTAGGGGATTGAAAATAGCATTCATTTCGCGGGCTAGGATTCCTACCATATCATGATTGCTATCATCCATCTGTTGCCTAAGCGCTGCTTGACTATTAGTTGTAAGGGTAGGCAACTGGGCGAAGTTTCCTATATTCTTGGAATTTGTACCCAAATGGTTCATTCCTGAACCAGAACCTTGGAGTGGGGACGAAGTTGATGCATTATGTAACCCTGCCATAAACGAAGTTGGCATTCCATACGGAGGGTTTCTGGGTCTCAAAGGTTCGAAACCTGGAGGCCTAGTGGGGGTCGAATACTGTTGATTCCCTACGTGTGGCACAGTTTGTATTGAGGACACGTTTGATGGCATTTCTAATGTACTTACTGGGACCGTATTCGAACTTCCAACAGGGATGGTATTGGAGGCCTCAATCGAACTTGAGACGATTGTTGCATCCCCCTGTGGGGGATTTTGTCCCCTATCTCGGTTGGTTGTGTTAACCATTGTTTTGGTACGTTGTCTTCTAGGTATATGTGGATTATTATTCTTTATTTTTCCGCTTCGAAGGTTCATGTACCGAAACGCGCTCCAAACTCAGAAGATCCTAAAATTCTCTAATCGGTTTGATAAAACATTTTATTATGACACTGTCCCACCGGGTGTGCCAATTTGTTTATAGTGATTTCTAGTAAACAACCGCTAGTCTTCCAATTTATTGATTATTATTGGTTACTTGCAGGATCGACTAGATTGATCCTAGGACACATGTGTCATAACTCATTTCTATGTTCATACCCATTATCTTGATGAATTTATATTGTATGTTAATGTCGAATGTGAGATTCTTAAGAAATATCTTTAAGATTGTCTATAGAAATAAACTGACTGAATGTACAAAGGAAAGGCTTCGAATTAGACTTAAGATTTAATACTTGAATGTAAAGATAAGGAGTTTCTGAGAATATAACAGTTTCTGGAAATATGAAGTGTTTGAACAAAAGGATAAAGTAAAAGTGAAGTTTCTAAAGAGATAAATGTGTTTGAAAGCAAGTAAAACAAGGAAATAAAAGGAAATAGAAAGATTTAAGAGCAAAAGTACTGTAAAAGTGAAAGAAATATAAAAAGACTTGTATTGAAATTATAAATAATCGTGATGTTCAATACATACATTTTGTCTTCTAACTCGTTTCCCTTAAGTCACGGTAATTTGAGTGTTTGAGATTTTTTAGTACACGAAATGAACACACTAATTCTAACATAAAAACACCTATTTATAGTATCCTGACCCTAACGGTCCTACTCTAAAATCATGCCACGTTCGAAGCATGCAGGCTTCTTACGTTTACTGACTTCCACGCATCTTCTAAGAATGGCGCTCTTATTTGAAATTTGAACCCTGTGCCAGCGAAGTATTTTGCTAGTTTTCTTCGATTCGAATTAAACCATTTGCCTGGACCGCTTCCAATTCTGGCACATTTGCACAAAGGAACTCTTTATATGCTTATTCGAAATATTTTTTTGAAATCCAATTATTCTTTATTCGAAATTGCCAGCTAACAATAGAAAACGTTTGTTTGCTTGAGATGCCATGATAAAAAGTTCGTTCATAAAAGATACCTTACAAAGGTCAACCCGTGTGAATCCTATGTCGTCAATGTGTACACCATTGCTATTATTCGGAATCCACATTCATTTAAATAAAGGCACTTTGAAACTAACATAATCAATATCCCAAATCTCTTCAATGACACCATAGAAAGCGGTAGTTTCTAATACATGATTCTTATCTTTCGAACTAGAGAAATTCATTGATTTGGCTTTAACCATAACCCCATTATTTTTGCATTGTACTTCGATCATCTTTTGATTTTGTATAAAAGTTATATTGACAATGTCGTATGCTGACCAACTTATGACATTCAATTTTGGCTCGTACTATAACCACTTAAGTATCTCGGAGGCACTACGATCAATAGATACCCTGTTATTAAACGAATATTTGAATCTCTTGTTATGCTCTATCAACAACAACTTGTCGGTCATTCGGGGATATTTGTTCTTCAAAAGTCTTTTGTGAGTATCTACATAAGGTTACACTTCATCAATATTTTTCAATATATAGAAATGTGCTTGAATAACTACATCTCGAGCCATTGATGTAACACTTAGATCTTGAATAAATCTTCTGTTTGTGTGATCAACATGATGAGACTTTGGAATGCCTATAAAATCTTCTTCTGACAAATAGTTTATACAAAACTCAACAGCTTCTGCAGTGAAGTACCTTTCAACAATAGAAGCTTCCGGTCGGGGATGATTCTTCGTATGTCCTTTAAAGATTTTCATATATCGCTCTATTAAAAATATCCACCTTAAATAAACTAGACCACAAAATATGATTTCTCTTACTAGATGAACAAATAAGTAATCCATAATGTCAAAAAATGATAGATGAAAGTACATCTCCAATTGGCACAAGATTATGGCTACATCATCTTCTAATTCATCTAATTTTTTGAAATCAAGACACTTATTACATATGGAATCAAAGAACACATACCTCTTTTTCCAAATATTTTTCACAACTGACCCTTTTTATTTTTTATCTCTTTCTAAAGACAACATTAATGTGTTCTTGTGGTTGATAAATTTCATCCCCGGTTAAAGGTTTGGGAGCCATAGCAAACTCCCGCTCTCCATTAAAAGTCTTCTGCAATCTACGATAAGGACGGTCGGGTTTTTGAAATTTTTTATGCTTAAGGTAAACGATATTTTTTCCAAACTCAAGTTGGTGATAACAGGTAGCAGATTCACACATAGGACACGCTTTATGTCCTTTGACACTTGTTTACAGTGATTTCTGGTAAATAACCGCTAGTCCTCCAAACTATCAAATAATCTTAATGACTGTTATTTAATCTCTCTGGTAACTTGCAGGATCGACTAGATTGATCCTATGGGGTGTTGATCGTTTGGATAACTCTAATTGTAAAACTGATATTCATAGTTATGATTTGTATTTGGAATGTTTTATTGACGTTCAACTCACTTCGATTACCATATTGAAAGGATCTAATGACATGATCAAATAAAAACATACGAAACTGAATTGTATGAATAAAGATTCGATTGCAAAGAAATGTTTAAATGCAGAAATAAGTAAGTAACTTTGAAATATAAAGACTTTAATGTAAAAAGCATGAATATAAAAGCTTGAAATGTAAAAGAGTTTCTGAAATGTAAAAGATTCGAATAGAAGAAAAACGTTTAAATGCAAGAAATATGTAAATGACTTCGAATGAAAAGATATTTGAATGACATTGACATGAAAATGGAAGGTAAACTGGAAAAGGTAAAGAGTTTTACTGAATCATAAATGTTTGGTGTTATCATACGTACATTGTTCGAGCATTCGTTTCCCTAGCCATGTGGTATTTTGAATGTTTACTGAATTTTGTACATTAGATATGACACACGAAATCCTAATACTAAGACTTCTATTTATACTACTTCGACCATAACGGTCTTGCCTATAAGATTCTTCCACGTTCAGAACATGCAGAACACTGCTCCTCTCTAGCTTCCACGCGTCTTCGAACGCTCCAGAGCATATATATTTGAATTCCAACATCCCGCTCGCGTTCGAATTTCAAATGTTTTTGCAATCTTCGCTTCGAATTCATTTCACAGACACAGTCTCGATACCACTTCGAGGCTTCTTTTAAATATATCTTCACAACTATCACTCGAAGCTCCGAGCTTTGACATGTCCGTTCGAAGAACCGCTTCTACCATTCCGAACTGTAACATTGTGCTTTATTCCAACGAAACATCCATATTGCTTCATTTCGAACTGTATCATCAAAATCTTCAGCCAACAAAATGCCCCTTTAAAATATGTATTTCGATCCTTTGAGAAACACTTATTTTAAATATATTTGCAAGAATTTGATGTGACCTTTGAGTAATCATAGCATTTATTGTGTATGACCCCAATCACGTCAATCACGACGCCTCTTGGATTTCTTAACCGCCTTGAATCAGTATTTCACAGTATGGTGCAGTTATAAAACAATGATTATTATTAATCACGCCTATTACCAATATCAGCCTTTACGCCACCTCCTCCTCAATCCAACCCACGACTCCCACGTATCCTAGTCTCACTTAGTGGATGTTTAAACTTCCACACTATAAAAACTAATCAACGTAGTCTTTTATTCTTTTTCCACATTCTGAAACTTTTTCTTCCTCTCTTCTTACTAAAACCCTAAAACTTCCAACAATCTTCAACAATGTCTTCAACAACATCATCCCAGCTGAAGAAAACTTCCAAGAAGAAAAGCAAGAACACAGGAGCAATTATGGAAAGCAAGGTTGGTACTTATCAAGGTCAATCTGTGCTTATTCCTCAAATAATCTCCAAGGAAAAGGAAATGCTTTACGCCTCTCAGGTATTGATTCCAACTAACGCTGCTGGAAAGAGGTTTGCTCTAATGGGTCCTCTTACCGTTTTTGAAATCTTGAAAGATACTAGAAAAATCTTCCCTGTCTGTTACAACCTTAAACCATTGTTTAATAAGATGGATATCCCCAAGATAGGCGAGTCTTCTGATTCGAATCCTATAGAAACTCCAAACGTTCCCCCAAAAGATCCCTTTGTGTTAGACTATGTGAAGAGCAACTTTAAACCATTTCGATCCTGCCCCACCTCTGACATAGCCTACCAAAACTGGCTCACCAAAGTAGAAGCCAAGAAATCCCAGCAATGGGAGGAATTAGGAATCTATAATCTGATTAAGTTATCGAAACCAGGCTTCACCTATAGTCATCCATTGTTATTCGCATCCTTATATTTCTGGGACAGCACCTACAACACCTTTCATCTCCCTGGAGGAATGATAACACCCACATTTTTCGATATAGCAGCCATCACTGGTTTGTCACCAGTAGGGGAAACCTACATCCTTGATAATGAAGAACACTCCAGCATTATTGACTTCGAAGTCAAATTAGCCAGTTTTTCCAAATTCATTAGCCATTACCACACTGAAGGAGATAATGTGTCAGATGTGGAACATATTGCTTTTCTCACTCTATGGTTATCAAGATACGTATTCTGTAGCAGGTCCTTACAAGTAGCAAGTAGGTTCATCCCTCTAGCTAGAGACTTACATGAGAATAGGAGGGTATGTTTGAGCAAACTGTTACTTGTTGATCTTTACGAAAGCTTAAGATCAGTCGTTTCGAGTTTGAAATCCCATACCCCCAAAAACATCCTTCTAGCTGGCCCCTTCTGGTTACTCCAATTATGGCTTAATGCCATGTTTGAACCCTCATTATCAACTGCTGACACCGTTGTTGAACAAGATCCGGAGATAGCGGATAGAATTATTGAAGGTACAAGGCTGCGAAAACTCACCCCTAGTGATGATAAAGATGACTTCAAGGTCCTTTTCTCAAACTACATCATGATTTTTTACAAAAGACACAAATTTGAAGAGACCATGGCACCCTTTGCCTCAAGGACTGATGGACCATCATGGTTCACCATGTCTCTTTCAGAAGAAGTTAAAAGTAAAGAAATTCAAGATATATGGAAAGCCTTTTTGCTTCCTAGATTAATTTCCTCACGAATCACTCCTTCCAAGAATCAAATCTTCCTCTTTGCCTATCAACCTAACTTTGTTTCTAGACAATTTGGCCTGTGTCAGCTAATCCCTGAACCTCTGTTCCAAACAGAGAGTGCCATCACTTCTGGTCGAACCTTTAAAGCAAGGGAAGCCAAACTGCAACAGGAACAATATCAAGGCTTCGCTCAATTTGAACTACTACCCTTTGAACCCAAACACCTCACAACGAAGGGTTTTCTGGAATGGTGGACTAAGTTCTACCAATCTTATATGTTCGATACCCTCTCCATTCAACAGAAACTAACTGATGCGCTCGATGTGCAGGTACACTCCAAGAAAGGTATGTTCACTCACGCCAAAGAGATTAGGGCTTTTCAAAATTATTTCGAAACCACTTATGATCCCACACACTTGGAATCCACTGTGCATCAAGCGGCTGAGACCTTGAAGGAAAAATTTAAAGAAAAAATTTCTAAGCTCAAACTTCCTTCAGGGTTGTCACCTGAGGATAAGTATAGGTTGGCACTCGAAATGCATCCACCTAAATTCCCTAGATTGCCTACCTCAGAACTGGCTCTGGCTTGGTTTCCTCCATACCCTTGGTGGTTCACTTGCAAAGAAATGTTCAAATACCTTCAAAAGAAACCAAAGCCATTTGAGACTGTGACATGGGCTCGTTATTGGCTCCATGATTTCCCAGGACATCTTCGCTATGACCTTTCTGCCATGTCGATTATATCTAATCAAGGCGCAGGTGCGAATGCTTGGGGAAATCCCAAATGTTTCTTAATTTCTTCATTTTTAACTTTTACCTTAATTGTTTCGATTTTCAGCCATCAGGATAAAGTCCGTTGCTTCGAAGTATAAAGAAGGAAGTGACTCCCAACAATCTATCGAAGCCACTGATGATGTGACCTTATCCATACCAACAACAACTACTGTAACAACAACAACACCAGTAATAACAACTGTTCCAACTCCACAGGTAATCAATTAGCCCTGATGTTTCGAATAAACTGAAGTTCATGATTTAGATCTAACTCATGTTTGAATCTTTTCAGACTAACAAACTCCCACCAACCACTCCGAAGAAAAGGAAAACAAGCACTACTGGGAAGAATCCCAATGTTGGAGGGAATTCACCAACCGCTTCGAAGAAGAAGCAGAAGAAAGAAGCTTCCAAACGCGCTGAACCAACTGGCATTTCTGGACTCGATTCCAGAGATGCTGCTCCCTCAACTAAATCCAAAAATCCACCTTCGACCTCCAACGTAATGTTGGAACATATAGATAACAACCTTTCCTCTGAGAATCCATAGGTAAATTGAACTCGAATTTTTTAACAAAAATAGTTATTCATTACCTTGGTGCATGCTCTTAATATTCTTTGTCTCTGTAGGACATTTTGAACCCAACTCCTGTTACTTCGACTCCTCCATCTCAGACTGCTGCTCCCATCAACTCTTCTCCTCATGGGGTCTCCAGTAACCTGGTGCAAAACAAAGAATCCTCCAACATGGAGGTTCCGACTGGGGCTTCAGAGAAACAAGATGACCAAAGCACTTCTCCTCCTTTGAAAGAAACGAATGAAGCAACGCTTCATGAATCTGCAGAGATTTTACCAGAAACCTCTCTTCAAAAGTCTCCTCTCGAAACCCTTCAAGAGAACCCAAAGGACATTCATGCTGAAGAGGAGAAGGCTGATTCTGATCAAGAGAACGAAGAATCTGCAGAGGAAGGATCCGAGGAAGAAGATGCCCAGAATGGTTCGACTGCTGGAACAGAGTCAGATGCCAATAGCAGTGAGAACAATAACATCGAAGTGGTGGATCTGGTTGATAATGAAGAAGGCAATGAGCAGGAAACAAGTGAAGGCGATGGTGTGGAGACCAATGAGCCTATGGAAGTCGAACTAGAGGTGACTCCCTTGCGTATGGAACTTCCTCAATCGTCTCAATCTCAAATGACTGAAGAGGAGCTAGCTCTCCTAAGACGAAATGACCCAATTGGGTATATGAAGGCTAAACTAGCTCAAAGGGACATTCCTCTTGCTAGGGCTGGTACTAGTTCGACTAACAATCCATTGCCCTCAGATGATAGAGTTGTACTCCTTAACAAAATTAGGAGGACAATCCTTGATGTGGACTTGTTCGAAGTGCTCAAGAAGAATAGTACAGCTTGCTATACCATGAAGGAGCTACTTACGCAAGTTAACCTCTCCACCTGCTCTTTTCCAGTCAGTACCATATTATTTGATCATCAATCTTTGTTGGATAACGTAACTGGGTGTCTTCTTCAAGACGAATTTGCTACTAAAAAGGTCCAGGAAAAACGAACTGCCATGGACGCTGCTTATGAGCATGCTTCGAAGCTCTCTAAAGAAGCTAAAGACCAAGCCATGCGTATAAAGCAAGCCAAAACTGACTAGGAAGCTCGAGCTCAGTTTATTCTTCTCTGGGAAAAGCAAATTCAAGAGCTTCAACAAAAGGTTATGGAGGCTCAACAACAACAATTGGCCTATGAAACCAATACTGCTGGCAATTAGTTCGAAGAGCTCCTCAACAAAGGACTTGCAGAAATGGAAGCAGCAGAACAACTTAAGGGAGAAGTAGCTACCCTAGAAGTAGCAAGGCGTTTTACTCAACAAAGGCTTGAGTCCTTTCGGAGTACTTTTAATAGATTGAGGAACAATGCCTATTTTTAAATCTCTGTTCATTTAATTAGTTTTGAAACTTGGTTGAATTTTGGTCTGTAATATCCAAACAACGCCATTTTGGCAATCTATCTTACCATTTTGGCATTCCTTTATAATGTTTCGATTACGTTGTTATTATTCGAATCTCTTGCAGGCGTGGCTTATATTTCTTTAAATATTTCCCATTAACCTTTAGGATTTGCTTATCATCAGCCAACTCTTCGATTTCATATGCATTGTTTGAAAATATCTTTACTATTCGAAAAGGTCCTTCCCAATGAGGTGACCATTTACCTAATGTTTTATTTTTCTTGTCCATGGGCAATATGACTTTCCAGACTAAGTCATTAATAGTGAATGCTTTTCCTTTCACCCTTTTGTTATATGCCATGGCTACCCTTTCCTTTTGTCTCATTAGGATTTCCAATGCATGTAATCTAACTTCATCTAACTCAACTCACTCATTCATCATCATCTCCCAATATAATGCAGATGGGATTTCGTTTTGTCTTTGAATTCGAACTGATTATAGATGAATTTCTACTGGTAGAACTGCATCATGACTAAATGTTAGTTGGAAAGGCGTGGTGTTAGTAGCTTCTTTAGGAGATGTTCTACAGGCCCATAGTATTTGGTCCAAAGTCTTGTGCCAGTTCCTTGGCTTTTTACCAACATGTTTCTTAATTAACCCTATTATCACTTAATTGGCTGCTTCGACCTGACCATTTGCTTGAGCATAATATGGTGTTGATGTTAATAACTTGAAACCCATCTCCTGAGCAAATTCCTGCATCTTTCTACCAGTAAACACAGAACCTTGGTCTGTGGTTATGCTCTCTGGCAATCCGAACCTATAGATAATTTGTTTCTGTATGAACTCAATAATAGCCTCTTGATCAGCAGCTATTAATGGTATTGCTTCTATCCACTTGGTAAAATAATCTATTCCTACCAAGATATATTTTTGTCCTTTAGACGAAGCAGGGTTAATTTCTCCTATTAAATCTAACGCCCATCCTCTGAAGGGCCATGGTTTAATGATCGAATGTAACTCACTTGCAGGAGCATGTTGAATACCTGCATGTTTCTGGCATTCTTCACACCCTTTAGCAAAGTTTATACAATCTTTGAGCATGTTGGGTCAATACATGCCATATCGAAATAGCAACCATTTCATTTTATGACCTGCTTGATGTGCCCCACATGCCCCATTGTGGACTTCTGACAATGCTAAGTATGCCTCACTTTCTCCTAGGCATTTCAGTAATACGCCTTCCTGGGTCTTTTTGAACAATTCATTTCCCATGAGGACATATGATAACGCTCTATATTTTATCTTCCTATCAACATTCAAAGTTGGATTTGCTAAATAACTCACAAGTGGACTTCGCCAATCTGCATCTGATAAGGTGTCTATGGCTAATACTTCAAATCCCTGTTTATCAGCATAACCTAAATTTATATTCTCTAGATTTGATGGTATGAAACTAGTAGCCATAACCCTACCTCTTAATTTGACCAAGTCCTCAAAGTTTTTGGTAGAAACTTTATAACCTGAAGCCAACTGTGCTAAGTCATTTGCTTCTTGGTTTTCTATTGTTGGTATATGTTGAATATCCATGTATTCAAATTTTCTAAGTAGCCTGTTAACTATGACGAAGTATGTCATCATATTTTCCTTTATGCATTTGTACTCCTTTGTTATTTGCTTGACCACTAACTTTGAGTCTCCTTTAATTTCGACTCTAGTTGCCCCCAATTCCAACAAAGCTTCAAGTCCAACGATAAGCGCTTCGTACTCAGCTCCGTTGTTCGAACAACGAGGACCATCTAACTTATACTTGAATTTTGTTGGAATTCCTTCAGGAGAAATTATAAGAACTCCAACACCACTACCATCCCTATGGGTCGAACCATCAAAATATAATTTCCAAGGTTGCATTTCAATGTAACCCATGATAGTCTTTTCGACCAGTGAATGGTCCACAATGAAATCAGAAATTACTTGACCTTTCACAGCTCTTAAAGGCATGAAAGTCAAAGAATATTCTGTTAAGGCTAAAGCTCATTTACCAACTCTGCTATGCATTATTGGTTTTGAAAGCATGTGTTTGATAACATCGAAATGAGATGAAACATAAACGTCAACAGGCTTTATATAATACTTAAGTTTCATACAAGAAAAGTACAAACAGAGACATAGCTTTTCTATATTGCTATATCTAGTCTCTGCATCATTTAATACCCTACTTAAATAGTATATGGCTCTTTCGATGCCATTTCTATCCTCTTGTGCTAACATACTACCTATACTAACTTCAGAGGCAGATATGTACAATCTCATGGGCTTTCCCCATGAAGGTGGAGACAAGATGGGAGGCTGAGAGAGATATCTTTTTATCTTGTCAAATGCCTCCTGATGGGCTTCGTTCCACTCGAAGGCTTGGCCTTGCTTCAAACGAAGCAACGGAGAGAAAGCTTGGGTTCTTCCACTTAGATTCGAAATGAACCTTCTGAGAAAGTTAATCTTCCCTAGCAAAGATTGAAGCTCCCTTTTTGATGTAGGTGCTTTCGTCTCCATTATGGCTTTGGTCTTATTTTGGTTGATCTCGATTCCTTTTTTATGAACCACAAAGCCAAGGAAATCTCCAGCCTGCACAAAAAATGCACACTTAAGGGGGTTCATTTTTAAGCCATGTTTTCTCATTCGTTCGAATGATTGGCTCAAGTGATGCAAATGGGTTTCTGCAGATATAGATTTGATGACTATATCATCAATATACACCTGCATAAAGGTTTCAATGAAATCATGGAAAATCGAATTCATTGCCCTTTGATAAGTTGCCCCAGCATTTTTTAAACCAAAAGGCATCACTACCCATTCGTAGGTGCCTAAGGCTCCTGGGCAACGAAATGCTGTCTTGGCAACATCTTCTTCAGCAATAAAAATCTGATTGTACCCAGAGTATCCATCTAACATACTTAAATATTCGAATCCTGCAGCAGAGTCTATTAACATTTCTGCCACAGGCATGGAGTACTCATCTTTAGGGGTTGCAGTATTTAAATCCCTAAAATCTATGAAAATTCTCAGAGAGCCATTTTTCTTAATAAAAGGCACTATATTTGCTAACCATTCGACATACCTTGTGGTTCTGATGAATCTGCAGCGCAGCAACCTTTCGATCTCAGCTTTGATCTTTGTGAGAACCGCTGGTGCGAATCTTCTAGGAGTCTGCTTGATGGGCTTCTTGCCATCCTTGATTGGAAGTCTATGCTCCACTAACTCCCTCTTTAAACCAGGCATTTCATCATAGTCCCACGCAAAGCAATCTTTGTTTCTTTTGAGGACTTCGATCACTTCCTGTTTGAGGCCTGGATTAAGTTTTGCGCTTATGTAGGTTATTATTTTCGTGTTCTCATCCCCCAAATTCACTTCTTCGAGCGGATCCTGCACCAACATTTTGGCACTTGAGTCTATGGGGTCCTTCTCGAAGCCTAAGGGTTCTTTATCATAGATGGCATCTAGCCTTTGATCTATTTCGTGTTCTTCAAAGGGTGAGCCTTTCGAATCATCCCCATTTATTTCGTTCACTTCTACAGCCAATTTATCTATTTCAGCCTCTAAGGCCGCTTTCCATTCGTTCTCAGCCATATAGGCCGAAATCCTTTCGAGGAAGGAAGACTCAATCATGAGCAAGGTTGTCGAACTCCCAGCCTGCTGGCCGTCTTTGTGTAGTACCTTCGACTCCTTCATCTTCACTGACTATTCTTCTATCCCAATACATGCCATCATGGCGAAGGGTCATATAATAGTGTGCATTCCTGGTTTCGTTGATTTCATCGTTAGGGGCACAGGGAGCAATCTTGGCCAAATGTTTGTCATAATTTCTCTTGTCAACTAAGTTGACTGCTGTCATGAAGTAACTCTGGTCCGCTTCGATGTTCTCCACAATCCCATCTTCTCTCCATAAAACCAACCTCTGATGCATTGATGAAGGAACTGCTCCTACGCCATGGATCCACTCTCTTCCCAACAACAAGTTGTAGTTGGCTTTGGCTTCGATCACCATGAACATGGTGGGCCTGCAACTTGATCCTACCGTCAAGTCCAGTTGAACTACCCCCAATGTTTGACCTACTTTCCCTTCATAATTGGATAGGACCATGTTGTGTGGTTTGATGTCACCCTCGCGTATTTCTAACTTTTTCAGCATGAAATGGGGTATTAAGTTAACTGCAGCGCCCCCATCTACTAAGACCTTATTTACGCCATGGGCACCAACCTTTGCCCGAATGAATAATGGCTTCAGATGATTTTTCATAGCTGGCTTTGGGCGCTCGAAAAAAGCATTCTGCTCCTTGACAGCTCCGTTATCCATTACGTAGTAGCACACTGGCCTATGCTTCATCAGATCTATTGTATCATCCTCCTCATACTCCTCGATTTCAGTTTCCTGTCCAAACTCACAAGGTAGTACAGATACCACGTTGCAATTGATATTGAGTGAAGACTCCCCCTCTGATTCGAAGTTGTCCGTTAGCATATCCTCGTCTTCTTCTGGACCTGGTGTTTATTCCTTCGATTCGTTTGGTTGTGCTTCAGAGAAGAGTCTCCTACTAACTGGGGGTTTGTCCTCAGGTTGATTATTTTGTGTAGGTTTATTGGTGCTTGATTCTCCTTGGTTTTTTATCGAAGTTGCTCCTTTGTCTGCCACAGCTTCCCTTTCAGCCTTTCGAATTCTCTGTTGCCTTCGCCATTGTGATATTGACATAGGGTTTCTTCCTTTTTAGTTTTCTAACCTCACTTCTTCCCTCTTCGCCATGTTAAACTGCCTTCTATATGTCATGGCGTGGCGGGCGTTTCGTTCATTGTTTCTCCATTTGTCTTTGCCCTTGTCAGTTCTGACTTGCAGCCATTTGTCTGTTGGTATTTCAGCAGGAATTTTGAACGTTACCCTTCGTGCGCCTTTGGGATGAGGACTATTAGGCCTTCGTTGAGTGTAATTGCTATCGAAATGTTGGCCCATCTGACCAGTCTCTTGGTGGTTCCAGCATGGGGCGAAAGGGATAGTTTCGAAGGCTCTGGCCATACTTTGATCGTACACTGCAGAACACCTTGGGCATACTAGGCATTTGGTTGCCCTTTTGTAACAGTGAACCAGAAACTCCAACAAACTTTCTCCAGCTTTAGAGTAACACCTGAATAACTGGTTATCCTGGCGCCAATTGATGCCAGTTCGTGCCTTTTGTTTCCTCTCGAAGTTTGCAGCAATTCTCTGGTTGCAGATGATGCTGCATCTAGGGCATAGTATCGTTTCAGCATCTCCTTTGTGGCACAACATGAGGTAGTCTTTAAGACTGGCATCCCTAGCATAATTATCCTCCATTTTGTATTTCTCTTTTTCTAAGTATCTCTCCATCTCCTCCATTTCAGAACGAGGTCTCTCCATATCCACCATGTTGACATCTACATCCTCCCCTTTTATGTCATCATCTTCCCATCCTGTAGGTTTGACATCTTCGATTTGGATTTTTGAACTTTCTGGGGCAGAATACTTCACCAATTAGTCAAACTTTCCACTGGGTTCTCCCAAAGTATCCCATATTTCTTTCTGAGGGGAGGGTGACTTTGTGATCTGGACTTTCTCCAGTTTTAGCCTCAGGCCTTCAGTAACCTGTGTCAATTCTTACTTTTGGTTCTCCTGGCCTTCAGTAGCCTGGATCTCTTTCGAAACAGCCAAAGGTACTGCTTTGATCGAAGCCTCTAGTTGCTTGTGGAGGTCCTCAGTGACCCCCCTGTTGACTTCGACTAATACCCAGTTCTCATTCTCAGTGCTTTTTTCTCCTAATGGAGTGTCATCTTGATCTGCTTCCACCATATTGATTTCTCCAATGTACGCAGGCTCAGAGTAATTGGTGTCTGCAACATCCAAAGGGTCTTCATCTACTTTCATTTTTGGTTTGTCAGCGAATTTCAATCTGCCATCCTTAATTGCACTTTGAATCAGATCCCTGAAAAGAAAACACTGTGAGGTTTTGTGGCCCAGGAAACTATGATATTTACAAAATCCTCGCTTCTTTCTTTGATCTAAAGGAGGTATTTTGACATTCGATGGCACAATGAGTTGGCCATCTTTGACAAGCAAATCAAAAATCTCGTCACACTTTGTTACATCGAAAGTATACACCTTCTTTGGGAATTTGTCACTTTTCTCATTTTCAACAATCCCTTTCCCCTTTGTGGGAACTAATAATTTACAAGAGTAAGGTGGAGCCTGTTTCAATTCAGCGAGATCAATTTCGACCTCTTCGAATTCAGGATAATCTTCTGCTTCCTCAGCTCCAACATAGGAGACCCTTTCTTTCTTGTTATTTTTAAAAACTCTGGCCTTTTCGGCCTTTAGCCTTTCGACTTGTCGAACCCTATCGGCTAATTGAGCCATGTCCCTCAAGTATTGTGTGTCTAATTTCTTTCGAATAGAGTAATTCAGGCCGCCAGCTGCCATTTCGACTAACTCATGTTCAGGAACTACTGTGAAGCATCTAGATTTCAAAAGTCTGAACCTATTCAGATACTCATCTATGGGTTCAGTAAACTTCCTTTTGACACTGGCTAGTTCCTTCAGACTTATTTTAGATTGTCCCATGTAGAACTGTTCATGGAATAATCTCTCCAACAGAACCCGAGTATTTATGGACCCAGGAGGCAAAGTGGTGAACCATGTGAAAGCGTTCTTAGTTAGGGAACTTGGGAAATATTTGATCCTAAGATCTTCATTATTTGCTATATCTCCTGCTTCGGTTAGATACCTGGCTATGTGTTCGACCATTGATTCATTGGTATCTCCAACAAACTTTGTAAACTTAGGGACCTTATATCCCCTTGGTAAATCAGTATGCATTATGTAATCTAATATAGGAGAGGCATAATTTGGCCTTCTAATTCCTGTATTGAGGCCATTTTGGGCCATGATCCTCTCTATCATGGTGGTTAAATTATTTTCTGCCAAGATGTTATCGTTTCGAATTCTGTGAACGACTGCATCAGCATCTTGATTTCGTCCCACCATGACAACTCCTCTAGGTTGTTCTTCTCGAAACTCTGGGACTTCTAACCTTTCGATCCTTGCCCCTGGTTCTATAATTTCCCTTTGTGGGTCTTGAATCACTAGGGCTTCTAACCTTTGTGCTCTTGCCCCCAAATTAACCCCCTCTCTGACTGGTCTATAGGGTGGGTCATTAGTAATTTGTTCTATGATAGGTATGTTTGCTCGAACAACTGCCTGGTTCTGTCTACGCCTTTCTTGTGGTTGATAAATTTCATCCCCGGTTAAAGGTTTGGGAGCCATAGCAAACTCCCGCTCTCCATTAAAAGTCTTCTGCAATCTACGATAAGGACGGTCGGGTTTTTGAAATTTTTTATGCTTAAGGTAAACAATATTTTTTCCAAACTCAAGTTGGTGATAACAGGTAGCAGATTCACACATAGGACACGCTTTATGTCCTTTGACACTTGTTTACAGTGATTTCTGGTAAACAACCGCTAGTCCTCCAAACTATCAAATAATCTTAATGACTGTTATTTAATCTCTCTGGTAACTTACAGGATCGACTAGATTGATCCTATGGGGTATTGGTCGTTTGGATAACTCTAATTGTAAAACTGATATTCATAGTTAGGATTTGTATTTGGAATGTTTTATAGACGTTCAACTCACTTCGATTACCATATTGAAAGGATCTAATGACATGATCAAATAAAAACATACGAAACTGAATTGTATGAATAAAGATTCGATTGCAAAGAAATGTTTAAATGCAGAAATAAGTAAGTAACTTTGAAATATAAAAACTTTAATGTAAAAAGCATGAATATAAAAGCATGAAATGTAAAAGAGTTTCTGAAATGTAAAAGATTTGAATAGAAGAAAAACGTTTAAATGCAAGAAATATGTAAATGACTTCGAATGAAAAGATATTTGAATGACATTGACATGAAAATGGAAGGTAAACTGGAAAAGGTAAAGAGTTTTACTGAATCATAAATGTTTGGTGTTATCATACGTACATTGTTCGAGCATTTGTTTCCCTAGCCATGTGGTATTTTGAATGTTTACTGAATTTTGTACAATAGATATGACACACGAAATCCTAATACTAAGACTTCTATTTATACTACTTCGACCATAACGGTCTTGCCTATAAGATTCTGCCACGTTCAGAACATGCAGAACACTGCTCCTCTCTAGCTTCCACGCGTCTTCGAACGCTCCAGCGCATATATATTTGAATTCCAACATCCCGCTCGCGTTCGAATTTCAAATGTTTTGGCAATCTTCGCTTCGAATTCATTTCACAGACACAGTCTCGATACCACTTCGAGACTTCTTTTAAATATATCTTCACAACTGTCACTCGAAGCTCCGAGCTTTGACATGTCCGTTCGAAGAACCGCTTCTACCATTCCGAACTGTAACATTGTGCTTTATTCCAACGAAACATCCATATTGCTTCATTTCGAACTGTATCATCAAAATCTTCAACCAACAACACTATAGCCAGCCAAATTACCATAAGCATGAAAGTCATCTATTGTGAAAAATAACATTGCACACATCTTAAACTTTTTGCCATGATATGCATCATGAACTTCAATGCCTTTATCCCACAAAAATAGTAAATCTTCAATTAATGGAGCAAGATAAACATCTTTGTCGTTACTAGGTTGTCGTGGTCTAGAAATCATCATACTTAACAAATTATACTTGCGCGTCATGCACAAAAAGGAGATATGTTGTAAATAGTGAGAAGAACAGGAAACAAAGAATGATTAGTGTTAGGATTACTAAAGAGGTTCATTCCATCAGTGGCAAGACCAAGCCTATGATTACTAAATATATATAACAATTTACACCCATTTTCTATTAAAAAGAGTATAACTTAGTATTTATTTACACCCGCTTATAAATGGGTGTAAATTCATTAGATATTTCTCACTCGTTGAATTTACACCCTCCAATAACGAGTGTATATTAAATAAAAAACGGGTATAAATATATATTTTCTACTAGTGAAAGGACTACGAAAATAGCAAAGAAACACAAAAATCCTAGAAAAGTTGCATATGAGCCGATAATACTTAGTAGTTAATAAGGTAGGCACACTAAGCGCATATGGACGGTGCATTTAGTGAGCATACTAGTTCAAACCTGTAAAAAGGGATGGTGTTCAATTCAAAAAGAGCTCAATTGTGGATTTAAGGAATGTCATAATTCCTTCATTATTGTTAATTTAATGTTGACAAAATACTTGATATGATAAAATATAAAGAACAATAAGGTTTAAGTATGTTATGAAGTTCTAGGTTGATTTAGATAATATACCTTCAATTTTGACAATAGGGTGAATTGATTGCATGTCATGAAAAACATAGTGAAGAACATATTGGATCTATAATTTCATCATTTTATTCTAAATATAATAAAGAACATATTGGATCTATAATTTCATCATTTTATTGCAAATGTGTGTATTTTATCATTTTTTCCCCTAAACAATATTGCAATCCACATATGTTGTTGATTAAAGGTTGCAGTTGGCTCTAAAGAAATCAATTGATGGCAGAAAAAGAAAAGCCTATGATATAGGATCATCTGGTATATCTTATGATGATCTCAGATTTAGGAGTCACATTTATGAAGAATTTTACACTGATGTAGAAAGTCGCGATATGGTACAAGAGAGGATAGTGGCATTAGATGACCCAGGTAATTACTCAAACATTGTGCTAGAGATCAATGATAAAGGTACGACATTTTAGCACATCCTCCAGAGCATATTTACTTAGAAATCATTAGGGAGTTATATCGAAATGCCAAGCCCACTGAAGATGAACATCTTTCAAGAATATCCTATGTACAAGGTCGAACGCTTCCTTTTAACAAATAAGCTATCAATGCTTACATTTAAAATTATTTTATATTATTTAAAATTATTTTATTGGTAAATAATTAAAAAGGAAAATTTTTAAATATGAAAACAAAAATAAGAGGGAAATTATAAAACAGTGGGCAGATATTTGAAAATTAAAAAGGAAAAAAGAGTGAAGAAACCGAGGGGAACGAAAAAATGGGATTGCATCCATCTGGAACTCACCATGGAAGTATAATATGCTCTTTGTATTGTCCTAACAAAAAATTTCTACTCATAAAAAAAATAGGAGATAGTGTTAAATTGAAATGTTTCTGAACCGAGACCAAATATTGGACAAAAGGGAGTTAGTGACGCAAGAATATTTTAAAAATATCAGATATATATCGAGCAGCCACATACTATTATGCTATGTTTTTGCTATCTCTTCTATTCAAGTGTTCGATAGAATCTAATACGGTAAAGTTTTACACATATCATCTCAAACTTTAAGAATATGAGATTACCAACATAGTCTTCTAAACTATATATAGAGCGCACGCAGTTCTTTGGTTAACAAAAACAAGAAGCCAGTGAAAGACATCTAGCTGAGTAATTATATGTTGATTGTCTCATGGAGTTCCTCTGAATGCTTCATATAAGAGGCTATGTCCATAGCCATTAGATATATAGTCTTTCTTCAATGAAGTGTTTGGGGGAACTCCTTGAATTCAACCAACAATGTCCATAAAAAAAACTACATTTAAACGGTCCTGCTCTTTTTTCTCCTATTCTACAATAGATGCTTAGAAAATAAAATTGTTCTAATATTTATAATATTTATTTAATTTTCTATTGTCATATTAAAATAGCCTCACCTTTTTCTAATTTTGTTTACATATATTATTTGTAAATGTTTCTTTTGAAATGACGTGTATTTTCAAAATCAATAAATTATCAAGTCAGCAGTGCATATATATTATGAACTGGCTTTTATATCTTATTTAAGATAACCCGCTTTAGTATATGAAACTTTAAAATAAAATTTACTAACTGAATTAAATAAATATGTAATAGTGAAAACATATGAACGATCATTGATTTGTTGTGTCCTTGTCTCCCATGATCTTATGCAATCAATATGAAAGTTGAAAAATGAAAGTGACGTTTAGTCCTTCTTAACCGTCTATTTTTTGAAGCCTATATAAAAGGATGACTATTTCATTGAAGATAGAGAATTATTCAATGAAATTGAAACACAATTGAAAAGAGAAGTTACTATGCAATAATATACAAGAGAGAAAATATTCATCCAAGAGAGATTGAAAAACCTAAAGAGTTGTTCCTCATTTTTGTTTTAACTTTTGTTCTCTATCATTGTTGTAAACACAAAGAGTTGTGCTCATATTTGGGTAATCATTTGATCTTCATTGTCGATTTAAATATGCTTTTTTAGAAATAATGTCGTAAACACTTTGATTATAATCGTTTGAGATTTATTTCTTCAAGTGACTAGGTGATAGTCTGTATACTTGAGAGGGCTAAGTCTTTTTTGAAAGCGAAATCTCCTTGGCGGATGTACAATAGTAACTCTGTTTAAGGTGAACTTGTATAAACCAACTATAATCCAATTCAAATCTCCCTTTCTTGTATTTTTCTCAACCTTCAATTTGTTACTACCACTACAAGAATATATGTCCCCAGCGACATATATTAGCGACGTGGATATCACGTGAGTAGTAGCGGCGTGATAACCACGTCGCTAATATATTTTAATAACAAATAAAGCAAATCAGAGAACGTTGTAAAGTAAAAACATCAACGACGTGTCTTACACGTCGCTACAGAAGGGGGGAATTTGAATTTTGGTAGCGACGTGATAGCCACGTCGCTATATTAAAGGGAGGAAAATAAAGTTGGTTGATGACAGGGTTGCAGAGTGGGAAAGAGAATAATTTTTCTGTTTAGTGTGTAGCAACGTGATTATCACGTGGCAATGTTGCGACGTGACAGTCAAGTCGCTACTTGACTTTACATCTCCAAAATTTTCATCCGTTACAACAGCGTTGTCTTGCTTTCCTCTTCCTTTCTTCTTCCTTTCCTCTTCCTTTCTTCTTCCTCTCAAACCCATTCTTCTTCCTCTCAAACCCAAATTCCCGAATCAAATTTCCTCCATCCCAAATTGTTGAAGAAAAATAAGGTATTCATATTTTGATAAATGTTTATTTCGTTTGTTCATTATTTATTATACTGGAAAGAAATATTAAAAAGGGTATTTGTTCATTTGTTCATTATTTGTAGAGAAATTTGAAGAAGAAAACCAAGAGCTACCCAAGAAGAAGCAAATTTAGTGAAGAAATTATATAGAGGTATTTATGCTTTTTTTTTTAGATTTTATATGTATTATATAGATTAGTGGTATATGTATTTTGTGGTTAGGAAGTATATGTATTTTGTTAGTAGTATATGTACTGGTAATAAAAAATTTTAGAAAACATAAAATTAAAAGTCTTATTTTTTATAGATGTATATATATATATGTTAACACATAAATTTAATAACATATTTAAAAACAAAAATATATATTATATTTATTATAATAGTTTTATTTTTTTATTTATATGTTAAAGATATGAAAAAAAAATTATATATTAAAATAAGAATTTATAAAAAACATAATTAAAAAAAGAGTATATATATTATATTATTATTTTAATATTATTGTTATATATATAATAAAAAGTATATATGTTACATTATTTGTTTTCTAATATTATTGTTGTATATATAATAAAAAGTAAATATGTTATATTATTGTTTTTTGATATTATTGTTATGTAATAAAAAATTATATATTTTACATTTGAATATTTATTTATATGTTAGTATATATATATAAAAAAGCAAAATTTATATTTTTAAGAATAGTATTAAATAGTTTAAGAATAATATTATTAAATTGATTAATATTTCTAATGAAAAAGACAATGATTGTATAAATGTGCAGTATGGAATATTATCGATATTATCGCAGTTGGATGTACGATAGAACATATCCAGGAAGAAGTGGACTTAAACCCAATTTTATAGTAGGAGTTGATGGGTTTATTAAGTGGGCGTTTGCTCAGGATTGTTGTCGAAGCGAAGGAGGGGTTAGGTGTCCCTGTCTTAAATGTGAATGTAGACCAATAATTAGTGACCCAGAGGAAGTAACACGTCATCTGCATAGAAGGGGGTTCATTGAAAATTATTGGGTTTGGACGTATAATGGTGAAGAACTACCGGTTAATGTACCAGAGACTAGCAACACGCATGCTTCAAGTAGTCGACCGGTTATGGAGTATGAGGAGAACTTTAATTTGATCGGTGACATGGTTGAGGATGCTTTTGGTGTGAACGTGACATATGATGAACCTGGAGATTTTGACGGGGAAGAGTTGCCGAATGAGGAAGCGCAAAGATTTTATCAATTATTGAACGAGATGAATACGCCGTTGTTTGAGGGGTCGTCAGACTCGAAGCTATCAATGTGTGTGAGATTATTGGCCGCCAAGTCAAATTGGAATGTTTCTAATCAATGTCTGGAACATTTTGCAAAAATGATGTTGGACTCCACCGCTACGAAAGACAACTTGCCTACAAGTTATTATGATGCAAAGAAGTGGGTGTCGAAGTTGGGTTTAAAAGTAAGAAAGATTGACTGTTGCATTAACGGTTGCATGTTGTTTTATGACAATGAGTTTGGTACTCAAGATGGATCGTTAGAGGAGTGTAAGTTTTGTAATAGTCCAAGATATCAAGTTCGCAGTAGAGCCGTTAACAGCAAGCAAAAGCGTGTAGCAGTAAAATCCATGTTTTATCTTCCTATAATACCAAGGTTAAAACGAATGTTTGCTTCAATGCACAGTGCAAGTCAAATGACATGGCATCATACAAACCAAACAAGTTCTGGCACTATGCGACATCCATCTAATGGTGAGGCATGGAAGCACTTTGATCGGACACATCCAGATTTTGCTGCATAACCTAGAAATGTCAGGCTTGGATTATGCTCTGATGGATTTTCCCCATATGTGCAAGCGTCAGGAAGTGCGTATTCTTGTTGGCCAGTTATTGTAACACCTTACAACCTCCCTCCTGAGATGTGCATGACAAAACCATACATGTTTTTGACGTGTGTTATTCCAGGCCCGCACAGTCCAAAAGCCGGAATTGATGTGTACTTACAACCTTTAATTGATGATTTGAAGAAGATGTGGATTGGAGAATGGACTTATGATATATCCCGTAAACAGAACTTCACATTACGAGCTGCCTTGATGTGGACCGTTAATGACTTTCCAGCATATGGCATGTTGTCTGGTTGGGGTACGCATGGAAAAATGGGTTGTCCGCATTGCATGGGATACACCAAAGCATTTACGTTGGATAAAGGTGGGAAAAGCTCATGGTTTGACTGTCACCGCAGATTCCTACCAGCAAATCATCCATATAGAAGAAACAAGACAAATTTTAAAAAAGATGTACGAGAGAAAGATTTTCCTCCGCCTCGATTGCCACCAGGGGTTATATGGAACCAAGTATGTGAACTACCAAAATTTACAGATACTGGCAAAGCATGCCGAATTGAAGGATACGACGTCACCCACAATTGGACAAAAAGAAGTATATTTTGGGATCTTCCGTATTGGAAAGATAATTTGTTGCGCCATAATCTTGATGTTATGCATATTGAGAAGAATTTTTTTGATAATGTATTTAACACAGTGATGGATGTGACAGGAAAAACAAAAGATAATGAGAAGGCCAGACAAGACATGGGAATTTGGTGTAATCGAAGAGAGTTGGAGTTGAAGCCTCAACCGAATGGAAAATTATTAAAACCCAAGGCTTGTTTCAGTCTGACTTCCCAAGAAGCTAAAGCGGTTTGTTGATGGTTAAAAGAATTGAGAATGCCCGATGGGTATTCATCAAATTTAGCAAGGTGTGCTGACCCTAACACTGGAAAATTACATGGTATGAAAAGTCATGATTGTCACATTTTTATGGAACAGTTGCTACCAATTGCATTTGGATCGCTACCCAAACATGTTCTTGACCCACTAACTGAAATTAGTCAATTTTTTAGAGATATTTGTGCGTCAGCTTTAAAAGTGGAAGACATCATTAAGTTGGACCAAAACATTGCACTCATTCTTTGTAAGTTGGAACAAGTATTTCCGCCTGGTTTCTTTGACTCCATGGAACATTTACCTGTGCATCTTGCATATGAAGCTTATCTTGGTGGACCTGTTCAATATAGGTGGATGTATCCGTTTGAAAGGTTCATGGGTGATTCAAAGAGATCGGTAAAAAATAAAGCTAGAGTAGAAGGATCTATATGTGCACATTACTTGCATCGGGAAACATCACATTTTTGCAGTCACTATTTCAATCACTTGATGTTAACTTCTAGAATCATACGGAATCCTGTAAATGTCAATCAGAGGAGTCAATTCACCTTATCAGTCTTTGCGCTTCCAGGTCAACCTTCTGGAAAGAAGGGTGTGCATTGGTTGACCCAAAAAGAAATGCAATCTGCACATGTCCATGTCTTGATCAACTGCGTTGAAGTTAAACCATATCTTGAGTAAGTTTACCAAAACTTTTTAAACTTATGGTGTGTGTATACCAAACTTATTAAACTTATTGTGTGTTTTTTGTAGGGAATTTAACAATGCCTATTTTCATAGTACCGGGGTACAGTCAACATCAGGTGTCATTCATGCTCAATTTCCCTCATGGTTCAAGCAAACATTGTCTAGCGTTCTTGCACTAACTCCAGAAATACTCCATTTGAGAAACTTGGCAGAAGGCCCTATCCAAAGCGTAAATGATTGGCACACATACTTCGTGAACGGATATAAATTTCACACTGAGGCATGGACCGAAGGGAAAAAAACCATAAATAGTGGTGTTTTTGTAAAAGGAGTTACAAATGGCGGTGAAGACGACTTCTATGGATTTGTTAAACATATCTACGAGTTGGTATACAATTAATTGGACACGGAAAATAAAGTTGTCTTGTTTTATTGTGAATCGTATGATCCAACTAGAGGCACAAAGATAGACAAGTCATATGGTTCTGTCGAGATTCAAATGAACCGGAGATACAAAGAATATGACCCTTTCATAATGTCACATATTGTTAGGCAAGTTTATTATGCTCCTTATCCTTCATTTGTAATACGTAAAAGAGGATGGTGTGTTGTAATAAAAACAAAACCGCTAGGTCATATTGAAACTGGAGATCTAGTGGAAGATGCTGCCTACCAAGTTGATGACGTTGAACAGATTAATGATGTGGTTGCAGCTGAAGACATTACAACTTTGTCTGATACAAATGTTGAGGGACTTCAAGTTGATGCGTCTATATTGTTGGTTGATAATAATGTGGATGAAGACAATGATGAAGAGTTTGAATCCGAGGAAAATATTACATCGGATGATGAACATGATATGGATAACGAGCATGAAGATTTAGATTAATTAATCACTTAATGTAATATTAATGAATATCTATTGAACATGTATATATTGAATTTGTCAATGAATATATATTTATGTCAATGACTTTATTATCTTTGTTTATGAAAATATATATAACTAGGTAAAATGCCACCGAAGAATAAGGATAGCGGTAAGAAGTCTCAGCGTCCGAGGGTAGTAACATGTGAGTCTCCTCACTCATCCATGTGCCCACCCCCTCAGAGTCAGGTTGATCCTATGTCCCTGGCCAGTACTCAGGGTTTTGTCCCATTACTCTCCTCCCATACATTCCCGTCTGGGGTACCTGCATCTTTTGTGCCACCTGGAGGCCCCGGTTTCCTTTTCCCATAGACACAGATGCCGTCTTCCTTCCAGCATGCGGGAGGATCTAGTTTCCCTTTCCCACCGACCCAGATGCAGTCATCCTTCCAGCAGGCGGGAGGAACTAGTGTTCCTTTCCCACCGACTCAGATGCCATCTTCCTTCCAGCATGCGGGAGGATCTAGTTTCCCTTTCCCACCGACCCAGGTGCCTTCATCTTTCCAGCAGACTGGTGTCCCCTCATCATTCCAGCAGACGGGGGGAGGACCCAGTTTTCCATTTCTACAGACTGGCGTGCCTTCATCATTCCAGCAGACGGGGGGACCCACACAGATGTCTTCATCCTTCCAGCAGGCGGGAGGGTCCAGCACCCCACACTCCACACACATTGGAGGACCCAGCAGTCCACGTCCGACACAGGCTGGACGATCCCCCAGTCCCCGTCCCACACAGGCTGGAGGAACCCGCGCCCCACGTCCTAGACGGACCGGAGGGTCACGCACCCCACATCCCACACAGGCTGCAGGATCCAGCACCCCACGTCCTACACAGGCTGACGGTGATGCAGATGTGGTAGCTGATGATATAGATGGAGCTGATCTTCGTGAGAGAGATGATCCGAGTGAGATTCATGTCATTGACGGGAGGTTTTGGATTTGGCCCGAAGGAAGCAAGTAAGTTTCTTATATAAACTTTTATTTAAGTACATATTCATTTTAATATTTTGTATAAATTTATAATTAATATTGTTTATTCAAAATCTTGTTGTTTAGTTTCGCGCCGAGTCGGACGGCTGCCAAGGTTATTAATTATATAATCCAGCAGATGTATAAATCATCTTGGAAGAACTTTGGCGAGGTTACAAATAAAGAAGAATGGTTTAAAAAATTTAAGGTATTGTTATTTATTTAAGTTGTAAATTTAATATATTTTTTTAGTATTGTTATTTAAGTCACATTTTAATGATAATTACTTAACTTTTTATTTTAATGTCATACAACATTGCAGGAAAAATGTGTGTGGGATCCGTTGAATGAGAAAATTATGGAAAAAATCTATTATAGCAGAACTTCTAGAAGATTTTCTGATATAATGCGGCGGGTTAGGGAGAATTATGAGCTGCATGGTATCCGTCCTAACTGGATAGGCGTAGAGGTTTTTGGCGAACTTCGTACATATTGGGGTTCGCCAGAATTCAAGGCCAAATTCGAAAATTTTAAGAAGATGAGGGCATCCGAAAAGGGGGGATGTGTCAATACTGTTGGAAGTATTAGCACTGCAGAGCATGTCCGGCGGATGGTAAATATTACTAATTTTTTAAGTTATATATATTTCTATTCATAATATTTTTTACTAATTATTTTTAACTTTATTGTTTAGACTAAGGAGATGGGGAGACCACCATTGATCATTGAGTTAATTACGAGGACTCGGACAAAGAAATCGGGAGGTTTTGTCGACGAGCGCACCAAGAGAGCTTTTGTAAGTAATTTAACTTATGTTTTTTTTTTAAGTTAATAACAAAAATAGTGACGTTATTTTCACGTGGCAATCTATAAGTTGTGGCGTGATTATCATGTGGCAACTGATAAATTGCCAGGTGATTGATTTTCATGTGGCAACTGATACATTGCCACGGGAAAATCACGTGACAAATTTTTAATATATTTAAATTTAGTATAATTTAATATATAAATGTTTTAATTTAGCATAAATTTAATATATATATATATATATATATATATATATATATATATATATATATATATATATATATATATATATATATATATATATATATATATATATATATATATATATATATATATATATATATATATATATATATATATATATATATATATATATATATATATATATATATGTATTTTTTTTAATTGTATTATTTAATGTATGTGTAGGATGATTATCAGACATTGCTAGCACGTTTTCTGGAACACAATCCTCAATATAGGCCAGCAGAAGGGGAGCCGCTTAATGGTGATGTTGATTTCTATATTTGGAATGAGGTTGTTAATGGAAAAGGGCCTAATGGTTGCTTTTTTGCGGGAGGAAATTTGGCCGCCGGCTTGAGAGTTGGTGATCGTAATTTGTTTCAACGACTTAGCGATGGAGAGGGGGGGTCACGTCAACCGAATCTGACACAGGTTCAACTTGAAACAGTAAGACAATTGGCGGCAAGTGAAGTGAGAAGCGAAATGGAGGCCCAAATGACGACAATGAGGCAAGAGCAGGAGCAGCAGTTAGAGATCATGCGGAAGAGGCAATCTGATATGGAGGAGCAGATGAGACGGTTTATGCAAGGTGGTGGAAATCAAAATGTTCCTGATCATACACAGCCGGATGATGACGGAATTGATGACTTTGATCTTGATAATTATCTGGGTGAAGATGCCCCGTGAAAACATTTTATTTATTTCGTTTTTATATTTGCATTTATGTAAGATATTTATTTTTATCATTTTAAATTATTAGACTATATAACATTTTATTATATGACTTTATTTTATAAAATTCTATTATTCGAAATATAAAATAAAATACTATTATTCTAATAATTTTAATATATAAATTTTATTATATAAATTTTATTATTTAAATTTTATTATATAAATTTTATTATATAAATTTTATTATTTAAATTTTATTATATAAATTTTATTATTTAAATTTTATTACATAAATTAATTAATATAAAAAATAATTACTAAACAATTTTTTAAAAAATAAAAACGTCACCTGTAGCGACGTGGGAATCATGTCACAAATTAGTGAAATGATTCTCACGTCGCAACTAAAGCTGCTATGTCAGATTTTAATTCCCTACAACAAAGCTGTTGCGACGTGAATACCACGTCACAACTTTGTGACGTGGGAATCACGTCGCTACTGGCTTGCCACTGGCTCCCCAGCGACATAAGTCTCCACGTCGCTATTTTTGTTTTGCCACGTGATTTTGATGTTTGCCACGTGATTTTCACGTGGCAAATAAGCTTCTTTTTTGTAGTGTACGGAAGAAGCATTCAACAACAATTGAGAAAGATATATAATCACGCGGGACCAGACATTGTCATGTAGCGTGTGGTTTTATATGGGTTACTTACAATCACGGATCAGGGAACTTTGTGGAAAACTGGAAAGCACACGTCCTATCACAACGGTTGGTTCAAAGAACCGTTGTGATATACATAAAGGTCAATGGTTAGATTCTCAGCAGCACCATTTTGGTATATTTATTATTCTGGATAACGTGCGAGATATTACAACAGTTGTGTTATTTAACCGATATGAATCTTTCTGCTGTAGTAATAAATTTAATCATGCTTTTATTATTTTCCCCATTTTTTAACTTGTATTTTGTGGATCATAACATAACAGAATAATCCCAGCCAAACATACAATTTAGATTTGTGATATAGTTATAATAATAATAATAATTGTATCATAATAACAATAAAATTTGGATTAAGAACCAAAAATTGTATATTACTTCGAAATCAAAATGTCACAATTAAAACAACCTCCAGTCTACACACTACAAAACATGACATAAATATATCTTGGTGTTTTGTCTCTTGGTGTCTTGTCTCTTGGTGTCTTCTCTCTTGGTGTCTTGACATATAAATACCTATGATTTTGAATAATCATACTTAAATTAGTAAAAATACGTATAAATTATAACATATAATTAATATATTATGAATTAATAATAACATACTTACTTTGTTAATTTTCTCATATGCCTTCTTCATCATAAAACAAAATAATATGCACAACATCTCCATCAACTTCATCATATGAGGTATGAACTTGTGTTGTGTAAGAAGGAGTGAATGGAATATCAAGACTTTCATAACTAAGAGGAAAGTGTTTTTCTTAGAGAACGATTGACAGTTTCCCCGATATGTCAAAAGTGTCGGTCACATAGAAAACATTTGTTTGCTTGAGATGCCATGATAAAAAGTTCGTTCATAAAAGATACCTTACAAAGGTCAACCCGTGTGAATCCTATGTCATCAATGTGTACACCATTACTATTATTGGGAATCCATATTCATTTAAATAAAGGCACTTTGAAACTAACATAATCAATATCCCAAATCTCCTCAATGACACCATAGAAAGCGGTAGTTTCTAATACAGGATTCTTATCTTTCGAACTAGAGAAATACATTGATTTGGCTTTAACCATAACTCCACTATTTTTGCATTGTACTTCGATCATCTTTTGATTTTGTATAAAAGGTATATTGACAATGTCGTATGCTGACCAACTTATGACATTCAATTTTGGCTCGTACTATAACCACTTAAGTATCTCGGAGGCAATACGATCAATAGATACCCTGTTATTAAACCAATCTTTGAATCTCTTGTTATGCTCTATCAACAACAACTTGTCGGTCATTCGGGGATATTTGTTCTTCAAAAGTCTTTTGTGAGTATCTACATAAGGTTACACTTCATCAATATTTTTCAATATATAGAAATGTGCTTGAATAACTACATCTCGAGCCATTGATGTAACACTTAGATCTTGAATAAATCTTCCGTTTGTGTGGTCAACATGATGAGAATTTGGAATGCCTATAAAATCTTCTTCTGACAAATAGTTTATACAAAACTCAACAGCTTCTACAGTGATGTATCTTTCAACAATAGAAGCTTCCGGTCGGGGATGATTCTTCGTATATCCTTTAAAGATTTTCATATATCGCTATATTGGAAATATCCACCTTAAATAAACTAGACCACAAAATATGATTTCTCTGACTAGATGAACAAATAAGTAATCCATAATGTCAAAAAATGATAGATGAAAGCACATCTCCAATTGACACAAGATTATGGCTGCATCATCTTCTAATTCATCTAATTTTTTGAAATCAAGACATTTATTACATATGGAATCAAAGAACACATACCTCTTTTTCCAAATATTTTTCACAACTGACCCTTTTTATTTTTTATCTCTTTCTAAAGACAACATTAATGTGTTCTTGTGGTTGATAAATTTCATCCCCGGTTAAAGGTTTGGGAGCCATAGCAAACTCCCGCTCTCCATTAAAAGTCTTCTACAATCTATGATAAGGACGGTCGGGTTTTTCAAATTTTGTATGCTTAAGGTAAATGGTATTTTTTCCAAACTCAAGTTGGTGATAATAGGTAGCAGATTCACACATAGGACACGCTTTATGTCCTTTGACACTATAGCCAGCCAAATTACCATAAGCATGAAAGTCATCTATTGTGAAAAATTACATTGCACACATCTTAAACTTTTCGCCATGATATGCATCATGAACTTCAATGCCTTTATCCCACAAAAATAGTAAATCTTCAATTAATGGAGCAAGATAAACATCTTTGTCATTACTAGGTTGTCGTGGTCTAGAAATCATCATACTTAACAAATTATACTTGCGCGTCATGTACAACAAAGGAGATATGTTGTAAATAGTGAGAAGAACATGAAACAAAGAATGATTAGTGTTAGGATTACTAAAGAGGTTCATTCTATCAGTGGCAAGACCAAGCCTATGATTACCAAATATATATAACAATTTACACCCATTTTCTATTAAAAAGAATATAACTTAGTATTTATTTATACCCGCTTATAAATGGGTGTAAATTCATTAGATATTTCTCACTCGTTGAATTCACACCCTCCAATAACGAGTGTATATTAAATAAAAAACGGGTATAAATATATATTTTCTACTAGTGAAAGGACTACGAAAATACCAAAGAAACACAAAAATCCTAGAAAAGATGCATATGAGCCGATAATACTTAGTAGTTATAAAGGTAGGTACACTAAGCGCATATGGACGGTGCATTTAGTGAGCATACTAGTTCAAACTCTGTAAAAAGGGATGGTGTTCAATTCAAAAATAGCTCAATTGTGGATTTAAGGAATGTCATAATTCCTTCATTATTGTTAATTTAATGTTGACAAAATACTTGATATGATAAAATATAAAGAACAATAAGGTTTAAGTATGTTATGAAGTTCTAGGTTGATTTAGATAATATACCTTCAATTTTGACAATAGGGTGAATTGATTGCATGCCATGAAAAACATAGTGAAGAACATATTGGATCTATAATTTCATCATTTTATTCTAAATATAATAAAGAACATATTGGATCTATAATTTCATCATTTTATTCTAAATATAATAAAGAACATATTGGATCTATAATTTCATCATTTTATTGCAAATGTGTGTATTTTATCATTTTTTCCCTAACAATATTGCAATCCACATATGTTGTTGATTAAAGGTTGCAGATGGCTCTAAAGAAATCAATTGATGGAAGAAAAAGAAAAGCCTATGATATAGGATCATCTGGTATATCTTATGATGATCTCAGATTTAGGAGTCACATTTATGAAGAATTTTACACTGATGTAGAGAGTCGCGATATGGTACAAGATGTTAGTGCAAGGTGATGAAATTGAGGAAGAAGAGAGAAAAGGAATAAATGCTAAAAGCTGCCACTAATGATTGAAGGAATTGATTTTATTAAAATGTAAATCTAGTACACCTATTTATACACAAATAAGAATGCCACATAGGCCCTAATAAGAAATTATCTACAAATGACAAATACTAAATTACCCTCTAATACCATCCCATAATTTAGTAACTTATCAGAAGTTAACAACACCAATTTCATCTCTCAAGCGAAGAAATTGGTCTGTTTTTATTGCCTTTGTCAGAACATCTGCCAGCTGCTTCTGGGTGCTACAGTGCAGAACTTCTAACACTCCTTTCTGCACTTGACTTCTGAGAAAGTGATACTTTGTCTCAATGTGCTTGCTTCTTCCATGCAGCACTGGATTCTTGGCAAGATTAATTGCAGACTTATTATCAATCATCAGCTTCAGAGGTTCCTCAACTTCAACCTTCAGATCATGCAGCAAATTCAGAAGCCAAACTGCTTGACAAGCAGCTACAACACCTGCAATGTATTCAGCTTCACATGTTGACAACGCCACAACAGGCTGTTTCTTGGAACTCCAAGAAATTGGACCTCCCAGAAACTTGAACAAGTACCCAGAAGTACTTCTTCTGTCAACTTTATCTCCACACCAATCAGAATCAGAATAACTCAAAAGTTCTGATTTGATCTTTCCTCCAGAAGGAAATAACAATCCATATTTCAGAGTTCCTTTTACATACCTCAGAATCCTGACAGCAGCTTGGTAATGAGACCACTTTGGTTTGCTCATGTATCTGCTGACCATTCCAACTGCATAACAAATATCAGGTATGGTATTACATAAATATCTCAGAGAACCAACCATCTGTTTGAAGGTTATAGCATCCACATCCTCTCCATCAGAATCAGAGTCCAACTTCTGATTCGTATCAGCAGGTGTGATAGCAACCTTGCAATTTTCTAGCTCAAATCTCTTCAGAAGCTCTAGTTCACACTTCTTCTGATGTAAAATGATTCCTTTCTCAGAGTATATAAATTCCATCCCTAGAAAGAAACTCATTTTTCCAAGATCTGTCATCTCAAACTCATTCATCACAACTTTCTTGAACTCCGCTGTTTCTTGTTCAGAACTTCCTGTGAGTAATATGTCATCAACATACAAACAGACCAGAATCATAATACCTTCTGAAGTGTGCTGAACATAAACACCATACTCCATCTCACACTTCTGAAACCCTTGTTCCTTGAAAAACGAATCAATCTTCAAATTCCAAGCTCTGGGCGCTTGCTTCAGTCCATACAGAGCTTTATTTAACCTGTATACCATACCTTCCTGATTCTTTTTCTCAAATCCAGGAGGTTGTGACACATAAACTTCTTCCTGTAATGGACCGCTCAGAAATGAAGACTTCACATCCAGATGTATCAAAGGCCAATTTCTGTTTGCAGCTAAAGCAATCACCAGTCTGATTGTTTCGTGTCTAGCTACAGGCACAAACACCTCAAAGTAATCTAGTCCAGGTTTCTGAAGAAAACCTTTGGCTACTAGCCTCGCTTTGTGTTTGCCAATTGATCCATCTGGCTTTAACTTCTGCTTGAAAACCCATCTGACGCTGATGGCTTTCTTGCCTTTTGGAAGTTTTGTCAGCTTCCAAGTCTTGTTTCTTTCAATAGCCTCAAGTTCTTCGTTCATGGCATTCAGCCATACTTTCTTCTTGAGCGCTTCTTCATTACCCACTAGTTCAGAATCTACTAGCATGGCACACTGAACGATTTCTCCTTCAGAATCTACTTCAGTATCATGCAACATGCTAAAATCTGCAAACCTGCTTGGTATTCGTCTGATTCTCTGTGGCCTCTGATCTTGCTCTGAAGCTTCTCCAGAACTCGGAACTGTGCTATCTTCTGGACTTTGTCCAGAATTATTTCCTTCAGAATTACCACCTTCAGAGTTACTTCTGGAAACTTGTTCTCCAGACCCCATGTCTTCAGAGTTTTCCCTTCCAGAAGTATAATCACCACCAGATTCTGGATCATCATCAGAATCTGGATCAGAATCAGATCCACTATCAGAATCTCCCTGAGATTCTGACTCATCTTCAGAGTCTTCTTCTTCTGACTCTGACTCGTCTTCAGAACTTTCTGAAGGATCTTCAGAAACTAACCCTGGTGTTGGCACTACACCAGAATCTGATTGAAGCTTGTTCCAATCCCATGTTTTTGACTCTTTCACAATGACGTCTCTGCTGATTTCGACTTTGTTGGTTTCTGGACAATAAAGCTTATAGGCACCTGTACTGTGGTACCCCACCAGTAACATTGTTTTGCTTCTATCATCCAATTTTCGTCTTCTAGCCTCTGGAATGTGTTTGTAGCATACATAACCAAACACCTTCAGATGGCTAACACTTTGCTTGTCTCCAGTCCATTTTTCTAAAGGAACAGTTTCCTTTAGCTTCTTTATTGGACACCTATTTAGAACATATGCTGATGTGGCAACAGCTTCTCCCCATAACATGTGAGGTAACTTCTTCTCTTTCAGCATACTTCTGGTCATATCAAGCAAAGTTCTGTTTCTTCTTTCAGCAAGACCGTTGTGCTGAGGAGTATATAGAGCAGTAACCTCATGTTCTATTCCATTCTCCTCACAGAACTTCTGAAACTCTGTAGAGTTATACTCACCTCCACCATCTGTTCTCAGAATCTTCAGCTTCTGACCACTCTGCTTCTCAGCCTTCACCTTGAACTTCTGGAACTCAGTAAACACTTCATGCTTGAACTTGATGAGTGTTACCCATGTCATTCTTGTGAACTCATCCTCAAAAGACACGAAATATTTGTTTCCTCCAAGTGAAAGTACTGGAAATGGTCCACACACATCAGAATGTACTACACCCAGAGCATGCTTTGCTCTGGAGGCTACTTCTGATGCAAATGGCAATCTGGGTTGCTTGCCTTTCATGCATATCTCACATGACTTCTGAGGCTTCACAATCTTAGAAATGCCATGTACGAGCTTCTTAGAACTTAGATGCCCTAAGCTTCTATAGTTCAAGTGCCCCAACCTCTTGTGCCACAGCTTACTGTCAGCTTCAGCGCCTTCTGCACTGAGACACTCCGCTTCAGAAGTTTCTACATTCACCTTGAATGTTCTATTGCTTCCCTGCTCAGACTTCATAATCAACTTCTGATTAGAATCATACAACGTCAAGAGGTTGTCCTTCATAACCACTGAAAAACCTTTCTCAATAAGCTGACCCACACTCATCAGATTGCTTTTAATTCCAGGAACATACCAAACGTCTTTGATCAGAATGTTTCTTCCATTCTTCACTCTGACTCTAATATTTCCCATACCTTCTGCATTAAGGTACTTATCATCAGCACATCTGATCTTTGTTCTCCTTCTGGAGTCAAAGTCTATCAGCCATTGTTTGTTCCCAGTCAAGTGGTTTGAACAACCAGTGTCCATATACCACCAATCTCCTGAACAGTTTCCATCAGAATTAGAAGCCATCAATAGCATAGGTTCATCATCAGAATCTTCTCTGGCTATATTTGCTTCTTTTGATTTCCTTCCTCTGTTTCTACAGTCTCTGGCAAAATGGCCAAACTGTTTACAGCAATAACATTGAACCTTCTTCTTGTCATACCTTTCCTTTCCCTTCTGATATTTCTTTTCATCAGAAGTTGAGGTTTCTGACTTCTGGAATTTATCACCATGTCTATTCTGCTTCTGGTCCTTCTTGACAAAAGAAGCTTTCAGAGCTTGCTCCACTTCCCTCTCAGAAGTTCTTTCAGTCAGACGCAACTCTTGTGCTTCTAGACTGCTTTGCAACTCTTTTATTCTCATGGTTTCCAGATTTTTAGAATGTTCAATAGAAACAACAATGTAATCAAACTAAGGCGTAAGTGACCTCATAATCTTTTCTATGATTAACTGTTCAGAAAGTGTTTCTCCACAAGCCTTCATCTCATTAGTGATCAGAATCATTCTGGAGATGTACTCAGAAACTTTCTCACTGTTCTTCATGCTGAGATTTTCATATTGTTTTCGCAGGGACTGAAGCTTTACCTTCTTTACTGATACGTCACCACCATAACATCTGGTCAGTATATCCCATGCTCCTTTCGACGTCGTTGTTTACCGTGGTTATTGGTAAACAACCGCTGATCCTCCAAATGGTTACTTATTTGGTTACTCGCAGGATCGATCAGATTGATCCTAGGACATAGGTTGATTTTGAAGTTTGATTAAATTGGATAAGGCTTTAAATAAAGAGGCTTTCAATAAAGTAAAGAGGCTTTAAATGAAATTGCATGAAGAAAGGACTTGGTAAAATAAACAAGGCTTAAAGTAAAAGGCTTCGACAGGAATGTAAAGAGGAAAGCAAGTAAATTTCTGGAAAGTAAATGACTTTGATTAATAAAGTTGGTGTTTCACACATACATTTCTCAACAATTCTTTCTCACACGCTGGGTACTCGAATCTATATGAGTGACTTTGTATAGAATTGTGAACACACGCGAGAAACTGCGTGACTACTACTATTTATACTAAAACATCCCAAGTAACCGTCGGGCAGTTACACTGCTTCGAGATCATTCCACTTGGCACGTTCTCCACGTTCGACGCTCCAGATCTTTGCACGTTGCACTTGGTAACTGCTGGAAACCGTTTTCCCTCCAAACGCTTGAATTTCCAACCGCTCCCCTCTGAACCGTCGAATACTTTCGTCGAGAAGCATCTTCGACGAGAAACACCCTCGACGTCGAAGGCAACTAACTTCTCCTTTGGAAGAAATCTTCTAAGTACCTTGCCATCTTTCGATGGGCACTTCGACAAACTCAGCTGATCGAAAACAACCTTCAGCTTTGATGGCTGACATTAATGAAATAAGGGTGTCGAATTTAGGAGCCAACAAATTGCCCCCCAAGAATGCCTTATTTCGACTCTGAAAGAAAAAGGCATTCTTTGAAACGCCATTCGACACCTGTCTTTTCATACTTAGTCACAAATTAAATTGTGCACTTTTTGTTGTCTTCTACCAACTACTGGCAATCCCAAGGAAAACCATCATTTATCCGTACCTAAGACATCACCTCAGTACGGCGTGCAGTACCAAACGTCATTTCAGAATTTGTCATTATGACAATTCCCAAAAACGAGGACGCACGCTGCGTCTCTCTATTTCTGCAGAACGGCTAAAATAATAGGGGGATGCCACGCGTCCCACTATCTCCTGCAGCATTAAATGGCATTTAATGTCCTCGGTTTTGGGGATTTTCCCCCACTACTATAAATAGCAGTAAGTACCCCATTGTGGGACTCTTTACGCCATCTAGCTTTCAGACTTCTCTATCTTCATACAAACTTGTTATCTTTGCAGAAACTTTTCCTCCTTCACTTCGTCTTCAACCTCATTTCAACCTCAACACTAACAATGGCATCTGGTTCCAATGCTCCTAGCGCTACCGTACCAACTGGAAACGCCAAACCTAAGGTTTTCGTCACTGCTCCAGTAGTAACTGCTACGGGCCAACGAAGGGTCCCTGAACCCTTGGACATCGTCGTACGTGACGCTTACTCACATCACCTTATGATCCCGGTTGGATATTCCAACCAGATCTTTGCTATGTCTTGCCCCTTGTATCCAAGTATTGCTGAGGCCATGAAGATCAAGAGCTATTTTCTGGTAGTTGAGAAACTCAAACCAGTTGCATGCGCCAAGAAAGATGCTGAAGACAATGAAGAGCCTGCAAAAGAGAAAATCGACCTTCGTTTTTTCAACAAAGGTGTTAGGGCTTTCAGGTCTGGCCCTAGCCTTACTCCTGATTACGTTGCTTGGCTGGAAAAGATGGAGAAAAGCCAAGCTTCGATCTGGAAAAAGATGGGGATTTTCGACCTGGTGATGCTGTCGAAGACAGGTTTGAACTATTCTCCAAAGATGCTGATAGCTTCTCTAATTTTCTGGGACTACTCCCACTTTACTTTCCACCTTCCCTGTGGGATGCTGACTCCTACACTCTTCGATGTGGCCGCTATTACTGGCCTTCGACCCACCGGGGACTACTTCGATCCGGAGGAGATGTCGGAGGATCAAATTGGCTTCTCTGACACCAAACCAACCTATACCACCTTCATAAATCACTATCACGACAGGTCGACAGATACTGTGTCGGATGTCGAACACATATCGTTTCTAGCCTTATGGCTGACTCGTATTGTATTTTGCTCGAAGTCCTTACAGGTGACCAAAAAGATGGTCACTCTCGCCACTCAACTCCATCATGGCCAGAATGTCTGTTTGGCAGAATTGATTCTGGCTAGCCTCTATGATTCGATTAGTAATGGGGCCACTCTTCTAAAAATTATCGAGAATAGGGCCAGTTTGCTACTTGCTGGGCCTTTTTGGCTGCTCCAACTGTGGCTCAATGCCACCTTCGAATCTTTCTTGCCTAAGAAGGTTCAAATAAATGAGCAGGCTCCAGAGATAGCGAACAGACGCGTCGAAGGAACCAGACTGGCTCTGCTGACGCCTATGGAAGATGGATTGGAGTTTCAGCAAACCTTCACCAACTTCGTTCTGATGTTTGCTCGAAGGAAGGAGTTTGCTTCGACTATGGCTCCGTTTGCTCGACGGAAGGTAGGCCCAGCATGGTTCACAAGGCCACATCCAAGGACGTCGAGTGGTCCTAATGTTGACGAACATACAATAATATGGGAGGCGTTCCTTACACCAAGGATCATGCCTCTTCGATTCAGGAGCTCTATGACTCACTTGAGTCTGATTGCATACCAACCAAACCTGGTATCTCGCCAGTTTGGTATTATTCAAACCCTACCTTCTCCAATTTTTCCAAGAGAGAAGGCTATGTTGTACTTCTGCAATGATTACACCGAAGAAGCTGCCATTAAACATATCGGAAGATATGCTGGTCGAACAGTTCTCTCGTTGTTTGACTACCAGCTCAACTTTCTTTGTTCACCATCCTTCGAGGAGTGGTGGAAAAGTTATTACGCTGAGGAGTTTTTCGACGAGAAGGACTTCGTGGATGAGCTTCAGAAATCTTTTGTCCTTGTGTTGGACAAAATAAAGCATTGTAAGTTCATCCTTTCACATTACTTTGTCTTTCCCTTTCGACTGCTGGCCTGTTAACTATTTTATTTGCTTTCAGTTGTCCGAAAGCCTGCAGCCAAGAAAGCTGCAGAAGGCCAACAGGGAGGAGGCCCCTCGACAAAACCTCCACCGCCGGCGAAGACTATAACAAACCAACAGGGGGAAGGCCCTTCGAAAAAGGCTTCTGCACCGGTAACCAGATTTTCATTATCTTTTTCTGGCTTTTAATTTTTGACTTTCGATGCAACTGCTTAGTCGAATCCAATTGGTTTTTTAGGTACCTTCGCCCAATAAACGGCCAGCACTGGTGGTCGAATCTGGGAGCGATGAAGAAGATGATCTTCCCCTTGCTCCTCTAAAAAGGCGAAGGCTGACGAAGGACGTTCCTCTTCCTGAGGCTGCTGGTCGAACAATCAGAATAAAGGTCGCTGGGAGAAAACCCAGGCCACCTCCAGTAATCATTGAGGAGCCAACGGAGGAAGAATTAAACGTTCTTCTCAATAAGCCTGTCGAAAGCGACAATTCCAGCCCTGGGGCTGAAGCTAATTTACAGGTAATATCTTAGACCTTTTTGTAACTTAGGTGTAGATACCTGCATTCGATTATGTCTCTTTCGATTTCTGAAGATTCTTCTTCTTTCTTTTCAGGACACCACTGAAAGTTCACCGCCAAGGACCTCTGAAACACTGGAGTCTGCTGAACTCAGCAGGCCACAAGAAAAAGGCTTGGAAAATGACGAAGCCCATACTGAAATAAATGAGGCCAATGCTGAGACGGTAGAAAAACCAGCAGAAGATCCTCAAACGGAAGAACAACACCCACAAGAGATTCAGGTGGTGAATCTGTTGGAAGAGAATCGTGACGAAGGGAACCAAGGCAATGCTGGCGAAGAAGACCAAGGTGCCGCTGGCGAAGAGAACCTAGATGACTCTGGCGAAGGGCACCAAGATGACGCTAGCACTGCCCCAGTCCAAGTCGAAGGGAATCAAGTCGAGACAACCATCACTCAACAGCCTCAAACCCAAGACAATGCTGTTGCAAGGGCTGTTACCTCAACGAAGCACAGGTCGAAAGAGGACTTAGAACTCTTGAAACAAACTGACCCTGTTAGCTATCTCAACGCAATCATCGAGAGCAAGAGTTCGTCTGATGCTAGTCAGGAGGTTCCTACCCTGTCGGGGAAGTCCACTGAAACCTCTCCTCTCGATGAAGCTTTGGCGAAGGTTAAGGCCCAGTTTTTCAAGAGGGACCTGATGAAGGCTTTGGAGGGGGACCCCACTGCTCCATCATACTTGAGGGATGTTTTGAATGCTGTCGACTTGTTAGCTGTAGCTCCAGAAGTTTCAGGCTTGATCATGGAGTTACACTCCATTATTGATCAAGTCTCAGCAGATTATAGGCGCCAAAGGGGTTTTAATAGTCAGCTGGAGGTGTTATATGGCAAAAGTTCTTCAGCATGGACTTCTGTTTCGGAGACAACTTCTCGAATTGCAGAGTTGTCGAAGCAAAAAGCATCTACGCAGGAAGAAGTTGATGCCATCGATCGAGAGAATGTTTCCTTCAGGGCACAAATCGAAGAAATAGAGGCTAAGATAAATGCCAACACTAAACGCAAGGAGGAACTTCTCTCGACCGTCCCAGACACCGAAAGCCAAACTGAAATCAAACACGGCCTAGAATTTGCTGAGAAAGCCCAAGGCTTCGACGATCAGATTGCCAAGCTTGTTCAGGAGAATGCCTGGTGCAAGAAAAGATTGGAGCTGCAGCAAATCAAATACCTTCGACTCAAGGACTCTATTCCCTTTTGATTGATTCAGCTTCTTAACCATATTTTGTAATCTGTATTCGACAACATTGCCATCTTGGCTAAAATTAATAAAAATTTTCCATTTTGGCTTTTGTATGGTTAATTTAGTCTTGTTATTTTATTTTTATCTCTTGGAGTGTAGGTTTGTATTTTTTCAAATATTTACCATTTACTCTCAAGAGCCTTTTATCTTCACCTAACTCTTCGACTTCATAGGCTCCACCAGAAAAAGTTTGGATAACTCTGAATGGTCCTTCCCATTTGGGTGACCATTTCCCCATGCTTCGATCCCTTCGATCCATGGGAAGAATCACTTTCCAAACTAGCTCTTCAGGTGAAAATACCTTAGGTTTCACCTTTTTATTATAAGAGTCTTCTACTCTTTTCTTCTGAAGCCTGAGTAGGTCAAGAGCGCGCAATCTTTCTTCATCTAAATCCACTAGTTCGTCCAACATTATATTCCAATAGATTTCAGAGGGAATATCATAATGTTTCTGAACCCTTGCAGATTGAAGACAAATTTCTGCTGGCAACACTGCATCATGGCCAAAAGTTAGCCTATATGGTGTTGTACCTGTGGCTTCTTTTGGGGACGTTCGACAAGCCCATAAAATCTGGTCTAACGTCTTATGCCAATTCTTTGGTTTCTTCCCAACATGCTTCTTTATCAAGCCAATCACCACTTTGTTTGCTGCTTCGACTTGACAATTTGCCTGTGCATAATAAGGCGTTGATGTTAGGAGTTTGAAACCTGTTTCCTGAGCAAATTCCTGCATCTTTCGACCAGTGAAAACTGATCCTTGATCAGTTGTTATCGTCTCAGGGATTCCATACCTAAAGATAATGTTCTTTTGAATAAATTAAATGACATTTTCCTGGTCTACATTGACTAAAGGGATAGCTTCGATCCACTTAGTAAAGTAATCAATGCCTACTAGTATGTATTTCTGACTCTTTGATGATGCTGGTCGAATCTCTCCAATGAGATCCAACGCCCATCCTCTAAAGGGCCAAGGCTTCACTATCGAGTGAAGTTCGCTTGCTGGTACATGTTGGATGCCTTTATGGACTTGACATTCTTGGCAACCTTTGGCGAACTCAACACAATCTTTCAGCATAGTGGGCCAGTATAGTCCTTGTCGAAACAACAACCATTTCATCTTATGGCCTGCTTGGTGAGCCCCACATGCCCCAACATGCGTAGTCGAAAGGGCTATGTATGCTTCAGTTTCACTTAAACATTTCAGCAATACCCCTTCAGGCGTCTTCTTGAATAACTCATTACCCATGAGTACATAACTCAACGCCCTGTATTTTGTTTTTCGTTCTGTCGAAGCTCCTGGATTTTGAAGATAGTCCACAATGGGTTTCCTCCAATCTTGCTCTGACAAATTATCTATGAACGAAATTTCGAAGTTACTTTGATCAGCATATCCTAGTCTCGTCGATTCCAAGTCTGTTGGTGATAGACAAGTTGCTCTTATCTTTTCTCGAACTTCGATTGCTCTTTGTAATCTCGTTTTTGAAATCTTATACCCAGATGCAATTTGTGCCAAGTCGTTGGCTATTTGGTTTTCGACTCTGGGTATGTGTCGAATATTGACCGTTTCAAATTTTTTCAATAAACGATTTACTATCACAAAGTACATAATGAGATTTTCTCTTATGCATTTATATTCCTTTGTGACTTGCTTAATGACTAACTCTGAGTCTCCCATTATTTCGACTCGAGTTGCCCCCAATTCCAACAATATCTCAAGGCCAGTAATTAGAGCTTCATACTCAGCCTCATTGTTCGAACAAGAACCTGATATTTTATACTTGAATGTTGTTGGAATTTTTTCTGGAGAAATGATCAAGACTCCTACCCCTGTTCCATCTTTATGGCTGGAACCATCGAAGTAGAATTTCCAAGGCTCTATCTCCACATAATTAATATCCTCAACTTGAATTGAGTGGTCGACTATAAAGTCTGCAACCACTTGTCCTTTTACTGCCTTAAAAGGCATAAAGGTCAAGGAGTATTCAGTTAATGCTAATGCCCACTTGCCAATTCGACTATGCAAGATAGGTTTCGACAACATATACTTGAAAACATCAAAATGAGACGAAACATACACATCAACTGGTTTTATATATTGCTTGAGTTTTGTACAAGAGAAATACAGACATAGACACAATTTTTCAACTTCACTATATCTAGTTTCTGCATCGTTCAAAACTCTACTGAGATAGTAAATGGGTCTTTCGACTCCATTCTCATCTTCTTGGGCTAACATGCTTCCCAAAGTTTTGTCGGATGCAGCTATGTACAATCTCATACTCCTATTGCTACAAGGAGGCACCAAAATAGGTGGCTTAGTAAGGTACCCTTTGATTCTGTCGAAGGCTTCTTGTTGCTCTTGCCCCCATTCGAACCCTTCTTTATTCAGTCGAAGTAAGGGTGAAAAGGCCTGAGCTTTCCCACTTAGATTAGATATAAACCTCCTTAAGAAATTTATCTTGCCTAAGAGAGATTGCAGTTCCTTCTTATTCGATGGCGCTTTCGCTTCCAGAATTGCCTTCGTCTTGTTCTGGTTGATTTCGATTCCTTTCTTGTGGACAACGAAGCCCAAGAAATCTCCAACTTTCACACAGAACGCACACTTCAAAGGGTTCATCTTCAGACCATGTTCCCTCATTCTTTCGAATGATTGTCGAAGGTGGTCAATATGATTCTTCCTGGAAACAGATTTTATAACAATGTCATCAATATATAATTGGATAAAAGTGTTAATAAAATCATGGAAGATAGTATTCATTGCTCGCTGGTATGTTGCCCCAGCGTTCTTTAGGCCAAAAGGCATCACTACCCATTCGTAAGTGCCTAAGGCCCCAGGGCATCGAAAAGCTGTTTTCGACACATCCTCTTCAGCAATGAATATTTGATTATATCCTGAATAACCGTCGAGCATACTCAGGTATTCATAGCCAGCGGCAGAATCGACTAGCATTTCCGCCACAGGCATAGGATATTCATCTTTGGGTGTAGCAGCATTCAAATCTCTGAAATCTATGCACACTGTGATCGGTGGATCTGGAACTGACTGTTTAACGCTGATTCGCGAAATGTCGCGGAAGCAAGAGTCGCCACCGTCTTTTATTTTCTCCAATTGGAAAGGACAAAAGCACAGAAAAATTCCTTTAAAGAGATTGCTCTCGGTTCGGGAGGTAGGTTATAGAAAGGGAAGGTGTTAGCACCCTTTCTATCCATGGTTATCCATGGGCTCTTAGATACTTGCTCAATGTGTTTTCAAAAAGGTTTTGTTTGCTTTTCAATGTGGGTTTAAAAAGTTTCTTTTGAAAAATTTCAGATCGACTCATACGTCAGAGTGTTTGAAAAGTTTGTTTTGAAAGCTTTTGAAAATGTGTTGGTGTGAAAAGTATTTTGATTTGTTTGAAATTAGAGCAAGTATCCTTGAGAACCTACCTACCCTAAGGAATTCGTCTGTGTAAATGTCCTTTAAAGTAGTGCCATCCCACCATTGAGAGGTAGGTAGCACCACCGTTGGAGGTGTTCGGGTCAAGTCGAGTTTGTAGGGACATGGTGATCACCAGAGCAATGGGAAGACACCTTAGAAGCTACCCTCATGCCAGGTTCCCGGATCATGAGGACTTACTAAGACGCCCTCTACTCGACGATCACCTTTCGAAAGGCAACAGTGAGGCGTACCCTAGGGGTGGTGTGTGCGAATCGTGTGTCATGTTTCAGTTTATTTGTCTTGTCATGTTTGTCGTGTTCTACGCTTGATTTTAATTAGGGCCATTCATTCTTGCATGCATATTTAACAATTATAAAGTTTGCGGAAAAATAAATCTAAGGCTATTACAAATGGCGCGGGTCCACATCGCCAAAATTAAACCGGACCCGATTTAGCGGAAAAAGTAAGTAATGCGAAGTAAATAAAAGTACGAAAAGTAAAGTTACATGGCTTTGGGAGATTTACAAAATTATAATAAATGACATAAAGTAAATATGCGCAATTAAATTAATTAAAACAAAGCTAGGGCGTTGGACCCTTTTACAAAAATATTTAAAGTTAATGAATTAAAATAAAAAATGAAAATTAAATGTTTTTGATATTTTTGTATTTTTTAGATTTAATAAGGAAAAGAAGTTAATTGAAATTAAATTAAAAGGCAAACCCTATTTCTAATATTTTTTAATTTATTAAGAAAGAATTAAAATATGATCTAAATTAAACCCTAATTTATTTATGCACAATTTTTAATTTATGAAAACAACTAAATAATATTATTCTAAAAAGGGGAAAAATTAAAAGAAAAATCAAAAAAAGATATTAAACCTAAATTCTATTTTTGGTGTTTTTTATTAAAAAGATTAAAACTATAACCTAATTAAACTAAATATTTACATATATTAATTTATTGATGAAAATAATTACAATAAAATATTTATTATTTTTTTTTGGTCTTTTCTGATTTTTATAATGTTTTTTTTGTATTTTGATTAAAAATTAAATAAACAATAATTAAAATATAACAATTGAAATAATAATTAGAAAAATAAAATTGACAAACCAGGGTGGGGTGTAGTCCCAAAATTGGAGGTATAGGCCTGAATTTTTGGCCCATTAAGCTTCAGTCTTCGTTGACTTTTTGAATTGTGTATGATGCAGTTGACCTGATGTATGGTGCCCTTTGAATCTTAGTCATTGATTGGCTTTTGTAGGACGCGTGGCTAATGGGATACTGATGGAGTATGGTGGTCCTCCTCAAGCGCGCTGCATAAGAATTATTCATGAAAAATAATATGGAACTTGCATAGACCTGGGGTTCGAACCCAGGTCTTGGGACGTTAATGCCTTAGTGCTTCGCCAACTGAGCCATGAAGCGCATGTTATTATATTATAAGAAACAAATAATAAAAAAAGAAACAAGTGCGTTAGTGGCTTTCTGGCGCGAGAATTCAAATGCGCCTATCACGTGGTGACACGGAGTCATCTTCCCCACTTTGCCTGAAACACAAACGTATGGCCACGGTTTTCTGGGCGTGGCTGAAGGGGTGATTTAAGAAAATAGCGAATAGCTCCATTCTTAACATAAATTAGGCGCGATGGTCTAGATTGCTTCGTCCAGATGCGTTGATTGCAATAGCATAGGTTTGGAATCCTAATTTTACTTGGTTTGGGAAACCCCAATTTTGTAACCTGCAAACCCTAAGATTTCAAACATGGCATAATTCTGTATGATCAATAAAAACGCAATTAAACACCACAGTTAGCTTTGAAACTTCAACATGAACAAGAATCAACAAACAAAATTCATAAAAAATGCTTAGAATATGATATGCGTTTAAGAATTTTGTGCTGTACAGTCCAAGGCCTCGTTACCAATTCTTGGGGTCTGAGTTGATGCTAATGGTTGGAATATGTCCAGGAAGTGCCAAGGAATCTATTGAGACAAGAATGGAGCCTTGAATCGCCCTAAAACTCTGATTTCAGTATTGGCTTTCTTGGAGATTTTTTCAAGTTTGTATGAGGTTTCTGAGCGCAGCTTTCAGTCTCTAGGCATTAGGTTTCTGATCTTGAATATGTATAGAGCATGCTAGGTCAAAAATATTGCACAAAATCCTTTGAATTCATTGTTTCCAATATTTGATTTCATGAAATCTTTTCCAAATCTTCTCCATGTGCATTTTGTGTTCAATCAGCTCAAATCACACCAAAACTTGCCTATTTAAGATATGCACGAAATATTAAGAATAAACATGCATGAAAAGATTTTTTTAGGTTAAGTTTGATATTTTTCATGTATTTAATTAATTTAAATGAATTAATATTAATATAAATTCAAATAAATAATTAAAAAATGAGAAAATACTTCCCTTTGGGCCTAATGGTCGTGCATAGGCTTGGCATGAAGAAACTTGGAAGAAAAATGGGCCCAATAGCAAATTTAGGCCTTTTGCATCAATGTTGACTTTTCAAAATTCCCAAAAATTTCCCAACTTCCACAAGGCATAACTTGGTCAATTTTTAAGCTTTTCACATGTTGTTGGACATTTTGGAAAGGTCTTTGAGTCCTCTAACCAATGCCTTTGGTCCCATGTCATTTTGATTTACCAATCTCAAGTTATGGTCTTTGACTTAAAGTCCCTTTTTGTTGACTTTTGAAAATGACCTATAATGTTGAAATTGATAACTTTTTGTGAGAGCATTTCTTGGACTTGGAGTATGAATATGAGTTGTAGGAAATGTCTTTCTCTTCAAAATGAGCTTTGGATGGAATTTTTCTGATAATCCATGTGAAAGTTATGCCCTGGTCAATTTCAGTTGACTTTTTTCAGCTGTCCAAATATAGCAACTTTTGCATCTTTGATGATTTCTGAGCCAAATTTTGAGAATCATGATCAAGCATTGATCAAATGATGTTTGTGGCTTCAAAATGATATGTTGACCAAAAATTTGAACTTTTGACTGTCAAATGACCATTTTGCCCCTACAGTTGACTGTAGTGCAATTTAGGGCTTTGACTGTGCAATTTTGAGCTGAATGCCTTGAAACTTGATATGAGATTGCTTGACCATCTTTGTAGGCATATGAGACTTGATTGGGCCTTTGAAAACTTCATCTTCTTGATCAGGACTCAAACCCTAGTTTTGACTGTATAGGAGACAGTTGAGCTGCACAACCCTTGGGGCATTTTGGGACCTTGACTTGACAAATCTTGGAGAATTATGGGAGGGCAAATTTTGGGGTGCAACAGTTGCCCCTGTTCAATCTTCTTAGACCTGAGGATGCAGATTGGCTGACATGCCTTTCGTAATCCGAGGGTAAAAGATGATTGGACACTAGAGTGCCCAGAAATTTGCGCTCACATGTTAGCAGTGATGATGGGGGAATGGGCTTATAGATGCCATTTGGTGATTGCTGGATAGGGTGATGGGCTTATAGATGCCATCTGGATGTTGATCGCGTAGGAGATTCCTTAGAGAGAACCTGCATACCTGCAAAACAGAAAAATGAGTACCTGACACGTTGCAGGAGCTGATTTTAGATGCTTGGTATAGATATGTCCTGACTGGTTACAGGAGCTGAGTCTGGAGCTTCAAACGCTGATGAATGAACCAGGGATGATTACTGCCTTAGCATGAATGGTAAGAGAACCTTGGATAATTTTAACTTCAACAACGCTCGTTGAGAAAAATCTTGGCGGGAATTACCATCTTTGCAATATCGGGAAGAAAACCATAAGCTATTATAATCTGAAAGGGAATCACCTCACTCGCCGTCGGAGAGGGAATCATAGGAAAAGGAACTGTCACCTCACACACCGTTGGAGAGAGAAACAAAAGAGACTATTACCTCACGCTCATCGTCGGAGAGGGAATCATCTGAAAAAGGAATTACCACCTCACGCTCATCGTCGGAGAGGGGACCATAAGAGACTATCACCTCACGCTCATCGTCGGAGAGGGAAACATCTGAAAAAGGAATTACCACCTCACGCTCATCGTCGGAGAGGGGACCATAAGAGACTATCACCTCACGCTCATCGTCGGAGAGGGAAACATCTGAAAAAGGAATTACCACCTCACGCTCATCGTCGGAGAGGGGACCATAAGAGACTATCACCTCACGCTCATCGTCGGAGAGGGAAACATCTGAAAAAGGAATTACCACCTCACGCTCATCGTCGGAGAGGGGACCATAAGAGACTATCACCTCACGCTCATCGTCGGAGAGGGAAACATCTGAAAAAGGAATTACCACCTCACGCTCATCGTCGGAGAGGGGACCATAAGAGACTATCACCTCACGCTCATCGTCGGAGAGGGAAACATCTGAAAAAGGAATTACCACCTCACGCTCATCGTCGGAGAGGGGACCATAAGAGACTATCACCTCACGCTCATCGTCGGAGAGGGAAACATCTGAAAAAGGAATTACCACCTCACGCTCATCGTCGGAGAGGGGACCATAAGAGACTATCACCTCACGCTCATCGTCGGAGAGGGAAACATCTGAAAAAGGAATTACCACCTCACGCTCATCGTCGGAGAGGGGACCATAAGAGACTATCACCTCACGCTCATCGTCGGAGAGGGAAACATCTGAAAAAGGAATTACCACCTCACGCTCATCGTCGGAGAGGGGACCATAAGAGACTATCACCTCACGCTCATCGTCGGAGAGGGAAACATCTGAAAAAGGAATTACCACCTCACACACCGTCGGAGAGGGAACCATAACTTCTGCTGAGTCTTTATCAGAAAAATCTGTTGAAAGTCGATTTAGCTGGACTAGAGAAGGCCTTGGACTGGATAAGAAATCTTTTGAGTCGATTAACTGCACCGGTCTAGGTCTTGAAATGTGGTTGAGAATTTAACTGCATCTTTCCTGAAAGGTAAAGGTCAGTCATATGCAGTGCATGATATGGATCACGCAATGATGTTCTCAATATAAATGAGATTTGTATGGTATGATGCGTCTATGCATGCTATAATGATGTATGTAATATTTATATATGTGTTTTTCGTCTAGGAAAGTAAATCCTTGACGGGTGCCGGGAAGTCATATCCTGGGCTAATGCTGAAGAATAAGCTTTTACTTCCGCTGGGGATGATAATTGCAAGAATACCGGTAGGAGAAGATGACTCCGTTGCGGAATAAACTTGGCAAATGGAAGATTCTGCGGGGAGAAAAGATACTCGGACGACCATGCTGGGAAGCAATACTCTGTGGGGAGAGAGATGCTTTGCTGAATTATTGAGAATGACTTGCTGAGGATATCTTTGTTGTATTGGAAGTGTTGATAGACTTCGCTGGGGGTAGGAAAGAACTACGTTGACGACGACCTTTCTGTGGCCTTTGGCTGAGGATAACCCAGTTATATCCTATTGAGGAAATAACTCTTTGAATAAAGCTGGGAGACGCGTTCGCGCTCTGCGAGGGGGTAAGCTTCCAGAATCTTACTGGGGATAAGCTTACTGCTTGGGGATATGAATTCCCTCTTCCTGGGGAAACTGGGTTGGACTCTTCTGGGGAGCTTTGATATGTTGGGGAAGTGATTCCTTTGAATGCTGATATGACGCCGGGGAACAATCTTTAGACCAAGACTGCCGGGGAGGCTTGTTAAGAATATATGCTGCTGGGGAAGTATTGAGATCGGCTGGAGGATACTCAACTTCCTTGAGATTTGATAACTTTGTTTGGAGAAGAATGTATTGACTGCTTACTCTCTGGGGATTTAAGATGTACTGGTCATGTTCTTTAGCTGAACCTATCTTGGTACCTCGGAGGACAGAACCATTAGGTTGCTTAGACAACTCTTCATTGCCCCTGTTTCTGAGGTGGGAGAGGAAGACCTATGAGGTGCTGATAGTTGTTGACGGACAAACCTTCTTCTGGTAGGCAAGTGACGAGATGACAGGACATAGTCGTACGCTTTGATCCCTAACTTTTGCCTGGACCGCCCTTTCGGGTTTTCAGTCCATCGGGATACCCATTTTTGCCCAAGCCGCCTTTTCAGGTTTTCGACTTGCCGGGTGTACAGATTTTTTTCCATTTCATCCCTTCATTTTGCCCGAACCCTTTTGGTTCGCCGGGAAGCCCTTATTTTTGCCTAGGTATGTCAACCTAGCGGGTCTTTGATTATGCATAGTATCTTTCGACTATGTCCGCGCTCTTAGAATGCAGGTAGTTGCCCCTGTTAGAAGTGCTTTGTCATGCCACCAGAAGGTATTTGATCAGGCAAGATTCGTTGTTGGAATGCCCCAAATGACTCAGGCGGAGATTTGCCCCAGACTATTTGGCCTTTGAGAGATTCTCCGAATCCTGATTGGATTGCCCCAGATGATAGACCACGATCAGGTCTGCCCCTTGATTGGAAGCGCTTTTGTTCACTAGGTATTCATCGTGCGAATTTCCCTGCTGTTCAAACAAAAATTCATATGCAACCAAAGTTATGTTAAAAATGCAAAGCTTATGTCTGTCTCAAAGATTTTGAAAATGCATTCTTTTTTCATAAAACAAATGAATGTTTGTAAAACGTGATGTCAACACCGTATTTACCGTAGGCCTTCAGGAGTCAGGATACCTTTCGTAACAGTATGCTTTCGAACTAACCCATGCTTCAGCTAGGACTTTTAGGGGTTATAACGTGGCCTGGTTCACGGTTTAAGAAACAAAGGGTAAAGGCTCAAATTTTATTTGTACCCACCCGCTCTTCGTGATGTTCTCCAAACCTAAACTCAGTTGATCATACGTTAGACCTTGTTTGAGTCTTTGCTCTGATTTTCCGGTGATGATTCGGACGTTGATAACTTATTTTGAATAGGCAGTCATTCCTTTTTGTTGAGGGTTTGTAAGACCTCTTTCTTTTTTATTTTTGTTATCCCTTTCTTTTTTTGCCTGAACTGTTTCCTTTTTTTTTTTGAATTACAGTCAGCGGGATGCCCCAGTTTCATAAGTCCCCTTTGTAGGTTTAGACTTTTTGGGCTTTTCATTTATGAATTTTGATGATGACTGCCTGTCCTTTTGGTTGTTCTGAACCATTACTGTCTTTGTTCGTTTCGTAAATATCTCTTCGGTGCCATTCGTCATGCACTTGGATCAACTGAGAGAACTACCCTGCCCCAGGTTATGATTACGGGTTTTGATTTTCGAAAATAAAACTCCTACTTCTTTGGCTCAGAGGGGTTGACGAGGGATTAACTTCCTTATAACTCCAGTGTTTAGGATTGAAACAATGCCTGTACCTCATCAGCGGGGTCTGTTCAAAAGCATACTGTAGATTATGGTATCGTTTTCGTCATCCTCCCTCAAGAGGCTTAGAATTAACGCGAGTTGACATCAGAAAAAATATGAAAACAATTTGCATATAGTGAATGCGAATATATTGATTCAAAATAGACATAAGCGATGCATTAATGTGATAACAATGTTTAACATGAATAACTGTTTGAACAAAAGAAAATTGCAACTTGAACATTCGAATGAACAAAACTTTCTCAATCTCGGAGCTTGTCATTTCAACTGGTGAGCCTTGGAGGAACGGTAGAAAAATTCAGCCTGTCCATCTTGTGTGAACTCCAATGCCCCTTCGTCGATCAGGTCCTGGATTTTGTTCCTCAGATCCCAACATTCATTGGTATCATGTCCTGGGCTAGCAGAGTGGTAGGCACACCTCTTATTGGGATCATAGGCAGGAGATGTTGTGTTGGGGTTCCGGGGATGAGCCCTTAATGTGATCAGATTCAACCTCAACAGGCGTTGCAAAGCTTTGAAACAGCGACATGTTGAGCTGAGTGAATTGTCTCCTGGGCTTGTTTGACTGAACTTGGCGAGGTTGGTGCTGAATTTGTGGCACTGGAGTCATTTGAGGAGCCTTTCCCTTATCCTCTTGTCTCGAGGATGATTGGATGAGGAATGGCTTTTTACCCTTAGATGTTTGCCCCAGTAGGTTACCCTGAAGCAGTTGGTTGAAGAGAAACCAGAGCTCCTCTTGTCTTTGAACTAGGCCTTGAATGACATTCCTCTGTCCCAGCATCTGGGCTTTCATAGCATCCATCTCAGATTGTAGGTGTTTCAGCCTTTCATCCTCAGCACTGTTCCTGGCAAAAGTCTCCATGAGAAGTGTCCTTAGCTCCTCCTGCCCCTTGGATAGATTCAGGAGGATTTCCCCAAACCGGGTCTCTTGAGCGAGAAGGTCCTGGTTATCTGGTTGGAGGGCCATTGCTGAAATAAACAGCGAGAAAGGTAAGTGACCTGCAGAGAAAGGGATACCTGTAATGCAATGATGTGTATGATATGCATGCAATGTTTTCAAGGACCTCGCGGGGTAAACAAGGAACTTGTTAGCATTGGAAACCGGTGGCTTGACTGAAGGCACTTCATATTGTTGGGAGTCCTTCATCAAGGGTCAAAGGCTCACCATATCCAGTGGGTCATAGCCCCTGACACCCTTAGCTAGAGGAAAATAAATCCTCTTTGCCCTTTGCTGGGCAGTTGGTTCATCATGACCTGCATCACAAGCCCTTGAGATCCTTGAAATGGGTTAGGATGTATGCAATGGTATGATGTCATGCTATGCATGGGGTGATGTAGGTAAACCCTGTTATGAGTCCCAATTAAGGACTATAAACAAACCCTGCAAGAAATTCAGTATACTTTGTTATGAGTCCCAATTAAGGACTATAAACAAAACCTGCAAGAAATTCAGTATACTTTGTTATGAGTCCCAATTAAGGACTATAAACAAAACCTGCAAGAAATTCAGTATACTTTGTTATGAGTCCCAATTAAGGACTATAAACAAAACCTGCAAGAGACCTAGTAAACCCTGTTATGAGTCCTAATTAAGGACTACAAACAAAACCTGCAAGAAATTAGTACATCCTGTTATAAGTCCCAATTAAGGACTATGAACAAAACCTGCAAGACATTCGGTAAACTTTGTTATGAGTCCTAATTAAGGACTATAAACAAAACCTGCAAGAACTCAAGGGTTAGATAACAAGCATGCAAATAGTCAAGTACGAAGGCACACAAGTCACACAAAAGAGCCCTTAGAGTTTAGGCCAGCATGAGGTCTAGGTATTACCCTCTTTCAGTTTGTTGGTTCATACCTGTCCTAATCAAAAGTAACCGGGTTCTTAGAGGATCCCAATATCATTGACTACCCTCAATCGGTCATAACTCCAGCATCGCAATCTTTTCTTGCGGCCAGAACCATCACGAGAGTTTAGCCTCAATGGGCGTAGCATACTGCTACTGTTCTAATGGCCAAGTTGAGTCATTTAAGGTTCTAAGGTCTGTTGGTGCTTAATGACTCCTCAGAAGACCCATATTCTCCTCGTTGCAACACAAGGGATATCGGTACAGACCAAGGTGCCACACCAACGTAGCCACTGTTTCACCCGTGTCGGTCTACGCCGGACAGGTCCCTCACAGCTTATGCTACCTAAACAGGGTATCCCCAGATCCGGGTTAGGATCTATGTAACTCCGATACAACCCACAATAGTAAAGCAAGCAAAACAATACAAGTGAAAACACAGTTATGACCTAGCCCTAAGGTACACCTCACTTTATAAGATATTCCCCAGCAGAGTCGCCAGTTCTGTGATCGGTGGATCTGGAACTGACTGTTTAACGCTGATTCGCGAAATGTCGCGGAAGCAAGAGTCGCCACCGTCTTTTATTTTCTCCAATTGGAAAGGACAAAAGCACAGAAAAATTCCTTTAAAGAGATTGCTCTCGGTTCGGGAGGTAGGTTATAGAAAGGGAAGGTGTTAGCACCCTTTCTATCCATGGTTATCCATGGGCTCTTAGATACTTGCTCAATGTGTTTTCAAAAAGGTTTTGTTTGCTTTTCAATGTGGGTTTAAAAAGTTTCTTTTGAAAAATTTCAGATCGACTCATACGTCAGAGTGTTTGAAAAGTTTGTTTTGAAAGCTTTTGAAAATGTGTTGGTGTGAAAAGTATTTTGATTTGTTTGAAATTAGAGCAAGTATCCTTGAGAACCTACCTACCCTAAGGAATTTGTCTGTGTAAATGTCCTTTAAAGTAGTGCCATCCCACCATTGAGAGGTAGGTAGCACCACCGTTGGAGGTGTTCGGGTCAAGTCGAGTTTGTAGGGACATGGTGATCACCAGAGCAATGGGAAGACACCTTAGAAGCTACCCTCATGCCAGGTTCCCGGATCATGAGGACTTACTAAGACGCCCTCTACTCGACGATCACCTTTCGAAAGGCAACAGTGAGGCGTACCCTAGGGGTGGTGTGTGCGAATCGTGTGTCATGTTTCAGTTTATTTGTCTTGTCATGTTTGTCGTGTTCTACGCTTGATTTTAATTAGGGCCATTCATTCTTGCATGCATATTTAACAATTATAAAGTTTGCGGAAAAATAAATCTAAGGCTATTACAAATGGCGCGAGTCCACATCGCCAAAATTAAACCGGACCCGATTTAGCGGAAAAAGTAAGTAATGCGAAGTAAATAAAAGTACGAAAAGTAAAGTTACATGGCTTTGGGAGATTTACAAAATTATAATAAATGACATAAAGTAAATATGCGCAATTAAATTAATTAAAACAAAGCTAGGGCGTTGGACCCTTTTACAAAAATATTTAAAGTTAATGAATTAAAATAAAAAATGAAAATTAAATGTTTTTGATATTTTTTTATTTTTTAGATTTAATAAGGAAAAGAAGTTAATTGAAATTAAATTAAAAGGCAAACCCTAATTCTAATATTTTTTAATTTATTAAGAAAGAATTAAAATATGATCTAAATTAAACCCTAATTTATTTATGCACAATTTTTAATTTATGAAAACAACTAAATAATATTATTCTAAAAAGGGGAAAAATTAAAAGAAAAATCAAAAAAAGATATTAAACCTAAATTCTATTTTTGGTGTTTTTTATTAAAAAGATTAAAACTATAACCTAATTAAACTAAATATTTACATATATTAATTTATTGATGAAAATAATTACAATAAAATATTTATTATTTTTTTTTGGTCTTTTCTGATTTTTATAATGTTTTTTTTGTATTTTGATTAAAAATTAAATAAACAATAATTAAAATATAACAATTGAAATAATAATTAGAAAAATAAAATTGACAAACCAGGGTGGGGTGTAGTCCCAAAATTGGAGGTATAGGCCTGAATTTTTGGCCCATTAAGCTTCAGTCTTCGTTGACTTTTTGAATTGTGTATGATGCAGTTGACCTGATGTATGGTGCCCTTTGAATCTTAGTCATTGATTGGCTTTTGTAGGACGCGTGGCTAATGGGATACTGATGGAGTATGGTGGTCCTCCTCAAGCGCGCTGCATAAGAATTATTCATGAAAAATAATATGGAACTTGCATAGACCTGGGGTTCGAACCCAGGTCTTGGGACGTTAATGCCTTAGTGCTTCGCCAACTGAGCCATGAAGCGCATGTTATTATATTATAAGAAACAAATAATAAAAAAAGAAACAAGTGCGTTAGTGGCTTTCTGGCGCGAGAATTCAAATGCGCCTATCACGTGGTGACACGGAGTCATCTTCCCCACTTTGCCTGAAACACAAACGTATGGCCACGGTTTTCTGGGCGTGGCTGAAGGGGTGATTTAAGAAAATAGCGAATAGCTCCATTCTTAACATAAATTAGGCGCGATGGTCTAGATTGCTTCGTCCAGATGCGTTGATTGCAATGGCATAGGTTTGGAATCCTAATTTTACTTGGTTTGGGAAACCCCAATTTTGTAACCTGCAAACCCTAAGATTTCAAACATGGCATAATTCTGTATGATCAATAAAAACGCAATTAAACACCACAGTTAGCTTTGAAACTTCAACATGAACAAGAATCAACAAACAAAATTCATAAAAAATGCTTAGAATATGATATGCGTTTAAGAATTTTGTGCTGTACAGTCCAAGGCCTCGTTACCAATTCTTGGGGTCTGAGTTGATGCTAATGGTTGGAATATGTCCAGGAAGTGCCAAGGAATCTATTGAGACAAGAATGGAGCCTTGAATCGCCCTAAAACTCTGATTTCAGTATTGGCTTTCTTGGAGATTTTCTCAAGTTTGTATGAGGTTTCTGAGCGCAGCTTTCAGTCTCTAGGCATTAGGTTTCTGATCTTGAATATGTATAGAGCATGCTAGGTCAAAAATATTGCACAAAATCCTTTGAATTCATTGTTTCCAATATTTGATTTCATGAAATCTTTTCCAAATCTTCTCCATGTGCATTTTGTGTTCAATCAGCTCAAATCACACCAAAACTTTCCTATTTAAGATATGCACGAAATATTAAGAATAAACATGCATGAAAAGATTTTTTTAGGTTAAGTTTGATATTTTTCATGTATTTAATTAATTTAAATGAATTAATATTAATATAAATTCAAATAAATAATTAAAAAATGAGAAAATACTTCCCTTTGGGCCTAATGGTCGTGCATAGGCTTGGCATGAAGAAACTTGGAAGAAAAATGGGCCCAATAGCAAATTTAGGCCTTTTGCATCAATGTTGACTTTTCAAAATTCCCAAAAATTTCCCAACTTCCACAAGGCATAACTTGGTCAATTTTTAAGCTTTTCACATGTTTTTGGACATTTTGGAAAGGTCTTTGAGTCCTCTAACCAATGCATTTGGTCCCATGTCATTTTGATTTACCAATCTCAAGTTATGGTCTTTGACTTAAAGTCCCTTTTTGTTGACTTTTGAAAATGACCTATAATGTTGAAATTGATAACTTTTTGTGAGAGCATTTCTTGGACTTGGAGTATGAAGATGAGTTGTAGGAAATGTCTTTCTCTTCAAAATGAGCTTTGGATGGAATTTTTCTGATAATCCATGTGAAAGTTATGCCCTGGTCAATTTCAGTTGACTTTTTTCAGCTGTCCAAATATAGCAACTTTTGCATCTTTGATGATTTCTGAGCCAAATTTTGAGAATCATGATCAAGCATTGATCAAATAATGTTTGTGGCTTCAAAATGATATGTTGACCAAAAATTTGAACTTTTGACTGTCAAATGACCATTTTGCCCCTACAGTTGACTGTAGTGCAATTTAGGGCTTTGACTGTGCAATTTTGAGCTGAATGCCTTGAAACTTGATATGAGATTGCTTGACCATCTTTGTAGGCATATGAGACTTGATTGGGCCTTTGAAAACTTCATCTTCTTGATCAGGACTCAAACCCTAGTTTTGACTGTATAGGAGACAGTTGAGCTGCACAACCCTTGGGGCATTTTGGGACCTTGACTTGACAAATCTTGGAGAATTATGGGAGGGCAAATTTTGGGGTGCAACACACACCCTTAATGTACCATTTTTCTTAATTACTGGCACAATGTTTGCAATCCATTCGACATACCTTGTGACGCGTATGAATTTGCATTTCAGAAGTCTTTCGACTTCCGTTTTGATCTTCGACAGTATTTCTGGGGCGAAGCGTCTTGGATTTTGCTTGATTGGCTTCTTCCCAGGTTTGATTGGCAACTGAAGCTCTACCAATCCTCTGTCGAGACCAGGCATTTCGTCATAATCCCATGCAAAACAGTCCTTGAACTCTTTCAACAATTGGATTACTTCCAACCTAAGTTCTGGGTCAATTTTGGCGCTGATGTAAGTTGGCCTTCTCTCTGACCCTTCGCCCAAGTTGATTTCTTCTAAAGGATCTTGAGCTAACATTTTAATGTTGTTCGCCAAGGGGTCCTTTTCGAAGCCCAAAGGCTCATCGTCATAGATGGCGTCGAGCCTCTGTTCCTGCATTTCTTCTGGCATGATATCAGGTGGTTCTGGATCGAAATCCTTTCCTGGACCTACAGCAAATAACTGTTGATCATTGGCCTGTGTGGCCATATACTTCACTTCGGCTTCGAGAGCCGTTATCATCTTAGTTTCGGCTACATAAGCCGAAATTCGCTTCAAAGATTGTGACTCAGTCATTATCACTGAATTCACTTCCCCAACCAGTTGGTTGGATATCAGTTAACCCACTGAAGTCTATGTGGGACAAGTCTTCTCTGTCCCATTGGAAACCATGCTCAGGATGCAGGTATAGGGAACCAAAAGTGTTTGGCGCTGGCGCCATGTCGAAGTCAGGTGTTGGACATGGCCCTATGTGAGCCAAGTTCTTGTCGAAATCTGCCAACCCTAGGTGATTCACTTCGCCTAGGTAGTAACTTTGATCTGCCTCTATGTTTTCGACCATCCCGTCTGGACGCCATAGGAGCAGCCTCTGATGCATTGATGATGGCACAGCTCCAACACCATGAATCCATTCACGGCCCAACAAAAGATTGTAATTAGGTTTGGCCGATATGACCATAAACATTGTTGGTCGAAGGATAGACCCTACTTTGATATCTAGCTGGATCACTCCCATAGTGGTCCCTATGCCGCCCTCATAGTTCGACAGGACCATATTGTGAGGCTTAATGTCCTCATCCCCTTTGCCAATTTTCCTTAGCATAGAGTGAGGAATAATGTTGATGGTTGCCCCACAATCCACCAATATTTTATTCACAGTAGTTTCTTCGAGTTTAGCCCTTATGAATAAAGGCTTGAGGTGATTTTTCATCGCCTCTGTAGGTGGCTCGAAGAACCCATTTTGTTCCTCAGTGGTGCCATTGTCCATGACGAAATAGCACATTGGCCTATGTTTGGCCATTTCTTGCTCCACTTCCCAGTCACTTGCTTCGACCTCCACTTGTCGGTTGAATTCTCTGGGCAGCACTGAGACTATATTCACCATTATGTCCAAAGTATCATCAGATTCAGAATCGTCTTCGTCCTCGACTTCACCTTGGTTAGGCCAAACTAGCCTGTTGGTTACTGGCTCTCTCTCTAGAGGCTTCCTTTGCTTCCTTTGAGGAACATTCGAACTAGTTTCTGCCTTTGGTTCGTTGGCAGCTTCTCTCTCTGCTTTTCGTCTCCTTTGGTATCTCCTCCATTGAGATCGAGACATGGGGTTTTTACCTTTGTAGTTGCTTGATACTTGTGCAACTTTAGGTGCAGCAACTTGAGGCTCTTTCTTTTGAGTCAAAGAGGAACCTCTTGGCACGTCGAAAGAGTGCCATCTCTCCTCACTTGGCCTTTTTCGACCAGAGGTTTTGTACCAGGTATCTACCGGCACATTTATTGGAGGCCTGAAAGTCAGTGGCCTCTTTTCTTGGTTTGAACCTCTTTGGGAGGCTTTTCTGGGGTCATGTCGAAGATCAACATTTTCCCTTTTCTTATTCGCTGCTCTTACGCCTTGAATGTGCTCAGCAGCTTTTTTGTCAAAGATCGAACTGCATCTTGGACACAGCATCACCTCTGATTTCTTTTTCTGGCATCTTTGTAAAAAATCTGCCAAATTTTCATTTTCCCGAGGGAAAGCAGTCTTATTAGCTTGTTTTTGCCTTATGGCCTCTTCTGATGCTTTTGGGTCAGAAAGTTCGACCATGTTGATATTCATTGTATCTTTGCTGGCAAGGGTCAGCTGCTTCATTTGTATCTCCAGATTCTCCGTCTGGCCTTGAACTGTGGCCAAGTGAGAACTGGGTTTTGGTCCAGTTTTTTGTGCTTCAGCGGTCTCCAACTTCGGGCTTTCGACCGCTTTCTGAACTGCTTCAATTGTCTTCCTGGATAAATTTCCAGAAAAACTGCCAAAGATTGGCATGTTGATGTGGTCCTTTGAGACTTCGACCATTGTAATTCCTGGCTTCTTCGACTGGCTCCTGGTTGCCTCTATCACGTTCACCTCGGAGGGCTCAGCATAGTGGGCTTCAGCCTGCAATGGATTTGAGTCGACAGCCATGGGGGTTTTGTCAGCAAACTTCAACCTCCCTTCCTCGATAGCGTCTTGCACAAGATTCCTGAAAAGAAAACATTGAGAAGTTTTATGGCCCAAAAAATTATGATATTTGCAAAAACCTCTCTTCTTTCTTTGATCAAGAGGAGGCACTTTTACCCCTGGGGGTACTATCATCTGGCCATCTTTTACAAGCAAGTCGAATATTTCATCACATTTTGTGATGTCAAAACTATAAGTCTTTTTGGGGAACCTATCGTTGGTCCTTTCTGGACCAATGGGATTTTTCCCGCTTGAGGGGACTAACAGTTTACAAGAGTATGGTGGCCCTTGTTTCAGTTCTGCTAAATCGACTTCTCCCTCTTCGACAGTTATAGTATCGTCGAAGGATTCTGGATCTTCGTCATCCATCTCAACGTACGCTATCCTCTCTCTCTTGTGAGTTTTCGTTGCCTTTGCTTTTTCAGCTTTGAGGCGTTCTACCTGTCGAACTCTATCGGCCAGTTGGGCCATGTCTCTCAGGTATTGGGTGTCTAACTTCTTCCTAATGGAATAATCTAAACCGCCTGCGGCTATTTCGACCAACTCATGTTCTGGCACTTGTGTAAAACATCTCGCCTTAAGCAACCTAAACCTTTTAGATATTCGTCTATAGGTTCAGTGAAACGTCTCTTTACACTGGCCAATTCTTTCAAGCTTATCTTGGTTTGCCCCATGTAGAATTGTTCATGGAACAATCTTTCCAACTGGGTCCAGTGATGGATCGAATTGGGGGGGAGAGTTGTAAACCAAGTAAAAGCGTTCTTTGTTAAAGAACTTGGGAAGTACTTGATTCTCAGGTTTTCGTTATTCGAAATATCCCCTGCTTCGATCAAGTATCTCGCCACATGTTCGACAGTAGATTCTGTCGTGTCCCCAGAGAACTTAGTAAATTTGGGGACTTTACATCGAGGAGGTAAGTCTGTTTGTAACACGTATTCTGACAATGGGGATCTAAAGTTGGGCCTTCGAAAGCCCATGTTCATCCCATTCTGAGTCATGATCCTTTCGATCATGGTTGCCAGATTGTTTTCCAAACCCGTATTTTGGTATTGGATATGCTGAACTACTTCGTCAGCATTTTGGTTTCTGTTAACTAACCTTACCTCTGGGGTTATTACCCTAGGTCCCTCGACAGGTTGCTCCAATCGAGCCCTAAGGTTCTCTTCGACAGGCTGTTGAACCTGGTTGATGGTGGTTTCTTCCTCTAAGAATATCCCTTGGTTTCCCCTTATTTGCGCCCTTTGGGGCTGTCGAATAGGTTGGGGTACTCCAAAGAAATCAGCCAAACGCGTCATTTGCGCTGTCATTTGCTGATTCGATTGAGTAGTGTTTTGTATTAGAGGGTTTAGCACTGTACTCAAAGTTTGTGCCAACATTTGCACCATATCATGGTTGCTTTCGTCCATTTGTTGCCTCAAGACTGCTGTCGAGGCATTTGTAAGGCCATGGGCTACTTGGGACGTTCCTCCTAAGAGTTGTGTCCTATTTCTATTCGCCATGCCTACTCCAGAGCCTTGGAGTGGCGAAGAAGCGCTCACTAAAGGGTCTGAAAAAGTGGACGCAGCATTCGTCAGGCTAGCCAAGTCAGAAGTTGGCATGCCATAGAGTGGCATAAATCCTGGGGGAACAAAAGGCCTTGTGCCTAAATTTCCCCTTGGTGGGGGAGTTCCCAAAGGCGCTCTGGGGCCTGTGAACGAAGGTAATGGCCCCGTTGCTGTGACCGTTACTGCTGGTGTCGAACCAACAGTTGTCGCTTCACTTACGGTCGTACTAACCGTTGTTGCCACATTCGTTTGTGGGATTTCGTTATTGTTTGGCGGATTCGCCATCTCTTCCCTTCTTTTGGCAGTATTGTTATCGTTAGTGTATATTCTACCACTTCTCAATAACATACAACACTCCTCGAAAAGATGAGATTATTTTCAACAATCAACACACAGTCCCATCAGGTGTGCCAATTTGTTTACCGTGGTTATTGGTAAACAACCGCTGATCCTCCAAATGGTTACTTATTTGGTTACTCGCAGGATCGATCAGATTGATCCTAGGACATAGGTTGATTTTGAAGTTTGATTAAATTGGATAAGGCTTTAAATAAAGAGGCTTTCAATAAAGTAAAGAGGCTTTAAATGAAATTGCATGAAGAAAGGACTTGGTAAAATAAACAAGGCTTAAAGTAAAAGGCTTCGACAGGAATGTAAAGAGGAAAGCAAGTAAATTTCTGGAAAGTAAATGACTTTGATTAATAAAGTTGGTGTTTCACACATACATTTCTCAACAATTCTTTCTCACACGCTGGGTACTCGAATCTATATGAGTGACTTTGTATAGAATTGTGAACACACGCGAGAAACTGCGTGACTACTACTATTTATACTAAAACATCCCAAGTAACCGTCGGGCAGTTACACTGCTTCGAGATCATTCCACTTGGCACGTTCTCCACGTTCGACGCTCCAGATCTTTGCACGTTGCACTTGGTAACTGCTGGAAACCGTTTTCCCTCCAAACGCTTGAATTTCCAACCGCTCCCCTCTGAACCGTCGAATACTTTCGTCGAGAAGCATCTTCGACGAGAAACACCCTCGACGTCGAAGGCAACTAACTTCTCCTTTGGAAGAAATCTTCTAAGTACCTTGCCATCTTTCGATGGGCACTTCGACAGACTCAGCTGATCGAAAACAACCTTCAGCTTTGATGGCTGACATTAATGAAATAAGGGTGTCGAATTTAGGAGCCAACAGTCGTCGAATCAACAATCTTCTCAAACACATTTTCATCCACACACTGATGGATAAAGAACAGAGCTTTCTGATCCCTCTTCTTCACAGCTCTTTCTTCTGATTTTTGTTCTTCAGTAGCATCTGCTGCAGCTGGAACATAACCTTCAGAAACAAGATCCAGAACATCCTGAGCACCAAACAGCACACGCATTTGTATCTTCCATCTGTTCCAGTTTTTTCCATCAAAAACTGGAAGTTTAGTGTTCAAACTACTGCCTCCATTCATCTTAAACCTTGCACAAAAAACTCAGATCTCATATTTCTCACTCAGTGTTTCTCAAACCCACAGAATCAGTGTGATTCTGTTTCAGATTTTTGTTCAAGATTCAAAAATCAAACACACAGCTCACTATCACTCGTGTTTCCCAGAATTTCAGAATAAACCAAGAGCTCTAGATACCAATTTGTTAGTGCAAGGTGATGAAATTGAGGAAGAAGAGAGAAAAGGAATAAATGCTAAAAGCTGCCACTAATGATTGAAGGAATTGATTTTATTAAAATGTAAACCTAGTACACCTATTTATACATAAATAAGAATGCCACATAGGCCCTAATAAGAAATTATCTACAAATGACAAATATTAAATTACCCTCTAATACAAGAGAGGATAGTGGCATTAGAAGACCCAGGTAATTACTCAAACATTGTGCTAGAGATCAATGATAAAGGTATGAGCATTTTAGCACATCCTCCGGAGCATATTAACTTAGAAATCGTTAAGGAGTTATATCGAAATGCCAAGCCCACTGAAGATGAACATCTTTCAAGAATATCGTATGTACAAGGTCGAATGCTTCCTTTTAACAAATAAGCTATCAATGCTTACATTTAAGATTATTTTATAGTATTTAAAATTATTTTATTGGTAAATAATTAAAAAGGAAATTTTTTAAAAATGAAAACAAAAATAAGAAGGAAATTATAAAACAGTGGGCAGATATTTGAAAATTAAAAAGGAAAAAAGAGTGAAGAAACAGAGGGGAACGAAAAAAATGGGATTGCATCCATCTGGAACTCACCATGGAAGTATAATATGCTCTTTGTATTGTCCTAACAAAAAATTTCTACTCATAAAAAAAATAGGAGATAGTGTTAAATTGAAATGTTTCTGAACCGAGACCAAATATTGGACAAAAGGGAGTTAGTGACGCAAGAATATTTTAAAAATATCAGATATATATCGAGCAGCCACATACTATTATGCTATGTTTTTGCTATCTCTTCTATTCAAGTGTTCGATAGAATCTAATACGGTAAAGTTTTACACATATCATCTCAAACTTTAAGAATATGAGATTACCAACATAGTCTTCTAAACTATATATAGAGCGCACGCAGTTCTTTGGTTAACAAAAACAAGAAGCCAGTGAAAGACATCTAGCTGAGTAATTATATGTTGATTGTCTCATGGAGTTCCTCTGAATGCTTCATATAAGAGGCTATGTCCATAGCCATTAGATATATAGTCTTTCTTCAATGAAGTGTTTGGGGGAACTCCTTGAATTCAACCAACAATGTCCATAAAAAAAACTACATTTAAACGGTCCTGCTCTTTTTTCTCCTATTCTACAATAGATTCTTAGAAAATAAAATTGTTCTAATATTTATAATATTTATTTAATTTTCTATTGTCATATTAAAATAGCCTCACCTTTTTCTAAATTTTTTACATATATCTATAATATAAGAAAAATAGTTCTACCCAAAATCTCTTTTTTTTTCTTTTGCTTCAATTACATGACACGTAGATAACCTATTTGAGTGTTACAAATTTGTTTCTTCAAAAAACAGCACAATCCTTCCATATTCTTGTACGTTTCTGCAGCTGTGTAACCTCTCTCTCCACCTTCTTAATTCATGATCAAATTAGTAACTGTTTGCAATAATCAACCGTTACAAAACGACTGTCCATTCCAGAAATTATGAAGATTAGTCTATGTACTGTAGTACATACTTGCACCTTTTGATTGTTCATCTGGTGATATACTAAATCTCATATCTCTTTTTGATTTGATCTATTTTTCAGATTTATTGAATAAACTGTTGAATGGTAGAAACCTGACAGGTAAAAATTTCTCTTAATTTGTTAATTTTAACATCAAATAATGGTTGTATGTTTTCTAATTTTGTTTATCTTGTAAAATCTTGTAGGAATCTTGTAGGAATAAATATAAATCGAAAGAACCAACTGTAAAAAATAAGGGGTAAGTTTGGAAAGAAACATAAATGATTGTTGTTTTTAATATTTCTTATGGTTTATCTGATGTTTTCATTTCAATTTGGTTTTTGAGATTTAGGTCTTTTGAAATAAAGCTATTATATTTATGATTTACTAGGGTTTCATTTAAATCTCATAAGTTAGTTATGTGTTTGTATACATGGTTTCAGTTTTGGGTTTTAGTCTTCTGATTTCCAAGTGATATACCTTGTGTTTGAAATAGTTGGGTTTTGCAGCGTGAATGCGAGTAAAGATTCCATTCAGTTTTCACCTTTCAACGTACATAATTTGTTAACTTGGTATTATCATTTGAATCTATGGCAGTTTATTTGAACCTTGTAGAAATTGTGGCTACCTGATTTTTCAAGCGACATACACGAAATGCACTGAAAAGCACTTTGGTTCTTGAAGATGCAGTTAGAAATATTTACACAGTTGTTGCATTTTGTGCTAGTAATAAGGTAATGGAGCTCTTATCAATTCCTTTATATTTGCTGCTGATGTTGCCAAGTCATATACATGCTGCCAATTTTTCCTTTTACATTAGATCAAATTTATGTAAGTAACTTGCTTCTCTATTGCTTTCATGCTAAATTCACATTAGAGCAATTTTCCCCTTTTCAAGATAACATTCAGCTTATTATGTGAAAATAATTTAATTGTATTATATCATTTGTTATAGAAATAAAATAACTTGTGCATTAACACTTAATTACGATAAGTGTTTATGATATAAGCATTCCAATAATCCTTTTACCCAAACAGTGCCTAGAAAGATTCGACATAAGATGCTCATGACGTCAGACTAACCTTACCTTCCTATTAAAGATGATTTATAGTTTGATGTTATTGCAGATTTGAAAATAGTTTATGTATTGAATAATTCTGAATGTGCAGGATTCAGCTCATTGAGCCTCATGACTTTTCTGCAGGTATGATTGGTCTATAACATGTTTGTGCTTTTTCACAGATGGTTTTCTCATCATCTGCAAATGTTTATGGTCGACCTGTTAGTTTTTAATTTAGTATTATTCAATTTTTTTAAAGTATAAACTCTCTAAATTACGATAAGTTTGTTTTTGATTCTAATGAATTGTCTTTGTTTTTCCTTTGACACTTAACATTACAACTTTTCCTTGAAGAAATTATGTGAAACATTCAGAAAGCTGAGCTAGATTGGAGAATCATTATACTTATATACTTCAATCCAGCCGTGGCACATGAAAGTTGTAAATTCACCGAAGATCCCAGAGGCATCCTAAATAATCTCGCTCCTTATATACAATAAGTAGTTGTTGCAAGATTACATGAGATCAATATATATATGGTCACGATTATCCTACAAGGCATGGTTGTGGTACGTACAGGTCAATATACTGCAATTATTTCTTTACACCATATAACAATTACACTTTAAAAAAATATAACATTACACATTAAATATGAAAGAATATATGGTCTAGGAACTGGATTAGAATTTCTACATGATAGATTTATATTAATACTTCATTTCATAGATACAATTGTTTCTCAAACCATCTAATATTTTCTCTCCAGTCCTAAGGTAGAAGTGTTGAAGAAGCTTAAAAAAATGCCAAAACAGAAGGAATGACATTACAGTTAATATTTTTGTGCATTCAGAAGTTAGTTTGATTGACATAAATTTTAAGATGATATAGGAGAAACTAATTGTAGTTAGATCACTGGAATTTGTATCTAGGTAAAATTCTTTTCTCACTCTGTCATTTTAATTTCTGCACTCAATTATCATCTCTTAAGTTTCTATGTTTTACATTATAAGTGCTTTTTGGAATTGAATAATAATTATTAAACTTGAGTGTTTGTGTCATACCTCAAATTAGTCCGTCCTTTTATTTCTGCAGTAAAAAAAAATTTAATACATTACTTTTATAATATTATTTAATTTTTATAGACGTTTATTCTCAAGTCCAGTAAAAAATATTTTAAATTTTGTTTTTATTTTTATAAACATTTTCTTCCAAACATATTTAAAAATATAATGATTCATTTTAAAATTGTTTGTATTTTTAAAATAGCAAATATTTGCACACTTTTCATATATTTTCAATTGAGTTTATTTACAAATAAGTAACATAGCACAATTGATAAAGAATAAAGCTTACAAGAATGGGGTCATGAGTTTAAATCTCTTGTGTCGCATTTTTATCATTTTCTATTTTTCGTCACTAATTTTCTTTCCTTTTTTATAGATAATTCTAATTGGCCATTTGACATCAATTTGTGTCACACTTTGCTTTTGATTGGTCAATTTTGTTCTATTTCTAATTTGGATTTTTTTTAATCTATAAATAGGACATCCACAATTTACACAATTCATCCACAATCTCTCACAATTTTACTCATTCACACACACTTCCTTTTTTTTTGCAAATTTCTTCTTCTTTTAAAATTTTATTTTTAATATCATTGGTGTTACTTTTAATTTTATTTTTAATATTATTTGTTACTTTAACCAGATGAATATGATTCCTAATAGTTATTTGTTAAATTATATTTTTCTATACACAAACACTATACGTATATTTTTCCATTTACTAATTTTTTATATTCACATTTGTTTTATTTCAAGAAGCAATCTTGCACAAAGTCCCACACAGACGCAAGACTTCATAGTCCCTAATTCTCTTTGATTTTTATGCTTTCCATATATTATTTTATTTTTTTCAATTTTTTAAATGATGAGGGTTGTCTAACCTGAACCACAATACAAACCGCATAGCCTTAAAAACTTCGAGGGATAAAAATGGTTGGTTTATGATGATTATTGTTTTCAATAATTCTTTATATTTTTGGAAATCCTCATTTGATTCTTGTAAAAGCTAATACACTCTGTTTAGTATCTCTAATCATTAACTTATACAATAATACTACCTTCCATCAAGAGTTTTTCAATAACATCGTATGAAACACAAATCTTCTCTTTTTATTCACCGTTAGAACTACACTGCTTTGTTATCATAAAAATGATTTATGCAGGAAAAAAGAAAAAATGGAAGAAGAGAAACTAGTATTGTAAGAAAGAAGACAAGTGAAAGAGAAAATGATATATTGTTGTTACTGTAAAACGTAGGATGGAGGCATGTAGTTTTTTTTATATTTTATTTTCACTTCATTCCATGCCATGTGTCTTGCACCCATTGGACTCCAATTTTGACCAATTCAAAATTGGTTATGTGTTATTTTGCTTTCAAGTCACGTTAAGTTTATAGTAACTATTAAATAGGAGTTTTTTTTTATAATATTTTGAAACCACCTTTTATTTGTTATTTAATGGCCATTGTTGCATTAATTCATCATATGTGTACATGTGTGTTTCATGGTTACAGAAATCAAGTATTCATTTCCTTTTTTTTCTTGTTTTTGTTTTCATGCTCCAAATAGAGCTTATGTAGAATGATTAGAATTTTGAGTTTGCAATTGGTTTGGACCTTGTCTACTTTCCCTCTTTTATTAACCTTTAACCCTTTAGTTCTAAATACTATACCCCTAAGTTTTGTTTGTTTTAATTTCTTAATTACCTAATTTAATTAATCATCTAGATTTAATTTACTTAGTTGATCGTTTAGTTTTAATTCTTAAATAAAACATAAAAATACCAAAATCTCTTCCCTTGTGAATAAACTAATAAATATGTATGTAAAATCACACTATTTTCACAATCAAATTAATCATTTTTTCACAAATAATAGGATGTCTATCTTCGAGTAATTAAATTGGTCGAGACATCGTCTACTAGTTTATTATTCACAATCAAATATCAAAATCCATGCAATTCATCAAATATTTCATCCCCGAGCAACACGTGGCCACGTGATGAGGGAGGCTATATCAGACTCCCCTGCTCTACGTCTTAAAACAGTTAACCAACATCAAAACTCATTTTTCTAACATAATAAAAAACCCAAGATATTTTCGAAAAAGGATTAAGGATAATTTCTTTCGAAATTAACTGTGAACTACGTCTACGCTCACACAATTTTCAACCCAGACAAGGTTCAATGATAAACCGATAGCAATTCTATGCAATTCTATAAAAAAACACCAACTAACACCACGAACTATGAAAAGGGACTCTGATTCCTCCTAAGAGGATAGGTAGGCATACAATTAAAATCGTGCCGAGTACCGCTAACTAAAATTCAAACCCTTTTCCCCCTAACTAAAATTCAAACCTTTCCCCCACTACAACATTTAGCCTCTCCAACAACAATTGAAAAGCGTTGCCAGAACTCTGAAAATCGTTGCCTAAACAAATAGGGGACGTTTTCTAAGCGTCTCCTGTGCGAGCGTTGCCTATTGTTTGAGACGGCGTTTTTTTAATGTTTTTTGGGCACACTTTTGAAAAACATCGCCTATAGAAAAGGAATAGGGGACGATTATTTGCGGCCTCTGAGACGACGTTTTTTAAGCGTTGCCAAATTCGGCTACAATTAACAATCGTTGCCTTAAACCTGAATCAGGAAGATCGTTTTTGAAGTGTAGCCATAACTTATAGGTTGTTGTTTTATAGTGTCCACATAAAATATACAATTTTTCAATTATTATCAAAATAATATAGTCAATAATAATTGGCTTCAAAAATAATATTGATTATATAACTTAAACCATACATCCATAAAAGTTGTAATATAATAAAATCGAGTTCAAACTTTAATTCAAGATATAGTATATAGAGTACACAAAATTCCTAACGTAACATTACTTTTAATACTTTGAAGTATGACCTTAGTAAAATAACTAAAAACATAGTTCAACAAAAGAACAAAAATCATATAATGCTTTCAACTACAAGCCAAAAAAAAGACATCATCCAACTCACTCAAGTTTGTCTTCTAGGAGTAAATCATCCAACTCACTCAAGTTTGTCTTCTAGGAGTAAATCATCCAAATCATCCTCTTGAAATTCGTTAGATATGCCATCCTCCATAAATTCTTCATCTACGTCGTCCTCTTGAAATTCACCATCTATATCGTCCTCTTGAAATTCATCATCTAGATCTATGTCGTCCTCTTGAAATTCGTCATCTACGTCGTCCTCTTGAATTTTATCATTTAGGTCGTCCTCTTGAATTTTATCATTAATGTCGTCCTCTTGAATTTCATTATTTATATCGTCCTTTTCAACATCTTCATTGATACATTGCTGCATAAGAAAATAAAATAAAACACATCAACCATAAATATTTTTGGTCCAAAGGACAATTAAGACATCAACAAGAATTAAACCTCGCACAAATAAAAACTAAACCAATGAGCAAAACACATTGTTTATATTCTTCACATCTCATGTCATGGGTGGGATTTATATTACTTTACTTATCTTCTCATACCAAGAATATTCATAAAAAATACTCAATATTTTACTTTAAGTAAATATGTCTAAAGTTGAAAATTTAGATTTTTCTCTTTTGCATATAACAAATCTTAAACAGTTTCAGCCACTTCTAGGTGTTGTCACTACTTAAACAATTTCAACCACTTACTTCATTCTAGGTGTTGTCACTACTTGCAAATTTTTGCATACATTAACAACCATTTTGATACTATAACATAATTAGAAAAATATAAATCAATAATATTGGTATATATGGTTACCTTTCCATGACATGGAGCATGAGTTGATGTAGATGAATGCATTTGCGGTCTTATATCCTTTGGGGAACTATTAGCATCTCCATGAGATAATCCTAACAAATCTTCAATTGACTCTATATTAATTTGAGGATTTCATTGTTGTATTACGGTCTTAAAAGCATTTTGCAATCTATCAATCTTATCTTGAAACTCGCCCCCTAATGTAGAGACCTCTTCACTGTGGGCTTGTTTCAAAGCATTAATCTCTGCCTTTCTCTTTAAGGAAGTTTTAGTTATGTTTCTCCCATAACAGCGTACCCTGCCTGGACACTCCTTTCTAAAAACAACTTTAAAAGCTTTTGTATCACTTTCCTCCTTTTCAACCATTTCTTGAAGTTGGGACTAGCATAAATTACAACAAAAAAAATATTAACTACTATTATAGACAATGTTGGCCGATTATATTAAGCAAACGTATTATATAAACAATGTTACATACAATTACTTTTCCAGTTTCTACATCCAGTTCCTTTCCTTTATTTCCTTTTCGAGTTTCAACAAACATTTCTGATTGAGTGGGCTCTCTTTTTTCCTTTTCACGCTGCAGAAATCAAAATAATTCCATAACAAATCATGTGAATTAAAATTCCTATTCACGAGTCAAAGAAAAGTTTTTCATGAATACTTTAATTGAACAAAGAAACATTCATTCAAGGAATACTTTATTGAGAACAAAAGAAAGTTACCACTTTTTCACGAGTCAAAGCAAAGTTTTTGGGACCCATTCGATGCATTCACTTTAGTTGAGCTCTATTTCTAGTGTTATTTTCACTGATTGCCTACATTTAAATTTGACGGAATTATTACAATAAATATTACTTAATTATGGCATACATAGAAAGGTGTAAATTCACACACATACATAAAAAAATTATTAATCTTACTTGTATAGTTTCCTTACTCCAATAAGCACAAAGACTCTTAAACTGGGCTATTGGCACATTTGGCGGACGATTTTTGAGTCTCTCGGTCATGTTGGAATACTTCAAAAAATTATTCTTCTTAATTTTGTGCTTATATCTTCTCCATGCCTCTCTAACAGTGGTCTCAATCCAATCTCGTGCTTCAACCGATAAGATAAACTTCCGCTACATAAATTATAAGATAAGACAAGATCAAGAAATAAAACACTTTTTTTTTAATAATTATACTTTCAAATTCATAGATAAAAACATACATTAGTATATCTCCAGAAACGGTTTTTATTATCATCTGGCATTCCTGACCAATTGGTGTAACGTAGAGGACAAAATGTTGAGTTTCTAGCCAATGTTCCCAAGAAGAGGCTCAAGTCAGATACTACTTTTTCACTAGGACCAATTGGCTGAAAATCCTCATTAAAGGTCACTTTTACTCACTCTTCCAAAGTTCTTGCATGAATCTTTTTGCACAAAGTTTTCCCACGAGTTTTTCTTTGGGATGTTTCTATAAAGTAATCAACACAACAACATGATATCACATGTTTGCTACCAATATGTAAATAATACATGAAATCATTATTATGAAATATGAAACTAATTACCTTTTTCTTCTTCTCTATTTGTGATTGCATCTTCTTCGTTGACTTTTGCCCGATTTTGAACACTTTCTTGTCGAGTTCCTTTTTTTGGCTGATTTTGATTAGAGCTACGGTTAACGCTGCTGCCCGGTTTTTCTCCATTGTTTGACTTGGTTGCATCCATTTCCTTTGACCTGTGAAGATCTACATAATCGTCAATCAACATTGATGGGCATTTTGGCACCCTGTTTAGCTTTTTAGAGCATCCAACTTTTGACATCATTGTGTCTAAAGATAGAGTAGATTTCTCTGGTTTCTTATTTTTGGAAGAAATAAGTATTCTCCTTGCAACTGGTTTTTCCACCTTTTGAATTTTATCTCTATTGTTCTCTAGTAGATTCTCATGAATTCTTTTTTTCAGCATTCCTGGTTTCAATGTAATTTTCTCGTCATAATAATGTCATGAAAAGAAATATATAAATTTAAAGTATATGCAAGGATATTAACTACCTTGTGAAACTTCTTTGTTTCCATGTGCAAAAACTTTCTTAGCTTGTGGTTGCAAAAGCTTAGGTCTATCTTCTTTCTTCATAGCAATGTGGTTGTCCAATTTTCCATCAACCTTTTGAATTCTTTCTCTATTCACTGTAGCTTTCACTTGAGTACTTTTCTTTGGTGTTTCTAATTTTAGTAAAAATTCACCAAAAGATATTAGGAATAATTTCATGTAATATATGCATAATAGAAAAATTTAAAAATCACTTACCTTGTACAACTTCTTTGTCACCATGTGCATGATCTTTCATTACTTTTGGTTGAGAGAGTTTGTCTATCTCCATTTTCTTTGCAATAGTCTCTTTGTCCAAATTGTGATCAACCTTTTGAACTCTTTCTTGTTGAGTTCCTTTTTTTGGTGTTTCTAATTTTTGTAAAAATTCATTAAAAAACAGTAGGAATGATATATCTAAAGGAATTCCAAAACATAACTTTAACATACATTATTTTATATAAAATCAAATGAAACAAGAAAATGATTTACCGTCCACAACTTCTACAATTTCCTGAACCCTTTCTCTATTGTTTCCTTGTAGCATCTCATGTAACTTGTCAATTTTTTCTTTCTTAACATGTTGTAGCACTTTATTTCTCAATTCTGCACTTGATCTTACTTGAAAAGGAAAATCAAATCTTTTAGTAGGACTTCGACCACTCTTCCTATGTGATCCACCATCTTTTACACTTCTTACATTGTCCATTATGGCCAACAACTATGATCTACAAAGGGGGAAAATTACATATTTATATAATGAAAAATTGAGTATAAAGTGACATTATGCATAACCATAAATTAACAGTATATTTGAATCTAGTTTGTTATGGTTTAAGTAAAAAAATGACAGCATGCTTAACCATAAATTAAAATTTGAACAAATCTATTTTATACTCAAAATATATTAAAAAAATTGGTAAAACACATTGTCAATGCTACCTAATCAGTACTAGAATCATAATCGGTTTCATCGTCACTTCCATAACTCGTGTCACTATGATCACTCTTTATTGATTTTTGGTTGTGAAGTTCTGACAAAGGAATTTCAAAGATATCATCCGGAAAATCTTTCCTAACCAAATCCACTTCACAATCATCCCTTAATGTGTTAAGATTTATTGAAATATCATATTCTTGGGCATCTGTACTTAAAGATTCTCCCATGTCAAATGATTCCCTTGGAAGTGCATTTAGAACATAGTGTTTGTTTTTGTTTAAAGGATCTTCAATAAAGAAGCATTGTTGAACTTGAGATGCCAACACAAATGGATCATTTTTGTAGCATTTTTTGTTAAAGTAAACCAACGGCGATCCATATTTATCCTTTTCATCCACAAACCAATCACATTTGAACAATACATATTTTTCATGACCATAATAATCTAACTCTATAATATCTTTTATTGCCCCATAGTAAGTCACACAAATCTTTTTGGGATTTTCATCCTTCGCATTTCTAAGAACTTGAGTCACCGCTTCTGATGTCACACCACTATTTTGTGTTTTAAGCCTTGCTTCACGATTTGTTGTATGAAACCTGTATCCATTAATAACATAACCATAATACCTTCTAACAACATCATTTGGTCCCCTAGACAACACCTTCAACCATTCAGTAACTTTCTCATCCATGAGACGTGTTTCAAACCATAAAATAAAATCTTCTCTTTGATTGTTAGCTTTTCTGGACTTCCTTTTTTTTAGAGGATTATGATCATTAACCTCATGCTCTCTACAAAATAAATAACTAATATTTTAATACAAAAGAAAAAGAAAACTTATAGTGAGAATGAAATTTTGTATCAAGTAGATGAGTGTACCTAATATACTCTTGCACTTCATCGCAATTGAATAAAATGTAGTCGTGAGCTTGGTTTAGAGACTTGTGATCAAGGGAAATTAGTTTCTTTCCCCCGATTGGATGACCTATGTTTGGAGTATCATCGCTATTTCGTGTCATTCTATTCATCCTTGTGTCTACAGCACTAGACAAATATCTTGAACAAAATGTTAGAGATTCTTTAACTAAGTATGCTTCAGCGATAGAACCCTCTGGACGACTCCTATTACGAACAAAAGATTTTAAATCACCCAAATATCTTTCCATATAATACATCCACCGAAATTGAACCGGTCCACCCAATCTGACTTCATTTTCCAGGTGAATTGGTAAGTTAACCATTATGTCAAAGAAACTCGGAGGGAAGATACGCTCGAATTGACAAAGTGTTTCAGCAATTTCTACTTCCAAGTAATCCAATGTTTTCACATATATAACCTTCTGGCATAAACACCGAAAAAATGAACAAAGTCGAAGCAAAGGGATAACAATTTGATTAGGGCCTATCCCTCTTATTGCTACTTGCAACAAGTAATGCAATATAATATGAGCATCATGACTCTTGTATCCAGAAACGTTTCCTTCATTAACTTGAACACATCGAGAAATATTGGATGCAAGCCCATCAGGAAGTTTTACTGTCTTTAAAACATTACAAAAAATAGTTTTCTCTTGCTTTGTTAGGGAGAAACATGCCTTAGGGATTTGAGTTTTCTTACCATCACTTGTTTCCTTCAAATGGAGTTTTTTTCTAATCCCCATGTGTTGTAGGTCCAAACGAGCTTTTGCATGATCCTTTTTCTTCCCTTCAATATCTAAGAGAGTCCCCATTATATTATCACAAATGTTCTTTTCTGTATGCATAACATCTAAATTATGGCGCAAAGAATTATCCTTCCAATATGGTAATTGCCAAAAGATAGACTTTTTCTTCCATTGACCAGGCCTTTTTTTATGATATTTTTGCCCCACTACGTCAGGAATCTTTTATAAGTCTTTTAAAATCATTGTTGAATCTAACAAGGAGGGTGCAGACCTATATTCTGGCTTTCCATCAAAAGAACTTGAATTTGATCTCCAACTATGATTTGAATCCAAAAAGACTCGATGACCCATATAATAAGGTATCCTTGTGAACAAGGTAGATAAGGGGGTGCCTAACACCTTTGCCTCGTCTAGAACCGAGTCAAACCTAGAATCTCTGAAACTTTTTAGGATTATTCCTTTATATTTCCTTCCTTTAGGATAAAATAAAGGATGTCGACTTAGATTCAAAAACTACTTACAACAGCAGGAGACTCTGCTGGGGATTCAACCCCAGGTTTAGAAGTCGTATCTTTCGATTTTAGGGTTTATAGGATTTTTCTTATTTCTTTCGGGTTTTATTTTTTATTATTTAATTGTTTACTTATTTTCTTGCCTATTCTTTATTATTAGTATTATTTATAAATTTGTGGTGGGATTTAAAAATTCTACAATATTATTCTCAAAACCCTTAGAAAGAAGGTTCGTCTATTAGCGAAGTGGTTACATCAACCCTATGAGCTTGTGCGTCGACTTCACCTAGAGTCGGTGGAATTCTGTAAAAGTAATACCTCTCGAGAGACATCCTCCTGGGAAGTAGGACTTTGGAATGATACTTATAACTCTTTGTACGGCCTTTAAACCAAAATCTCGTGATGAGACCTTTCACGACCTAGAGACAAAAGTTTAGGTCTCTAAAAAGAGACTCCTCTTAAGGGAAGCCCTTGTGCCTTTCCCTCTAGTGTCATTCATAATACCCTTAAGGAAGCCACCTTATGGGGAGGGTAGAATATCCGTAGGCCAATACTAAGAACCTACCTTATAAGGATGCCTTTCACAAATCCCACTACAATCTGCAAACCCGCAAGGGTTATCCCTTTATTCACTATTGTCTCTATCTTGCAGGGCTTCCGTCTTTATCATCATCCATGTCCTATAGGGACTCCTCGTCATCTTTCATTAGGCCATAATCCTCAAAAAAGTTCCTGTCTGTCTCAATCTATGAGATAATGTAAGACATCATTAAATCTATGCTTATTATCACCTTCACCCTTAAAGAGTCCCTTCGTGTCACGATCTCCGAGATAGTGTAGGATATTATCTGATCTAACCTGATCAGACTTGGACCGTCACGACTGGCTCCGAGCTGAAGTTTTGAACGAGGTGGGGGGGGTACCTGCAAGGCACTCCGATGCTGAAGTAAGTAAGAGCACGAGCAGGCAATAGTAAGAGTGTGGATAAGATGATGAATACCTGACCCTCTGGGAACATAGGGTATTTATAGCCCCCAGCGCTGGGCCAAGGTTCGTTCATTGGGCCGGGCAGGTTTGGCCCAATGAAGGAACTGCCAGGTTCTACGTGTGTAGTGGAGACCCGCACGTGGTCCCCTTCCTAGATGTGCTGCGTGAAGTGCGGGCGGACAAGGACGCGGTCTTTTTGGGATTCAGGTGAAGGTGCAGTGGACTGAGTCTGCCCTAGGAGGAGTGCTCGAGCTGAGGTCGAGCTGGACAGTAGGAGGTCGAGCAAGTAGCTCCAGTGAAGTACGTCGGGCATGGCCGTGGTCCCTTGGTCGATCGTGACCCCCTAGCAAGTCCGTTTGGATTGGGCTTTATCAATGCTTCTGGGCCAGCCCGGCCCAGTCCAGAACAGGAGCCCCCCAAGTCGTGGTTCCTTGGGTTAGGAGCCATGACTTGATCTTAGGTCGCTTTCGTCGCGGGGTCCCATATCCGGGCAAGAGATGTAGTTCTACATGGGAGTGCTCGAGGGGGGTTCCTTGTATCGCGCTTGCGGGTTGGTTCCCTTCGAGGAATGCTCGAGGGATTTCTCAGCGGGCTGTGTCTGTCGGGCACGTGAGGCTTTTTGGGAACTGTGTCGCCACCCTATGGAGGATAGGGTCATTATTGCCTAGGGAGCCGTGCGTCGAGGAGAGAAACTCCGTGGTTGCCCGAGGTGACGTTTGGTATTCCACGTCATCACTATAAATAGGGTCCTTGGGCCCCAGAATGTGTTTTCACTCTTCGCGCTTCTCCTCTTCACTGTGTTTCTGCTGTTGTTGTTCTTCTCAGATATTCACAGGACTGCCGCGATCTCCGTCACTGATTCCCTTTCTCCGTCGTCAAATTTCCTTCTTTATTCCAAGTAAGTGACTCGCCTTTCTTGTTTTTCTGTTGTGATACGTGATTTTCATCGTTTTAGACGTTTTTAGAGGCTGTACACGTGGGACTAGCCCGAAAAACTTATGTTCATCCCGACAAATACATGCATGAGGCCGGCAAACGCATGTTTGTGACCGGTAGATACATAGTTTAGGTTATAATCTGCAGTGCTGCCCGGGGTCTTCATGATCCAGGGCGCCTAATTCGTGATCGTGCCTGGTAGACTCATAGTTCTAGCTCTAGGCTTTATGATGTTGCTCGCCATGTTCATACCCTGGGTCGACATATTCATGAGTGACCGAGTTATCGGTTTATTTAGGCGACTTGTAGAAGGACCCGTCGAGGTATCTGGAAGTCGGGGAGACGACTGCTATTTTTGTTCCACACCAACTTTGTGGTCGTGCGTGGAGCGACGTGGTTTGTCGTGCCCTTCATCTCGTCCGTTATGGCGAGCGTGTGGTTTCGCGCCCAATTGACTGGTTTCCCGTGCTCTGTAGGTAACCATGGCGGACGAACCGTGCTCTTCAGGACGCCCCGAGATGGAAGAACAAAGTGCCGATGAGACTGTGAGTTTGGTCGACACCGTAGAGGACCCTCTGCTGGAATGGGTGGGTGCCGAGCCTAGAGGAATAGCTTCGGTCTATAGTCGACGCAGCCGAAAGCCATACGCCGTCCTCGAGGCGGGCCACAACCAGCCCGGTTTTCAAAAGAATTTCGTCGTCACCCGGCCGACTTTCACCGCTCGAATTTGCTCGGTGTTCCCCGAGTACAGTTTCCCTATGTATGAAATTGCCTTTAAAGACCTTGGGTTGCAGCTGCCCTTCAGCGACTTTCAGGTCGGGGTCTTCAGCCATCTGGGGCTGGCCCCGTCGCAGCTTCATCCAAATTCGCTCGCTTTTATCCGGGCGTTTGAGCTGACTTGTCGTTTTCTGAGGATTGGGGCAACCATACCCCTCTTCTTCAGAGTCTTCCACCTACAGCGCCAATCCCAGGGAGGAAAGCATAGCTGGGTTTCCCTGAAACAGTCGAAGAGACTTTTCAGGATGTACATGGACTCCGTGCGGGGTTTTAAAGACAAGTGGTATGTCGTGAGGCCGGTTACCACAGTCGCTTTAGAGTCCGTGTACAAGGAGGAAGCGGTCGTAACCGACGACGACGGGGAGGCGCTTTTAGACGGCGAAGGACATCCGGTGTTGGGACGCACGGCCAAATTTCCCGTGCATTGGATCTCGAGGCATTATGAGCACGGTACTGGGTATTACCATACGTCCGCGGGCGAGATGAGCTCTGAGGACGAGAAGGCTTACGACACTCTTTGTCGGTATGTTGATAGCTTCCACCCAGCCAGATGGGCCACGAGGGAGGGGGAAGATGTTCTGGACGAGGAAGGTTATCCGACCTTCGAGGCCCGACCGATTGATACGAAGGCACTCGTGGAGTGGCAGTCCTTCGGGCAGGATGCGTGTTTGCTAGGTCGTTTATCGTTTGAATTTCTTTACTTGTCATTTGTTTGCTTATTTGCTCGGCACTAACCCGGGTTTTTTCGTGCAGGTTTGATGGTCGGACGACGGGAGAGGCTCTTGAAGTTGTCCTGTGACAGGAAGGTGAACAAGAGGGTGGTGAAAGCTCCTCAAGCGACGAGGATGGGCCCGCCGCATAGTCCGGGCACTTCTCATGCGACGAGGGTGGACTCGCCGCCTAGCTCGGGGGCTGCTTCGGGAGGGACCCCGGACGTCCAGGAGGTCGAGCCACATATCGACCTGATACAAAGAAAAAGGAACCAGGTGGAAAGTGGGCCGGCGGTCGGCGAGGATTCCAGCGCCGTAAGGTCCTTCGGGTTGCCCCCTTGCTTCAAAGATGAGGGTTTCTTCGAGGGGTTTCCCTTATCCGTGACTGCCGATGAAGCTGAGGCCATCGAACGGATGAGCAAAGAGAATCGGAGGAGGCATCTGGCCGCCAATATGGCCAGGATGATCAAGATGGCCGAGATGGCCGTCGTGTTGGCCGAGGAGGGGGAGGACTCTGGTCGTATCAAAGAGTTGGAGCAGGAAAAAGCCGCCCTCGTCTTGGGCTCGCGAAAGTTGAAGGCTGCTCTGGAGCGCTCCGAGGAGATGTTCCACGAGCAGGCTGAACTACTGGTGGCGGAGACGGAGTTGTTGGCTCTGGAGAGAGAGAATTCGGGGAAGCTGGACGAGGAGAAGGAGCATTTCCGCGAGGACCGGGAACGTCTGGAGATTGATAACGGGCGCCTCGTCATAGAGATCGAGGAGTTAAAGGCTGCCATGCTCCCAGGCGAGGATGAATCGGACGAGACGGCTCCTTTGAGGAGTCGGTCGGAGTTGGTCGCCCGTATTCAGCTCCTCGAGACTGATTGTGTCGGTGCTATGGAGGAGGGGTTCGAGGCCGCGGTCAGCCAGCTTTCCTTACTGAATCCCGGTCTGAACACTGAAGGGACAGGCCATATGTCTCAGATCGTTGATGGTAAGATCGTGCCCCCGCCCGACTCTCCTGTTGTCGGTGGTGATAGCTCCGGGGAAGCTGAGTTGTAAGATGATGATGGGCCTGCGCGCCTTGTTGATGTTTGTTTTGGGTCTGCGTGCTTGTTCGTATTTTTTGGGTCTGCGTGCCCGTTGGTTGTATTTCCTGAACATTGTCGGCCTTCTTGGTCGGTTTATATTTTATTCGCTTTGTTGCCTACGGGCGTTTTGAATGAATGTGTTTCAATTTTTAACTGTTTGCCCGTGTATGTGTTTTTGTATATTTTACGAAATAATTGGCCTAAGTTATGGGCCCGGGTCGTGCCTGCATATGGCTGTGATTTTGTTGGCAAATTTGCTGTGACTTTTGCTCATGTATGCGCTCGGCCTCTTCTCGACGGCCGGAGTCGCCTGACTGGTGAATTAGAGGGGAGAGACTTCTTTTTTGACCCTTTTAGATGACCCGACGTTCTTCGAGACACGTCGGGTATGTGGAGCGGAGTCGCTCGGTCTAGTAGATGACCTAGTTGGGGTTATTTGCCCGCGGCGTGAACTGCCCATCGTGAGCTGGGTGTTCTGCCCTACAGGTACTTCGACGGTGGAGCTCGGTAGAGGTGTCCACATCGGGCACTATCGTTTGTTCTTGTTTTGTTGAACGATGTTGTGCGGTTTGGACGTAGGTCGGGCCCGTACCTCGGCCTCTCTACGGGGGTCGGACGTTTCTCCTTGTTGACTGGGCGCGGGAGTCAGCAGTCGAGGGTCCTCAGTGTTGGTAGTTTTTAACTATAGTATTGCTTTAGTTTAGCTGTGTTCCATGGTCGTGGTAGTGGCTCTCCGTCTAATTGCTCGAGGTAGTATGCCCCGGTACCAGTGGTGTCGTGGACGCGATAATGCCCTTCCCAGTTCGCGGCCAGCTTCCCTTCGCGGGAGTCTTTCTGGTTTCTTTGCAATACCAGGCTGCCGATTTCGAACTCGCGCTTGATGACCTTGTCGTTATGGCGCAGAGCCACTCGTTGTTTTAGGGTGGCTTCGCGGAGGGCCGCCCCAGATCGGATTTCCTCGACTAAGTCGAGTTCGTCTCTGAGTGCCTCGTCGTTCATTTCTTCGTCGAGGGGGTTCTCTGTCCGTCTAGAAGGTTCCATGATTTCAATCGGGATAACAGCCTCGGTGCATATGTCAGTCGGAATGGAGTCTCGCCCGTCGTTGAGTGGGGCGTGGTGCGGTATGCCCACAGGACGCTGTGAAGCTCCTCTACCCATCTCCTCTTTGCTTCGCCGAGTCGTCGTTTGAGTCCCCGGAGGATGACTCTGTTCGCGGCTTCGGCTTGCCCGTTGGTTTGAGGGTGCTCGATTGACGTGAAATGCTGTTTTGTTCCCAGTTTGGTGACAAAGTCTTGGAACCCGTGGTCAGTGAATTGGGAGCCGTTGTCAGTCACCAGTGCCCTCGGGATTCCGAATCTGGCGAGGATGTTTCTCTTGTAGAAGCGGAGGATATTATGTGAGGTGATCTTGGCGAGGGCCTCGGCCTCGATCCATTTCGTGAAGTAATCCACGGCCACGATGAGGAATTTATTTTGATACGTTCCTTGCACGAAGGGCCCGAGGATATCCATACCCCACCAAGCGAACGGCCACGGGGACGACAGTATACTCAGCTCGTGAGGAGGAGCGAGGTGCATGTCACCGTGCCTCTGGCACTTGTCACATTTCTTAACGTGTTCCTTGGCATCCTGTTGCATCGTCGGCCAGTAATACCCCGCTCGAAGGACTTACCTCGCCAAGGACTTACCGCCCATGTGCTGGGCGTTGATCCCTTCGTGTATCTCCCGCAGTACCTCGGGGACTGTGGATTCGTCGATGCATTTTAGGAGGGGGATGGAGAATCCCCTGCGGTACAGTTTGTGCTCGAGCACCACGTAGGAACATGCTCGCCGCTTCGTGACGGTCGCATCGGCCTGGTTCGATGGAAGTTCGCCTCTTGTCAGGAAATTATAAACCGGGGTTATCCAGGACGTCGCATCCCCTATGGCATGGACCTCGACTGTAGTCGAGGATCCTTCGATACTTGGGCGCGCTAGAGATTCCTGGATAACGTATTTGTTCCCGCCCTTCTTTCTCGTGCTCGCGAGTTTGGACAATATGTCTGCCCTCGTGTTTTGCTCGCGGGGAACATGTGAAATTTCTGCTCGTACGAACTTTGTCATGTATTTTTTGACTAAGTTCAAGTACTCGATGAGGTTGTCGTTTTTGGCCTGGTAACTCCCCTACACTTGGGAGGCGACGAGTTGGGAGTCGGTGTAGATCTGTACCTCGTGGGCTCCCAGGTCTTCGGCTAATCTCAGTCCTGCGAGCAGGGCCTCATATTCCGCTTGGTTGTTTGACGTCGGGAAGGAAAGAGCTAGGGAGTGCTCGATTACTACACCCTCTTCGTTCTCCAAAAGGATTCCCGCGCCACTTTCGGACGAGCTGGATGCTCCGTTGACGAAGATGGTCCACTTGTGTTCCTTCCCCGGGGGTGGGTCATGAGTGGTCATTTCCGCGACAAAGTCGGCCAGGGCCTGTGCTTTCAGGGCTTTCCTACTTTCGTACTGAATGTCGAATTCAGAGAGTTCCAAGGACCATTTTAACATTCTGCCCGCCATATCGGGCCGACCCAGGAGTTGCCTCACCGGTTGGTCGGTTCGCACGATAATTGTATGGGCCAGAAAATAGTGTCTGAGCCTCCTCGCCGCGTTGACGAGGGCTAGAGCCACCTTTTCTATCTGTTGGTATCTGCTTTCGGGTCCCTGCAAGGCTTTGCTCGTGAAGTAGACGGGTTTCTGTCCGTCGGGCGTCTCGCGGACGAGAGCCGCACTGATGGCCTCGTTCGAGACGGCCAAGTATAAGAATAGTGGCTCTTCGTCGGCTGGTCAAAATAGCACGGGCGGCTGAGATAGACTTTGCTTTAGGTGGCGTAACGCCTGCTCGCACTCCTCGTTCCATTCGAAGGCTGCTTCCTTTCGAAGGAGCTTGAAGAAGGGGAGGGCGTGCTGAGCGGACCTCGCGACGAAGCGGGACAATGACGTGAGCATCCCGTTTATGATTTGTATTGACTTCTTCTACGTCGGTGTCGGGAGGTCAGAGAACGCCCGGCATTTGTCGGGGTTGGCTTCAATTCCTCGTTCTGTTAGGTAGAATCCGAGGAATTTCCATGCCTTGACTCCGAACGTACACTTCTCGGGGTTGAATCTCATTTTGCATTGTCTTGCTTGGGCGAAGACTGTCTTGAGGTGTGCTGCATGGTCGGTGTCTTCTCGGGATTTGACGATCATGTCGTCCATATACACCTCGAGCATGTCGCCAATCTGCTTGTGGAAAACTTTGTTCATCATGCGCTGGTAAGTTGCCCCGGCGTTTTTCAGTCCAAAGGGAATTACGTTGTAGTAATAGTTGCCTGAACTGGTCATGAAAGCCGTGCAGTGTTTGTCGATCACGGCCATCGGGATTTGATTGTAGCCCGAGTAGGCATCCATGAACGACAATGTTTTGTAGCCGGCCGAGTTGTCGACCAGCATATCAATGTTAGGCAAAGGGAAAGCATCTTTCGGGCAATCCCGGTTGAGATCAGTATAGTCAACACACATCCTCCATTTTCCATTATTCTTTTTAACGAGTACAACGTTTGACAGCCAGGTTGAATACCGGGCTTCAGAAATAAAATTTGCCTCTAGGAGGTCTTTTACAGCTTTTTCAGCAGCCTCCGTTTTTTCTGGAGACTGCCTACGCCTACGTTGTACTACGGCCCTAGCGGCTGGATCTATGGCGAGGTGGTGACAGGCGACCTCAGGGTCGAGTCCGGGCATCTCCGTGGCGCTCCAGGCGAACAGATCAGCATTCTCGCGCAAGCAGGCCTTGATTTGTTTTCTGGCCAAGTCGGGGAGGTCTTTGCCAATCTTCACTCCCTTGGTCGGATCTGTGCCGAGGGGGACGAGCTCAAAATCCCCGTCCGGTATTGGTCGGAGTGGGATTTGCTCGCCGCTGGAAGGCTCGTCCTGGTCGAAGCGAGTGTCCAGGGCTATGGAGTCGACCTTTGGTGGAGCTTTCTGGACTTCTTCCTTGATGGGTTCTGGCTTGTCGGGCTCCTGTCGTGACTTTTTGGCGGGCCTTGTCCCAATGTCGACAGTATCACGTCCCTTTGAAGCGGCGTTGAAGCACCTCCGGGCAGCGGCTAGGTCTCCTTGGATAGTAGCTACTCATGCCCTCTTGGTGTAGAATTTCATATTCAGGTGGACGGTCGAGGGCACCGCTGTTAGTTCTGCCAGTGTCGGTCTCCCCAAGATGCAGTTGTACAGAGACGGGCAGTCAATGACGAGGAAACGGACTTTGACTTGTCTCGTAGCCGTTCCTTCGCCGAACGTAACCAGGAGCTCGACATATCCCCAAGGTTTGGAGGTCGAGCCGTTGAAGCCTTGTAAATCCGACCCCACATACGGAGAGAGATGTGAGTCGTCCAACTGTAGGGTTCGGAACAGTTGGTTGTACATCACGTCGACGGAACTCCCTTTGTCGACCAGGATGCGATGTACATCAAAATTGGCCATTCTTTCCCTTATCAGTAAGGGGATGACCGCGTTCGGAGCCCCGCCGGGGAGCTCTTCTAGGTAGAAAGTGATGGGCTCTGACCTGTCCTTCACCCTTTCGAACGTCACTGTTTGCGGGGGAGCCGCGTCGACCAGCTCGTCCAGCTTCCTCTTAGCTGAATTGATGGTCAAGTCGTTGAACCCGCCGCCGTTGATGACCATGGCGGAGGGGAAGTATTCCCACCTGCTGTGCGTTGTCAGTGGCTCCTGTAGGTGCTCGGGGATGTCGAAGTCCTCGGGCCTGGTCACGGAGAAGGCGGTCTAGATAGGCACCGACTCGTCTGATGGTCGGCCATCTTCTTCCGGCTCCCTGGTTTCTTGGGCGTCACAACGGGGAGCGTCGCTTCGCCGGTACTGCGCGAGCCTCCCTCCCCTGATGAGGGTTTCAATGGCGTCCTTGAGGTGGATGTAATCCTCAGTCAGATGACCATGGCTCCTATGATACTGACAATATTTGTTTTTGTCTGCTCCGGGCTTGGCGGGAGCAGGTCGGGGACGCTTGACGCCGCCGTCTTTGAAGTCTGTACTGGCACACTCTGCAAGAATACGCTCGCGGGAAGCTGTGAGTGGAGTGTACTCGGTGAAGCGGCCCGAGGGTCCCCTTTGGTCTCGGGCTTCCCGGGGTCTGTCTTCCTTTCTTTTCTCCCCAGTTCGTCGAGGAGGAGGTGCTTCCTGGCGCGAGCTATTGTTGGACCCGCGAGTCCTGGAGTCTCGGGCCATGTTGGCCGCTTCCCTCTCCTCGTAATCCATGTATGCCCGAGCCTTTTCGAGGAGGGCGTCGAAGGTCCTGGGTGGCTCGATACCCACGGCTTTCCTGAACTCTGTGCCGGGGAGGAGTCCCCTCTCCAGCAGATATCTCTTCATATGGTCCGCGCAGGGGACCTGTATAGCTTCCCGGTTGAAGCGGTTGATGAACTCCCTCAAGGTTTCATCCTGTCTTTGGATGATGGCCTCGAGAGCCGCCTCGGTCTTCGGATGCCGCCGAGAAGCTGTGAAGGAACTGATGAACTGGTTCTTCATGTTCCGCCACGAGGTGATTGAGCCCGGGGAGAGTCCTTTGTACCAGTCCATTGCCGCCTTCCTGAGAGTCGTGGGGAAAAGACGGCACTTGATGGGCCCCCCGACATTGTGATAATGGAGCATATCTTCGAACCCGTTTATGTGGTCGATCGGGTCCGCGACTCCATCATACTCCTTTAGGTGCGGGGGCTTCTCCATGCCCGGGGGAATGGGTGCTTCCATGATAGCCTGCGACAAGGGACTGCGGGGGTCGTCCTCGTCGCTTCTCTCCGGAGACAGAGATGGGGACCTGTAATACTGTCTGGCACGACGGTCCTGGTCGTACTGAGTCTCTCTCGAGCGTGATGCTCGTTGGTTGAATCTGACATGTCCATCCCCGGAATGCCTTCTTTCCTGTCTCGCCGGGTCGCGGGCATGCCCTCCGGCTTCGACGACTGGCGGCCTCTCCAAAGCAGGCCGTTTCCTCGATGGGCGAGGTGACGGGCTTCGAGAAGTATTTCTGTGATGTCTCCGCGGGGGAGACGGTATATGGACTTCAGTCACTCGAGGAGGTGGAGTCTGGGGTCTCCGATGTCTCCTCGGGGGTCTTCGGTCGTCTTCAAGCGCCCTTAGCCTCTCTCCTTGAGCGAAGATGAGATAATTCGTTTGATTAATCGCTGCGAACAGCGTTTGAGTTGTGGCATCCGCCCCGGCGGGGACGGGGATTTCATGGAATCGGGCAGCTCTGTAGTGTACGAGGGTTGCCGGGTCGTCTTCGAGCGGTGGAGGGACCGAGGAAGATGATGCAGTAGCTCCGTCCCGGTAGGTGGAAGTTCCGGGGACAGTTGTCGCAGGAATGGTGTTGTGGCCGGGGTTGCCGGCGTTATCAAGGTGTCCGTTTTTGTCCGCGGTGTCGTTGTTGGTGTCGAGGACACGGACGTTCTGCTCATCACGAGCTTGATCAGCCATGACAGTGGTGGTTGAATTTGAGCTTTGGTCTTAGAGTTTTGCAAGACGGGGAAGCTAGTTTCCCACAGACGGTGCCACTGATCTAACCTGATCAGACTTGGACCGTCACGGCTGGCTCCGAGCTGATGTTTTGAACGAGGTGGGGGGGGGGGGTACCTGCAAGGCACTCCGATGCTGAAGTAAGTAAGAGCACGAGCAGGCAATAGTAAGAGTGTGGATAAGATGATGAATACTTGACCCTCTGGGAACAGAGGGTATTTATAGCCCCCAACGCTGGGCCAAGGTCCCTTCATTGGGCCGGGCAGGTTTGGCCCAATGAAGGAACTGCCAGGTTCTACGTGTGTAGTGGAGACCCGCACGTGGTCTCCTTCCTGGATGTGCTGCGTGAAGTGCGGGCGGACAAGGACGCGGTCTTTTTGGGATTCAGGTGAAGGTGCAGTGGACTGAGTCTGCCCTAGGAGGAGTGCTCGAGCTGAGGACGAGTTGGACAGTAGGAGGTCGAGCAAGTAGCTCCAGTGAAGTACGTCGGGCATGGCCGTGGTCCCTTGGTCGGTCGTGACCCCCTAGCAACTCCGTTTGGATTGGGCTTTATCAATGCTTCTGGGCCAGCCCGGCCCAGTCCAGAACAGGATCATTTCCATCATTAAACTTGTATAGGGTATCCTCATGTTTACCTTCATATTACGTCCACATCGCATTGCATCTCCATGAAATTTTTACCATACCCTTAAAGCCAAAAATATTTTTACATACCCATGCATTTACATACATTCATTCGTTTGTATCTCATGCATTTCCACCTTCATCCTTTATTATCCATATGCTAGCTGATTTCTTGGTACTCGCAAACGAACTTAAGAAAATCTGAAACTGTGGAAGAAGGAGATTATATACTAGAGAATCAATGGAGCTTGGTCCTACAAGTCTTATTGGAGAGAAAAGGCCTCCCTTCACATTAACAAACTACAGGCCTACATAACTCCTTAAATTCCCCTACCATTGGTGATTCCTCTATATCAAGAGCAACTGTCCTATCAACAAAATAAGTATGCCCAAGAAAAGTCAAGGGTCATCCACATGATCTGACAAGTCCAAAAACTACGAAGCATCTCCTAAAGCCAGTGGATCAACAAGAAGGCTTATCTCTAGATCATTAGGCTTTAATCATTTCAAATTGTAATTTCTTTCTTGATAAGTGTTATTTGTCATAAACTTTGTATTATTTGGTCAAGTAATTCTAATAAAATAAGCATGCATGTTTTTGAAATCGATTCATTCCACAAATAATCAACGGATTTCTATTCTTCTCTTCTTTTTCCATTTTTCACTTCAACAAACTTTGATTGAGAATGATGAAAATACAAAATAATCGAATTTTCCTGATGTATGCTTTTTAATAGTAAGGCTTAGCTGACGATGTAAGGTATTGTTTCACTTCCTAAACAGTGGAGCTATAAGGAGTTAATCCGCAGTAAACCCTCTCGAGTCAGAAGTTGAAGTTCTTTATATTCTCTATAAAACCTTAATCTTAGCCAAGGGAAGGGTAGGCTTCAATTAATTCGACGATGCATTCCAATCCTAGGAAAATCGAAATGATCTAATCAAAGGTTAAATCATATCTCTTTGCTCGATACATCATCGAGAGTTTATTAGTTGTGGTACGTAAAGGCAATATACTGCAATTATTTCTTTACCCCATATAACAATTACACTTTAAAAAAATATAACATTACACATTAAATATGAAAGAATGTATGCTCTAGGAACTGGGTTAGTATTTCTACATGATAGATTCATATTAATACTTCATTTCATAGATACAATTGTTCCTCAAACCATCTAATATTTTCTCTCCAGTCCTAAGGTAGAAGTGTTGAAAAAGCTTCAAAAAATGCCAAAACACAAGGACTGACATTACAGTTAAGATTTTTGTGCATTCAGAAGTTAGTTTGATTGACATAAATTTTAAGATGATATAGGAGAAACTAATTGTAGTTAGATCACTGGAATTTGTATCTAGGTAAAATTCTTTTCTAACTATGTCATTTTAATTTTTGCACTCAATTTTCATCTCTTGAGTTTCTATGTTTTGCATTATAAATGCTTTTTGGAATTGAATAATAATTATTAAATTTGAATGTTTGTGTCATACCCCAAATTTTCCCGCCCTTTTGTTTCTGCAGTGAAAAATATTTTAATACATTATTTTTATGATATTATTTGATTTTTATAGACGTTTATTCTCAAGTCCAGTAAAAAATATTTTAAATTTTGTTTTTAGAATATTATTTGATTTTTATAAATATTATCTTCCAAACATATTTCAAAATATAATGATTCATTTTCAAATTGTTTGTATTTTTAAAATAGAAAATATTTGCACACTTTTCATATATTTTCAATCGAGTTTATTTACAAATAAGTAACATAGCACAATTTGTAAAGAATAAAGCTTGCAAGAATGAGATCATGAGTTTGAATCTCTTGTGCCACAATTTCAATATTTTCTTTTTTTCTATTTTTTGTCACTAATTTTCTTTCTTTTTTTATAGATAATTCTTATTGGCCATTTGATGTTAATTTGTGTCACAATTTGCTTTTGATTGATCAATTTTGTTTTATTTCCGATTTGGATGTTTTTTTAATCTATAAATAGGACATCCACAATATACACAATTCATCCACAATCTCTCACAATTTTACTCATTCACACACACTTCCTATTTTTTGCAAATTTATTCTTCTTTCAAAATTTTCTTTTTAATATCATTGATGTTACTTTTATTTTAGTTTTTGGCCGATGATTTCATATGAGACCCCTCACTCTTATTTTCAATTTTACTTTCTTTATTTATTTGTTACTCTAACCAGATGATTATGATTCCTAATAGTTATTTATTAAATTATATTTTTCTATACACAAACACCATATGCATATTTTTCCATTTACTAATTTTTTATATTCACATATGTTTTATTTCAAGAAGCAATCTTGCACAAAGTCCCACACAGACGCAAGACTTAATAGTCCCTAATTCTCTTTTGAATTTTTATGTTTTCCATATATTAACTTATTTTTTTCAATTGTTTAAATGATGAGGATTGTCTAACCTGAACCAATATACAAACTGCATATCCTTAAAAACTTCGAGGTATAAAAATGGTTGGTTTATGATGATTATTGTTTTCAATAATTCTTTATATTTTTGGAAATCCTCATTTGATTCTTGTAAAAGCTAATACACTTTGTTTAGTATCTCTAGTCATTAACTTATACAATAATACTACCTTCCATCAAGAGATTTTCAATAGCATCATATGAAACACAAATCTTCTCTTTTTATCCAACGTTAGAACTACACTGCTTTGTTATCATAAAAATGATTTATGCAAGAAAAAAGGAAAATGGAAGAAGGGGAGAAGGGAAACTAGTATTGTGAGAAAGAAGACAAGTGAAAGAGAAAATGGTATATTGTTGTTACTGTAAAACGTAGGATGGAGGCATGTAGTTTTTTTTTATATTTTATTTTCACTTCTTTCTATGCCATGTGTGTTGCACCCATTGGACTCCAATTTTGACCAATTCAAAATTGGTTATGTGTTATTTTGCTTTCAAGTCACGTTCATGGTTACAGAAATCAAGTATTCATTTCCTTTTTTTCTTCTTGTTTTTGTTTTCATGCTCCAAATAGAGCTTATGTAGAATGATTAGTATTTTGAGTTTGCAATTGTTTTGGACCTTGTCTACTTTCCCTCTTTTACTAACCTTTAGCCCTTTAGTTTTAAATACTATACCCCTAAGTTTTGTTTGTTTTAATTTCTTAATTACCTAATTCAATTAATCCTCTAGATTTAATTTACTTAGTTGGTCGTTTAGTTTTAATTCTTAATAAAACATGAAAATACCAACATCTCTTCCCTTGTGAATAAACTAATAAATATGTATGTAAAATCAAACTATTTTTACAATCAAATTAATCATTTTTTCGCAAATAATAGGATGTCCATCTTCGAGTAATTAAATTGGTCGACACATCGTCTACCAGTTTATTATTCACAATCAAACATCAAAATCTACGCAATTCATCAAATATTCCACCCGCGAGCAACACATGACCACGTGATGAGGGGAGCTATATCAGACTCCCCTGCTCTACGTCTTAAAACAGTTAACCAACATCAAAACTCTTTTTTACTAACACAATAAAAAACCCAAGATATTTTTGAAAAAGGATTGAGGAGAATTTCTTTCGAAATTAACTGTGAACTACGTCTACGCTCACACAATTTTAAACCCAGACAAGGTTCAATGATAATTCGAAAGCAATTCTATGCAATTCTATAAAAAAACACCAACTAACACCACGAACTATGAAATGGGACTTTGATTCCTCCTAAGAGGATACGTAGGCGTACAATTAAAATCGTGCCGAGTCCCGCTAACTAAAATTTAAACCCTTTTCCCCCTAACTAAAACTCAAACCTTTCCCCTAATAAAATAATTAAAAACCCTATTTCCTAAGAACGCGCTTCTATACCTAGTATCCTTGTGAATAAGGTAGATAAGGGGGTACCTAACACCTTCCCCTCATCTAGAACCGAGTGAAACCTAGAATCTCTGAAACTTTTTAGGGTTAATCCTTTATATTACCTTCCTTTAGGATAAAAATTAAGAATGTCGACTCAGATTAAAAACCAGTTACAAGAGCTGGCGACTCTGCTGGGGATTCAACCCTAGGTTTAGAAGCCTTACATTTCGATTTTAGGGTTTTTAGGGTTTTTCTTATTTCTTTTGGGTTTTATTTTTTCTTATTTAATTATTTACTTATTTTCTTGCCTATTCTTTATTATTCGTATTATTTTTAAATTTGTGGTGGGATTTAAAAATTCTGCAATATTATTCTCAAAACCCTTAGAAAGAAGGTTCGTCTATTAGCGAAGGGGTTACATCAACCCTATGAGCTTATGTGTCAACTTCACCAAGAGTCGGTGGAATTACATAATAGGAATACCTCTCGAGAGACATCCTCTTGGGAAGTAGGAATTTGTAATGATACCTATGACTCTTTGTACGGCCTTTAAACCAAAATCTCGTGATGAGACCTTTCATGACCTAGAGACGAAAGTTTCAGTCTCTAAAGAGACTCCGCTTAAGGGAGGCCCTTGTGCCTTTCCCTCTAGTGTCATTCATAATACCCTTAAGGAAGCCACCTTATGGGGAGGGTAGAATATCCGTAGGCCAATACTAAGAACCTACCTTATAAGGATGCCTTTCACAAATCCCACTACAATTTGAAAACTCGCAAGGGTTATCCCTTTATTCACTATTATCTCTAGCCTGCAGGGCTTTCGTCTTTATCATCATCCATGTCCTATAGAGACTTCTCGTCGTCTTTCATTAGGCCATAATCCTCAAAAAAAATTCCTGCCTGTCTCAATCTATGAGATAATGTAGGACATCATCAAATCTATGCCTATTATCACCTTCACCCTTAAAGAGTCACTTCGTGTCTCGATCTCCGAGATAGTGTAGGATATTATCATTTCCATCATTAAACTTGTATAGGGTACCCTTATGTTTACCTTAATATTACGTCCTCGTCGCATTGCATCTCCACGAAATGTTTATCATACCCTTAAAGCCAAAAATATTTTTACATACCCATGCATTTACATACATTAATACGTTTGTATCTCATGTATTTCCACTTTCTCCCTTTATTATCCATATGCTAGTTGATTTCTTGGTACTCACAAACAAACTTAAGAAAATCTAAAATTGTGGAAGAAGGAAATTATATACTAGAGACTCATTGGAGCTTGGTCCTACAAGTCTTATTGGAGAGAGAAGGCCTCCCTTCACATTGACAAACTACAGGCCTACACAGCGCCTCAAATGCCCCTACCATTGGTGATACCTCTACATCAAGAGAAACTGTCCTATCAACAAAATAAGTATGCCCAAGAAAAGTCAAGGGTCATCCACGTGATCTGAGAAGTCCAAAAACTACGAAGCATCTCCTAAAGCCAGTGGATCAACAAGAAGGCTTATCTCTAGATCCTTAGGCTTTAATCATTTCAAATTGTAATTTCTTTCTTGCTAAGTGTTATTTGTCATAAACTTTGTACTCTTTGGTCAAGTAATTCTAATAAAATAAGCATGCATGTTTTTGAAATCGATTTATTCCACAAATAATCAACGTATTTCTTTTCTTCTCTTCTTTTTCCATTTTTCACTTCAACAAAATTTGATTGAGAATGATGAAAATACAAAATAATCGAATTTTGTTGACGTATGCTTTTGAATAGTAAGGCTTAGCTGACGATGTAAGGAATTGTTTCACTTCCTAGAAAGTGGAGATATATGGAGTTAATCCATAGTAAACCCCCTCGAGCCAGAAGTTGAAGTTCTTTCTATTCTCTAAAAAACCTTAATCTTAACCAACGGAAGGGTAAACTTCAATTAATTCGACGATGCATTCAAATCCCAGGAGAATTAAAATGATCTAAGCAAAGGTTCAAGCATATCTCTTTCCTCGATACATCATCGAGAGAACGATCTAAGCAAAGACTCGAGCACATCATCTTCCTCACATTCATCATCCAAGATTGGGAAATAAACTAAGATAAAGTTCACAACATCTTTCCCTTAGTGCATCAATCAAGATTGAGGAAGCGATGAAGACGAAGCTTACAAAAATCAACATGGCAGTCACAAATTGTCAAAATACAAAAAAAAAAAGTGAAAGCCCGCTAAGTCAACAAAAATAAAAAATTGACTGAGGTAAAAGTTAGGGCATCCCGATGGATCGAAAAAAATTCAAAAAAACTCAAAAGAAAATCGGTCCATGCAAAAGTAAGGGATTGGAAACAATAAATTGGAGAACAATCATGTGAATGCCACCTCAAGAATCATCAATTATTCTCATCAACACTTGGATCTTATCAACATTTGATCTTATCAATGCTCAGATCTTATCAATGATTTTCATCAGCTCTTGGATCTTTGCCTACGCTTCTCATCATCTGCGCGACTACAAAAATTCTCTTGGGGATTAAACGCATCTGTTGGATTAATTGAACTTAGGATTGGAGAACATCAAGGATAATGGGCTGGGTTAAATAAATTTTGAGCCTTATATCTTTTTTCCCTAAACCGCAAACTACAACCACGTTATAACCTTCAAAAGTACTAATTGAGGCTAGGTTCACTATGAAAGCATACCCAGCAAGATTTGTGTTAACCTGACTCTTATGTTTGTTAAAATCATTTCTAACTACTTCGCTTCTTTGAATATTCATCTTCTAATCTTCCATTTCTTTTCAAATAATCCATTTCAAGAACGTGCATATGCATCAAACAAAATTACTTTTTCAAAATGTACAATTTTATCTACGAATCAATACTTAGCATCAAAGAGATTTCAAAAAGGTCTATCAAAGGCCATCCTTTCCAAGAAGCTCATAAATGGGGAAAAACATGTAAGGGGGTCCCCATGAACAAGGGAATAGACTAATGATCATAGGGGTATATCACATGAAGATACTGTTGACAAGAGGTGAGCATTCTGAGGTTCAATCAATTTGGATCAAATTTCAAAGCATTATTCAATTAGGGGCATACCCTTCGAAGAAGAATTCCTTAGTCAAGTCATATCACAATAAGGCATGACTCGGTTTCCTCATGTTAACAAGCTTCTCAAGGAATTGATGATCATGGGAATCCTTCCGAGATTCAAATGTTGGGGCAGTGCATATCAAGTTCATCCTACTGCACATAGGGTCCAAATTCTTCAAGCAACATCGAGTGAAAACTTTACAAACCTTCAAATACTTTGGGCAACCTATGATAAGTTCATCACAAGGTCTAAGTTCCCTCTAAGGATACTCCCTCCAGATCTTGGAGATTGAGGGGCATGTATTTCAAAACTCGAATGTTGGGGCAAACCGCTGCGAGGCTCGATCAAAAAAGAAGTTGATACAAAAGGGTCCATCAAAGCCAAGCATTTTATAGAATCTGTTAATCAGGGGCATAATACAAAATAATGGGGTCATCCACATTATGATCAAATTGTTTCCAAGCTCATATTAAAGATAATCTCCTCCAAGACCCTATCCACAAATTAAAAAAGAAATAATCTACACAGGGACAAGATCTCCACACACTTTCACAATCTCCAGTGGGTCTTTCTTCTATATTAGAAATCTTCAAATTCAAATTGAGTATCAGAGAATCATGCAAGCACATCACTATACCATCATGTGACAAGCAACATAGTTGCATAACCAAACCTTTACGCTTTATTCATCCACGACCTATCACGGGGGCACCATTCAGAAAAGCATTCAAGTCATAATCAGAAAGCATAAGGTTGCATAAATCATGCATTAGGGCTCTTCGATCCAAAACCAGGCTATACTTATGATCTCATCCATCTGACGAAATCTGACAGCATGGGTCGAGCATACCTTAAAAGGGCTAATTACGCATTCCCATTTAAAAATCCAACATCCATTCACACATTATCCAAGTCATTCATCACATACATAAATCAATCATCACATCACATGACACACATCAATCAATCATTACACATCATACACCGCATATGGCATTCCTCGAAACCCACTACGAACAAAGTCGGTATCTTAGGGCCCTCCAATCAATTCTTACCTCGGTTAGAAACAAATAACAATCAAAACATGTTCTCATATCAGTTTTAGTTAACTAAGATATGGATCACTCAAAACAACTTCCTTTATATTCAAACATATTGTGTCAGTCTCCATGCGACAATGGGTAAATTATTCTACATATTGTGTCAGTATCCATGCAGCGATATGTTATCCCTTTGTGATCTAGCTCATTGTGTCAAACTCCAGGTAGAAATGTTACGAAAGCAACAATTATACCTATTGTGCCATCCTCTATGCAACAATGTCTGAAACTTTAAAATTAACTTGTTGTGTTAGTCTCCACGTAGCAATGTGTTTCTTTCTTAGCTCGTTGTGTCAGACCCTAGGCAGCAATGTTGCGAAGTCGACAATTCCACCCGTTGTGTCAGTCTCTATGCAATAATGTGTGAATATTCTACATATAACTTATTGTGTCAGTCTCCATGCAACGATATGTTTTTCCTTTGCGGTCTATCTCATTGTGTTAGACTCCAGGAAGCAATATTGCGAAATCAGCAATATTGTGTTAGTCTTCATGCGACAATGTGTGAATTATTCTACATATTGTGTCAGTCTCCATGCAGTGATATGTTATCACTTTGTGATCTAGCTCATTGTGTCAAACTCCAGGTAGCAATGTTGCGAAAGCAGCAATTCTACCCATTGAGTCATCCTCTATGCAACAATGTCTGAAACTTTCAAATTAACTTGTTGTATTAGTCTCCACGCAGCAATGTGTTTCTTTCTTAGCTCGTTGTGTCAGACCCTAGGCAGCAATGTTGTGAAGTTGACAATTCCACCCGTTGTGCCAGTCTCTACGCAACAATGTATGAATATTCTACATATAACATATTGTGTCAGTCTCCATGCAGCGGTATGTTTTTCCTTTGCGATCTAGCTCATTGTGTTAGACTCCAAGCAGCAATATTACGAAATCAGCAATTCCACTTATTCTGTCAGTCTCTATGCAACAATGTGTGAAATTTTTTATATTTAACTTATTATGTCAGTCTCCAAGCAAAAATATGTTCTTTCTTCATGATCTATCTCATTGTGTCAGACTCCAGGTAGCAATGTTACGAAATCAGCAATTCCACTCATTGTGTTAGTCTGTATGTGACAATGTGTGAAATTTTCTATATTTGTCTTTTTGTGTCAGTCTCCATGCAGCGATAGATTCTTTCTTCGTGATCCAGCTCATTGTGTCAGACTCCAGGCAACAATGTTGCAAAATCAGTAATTCCACTCATTGTGTCAGTATCTATGCAACAATGTGTGAAATTTTCTATATTTAATTTATTGTATCAGTCTCCATGCATCAGTGTATTCCTTCCTCTGCTAAATAGTTCATTATGTCAGGCTTCATACAACAATGTATGGAAACTACAGTTTAACTCATTGCGTCAGTCTCCATGCAATAACGTGTTTCCCTATCTACAATATAATCCATTACATCAGTCTTCATGCAGCGATGTCATTATCAAATTCCTTCCATTGTGTTGGTCTCAATGCAACAATGCTTTTACTAGATTTTGTTTACTGCATCAATCTACATGCCACAATATTTTTATCAAACTTTTTTCACGGTATAATCCATTGCGCCAGTCTCCAGGCAGCAATGTCACCATCATAGTTTCTTCCTCGATATAACCCATTGCAACAGTCTCAATGAAGCAATGATTGTTATCATTTTTTCTTGCGATATAACTCTTTGCATCAGTCTCTATGCAACATTGCATCATCCAACTTTGTTTTATCCATGCCCTAGGTTGCGATGAATAAACAAAATGAAATCAAAACCTGTTATTTTAGTCTCCAAGCATTAGTAAGTTAGTTGTTCAAACTTATATCATTTGCCCCCTAGGTTACGGTAAATAGACAAAAATCTACAATCTCTCTTAGATACTGACGAGTTATCCATGTTGTCGTATCTATGTTAAATTAAAATTTTGGTTCAAACGTTGGTAAGATGATGCATCATCAGCTATGCCTACTCTTCATACCCATGGGAACGTTGTATGTCGTATCCTTATAATATTTCTACTTGTGTTGTTTACCTCCTAGGTCATGGTAAATACGCAAAAAAAAAACTACGATCTCTTTTCTAGGTATTGGCGTGTTATCCGCGTCGTCATATCTAGGTCAAACTTACTCTTTAATCATATTTCTATATTCAAAATCGGGTAGGATAATACATTATCATCTTTGCGTATTTCTTTATTTAAACTCTTGTAGGATGATACATCATCCTCATTGCCTATTTCTTTGAGCTCTGGGGTATGATATATCAGTGTATCCTTGTTTAATAAATCTTGGGTCCATATTTTAGGTTTTCCATTATTTAATAACCCTCTGATTCGAATGTGCGAGACCTACGCATTCTCGCACCATTCAATCGAAGAGTGATTAAATAGGGGCAGCTGTCATACCCCAAATTTACCCTCCCTTTTATTTCTACGGTAAAAAATATTTTGAAACATTGTTTTTATAATATTATTTGATTTTTATAGATGTTCATTCTCAAGTCCAGTCAAAAATATTTTAAACTTTATTTTTATAATGTTATTTAATTTTTATAAATATTTGCTTCCAATCCTATTTAAAAATATAATGATTCATTTTAAAATTGTTTGTATTTTTAAAATAGCAAATATTTGCACACCTTTCATATATTTTCAATTAAGTTTATTTACAAATAAGTAACATAGCACCATTGGTAAATAATGAAGCTTGCAAGAATGAGGTCACGAGTTTAAATCTCTTGTGCCGCAGTTTCAACATTTACTTTTTTTTCTATTTTTCGTCACTAATTTTCTTTCCTTTTTATAGGTGTTTCTTATTGGCCATTTTATGTCAATTTGTGTCACAATTTGCTTTTGATTGGTCAATTTTGTTTTATTTCCAATTTAGATGTTTTTTTATCTATAAATAGGACATCCACAATATACACAATTCATCCACAATCTCTCACAATTTTACTCATTCACGCACACTTCCTTTTTTTTTTAATTTCTTCTTCTTTCAAAATTTTATTTTTAATATCATTGGTGTTACTTTTGTTTTAGTTTTTGGCCGATGATTTCATATGAGGCCCCTCCCTCTTATTTTAAATTTTACTTTCTTAATTTATTTGTTACTCTAACCAGATTATTAGGATTCCTAATAGTTATTTGTTAAATTATATTTTTCTATACACAAACACCATACACATATTTTTCAATTTACTAATTTTTAAATTCACATATGTTTTATTTCAAGAAGTAATCTTGCACAAAGTCCCACACAGACACTAGACTTCATAGTCCCTAATTCTCTTTTGAATTTTTAAGCTTTCCATATATTATTTTATTTTTTTCAATTGTTTAAATAATGGGGGTTGTCTAACCTGAACCACAATACAAACCGCATCGCCTTAAAAACTTCGAGGGATAAAAATGGTTCGTTTATGATGGTTATTGTTTTCAATAATTCTTTATATTTTTGGAAATCCTAATTTGATTCTTGTAAAAGCTAATACACCATGATTAGTATCTCTAATCATTAACACATACAATAATACTACCTTCCATTAAGAGTTTTTCAATAACATCATATGAAACACAAATCTTCTCTTTTTATCCACCGTTATAACTATACTGCTTTGTTATCATAAAAATGATTTATGCAAGAAAAAATAAAAATGGAAGAAGAGAAACTAGTTTTGTGAGAAAGAAGAGAATTGAAAGAGAAAATGATATATTGTTGTTACTGTAAAACGAAGGATGGAGGCATGTATTTTTTTATATATTTTATTTTCACTTCATTCCATGGGATCTGCCTTGCACCCATTGGACCCCAATTTTTACAATTTTGACCAATTCAAAATTGGTTATGTGTTATTTAGTTTTCAAGTCATGTTAAGTTTATGGTAACTAGTAAATAAGAGATCATTTTTTAATATTTTGAAACCACCTTTTATTTGTTATTTAATGGCCATTGGTGAATTGATTCATCATGTGTGTTTCATGGTTACATAAATCAAGTATCCATTTTCTTTTGATTTCTTGTTTTTGTTTTCATGCTCCAAATAGAGCTTCTGTAGAATGATTAAAATTTTGAGTTTGCAATTGGTTTGGACCTTGTCTACTTTCCCTCTTTTACTAACCTTTCACCCTTAGTTCTAAATACTATATCCCTAAGTTTTGTTTGTTTTAAATTTCTTAATTACCTAATTTAATTAATGCTCTAGATTTAATTTACTTAGTTGATCATTTAGTTTTAATTCTTAAATAAAACATAAAAATACCAAAATCTCTTCCATTGTGAATAAACTAATAAATATGTATGTAAAATCAAACTATTTTCACAATCAAATAGATCATTTTTTTGGAAAATAATAGGATGTCCATCTTCGAGTAATTAAATTGGTCGACACATCGTCTACCAGTTTATTGTTCACAATCAAATATAAAAATTCACGTAATTCATCAAATATTTCATACGCGAGCAACACGTGGCCAATATCTGGCCACATGATGAGGGAGGCTATATTAGACTCCCTCTGCATCCTTCATGACGAGTAACACGCGACCAATATCTGGCTACATGATGAGGATACTATACCATACTCCCCCGCTCTACGTCTTAAAACAGTTAACCAACGTCAAAACTCTTTTTTACTAACATAATAAAAAACCCAGGATATATTTCCAAAGAGGATTAAGGAGAATTTATTTCGAAATTAACTGCGAACTACGTTTACGCTCACACAATTTTCAACTCAGACAAGGTTCAATGATAAATTCGAAAGTAATTCTATGAAATTCTATGAAAAAAACACAAACTAACACCGTGAACTATGAAATGAGACTCTGATTCCTCATAAGGGGATACTTAGGCATACGACTAAAATCGTGGCGAGTCCTTTTAAATAAAATTCAAACGCTTTTTCCCCTAACTAAAACTCAAACCTTTCCCCTAATAAAATAATTAAAAACCCTATTTCCTAAAAACGCGCTTCTATACCTAGTATCCTGGGTGAACAAGGTAGATAAGGGGTGCCTAACACCTTTCCCTCATCTAGAACTGAGTCAAACCTAGAATCTCTGAAAAAATTTAGGGTTATTCCTTTATATTCTCTTCCTTAAGGATAAAAATTAATGATCGCGACTCTGATTAAAAAATCAGTTACAACAGTTTGGATTAATGGATTGTGGGTTCAATACTCAGAAAGAGAGGGAGGAAGGTGCGGCTCGTATCCCACCTGGTACTCCGCCATCGCTGCCGGTTTATGGTGGTTCATTTTACGTTGAACACGATGACAAAGTACTGTAAATATATTTTCAATATTCATATTTTCTTAGAGTACGAATTCTTGAATATTAATCAATAACATCTTCATTGTGCATTTCTTGATTTGATTTAGTGCATTTAACTCATTTCGTTATTTATCTTTGTATTTTTTAGTCAAATTTTGTTGCCAGTGTATATTTTCTCTACAACTCGTGTGATTGGTATTTCTGCAGATGTATACCATTTGATGAAAATATACAGTGGTAGTATCGATAGAATTCAAGGATAGCCACTTGAAAATCTTGGACTGTTGTAATATTCTAAATTTGTAATAAAATACAATTGGATTGGAGTGAGCTTTGGCACACCACTCTAAGACTTTTCAAATCTAATCGTTTCCACAAGTGTTGAGGACAACTATCAAGGTATGTAATCGGTATGAATACAAAAAGTACAGTATGTAACTTAACAAGAATCTATTCGAACACAAAATCTTATTGTCCTATCTCTTTTCATTTTCTTTAGACCAGATGTTTATGGCGGGCAATTCATCAAGGATCCTGGTGGAACAAAGGGGGGCGTAATGTTGTTGCTGGGACTGAGGTGAGTTATTTAGGATAGTTGAGATGTTTTTTAAAATTTATGAATAACCCAGGAGGTTGTAAAATGTAGTGATAATGTGGTGGTTCAAAAGATTTAAAAAGGGTTATAGTTATTCATTCTAAATTTCATTTTGATATTTGAGACTTTATGATTTGTTATTAAACAGTTCATCAACCATATTTGGTGGCTTAGTATTTATTTTAAACTTATTTCTATATCTCCTGTTTGCAGTATTGCCAAGGACTTCAGGTGAGAAAAGCTAATGTTTGAAATTCAATTTAAAACACTTGAATCTATATTTGCTTTAATACTTTTGTGAAATGTTGTTGGCTGAAACAATTGATACTATTATAATTTACAAAAAGCAAGGTATATGACTTGGAAATTAGATGACATATATAACAATGTTGATGCTGTTAAATATTGTTTGAACAAATTATATACAAAATTAAAACTCATGCAATTAGGTAACCTGTTATTATAGCTTTTGTTAATATTATGTATCATGTTTGATCCTTTTACTGGCATTTACGGAATGGATTTCTTTATATAACACTTAAAAATCAATGTAACAAAAACAACATTATAAAATTCCCCGATTCAATGTAACAAATCAATGTAACCCACCATTAAAAATTTCTCGATTCATACCATACAAACAAAATTTTGTTTGAATTTAAATCCAATACCATCTTAACTAACCTTCCACATAACAACAACATTGCAACAATTTATCACACTATAACGACATAGTATCTCATTAACTCAACCTTATATATACTCAAAATTATCATCAATGAAAGTGTCACAATACCTTATAAAATTCTCATCTCAATAATGTATTGACACCAATCCTCCTTAATTTCATCCAAATGATCTTTCGAATAAATAGAACACTTGTATTCATCAAAGTACTACATAATATAACATAATGTGATTTAGTTAAAACTAATTAATTAGATAAAATGTGTTAAATATATTAGAATAAATCATAAGTTAGAAACTCATACCATGGATGTAATCTCTATTTGATTCAAAAGAATAGTTTCTTTCAAAAACCTCCACATGAAATAACCGCAATCTATACCATTACGCTGACGAGGACACTACACATGGAAAAATATACAAATATATATCAACTCATATAATTTAACTTGTTTTATCAAGTAGCATCACTAATATAATCAAAATTATGAAAATATATCTGCACTCTAATCCATGTAATGTTGTTTTCCTTACTCTTTGGTACTTCAATATTTCTTTGTGATCTAAAAATTTGTAAAACCCTAAAAAAATATAAACGAAGATTTAGAACAATCTCACATAAAAAAATAAATAAGTATACAAATCAAGTTTTAGAACAATCTAACTTAAGTATCAACCATCTCCTTCATGTTTGGGTATTTTGTCCAATCGCCTTCTAACGAATCCAAATAATATGCAACTTCTCTTATTGGATTGATCACAACCAACAACCAGTGTCCACTATAAGATTAACAAAGGTTAGATCGAAACTTTCTACAAAACATCAAAACACGAAAAATTATAATAGATGAAGTTTGAATAAAAATATTACACATTTCCAGTATTAAATGGAAAAAAACAATTTTTCTGTATGTTTGTTGGCCATAAATATAAGGAAAAAAATACTCTTTTACATCATCTGGTCGTTGTTCGATTAATAGTGCATGGATATTGTTTGGAGATAAGAAGGAGAATCTTTGGTCCAATTGATGCGGGCGCATCAAGTTGGCATAAATGAAACTTAAATAAAAACATCATTAACATTAAGACTATTCATTGGATTTAGTAGATAAATTGTTCAATAAAAACGAAATAAAGTTGATCGGAGAATACCTTATGTATGTATTAACAACACCGAGGCCTAATTCTTCATGTTTAAGAATTTCATCTACATCCTCTCTACTTATTGTTTCGTAATAGGAAAAACCAAAAATACCTTCCTCCATAGGTATATTACGAGCACATACGTTGGTCAAATCTGAAATTCCCATTAATGTCTGAAGGCACGACCTATACCGAGAAGTAGGCTTTTTTCTAGTCGCAGACTTTGCCACATCCTTTTTTTGTGCAGACATGTTACTCATATGGACTTGTTGCATGTCTTTAACACGAATCTAAAGATAAAATGCATATAATAAGTTAGGTGAAGTATAAGATCGTGAATTAACCTTTTCTATGCATAATATATATCAATTTATCTCCTTTTTAGATGCAACTAACTCGGTCTGCGGCTTAATCCCCTTATCTTTTGATTTGGATTTCGTGGGAGTCTAATATTACCATGAAATTTTTTTTACGTTAAATGGTCATAATAGTTTTCATAATAGTTTTCAACGCTGCAAATGTTAACATACCTCATCATCTTTGCAAATGAGGCTTGACGACCATACAACATAAGATCCTATTACCTCTCCGACCAATGTTGCATCTGAAATATCGTCAGGCAATGGTAATGGCGCATCCCTCACCATAGAAATTTCAATTGATACTTTCAAAAATCCAGCAGGGAGCGATTTATGGTAAAGTACTTCTTTCAAGGTGTTATGCACTTTTCCCTTGCCAACCATGCGATAAGGCGGTGACGATAAATATAGCTGACAAGGTAAAAATCCATAAACCAAAAATAAATATGAAAATATTAATGTTTATATATGTCAATTAAAAAAATTATGCTAATTCAAAATAGTATATGATACCTCGGGAATTTTCTATAGTAAATCACAATTGATACTATCTTTATCACTAGTATCCTTGAACCCTGACCCTTGCCTTTCTGACATGTATTTTTCTTTGTCCTTTTCCAACTCACGAACTTTAGCTTTTAATTTTTCTTACTCTTCCATCACTTTTTTATCGCTATGACCTTTCTTCTTTTGATGATTACCCAAAGAAGTTTGAGTCACCTTGAATCCCTTAACCCTCACACGACCGGTATACTCAGGAACATTTAATAGTCGACTAAGTATGCTCCTGCAATCCTGGTCTTCAGCTTAACTTAAAGATTGAGATTGACTCTCCTGAAATTTATATGCATAGCAAAATAAATTAGTGGTGATTAAACTCATAAATTCTATATTTTAATTAAATTTTGATTTAATTATAGGAATATTGATATACTTACACATTTCTCATAAATTTGAAGCACATCTTCCTTAACAACTCCATCCTTACCCACCCGGGCAGCCTTCCAAAGAACATGTTTCAGAAGAGATGTTTCTTGACTATTCTCCTCTTCTAACTACCCATTAAGAGAAATAATAAATCAATAATAGCACATGATGAACAAGTATATCATATCATTTATATATACTCACCAATCTTTGGATACGGGGGACTTGATGCTCGTTGGCGATTCACGCCACTCACATCCTGAAAATATGAGGTTCTTCTTTTTTTTTTTAAAGGTTTCACATTCTTCAGGAGAAATTAAGCCTGCATACTCCTTTGGAAGTTCTGCATCGATAAAATTGTTATCGGCATCCCTAAGAAACTTGTTTGTCAAAAAAGATCGAAACCCTCTTAGTCTTTTTCCGGCCAATTGAAGACAATATGATTTTCGATCATCATCAATGTTAAAAGACCTCTACAAAATAACATACATAGAGTGCGTTAGTAATTTATATACATAAGCGTCAACAAAAACGAAAGACATCACATATCGCATTTGTATTTCATTCCATATTTTTTCTTTAATGGGTTTCAGCTCACGCCTTCTCTAATCATCACAAGTGATTAGAACTTCTCTCCTCACAACGGAACCAATGTAACTTGTCAACATTGAACAGTTAGGCTCAATTAGTTGTTTGTCTTCATTCCAATGTACGTCAAATTTGATACCTTTATCTCTTGCACGAATTATTGACTTCATAATTGTTATTCCTAGTCTAATCTCATTCTCCACATCACGAGCTGTTTCATTTCCATCAATATTAGAAGTGGGGTGATCTTTTTACTCATTACAAGCCATTTCACCTGTAATATTAAAGAAAAGCATAAACACCATATAAAATTTAAGTAGCATTGAATGTATAGCAAGAAAATAAAAACGTAAGCACAATATAAAACCATAAACACAATGTTGTACCCCAAAATTTTCCATCTCAAATTTCTCAAGACATGTCAAGAAGAATCTCCAAGTGGCTCAAGATTGCTCAAGGGTTGGACAGTCAAGCTATCTCCTAAGGCAGTCAACTTCAAATTAGGGTTTTGTGTTGCATCAAGGTCCTTCCATCCAAATGACCTCAAGTTCTCCCCAATGTCCTAATATGTTCTCAAGTTCATCCATGTCAAATTTCAAGCCTTGCAGAGGAAGTTTGGTCAGTCAATTGCTCAAAGGGTCCAAAAGTCGATTGTGTTAGGGCAAAAGTCAACTGTGACCTACAAACAGTCAAACTTCAAGATTTTTTTGTCAACATTCTCATTTTGAAGGATATTTCATCATTTGATCAAGGGTTGATCATGATTCATCAAGGATTGCTCAAAATTCATCAAGATTCAAAAGTTGCTAAATTAGGGTTTTGCATGAAAAGTCAACTCAACTTTGACCAAGCATAACTTTCTCATATTTTATGAGAAATGACCCATCCAAAGCTCATTTTTAAGAGGAAGAAATTTTCTACAATCCATCTTCATACCCTGAGATCAGAAAATGCCCTCACAAAAAGTTACAACTTTGGACATTATAGGTCATTTTTGAAAGTCAAGAAAAACACCTTCTTTGCCAAAGCTTATAACTTGATCATGAAATATCAAAATGAGATGAGACAAAAAGGATTGGTTAGATGACATCTCAAGGTTTCTAAAAAGTCCAAGAACACCTCCAAAAGTTCAAAATTGAAGAAGTTATGCATTGTTGAAGTTGGGCATTTTTCCATAATTGCAAAAAGTCAACTATCCCCAAAACATCAAATTTTGTCAAATGGACCCACTTTTCTCCACTTGATTTGATCTTGTCACACTACACACGTGTCCTATCTTCAGTCTTATGTCCATTCATTAATTTTTCTATTTTTATTTGATTTTTATTGAATTAATTCATTTTAAATCAATTTAAATCTAAATAAAATCTAAAAATTGATAACTTGGTATCTTTTTGATTGATACAGGTCTTAAATATCATCATGTACACAATCAAACTCGTATCAAGCTATGTCATGCACAAAATATTGGATTTGGACAAATTTGGAAGCTTATTCATGTAAGATCATATCAAATCCTAAATCATCAATGCCTAAAGATTCAAGTCCAAATATTTGACCTAATTCACTCTATGCTACTTATACAATACAAAGGCACGAGAATTAAAACCAAGAGGCTGCCAAATCACAAAAGCAAAAACTTGAAAAAAGCTTGAAAAAGCTTAAACTGAAATCCATTCTAGAGGCAGATTCAAGGTCAAATCTCAACGTAGACCTCTTGCTGGACATCCATTGAGTCTAAAGCAATCAAAATCAAGCTCTGAAACATCCCCAATCGCGCTGTAAGTATCCCTGGAAACCGCCTGTGATCGGTGGATCTGGAACTGACTGTTTTAAAGCTGGTTTCACGAAATGTCGCGGTAAGCAAGAGTCGCCACCGTCTTTTATTTTCTCCAACATGGAAAGGACAAAAGCACAGAAAAATTCCTTATTGAGATTAATTCTCGGTTCGGGAGGTAGATTATAGAAAGGGAAGGTGTTAGCACCCTTTCTATCCATGGTTATCCATGGGCTCTTAGATACTTGCTCATTGTGTTTTCAAAATTTGTTTGCTTTTCAAGTGTGTGTGGGTTTTGAAAAAGTTCGTTTGAAAAACTTCTAAGTAACTCTTGTATCAGTCCTCAAGAGTGTATGAAGTGTTTTGTTTGAAATCTTTTAGAAAGTGTGAGGTGTGAAAAGATGTTTTTGTTTGTTTGAAAAGAGCAAGTATCCATGAGAATCTACCTACCCTAAGGAATTCGTCTGTGTAAATGTCCTTTAAAGTAGTGCCATCCCACCATTGAGAGGTAGGTAGCACCACCGTTGGAGGTGTTCGGGTCAATTCGAGGTTCGGGACATGGTGATCACCAGAGCAATGGGAAGACACCTTAGAAGCTACCCTCATGCCAGGTTCCCGGATCATGAGGACTTACTAAGACATCCTCTACTCGACGATCACCTTTCGAGGGGCAAGGCAACAGTGAGGCGTACCCTAGGGGTGGTGTGTGCGATTTGTGTGTCGTTTTCATTTGCATTTATCTTGTCATGTTTATTGGTGTTCTACGCTTGTTTTTATTTTTTTTGTCCATACATTCTTTCATGCTTTTGATTAACAGTTAAAAAAATATTGCGGGAATGTAAAAATCTAAGCTATTACAAATGGCGCGGGTCCACATCGCCAAAAGTTTCTCGAACCCGATTTGACAGAAAATAAATAAAGTAAAAAAATTTAAAGTGCAAGAAATTGAAAGGTTACATGGCCTTGGGAGAGGTACACAAATATTATACGAAAGAAATAAATATGCGAATAAAAATTAAATCGAAACGAGGGCGTTGGACCCTTTTGCAAAAGATTAAATTAATGAGGAATTAATTAAAATTAAAAGAAATGAAGAATTTATTTTTTATGATTTTTAGGATTTATGACATTAAAGAAAATTAAATTAATTAAAAGTCAAATAATTAATTCTAATTCTAATTGTTTTTAATTTATTAAAGAAAATGCATTAAAGTTAAAACCTAGAATTAAAACTAAATTAATTATAAAATTTATTTACAAAATTAATATTATGATACTTATACTAAAATTAATTAAAAAAAAGGTAAAAGGGGCAAAGATCTATTTTTTGGTTTATTGTGAAAAAAGAATTAAATTATAACCTAGAATTAAATCTAAATTAATTAAGGGATTTATTTACAAAATTAATACTAAAATAAAATTATTTATTACTTTTTTGTCTTTTCTGATTTTTTTGTGTTTTTTATATTTTATGAAAAAAAAAATTAAATCGATTAAAAGAAATAATTAAAAGAAAACAATAAGAAGAAATTGAGAAAATTGCAAACCAAGGGGGTGGTAGTCCCAAATTAGGAGGTTTTGATCCAAGAATTCTGGCCCAACAAGCTTTAGGTCCGTTTGACTTTCCCACTGGCGTGTAGCAACGTTGACTCACGTTTATTGTGTTCTTCAATCCTGCGCCTTTGATTTGAATCTCTTGGACGCGTGTCTGGCTTGAAGAAGAGGTGCATCATGGTCTACAATGTTACGCCTGCACATGAATATCTTTTGAAGAAAAATATATGGAAAGTGTGGGGACCTGGGATCGAACCCAGGTCCTAAGGGTTGCCAATGCGTTTGCCTGCCAATCGTGCCATTCGGATTCTTTGTATATTTAATAAACAACGAATATAATAAAACAAAACAAAGGTTAGTGCTTCAAAAACGCGCGAAATTTAAAAGAACCAATGGTTGCTGGCCACGAGGTCTTCTTCTTCGTTTTCCCTGAAACACAAAACATTAAACCACGGTTTTTTAGCGTTGTTTTAGGTATGCTATTAGAAAATAGCGACTAGCTCTCAAGCACTCATAAATTGAGCGCGAGGGTTGATTCTTGTTCGTCCCAAAGCGTTGAATTCAATGATCCTGGTCTCAGCCTCTAATTTTGCCTTATCTCAAAAACCCCAATTTAAAACTCTGCAAACCCTAAAAAGTAATCATGGTGGAATCGTATACACAGCATAAAAACGCAATTGAATATGTTGGTTAGCATCAGAATATCATAATAAACATGAGTCAATGAATAAAAAATGCAAAGGGTGTGTGAATCATGATGCACGATTGTGAATTTTCTTTGATGCAGTTCCGGTTCAATATACCAGTTCTTTAAGCTTTGAGGAATAATATGGATTAGAACACGTTCAGGAACCTTCAAGGAAGCTAATGGAATGGTTTTTATGCCTTGGATTGCCTTGTAAAGATGATTTCAGTTTTGAGTTTTTTTGTTAAAAATGTGAGTTTCTCGTGAGCAATAGGGTGCAGATTCTGTGTCAATTGTGATGTGTATCACTTGTATATACTCTAGTCAAGGTGTATGAATGAGAATTATGGCCAAATATGCTTGCATTGATGTTTTGGATTTTCACATAAACCACCATTATCACACTTTCCATTTCTTGCCCCATTTTGAATTCTTGCCTTATTTGAGCCTTAGCACGAAAATGGCATAGGCTTAATGATGTTTCAAGGCTAGTAAAAACCAAATATTCCCTTTTAAATTAATTTTTGAATTTCTTTTGATTTTAAAAGATTTAAAATTAATTAAATCCAATAAAATCAATAAAAATGAAAAAATTAATAAAAAAAATCTGAAATAAAAGGTGGGACACGTGGGAGGCATGGCCAAGTTAATTCAAGTGGAAAAAGTGGGCCCCTTTTGTCAAAAATGAGATTTCAAGGATAAATGATTTTGGCCATTTCACAAAAATTTCCCAACTTCTCTAATGCATAACTTGCTCAATTTTTAAGCTTTGCTCATGTTCTTGGACATTTTGGAAAGGTTTTTGAGTCCTCTAACCAATGCCTTTGGTCCCATGTCATTTTGATTTACCAATCTCAAGTTATGGCCTTTGACTTAAAGTCTCTTTTTGTTGACTTTTGAAAATGACCTATAATGTTGAAATTGATAACTTTTTGTGAGAGCATTTATTGGACTTGAAGTATGAAGATGAGTTGTAGGAAATGTCTTTCTCTTCAAAATGAGCTTTGGATGGAATTTTTCTGATAATCCATGTGAAAGTTATGCCCTGGTCAATTTCAGTTGACTTTTTCAGCTGTCCAAAAATAGAAACTTTTGCATCTTGATGATTTTTGAGCCAAGTTTTGAGAATCATGATCAAGCATTGATCAAATGATGTTTGTGGCTTCAAAATAAGATGTTTACCAAAAATTTGAACTTTTGACTGTCAAATGACCATTTTGCCCCTACAGTTGACTGTAGTGCAATTAGGGTTTTTGACTGTGCATTTTTGAGCTGAATTTCTTGAAACTTGATATGAGGATGCTTGACCATGTTTGTAGGCATATAGGACTTGATTGGACCTTTGAAAACTTCATTTTCTTGATCAGAACACAAACCCTAGTTTTGACTGTATGGGAGACCTTTGCACTGTGCAACCCTTGGGGAATTTTGTGACTTGGCTTGGCAATTTCTTGAAGAATATGGGAAGGCAAATTTTGGGGTACAACAGTTGCCCCTGTTCAATCTTCTTAGACCTGAGGGTGCAGATTGGCTGACGTGCCTTTCGGAATCCGAGGGTGGAAGATGATTGAACACTAGAGTGCCCAGAAATTTGCGCTCACATAGTAGCAATATGATGATGGAATGGGCTTATAGATGCCATTTGGAGATTGATGGATAGGACGATGGGCTTATAGATGCCATCTGGATGTCGATCGCGTAAGAGATTCCTTAGCGAGAACCTGCATACCTGCAAAAGAAAAATGATTACCTGACACGTTGCAGGAGTTGGTTTTCAGATGCTTGATATAGATATGTCCTGACTGGTTACAGGAGCTGAGTCTGGAGCTTCAAAAGATGATGAATGAACCAGGGATGGTTACTGCCTTAGCATGAATGGTAAGAGAACCTTGGATGACTTTAACTTCAACAACGCTCGTTGAGAAAAATCTTAGCGGGAGTTACCGTCTTTGCAGTATCGGGAAGAGAACCATAGGTCATTATAATCTGAAAGGGAATTACATCTCACACACCGTCGGAGAGAGAACCATAGGAGATTATCACCTCACTCACCGTCGGAGAGGGAAACATCTGAAAAGGACTTACCACCTCACTCACCGTCGGAGAGGGAACCATAGGAGACTATCACCTCACTCACCGTCGGAGAGGGAAACATCTGAAAAGGACTTACCACCTCACTCACCGTCGGAGAGGGAACCATAGGAGACTACCACCTCACTCACCGTCGGAGAGGGAAACATCTGAAAAGGAATTACCACCTCACTCACCGTCGGAGAGGGGACCATCTGAAAAGGAATTATCACCTCACTCACCGTCGGAGAGGGAACCATCTGAAAAGGAATTATCACCTCACTCACCGTCGGAGAGGGAACCATCTCAAAAGGAATTATCACCTCACTCACCGTCGGAGAGGGAACCATAGGAAATTATAATCTCAAAAGCGGGCGTCTGAGAAAAACCTTTAATAACTTCTACTGAGTCTTTGTCAGAAAATCTGTTTGGGGTCGATTTAGCTGGACTAGAGAAGGCCTTTGACTGGATAAGCATCAGGAAAATCTTAGGGTCGATTTAACTGAACCGGACAAGGTCTTGGAATGTCTTCAATTGGATAAGCATCAGGGAGATCTTAGGGTCGATCTGACTGAACCAGAGAAGGCCTTTGACTGGATATGCATCAGGAAAATCTTAGGGTCGATTTAACTGAACCGGACAAGGTCTTGGAATATCTTCAACTGGATAAGCATCAGGGAGATCTTAGGGTCGATCTGACTGAACCAGAGAAGGTCTTTGACTGGATAAGCATCAGGAAAATCTTAGGGTCGATTTACTGAACCGGTCTAGGTCTTGAAATATCTTCAACTGGATAAGCATCAGGGAGATCTTAGGGTCGATCTGACTGAACCAGAGAAGGCCTTTGACTGGATAAGCATCAGGAAAATCTTAGGGTCGATTTACTGAACCGGTCTAGGTCTTGAAATATCTTCAACTGGATAAGCATCAGGGAGATCTTAGGGTCGATCTGACTGAACCAGAGAAGGCCTTTGACTGGATAAGCATCAGGAAAATCTTAGGGTCGATTTAACTGAACCGGACAAGGTCTTGGAATATCTTCAACTGGATAAGCATCAGGGAGATCTTAGGGTCGATCTGACTGAACCAGAGAAGGCCTTTGACTGGATAAGCATCAGGAAAATCTTAGGGTCGATTTAACTGAACCGGACAAGGTCTTGGAATATCTTCAACTGGATAAGCATCAGGGAGATCTTAGGGTCGATCTGACTGAACCAGAGAAGGCCTTTGACTGGATAAGCATCAGGAAAATCTTAGGGTCGATTTAACTGAACCGGTCTAGGTCTTGAAATGTAGCTTGAGAACTTTAACTGGATCTTTCCTGAAATGTAAAGGTCAGCCATATGCAATGCATGATATGGATCAAGCAATGATGTTCTCAATATATATGAGATTCGTATGATATGATGCGTTTATGCATGCTATAATGATGTTTTATGTATGTTTTTGTCTAGGAAAGTGAATCCTTGACGGGTGCCGGGAAGTCGTGTCCTGGGCTGATGTTGAAAACTAGATTTTGCTTCCGCTGGGGATGATAGTTGCAAGAATACCGGTAGGAGAAGATGACTCCGTTGCGGAATAAACTTGGCAAATGGAGGATTTTGCGGGGAAGAAAAAGATACTCTAGCGACCATGCTGGGAAGCAATACTCTGTGGGAAGAGAGATGCCTTGCTGAGCGATGATAATAGTTTGCTGGGGATAGGAAGACTTTGTCGACGACGCTCGTTCCGTGGCTTTTGGCTGAGGATAACCCAGTTATATCCTGTTAAGGAAATAACTCTTTGAATAAAGCCGGACGGCGCGTTCGTGCTCTGCGAGGGACAAGCTTCCAGAATCTACTGGGGATAAGCTTGCTGCTTGGGGAGATGAATTCCATCTTTGCTGGGGAATCGGGTTGGATTCTTCTGGGGAGTTTGATATGCTGGGGAAGTGATTCCTTTGAATGTTGGTATACCGCCGGGGAACAATCTTTAGGCCGAGACTGCCGGGGATGCTTGTTAAGAATATATGCTGCTGGGGAATGTTTGAGATCGGCTGGAGGATACTCAACTTCCTTGAGATTTGATAATTTTTCTTGGAGAGGAATGTACTGCCTGCTGGCTTACTCTCTGGGGAATTGGGATGTACTGGTTGAACCTACCTTGGTACCTTGGAGGATAGAACAATTAGATTGCTTAGACAACTCCTTATTGCCCCTGTTTCTATGGGAGATGAAGACCTGTGAGGTACTGATAGTTGTTGCGGGTCAAACCTTCTTCTGGTAGGCGAGTGACAAGATGACAGGACATAGTCGTACGCTTTTGATCCCTAACTTTTGCCTGGACCGCCCTTTCGAGTTTTCAGTCCACCGGGATACCCATTTTTGCCCAAGCCGCCTTTTCAGGTTTTCGACTTGCCGGGTGTACAGATTTTTTCAGTTCATCCCTTCATTTTGCCCGAACCCTTTTGGTTCGCCGGGAAACCCTTATTTTTGCCTAGGTATGTCAACCTAGCGGGTCTTTGATTGTGCGCAGTGTCTTTTCGACTATGTCCATGTTCTCAGAATGTAGGGAGTTGCCCCTGTTAGAAGTGTGTTGTCATGCCACCAGAAAGTGTTTGATCAGGCAAGATTCGCTGCTGGAGTGCCCCAAGTGACTCAGGCGGAGATTTGCCCCAGGCTGTTTGGCCTTTGAGAGATTCTCCGAATCTTGATTGGACTGCCCCAGATGATGGACCATGGTCATGTCATGCCCCTTGATTGGAGATACTCTTGTTCATTAGGCATTCTTCGTGCGAACTTCTATGCTGTTCAAACAAAGAGTCATATGCAAACAAAGTTATGATAAAAATGCAAAGCTTATGTCTGTCTTGAAGATTTTGAAAATGCATTTTTTCATAAAACACGTGAATGTTTGTAAAACATGATGTCAACTCTGTATTTACCGTAGCCTTAAGGAGTCAGGATACCTTCGTAACAGTATGCTTTCGAACTAACCCATGCTTCAGCTAGGACTTTTAAGGGTTATAACATGGCCTGGTTCACGGTTTAAGAAACAAAGAATAAAGGCTCAAATTTTATTTGTACCCACCCATTCATCGTGATGTTCTCCAAACCTAAACTCAGTTGATCATACGTTAGACCTTGTTTGAGCCTTTGCTTTGATATACCAGCGATGGTTCGGATATTGACAGTTTATTTTGATTAGGCAGTCATTTCCTTTTTTGTTGAGGGTTTGTAGAACCTTTTTTTTTTTCTTGATTTTATTATCCCTATTTTTTTTGCCTGAACTGTTCTTTTGTGATTACAGTCAGCGGGATGCCCCAGTTTTGTAAGTCTCCTTCATGGGTATTTTGACTTATTGGGCTTTTTATTTTTTGAGATAATGACTGCCTTTCTTTATTGATTACTCGGAACCATCACTGTCTTTCTTCGTTTTGTAAGGACCTCTTCGGTGCCATTCGTTATGCACTTGGATCAACTGAGAGACTACCCTGCCCCAGGTTATGATTAAGGGTTTTAAATTTCGAAAAGAAAAACTCCTACTTCTTTGGTTCAGAGGGGTTAACGAGGGATTATCATCCTTATAACTCCAGTGTTTAGGGATTGAAACAATGCCTGTACCTCATCAGCAGGGCCTGTTCAAAAGCATACTGTAAGTGTCGTGGTATCGTTTTCGTCATCCTCCCTCAAGAGGCTTAGAATTTTTTAATCGAGAGTTAACATCAGAAAAAAATATGAAAAGAAATTTGAACATAATGAAAACAATTGTATTAATTCCCAAAACAGACGTATGCGATGCATTGATAGAATAAAAGAGTTTGCTATGACATTAATTGTTTGTATAAGCAAAGAAAAATACAACTCAAAAATTCAAATAAACAAAAGGCTTCAATGATTGGGCAACGGAGCAGTGATTATGTTCGGAGTCTCAGGCACTTCAAACTGAATCTCCCCGGCGTCGATCATGTCTTGAATCTTGTTCTTGAGAGGCCAGCAGTTGTCCGTAGTATGCCCCGGGCTATCAGAATGATATGCGCACCTATCATTGGGATGATAGTTGGGAGCAGAAGTGTTCGGATTCCGAAGAGGAGCCCTTAAGGTGATCAGCCCTGCCTTCAACATTTGTTGCAGTGCTTGATCCAGCAACATGTTGATTTTGGTGTACTGTCGTTTCTCCTTTCGCTGCTGCCCCTGTCCTTGTTGAGCAGGTCCAGGATTGGAGATCTGGATTGCCCCTACCTCATGACGGCTCTTTTTACCGTGCACAGCATTGGATTCTTTCTTTCCATGGTGAGGCTTTTTATCAGAAGGTGCAGCCTCTTGAATTTTCCCAGACCGGATGCCAGCTTCTATTCGCTCTCCAGTCAAGATAAGATCTGTGAATCCAGCAGACGAATTCCCAATTAGGTGGTTGTAGAACGGACCAGACAGGGTCCCCAAGAACATATCGACAAGTTCCCGATCAGTCAGAGGTGGTTGTACCCTTCCAGCAAGATCCCTCCATTTCTGCGCATATTCTTTAAAACCTTCACTTGATCCTAACGACATACCCTGGAGTTGGGTACGCGTAGGAGCAAGGTCGGCATTATATTGATACTGCTTGTAGAAAGCAGTAGCCAACTCCTCCCAGTTACGAACCTTGGTCCCATCTAGCTGATAGAACCATTCGAGATGAGTCCCTGAAAGACTCTCCTGGAAGAAGTGGATCCACAAATTCTTGTCCACCGTATATGGTTGAATCTTCCGAACATAGGACCTGAGATGTAACTTGGGACAAGACGCCCCGTCATACTTGGTAAAGGATGGTGCTTTGAACTTCCGAGGAATAATCATACCAGTTGACAAACCCAGATCTCCAAAATCCAGCCCAGGTACCTGTTGGATCTCCATAGCATTCAGCCTATCCTCCAACTGTTTGTACTTGTCTTCGGCAGGAGGGTACTGTTCCTCGTTGAAATCTGTCTCGTTGTCAGAGACCACTGGGCTGGGAACCCTTTCCTCTTGATGACTGTTTTTCCCCACAGATGGGGTTGTCCTCTCAGTTTCATCCTGCGGTGTATTCCTAGATCTGCGTCTAGGGCTGAACAAAACAGTCCTCTTCTTCTTCTTTTTCAAGAGCAGAGTCTTCAGGTCTTGTTGCCCCTGGGCCAAATTCATGATCAGCTCTTGGAACTGGGCATTCTGAGCCTGGAGGGCCTTGATGGACTGCTCAGCTGATGATTCAGGATTCATGACGATCGGCTGAAATAAACAGCGAAGAAGGGTAAGCAACCTGCAGAGAAAGGGTACCTGTTATGCAATGATATGTATGACATGTATGCAATGATTTCAAGGACCTCGCGGGGTAAATAGAGAAACTTGTTAGAGTTGGAAGCTGGCAACTTGGTTGAAGGTACTTCATGTGGTTGAGAGTCCTTCTTCCAAGGTCAAAGGCTCACCATATCCAGTGGGTCATAGCCCCTGACTTTAGTCGTCATGTCTGGTTTTGGTTTCTAGACAACCTTGGTTAGGGGAACCTTCTTCAAGGGTCAAAGCTCACCATATCAAGTGGGTCATAGCCCCTGACAACTTTGTCTAGAGGAAAATAAATCCTCTTTGCCCCTTGCTGGGATAGTTGATTCACCATGACCTGCATCACAAGCCCTTGAGATCCTTGAAATGGGTTAGGATGTATGCAATGATATGATGTCATGATGCATGGGGTAGTATGGATAAACCCTGTTATGAGCCCTTATTAAGGACTAAAACAAAACCTGCAAGAAACCTAAGTAAAACCTGTCATGAGTCCCAATTAAGGACTATAAACAGAACCTGCAAGTAGTTAGTACACCCTGTTATAAGTCCCAATTAAGGACTATGAACAAAACCTGCAGGAACCTAAGTAAAACCTGTCATGAGTCCCAATTAAGGACTATAAACAGAACCTGCAAGTGGTTAGTACACCCTGTTATAAGTCCCAATTAAGGACTATGAACAAAACCTGCAAGACATTCGGTAAACTTTGTTATGAGTCCTAATTAAGGACTATAAACAAAACCTGCAAGAACTCAAAGGTTAGATAACAAGCATGCAAATAGTCAAGTATGAAGGCACGCAAGTCACACAAGAGAAGCCCCTAGAGTTTAAGGCCAGCATGGGGTCTGGGTATTACCCTCTTGAAGTTGGTGGGTTCAACCTGTCCTATAAAAGTAACCGGGTTCTAAGGATCTCAATATCATTGGATTGTTTTCATTGTTCATCGTTTCGATTTAGCCACTGACTGGCGATCAAAATATCCCAAGAAAACAACCCTCAATTGAGTGTAGTATCGAGTATCAACCGACTTCGGAGTACACCAAAGTAGTCATCTCACTACCCTAAAGAGGCCAAGATGGTTCAATTAAGGTTCCTAAGGTCTGTTGATGCTTCACGACACCACGCGGAGGCCCCGTACTCTCCTTGATTGACTCAAGGGTTACCGGTACACACCAAAGTGCCACATCAACGTAGCAGACTGCTTCAACCATGTCGGTATACCCCGCACAGTTCCCTCACAGCCTTGTTGCTACTTTCTAAGAAGGTATCCCCAGATCCGGGTTAGGATCTATAGAACTCCCAAGACAGTCCCACAATTTAAAGCAAACAAGTCAAAGCAATTGAAAACACAGTGATCTTAGTCCTAAGGTACACCTCACTTTATAAGTTTCCCCAGCAGAGTCGCCAGTTCTGTGATCGGTGGATCTGGAACTGACTGTTTTAAAGCTGGTTTCGCGAAATGTCGCGGTAAGCAAGAGTCGCCACCGTCTTTTATTTTCTCCAACATGGAAAGGACAAAAGCACAGGAAAAATTCCTTATTGAGATTAATTCTCGGTTCGGGAGGTAGATTATAGAAAGGGAAGGTGTTAGCACCCTTTCTATCCATGGTTATCCATGGGCTCTTAGATACTTGCTCATTGTGTTTTCAAAATTTGTTTGCTTTTCAAGTGTGTGTGGGTTTTGAAAAAGTTCGTTTGAAAAACTTCTAAGTAACTCTTGTATCAGTCCTCAAGAGTGTATGAAGTGTTTTGTTTGAAATCTTTTAGAAAGTGTGAGGTGTGAAAAGATGTTTTTGTTTGTTTGAAAAGAGCAAGTATCCATGAGAATCTACCTACCCTAAGGAATTCGTCTGTGTAAATGTCCTTTAAAGTAGTGCCATCCCACCATTGAGAGGTAGGTAGCACCACCGTTGGAGGTGTTCGGGTCAATTCGAGGTTCGGGACATGGTGATCACCAGAGCAATGGGAAGACACCTTAGAAGCTACCCTCATGCCAGGTTCCCGGATCATGAGGACTTACTAAGACATCCTCTACTCGACGATCACCTTTCGAGGGGCAAGGCAACAGTGAGGCGTACCCTAGGGGTGGTGTGTGCGATTTGTGTGTCGTTTTCATTTGCATTTATCTTGTCATGTTTATTGGTGTTCTACGCTTGTTTTTATTTTTTTTGTCCATACATTCTTTCATGCTTTTGATTAACAGTTAAAAAAATATTGCGGGAATGTAAAAATCTAAGCTATTACAAATGGCGCGGGTCCACATCGCCAAAAGTTTCTCGAACCCGATTTGACAGAAAATAAATAAAGTAAAAAAATTTAAAGTGCAAGAAATTGAAAGGTTATATGGCCTTGGGAGAGGTACACAAATATTATACGAAAGAAATAAATATGCGAATAAAAATTAAATCGAAACGAGGGCGTTGGACCCTTTTGCAAAAGATTAAATTAATGAGGAATTAATTAAAATTAAAAGAAATGAAGAATTTATTTTTTATGATTTTTAGGATTTATGACATTAAAGAAAATTAAATTAATTAAAAGTCAAATAATTAATTCTAATTCTAATTGTTTTTAATTTATTAAAGAAAATGCATTAAAGTTAAAACCTAGAATTAAAACTAAATTAATTATAAAATTTATTTACAAAATTAATATTATGATACTTATACTAAAATTAATTAAAAAAAAGGTAAAAGGGGCAAAGATCTATTTTTTGGTTTATTGTGAAAAAAGAATTAAATTATAACCTAGAATTAAATCTAAATTAATTAAGGGATTTATTTACAAAATTAATACTAAAATAAAATTATTTATTACTTTTTTGTCTTTTCTGATTTTTTTGTGTTTTTTATATTTTATGAAAAAAAAAATTAAATCGATTAAAAGAAATAATTAAAAGAAAACAATAAGAAGAAATTGAGAAAATTGCAAACCAAGGGGGTGGTAGTCCCAAATTAGGAGGTTTTGATCCAAGAATTCTGGCCCAACAAGCTTTAGGTCCATTTGACTTTCCCACTGGCGTGTAGCAACGTTGACTCACGTTTATTGTGTTCTTCAATCCTGCGCCTTTGATTTGAATCTCTTGGACGCGTGTCTGGCTTGAAGAAGAGGTGCATCATGGTCTACAATGTTACGCCTGCACATGAATATCTTTTGAAGAAAAATATATGGAAAGTGTGGGGACCTGGGATCGAACCCAGGTCCTAAGGGTTGCCAATGCGTTTGCCTGCCAATCGTGCCATTCGGATTCTTTGTATATTTAATAAACAACGAATATAATAAAACAAAACAAAGGTTAGTGCTTCAAAAACGCGCGAAATTTAAAAGAACCAATGGTTGCTGGCCACGAGGTCTTCTTCTTCGTTTTCCCTGAAACACAAAACATTAAACCACGGTTTTTTAGCGTTGTTTTAGGTATGCTATTAGAAAATAGCGACTAGCTCTCAAGCACTCATAAATTGAGCGCGAGGGTTGATTCTTGTTCGTCCCAAAGCGTTGAATTCAATGATCCTGGTCTCAGCCTCTAATTTTGCCTTATCTCAAAAACCCCAATTTAAAACTCTGCAAACCCTAAAAAGTAATCATGGTGGAATCGTATACACAGCATAAAAACGCAATTGAATATGTTGGTTAGCATCAGAATATCATAATAAACATGAGTCAATGAATAAAAAATGCAAAGGGTGTGTGAATCATGATGCACGATTGTGAATTTTCTTTGATGCAGTTCCGGTTCAATATACCAGTTCTTTAAGCTTTGAGGAATAATATGGATTAGAACACGTTCAGGAACCTTCAAGGAAGCTAATGGAATGGTTTTTATGCCTTGGATTGCCTTGTAAAGATGATTTCAGTTTTGAGTTTTTTTGTTAAAAATGTGAGTTTCTCGTGAGCAATAGGGTGCAGATTCTGTGTCAATTATGATGTGTATCACTTGTATATACTCTAGTCAAGGTGTATGAATGAGAATTATGGCCAAATATGCTTGCATTGATGTTTTGGATTTTCACATAAACCACCATTATCACACTTTCCATTTCTTGCCCCATTTTGAATTCTTGCCTTATTTGAGCCTTAGCACGAAAATGGCATAGGCTTAATGATGTTTCAAGGCTAGTAAAAACCAAATATTCCCTTTTAAATTAATTTTTGAATTTCTTTTGATTTTAAAAGATTTAAAATTAATTAAATCCAATAAAATCAATAAAAATGAAAAAATTAATAAAAAAAATCTGAAATAAAAGGTGGGACACGTGGGAGGCATGGCCAAGTTAATTCAAGTGGAAAAAGTGGGCCCCTTTTGTCAAAAATGAGATTTCAAGGATAAATGATTTTGGCCATTTCACAAAAATTTCCCAACTTCTCCAATGCATAACTTGCTCAATTTTTAAGCTTTGCTCATGTTCTTGGACATTTTGGAAAGGTTTTTGAGTCCTCTAACCAATGCCTTTGGTCCCATGTCATTTTGATTTACCAATCTCAAGTTATGGCCTTTGACTTAAAGTCTCTTTTTGTTGACTTTTGAAAATGACCTATAATGTTGAAATTGATAACTTTTTGTGAGAGCATTTCTTGGACTTTAAGTATGAAGATGAGTTGTAGGAAATGTCTTTCTCTTCAAAATGAGCTTTGGATGGAATTTTTCTGATAATCCATGTGAAAGTTATGCCCTGGTCAATTTCAGTTGACTTTTTCAGCTGTCCAAAAATAGAAACTTTTGCATCTTGATGATTTTTGAGCCAAGTTTTGAGAATCATGATCAAGCATTGATCAAATGATGTTTGTGGCTTCAAAATAAGATGTTTACCAAAAATTTGAACTTTTGACTGTCAAATGACCATTTTGCCCCTACAGTTGACTGTAGTGCAATTAGGGTTTTTGACTGTGCATTTTTGAGCTGAATGTCTTGAAACTTGATATGAGGATGCTTGACCATGTTTGTAGGCATATAGGACTTGATTGGACCTTTGAAAACTTCATTTTCTTGATCAGAACACAAACCCTAGTTTTGACTGTATGGGAGACCTTTGCACTGTGCAACCCTTGGGGAATTTTGTGACTTGGCTTGGCAATTTCTTGAAGAATATGGGAGGGCAAATTTTGGGGTACAACACCGCCCTATATCTGAAATCGAAATCTCTCATTCTTGCATTTTTTTGACAAACCATGGACATATTCTTGATCTTTGTATGATTTCCAAACTGTCTGCAATATTTGATTGTGTTTTTGTAGCCTGTAATTCCATACCCGAAACTAGGGTTTTTGGTTCTTGTTTTTAGGCGTTTGAGTTTCAGGAATAATTGAGGCAAATAATGGACATGGATGAATTCAGGAGGGAGAGACGAACAAGACCATGGCTTTAGATTGAATTTTCATGGCCTGGATTTGATTTTAGGTTCAACCTACGTTTTTTGCTGCGGATATGAATCCGCAGGTAATTCTTGTGTAATTCCAAGAACAGGGACGAAGACGTGTCCCCATCCCATACGTCCATTCAAATTATTCGCGCTTTTTATTTTTTATTCAGGCATATGAATTTGTTTCCAATATAATATTTAGTGCTTATTCCACTAACAATTAAGTGCAGTGGTTGCGTTGGTAAAGGAGAACGTTCAAAGGGTTTGCGTTCTTTGTTTTTAGGCGTTTCGATTACAGGTAAAATCAAGACAAGCCATGGACATGGTTGTGTTCAGGGAAGAGAGACGAACACAGTGATGGTCTCCATTTGCATTTATATGGCCTATAACTCATGTTAGGATGGCCCTAGGGATTTAGCTGCAGATGAAAATCCGCCAGTAAATAAGCAGGTTTCGTTGAAGAAGATGAAGACGTGTCTCTTCTTCACTGGCTCTTTCAAAATATCGCGCTTTTTTTTATTTTATTCTGACATTTATTTGCTTTTTATATATTATGTTTGATTCCTAATCTTATAAAAAAAGCGTGCATTAGCTCAGTTGGTAAAGGCGTTGTTGCAAAGTCCCTTGGGACCTGGGTTTGAATCCCAGGTCCCCCAATACATTTGTGTAATTTTTCTTCAGGCAATTGCATGTGACATCCAAAGTGTGATCCACCATACGCTTGCAAATCTCAACGTGCCAGATGACCTTCAGGCTAAATCTGGTGGCCAGGAATGAAGGACTATCATATGTCCAAGTCAACAAGCGCATATGGAATTGGGAAAGTCAAAGCAGGCCAGCGTAAATGGGCCAGACAATTGCCATTCAAACACCCAGATTTGGGCCCAAACCCCCTTGGTTTATTTTCTTTTCATTATATTTATTTATTTGCTTTATTGTTTTAATTAATTATTTTTATTATTACTGACCAATTAACTTTTTCTCATAAAATCAAAAACACAAAAAATGTTATTTTTATTAATTTCATTATTTTATTTTTGTGAATAAATATTAATTAATTAATTTAGTGTCAATTAGGTTAATTTTAACATTTTTTGCAATAAATTAAAATCAATTTAGAATATTAGGTTTTACTAACTTTTAACCATTTTATTTTATTTCCTTAAATATAAAAAAATCCAAAAAAATTTTCATTAATTAATTAATTTAATTATTAACTTAGATCTAATTTCCATTTAATTCAAAAAAAAAATAATAACAGAAACATGCTTTCTTTCATAAAAAGGGTCAAATCCCTAAAAACTCGCCCGATTTAATTTCTCGCACGCGATCAATTTTATTCTAATATTGTAATTGCTTCCGGTATGTAATAGCTTTTAATTAGGACTTTCATTATTTATCGCTTTATTTTACTTCCCGCAATTTAAATTAAAGGGTTTGTTTTTGGCGATGTAAATACCCGACGCCTTGTAATAGTTTAGATTTAATTTCCGCAACTATACACTGTTAGATGTTTGATAATAGGGAATGCATGACAAGATCCAATGTATGAACTTAAAATCAACATAGATAACACATGACATGTACAAAGATAAATAACTGAAAAACAATACACTCGCACATGCGCACTCTTAGGGTACACCTCACTTGGTTGCCTTCGAAAGTGGTCATTGAGTATAGGAAGTTTTAGAGGTCGCCCTCTTGTCCAAAGATCATAAGTTGCCTCGAAACGGTTGCCTCGGAAAAAATGATCTAAGACATTAGGGTTACCACTAAGGCGTCCTAACATTGCTTTAGTGACCACACGTCCCTTAATCGAATTGACCCAAAAACTCCAACGACGATGCTACCTACTCCTCAATAGTGGGATAGCGTTGTCTAAAGGACATTTGCACAGTTTAATTCCCTTTTCGATTCGGTAGATAGTTCTTAAGTACTTGCTCCTTTTAAAACAAAATAAAACTTTTCGCACTTACACTCCTTTCAAAACAAAACTTCTTTCAAACCCACAAACACAAAGAAAAGCAAATTTTGAAAACACAATGAGCAAGTACCTAAGAGCCCGTGGATAACCACGGATAGAAAGGGTGCTAACACCTTCCCTTTCTATAATCTACTTCCCGAACCCGAGAAACATCTCGAAAAAGGAATTTTCCTGTGCTTTTGTCATTTCCTTGTTGGATAAAATAAAAGACGGTGGCGACTCTTGCTCACTGCGACATTTTGCGAAAACAAACGCAAAACACGAACCAGCATTCCAAAAACAGTTAGTTATATTCCCACCGATCACAGAACTGGCGACTCTGCTAGGGATATTATAAGTGAGGTGTACCTTAGGATTTGATCATTGTGTTTTAAACCGTATGCTTTGTATGATTTATATTTATGGGCTTGTATCGGAGTTCTATAGATCCTAACCCGGATCTGGGGATACCCTTTAGGTAAGTAGCAATAAACTGTGAGGGAACTGTCCGGCGTAGACCGACACGGTTGAAGCAGTAGCTACCTTGGTGTGGCACTTTAGATTGTACCGATATCCCTTGTGTTGGAACAAGGAGAATATGAGTCATCTAAGGGGTCATTAAGCACCAACTGACTTTAGAACCTTAAAATTGACCAACTTGGCCATAGAACAGTAGCAGTATGTGTGATCGGTGGAAATAGAACTGGCTGTTTTTTAATGCTGGTTCGCGTTTGCGTTTGTTTTCACAAAATGTCGCGGAAGCAAGAGTCGCCACCGTCTTTTATTTTATCCAACAAGGAAAGGACAAAAGCACAGAAAAATTCCTTTTGAGATGTTTCTCGGGTCCGGGAGGTAGATTATAGAAAGGGAAGGTGTTAGCACCCTTTCTATACGTGGTTATCCACGGGCTCTTAGGTGCTTGCTCATTGTGTTTTCAAAAGTTTTGCTTTTCTTGTGATTGTGGGTTTTGAAAAGAGTTTTATTTGAAAACTTTGATTTAACTCTTGTTTCTGTCCTCAAGAGTGTATGAAGTGTTTTTGAAAACTTTGTTCGAAAAGGGTAAGTGCGAAAAATTTGTTTTGTTTTGAAAGAGCAAGTACCTGAGAACCTCTACCTACTCAAAAGGAATTATGCTATGTAAATGTCCTTTAGACAGTGCTATCCCACTATTGAGAAGTAGGTAGCACCGTCGTTAGAGTTTTCGGGTCAATTCGATTAAAGGGACATGTGGTCACTAAAGCAATGGTAGGACGCCTTAGCGGTAACCCTAATGTCTTAGATCATTTTTCATCCGAGGCAACCGTTTCGAGGCAACTTTGATCTTTAGACAGGAGGACGACCTCTAAAACACCATATACTCAATGACCACGTCGAGGCAACCAAGTGAGGCGTACCTTAGGAGTAGCATGTGCAAGTGTGTCAAGTTTCAGTTATGTTATCTTTGTACATGTTATGGTGAGTTACAATTGATTTTAAGTTCAGAGAGATCTTGTCATGCATAGCCTAGTTAGCATACATCTAGCAGTTAATAGTTGCGGAAAATAAAACTACGCTATTATAAGGCGTCGGGTATTTACATCGCCAAAAACAAACCCTTGAAAAAGTAAATGCGGGAAAGTAAATGAAAGCGATAAAAAGTCCTAAGTTAGAACTATTACATCCTCGGAGCAAATACAATTATATGGATCAAAAATATGAATCAACAAAAATCACACGCGCGAGAAAAAAAAATTGAATCGGAGAGTTTTTTAGGGTTTTGACCCTTTTTTGAGAAAGAAGGAGATTTTTATTATTTATGAATTAAATTAAACCTAAACTAATTAATTAATAAAAAGAAATATTTTTTTTTGGATTTTTTAGAATGTTTTAAGGAAATAAGGTCAAAAGTTATTAAAAACCCTAATTCTACATTAATTTTAAATTATTGTAAAAAAGTTAAAATTAACCTAATTAAGACTAAATTAATTAATTACTTATTTATTTACAAAAATAACTAACTAAATCTAATAAATAAAAATATTATATTTTTTATGTTTTTTGATTTTTTATTATGAAAATAAATATTAATTTGTTAGTGAAAATAATAAAATTAATCAAATGAAAATAAAAAAAGAAAAGAAAAGAAATAAACTTGAAGGGGGGTGTTGGGCCAATTTTGTGGTGTATGTTGCAATTCTGAAGCCCATTCACATCCAGCCTGTTTGACTTTGAGTTTGCTACGCATGCGCTGACCAGGGAGTATGGTGGTCCTTCAACTTTGGCCACTGGATCCAGGCTTGGAGACACCTGGCGTGTTGAGGTTTGAAGCATATGGTAGACATCCCTTTTGAAATCTGCATGTGAATATATGAAGAAAAATAGAATAAATGTTTTGGGGGACCTGGGATTCGAACCCAGGTCCCAATGCTTCCAGGCCAACGCACCAACCACTCCACTAAGCTGCTTTATTTGTTATTGGAATAAGAGACAATTATTATATGGGGAAACTAATCAATATGCTGTAAAGTAAAAAAAATAACGCGCGCTTTTCAAATTGGCCAACCAGATATCAACACATCATCGTCTTCAACCTTTTTCTTGTATAAATAGAATCAGATAGCGGGGGATTTTAACCTCCACTACCTTCTGCAAGGAAAAATAGCGAATAGAAATATAGCAAACATAAATATTTCGCGAGGTATGGTTTTTGATCGTCTTGGTCTCACGATTTCAGCCATGTATCTTACTAGTCCCAATTTTTCCTGGTTCAGAAAGCCCTATTTGAAAGCTTGAAAACCCTAGAAATTTGATCATGGCATCTCACGATTCAGGGCATTATAGTTCAATTAAATCATTCCATCAGCTTTGTATGATCTCTAGCAATGTAAAACCATCACAAAAACATGTTAAATGAGCATGAATTAAGAGATATGATTTTGAATCAAAAGTGCAAACCGTGAAACTGTATTCAGTGATTCCTTAAGCTTTGATGCCTGAATTTGATTGCAAAACGTTCCTGGTACCTCCTGCAATATGTTTGAATGGTCAAAACGCCTTGAATTAGCCTAGGTTACAAGAACAGGTTTTTAGTTTTCTTGGAAATTCTTGAACTTGACAAGGTCGTTTCTGCAGCTTTCAATCGTGTACTAGGTCATGGTTTGCTTGCATACATATAGGAGAATCAAATTAGGTTAAAAGCTGGCCCAATATCCATGTGCATTGATGTTTAAATCTTTGATTGCAAATCAAATATTATTGATTTTTCATGATTGAACCATGTTGCCAAATTTGGATTTTTTTTTGTATCTTTGACTTGTGCACGAATTTTCCAGCATGCTCTGATCATATTTGCTTCACAAATTGATTTAAAAATCAAATCTTCTATTTTCTTATAATTTAAATTAATTAAATGAATTAATATTAATTAAAAATCCATTTAATCAATAAAAATAAGATAATCAATCCAATTAATCTTGATGGGTCGTGCATAGGTCAGGGGTGAAGTTTCAAGAAGAGATTTGAGGCCCATTAGCAAAAAGAAGGTGTTTTGAGCAAAGTTGACTTTTGCAAATTCATGAAAATTTCCCAACTTCTCCAATGCACAACTTGCTCAATTTTGATCATATGACCATGTTCTTGGACATTTTGGAAATCTCTTGAAGTCCTCTAACCAATTCCTTTGGTCCCATGTCATTTGGATTTACCAATCTCAAGTTATGGCCTTTGACTCAAAGTGTACTTTTGTTGACTTTTGAAATTGACCTATAATGTAAAAATTTGTAACTTTTTGTGAGAGCATTTATTGACCTTGGAGTGTGAATATGGATTGTAGGAAATTTCATCCTCTTCAAAATGAGATTTGGATGGAATTTCCCTGATAAACCATGAAAGAGTTATGCCCTGGTCAAAGTACAGTTGACTTTTCTACTGTCCAAAAATAGTAACTTTTGCATTTTTGATGATTTTTGAGCTATTCTTGTGGAATCATGATCAAGACTTGATCAAATGATGATTATGAACTCAAAATAAGATGTTGACCAAAAATTCTGACTTTTGACTGTAAAATGACCATTTTGCCCTTGCAGTTGACTGTAGATCAAATGGAGCCTTTAACTGTGCAAATTGGCACTGTGAGTCTTGAAACTTGGCATGTAGGTGCTTGAGAATGTATATAGGCCTATGAGACTTGATTGAACCATTGAAAACCCCAAATTCCTTGAAAGAACCAAAACCCTAATTTTTGAACTGTCTTAGGAGGTGATTTGACTGTACAACCCTTGAGCCCTTTTAAGCAAATTGAAGATCATTCTTGACAAATCTTGAGGAATATGGGAGGGCAAATTTTGGGGTACAACAGCTTCCCCTGTTCAATCTTCTTAAACCTGAGGATGTAGATTGGCTTGCGTGCCTTTCGTGATCCGAAGGTGGAAGATGATTGAACACTAAAGTGCCCAGAAATTTGCACTCGCATGGTGTAGTATCAGCAATGTGATGTCGGGAATGGGCTTACAGATGCCATTTGGAGATTTTTGGTAGGAGATGGGCTTATAGATTCCATCTGGAGATGTGATAGAAAGTTGTTGGAGATGGGCTTAAAGACGCCACCCAAAAGTGATTGTTGAATTGTTTGAGCTGGTCGAGTAGATAGTTGTCCTGGCTGGATTCAGGTATTGATCTCTGACCTGAGAAAGAAAGATAGTTTTCCTGGCTTGTTACAGGTATTAATTTTCAATCTCTTCGTGTAGGTGGTTTTCCTGGCTGGATTCAGGTGTTAACCTACAGTCAGTCGTCCACAGAATTTTCCTGGCTTGTTACAGGTATTAAACTGGGACTTGAAAGGGGTTGGTCAAGGAGATATCTGTCCTGGCTGGTTTCAGGTATTAATCTTTGACCTGAGAAAGAAAGATGGTCTTCCTGGCTTGTTATAGGTATTGATCTTCAATCTCTTCATGCAGATAACTTTCCTGGCTTGTTACAGGTATTGATCTATAATCAGTCGTCCACAGATATTTTCCTGGCTTGTTACAGGTATTCACATCTGGAACTTAAGAAAGTTGGTCGAGGAGATAGTTGTCCTGGCTGGTTTCAGGTATTAATCTTTGACCTGAGAAAGAAAGATGGTCTTCCTGGCTTGTTACAGGTATTGATCTTCAATCTCTTCATGTAGATAACTTTCCTGGCTTGTTTCAGGTATAGATCTACAAACAATCGTCCACAAATATTTTCCTGGCTTGCTACAGGTATTAAACTGGGACTTGAAAAAGTTTTGCCTCAGAAAAATCTTTAGGAATCGATTTAACTGGACTAGAGGAGGTCTTGGAATAACTTTTACTGGATCGACATTAGAAAAATCTTTAGGAATCGATTTAACTGGACCAGAGAAGGCCTTTGACTGGATCGGCGTCAGAAAAATCTTTAGGAATCGAATTAACTGGACCAGGCAAGGTCTTGGAATCTTCAACTGGATCAGCATCAGGAAAATCTTCAGGAATCGATTTAACTGGACCAGAGAAGGCCTTTGACTGGATCTGCATCAGGAAAATCTTTAGGAATCGATTTCTCTGAACCAGAGAAGGTCTTGGAATCTTCAACTGGGTCTGCATCAGGAAAATCTTTAGGAATCGATTTAACTGGACCAGAGAAGGCCTTTGACTGGGTCAGCATCAGAAAAATCTTTAGGAATCGATTTAACTGGACCAGACAAGGTCTTTGACATAACTGAGAACTTAACTGGATCTTTCCTGAAAGGTAAAGGTCAGTCATATGCAATGCATGATATGGACCAAGCAATGATGTTCTCAATATAAATGAGATTGTATGATATGATGTGTATATGCATGTATTATGAAAATGTGATGTTTTAGCTGGGTTAAATAAATCTCGGATAGCTGCTGGAGAATGACGTTGAATTCTTTGCTTCCACTGGGGATGATGAACGAAGATGATAAACTTGCAAGAGAGGATGATTCCGTTGGGGAACAAACTGGTGAAGAGAATACTCCGAGGGGAATTACTCTGTGGGGAGGAGATGCTTTGCTGAGATTTTAATGATAACTCCGCTGGGGATTCCGTTGATAAGCTCTATTGGGGATTTTGATGATGAACTCCGCTGGGGATAGTAAGAACTTCACTGAGGATGATCTTTTCGTTGCAACTTGCTGAGGATAACCCAGTTAGACTCTTGTGGGGATAACCTTCTGAATATGGCTGGGGAGATACATTTGCACTCTGCAGGGGACAAGCTTCCAGAATCTACTGGGGAAGATGATTCAACTCCTTTGGGGAAGATTTTTTGGACTGCGCTGGGGAAATGGCTCCACTGGGGTTATCTTGGTATTCCACCGGGGAACATTCTTATATTTCGTTGAGGAATATTAAGACTGTCGGGGATGCTCTTTACGCTTGCTGGGGAATATCTTTATACTCCACTGGGGAATACTAAGACGTTTTGGGGATACCCAACCTTTTTAGGGACTGACGGTAGACTAACTCTGCTTGGGGGAGAGTATTGCTGATTCATCCATGGTTTCAGATCTCACTGGGGAGAGCTTCCATTACGGTTTTACTCTGCGGGGAGTGAAGGTATCTTAGCCGTATTCTGTAGCTGAATCTACCTTGGTACCTGGTGGACAAAGCAGCTTATAGTTCGGACCGTTCTTATTGCCCCAGTTTCTGCGGGAGAAGAAGGCCTATGAGGTGCTTGATAACTGCCGATTGACAAATCCTCTTCTGGTAGGCAAGTGACGAGATGACGGGACATAGTCGTACGCTTTGATCCCTAATTTTTGCCTGGACCACCCTTTCGGGTTTTCAGTCCATCGGGATACCCTTTTTTGCCCAAGCCGCCTTTTCGGGTTTTCGACTTGCCGGGTGTACGGATTTTTTTATTTTCATCCCTTATTTTTGCCCGAACCCTTTTGGTTCGCCGGGAAGCCCTTATTTTTTCCTAGGCCAGTCAACCTAGCGGGTCTTTGATTATGCGTAGTACTTTTTTTTACCATGTCCACGTTCTCAGAGTGCAGGGAGGTGTCACTGTCAGTAGTGTTGTGTCGCCATACTTCCAGAAAATGTTTGATCACGCAAGATTTGTTGTTGGAATTCATGTCTAATGCCCCAAGTGACTCAGGCGGAGATTTGCCCCTGGCCATTTGGCATTTTGAGAGATTCCTTGAATCTTAACTTGACTGCCCCATATGATGGACAATGATCATGCCGTGCCCCTTGATTGGAAGTGTTTTTTCCACTTGAGGTGACTCTTTTTATTGAGAAGGTTTTTGTTCACTATATATTCGTCGTGCGAATTTCTCTACTGTTTGAACAAATAGCCATATGCAAACAATGTTATTTTAAGAATGCAAAGCTCATGTCTGTCTTGAAGTTTTTGAAAATGCAGTTTTCAATAAAACAAGTGAATTTTTGTAAAACGTGATGTCAACTCAGGATTTTACAACAAGCCCTACAGGAGTCAGGATACCTTTGTAACAGTATGCTTTCGAACTAACCCATGCTTCAGCTAGGACTTTTAAGGGTTATAACGTGGCCTGGTTCACGGTTTAAGAAACAAAGGATAGAGGCCCGAATTTTATTTGTACCCACCCGCTCTTCGTGATGTTCTTCGATCCTAAACTCAGCTAATCGTGCATTAGATCTTGTTTGAGTCTTTGCTCTGATATTCCGGTGATGGTTCGGATACTGATAGTTTATTTTGAACAGGCAGTCATTTTTATAAGAGTTTGTAGGACCTCTTTCTTTTTGATTTTATTATCCTTGTCTTTTTGCCTGAACTGTTTCTTTTGTGATTACAGTCAGCGGGATGCCCCAGTTTTTTGTAAGTCTCCTTCATAGGTTTTGACTTATTGGGCTCTTATTTTGAGAGATAATGACTGTCTGTCTTTACAATTATACGGAACCATCACCGTCTTTTGTTTTGGAAGGACTCCTTTGATGCCATTCATTGTGCACCTGGATCAACTGAGAGAACTACCCTGCCCCAGGTTATAATTAAGGGTTTTAATTTATTTATTTTTGTGAAAAGAAAAAAACTCCAACTTCTTTGGCTCAAAGGGGTTGACGAGGGATTATCTTCCTTATAACTCCACTGTTTAGGATTTGAAACAATGCCTATACCTCATCAGCAGGGTCTTGTTCAAAAGCATACTGTAAAGATCGTGGTATCGTTTTCGTCATCCTCCCTCAAAAGGTTTAGAATTTTTTAATCGAGAGTTGAACATCACAAAAGGAAATATGAAGCCATTTTAAGCATAGTGAAAACAATTAATTCAAAACAGACACGTGTAATGCATTAATGAAATAAAAGAGTTCAACGTGATAATAATTGTTTGAATAAGCAAAGAAAAATACGACTTCAGAATTCAAATGAACAAAAGTCTCTTAGTTTGAACTAGTCATCTCAGATGGAGAATTCTCAGCGAAAGATTTTCATCTCGCCATCCGGCATGAACTCCAACACTCTTCCGTCAATCAAGTCTTGGATCTTGTTCTTCATAGTCCAACAGTTATCGGTGTCATGTCCAGGACTATCAGAGTGGTATGCACACCTTTCATTGGGATGATAAGTAGGAGCAGAGGTGTTGGGATTCCGGGGAGGATCCTTTAAAGTAATCAGATTGACCTCCAACAAGCGTTTCAGTATTAGAGATGATGGTATATCAGTCTCAGAGAAATGTCTTCCAGGTGCATTTTGCTTGCGCTGATTACCCCGTTGATGCTGGGCTTGTGACCCTGAAGCAAGCTAAGGAGCTTTTCCCTTGTCTTCTTGCCCCAAAGGTGGTTGAATGATGACTCGAACTTCAACCCTAGTTGTTTGCCCCACTTGGTTATTTTGAAGCAGCTTGTTGACGAGGACCCTGAGCTCTTCTTGTCCTTGAGCTAAGTCTTGAATGAGAGCCCTCTGGCCCACCAGCTGTCCCATCATTTGGATCTTCATGGTTGCCAACTCAATTTGTAACCCTTCCAACTGATCATTCCTGATGCCTCCTGTATTCCCTAGGACCAAGCTCCTTGTGAGGAGAGCCTTTATTTCTTCTTGCCCCTGGGATAGGTTCAAGAACATTTCTTGAAGTTGGGCGTTTTGAGCCTGGAGATCTTGGTTGTCTTGTAGGAGACTCATTGCTGAAATAAACAGCGAGAACATGAGAGAGCTGTAAAGGGTACCTGTAATGCAATGATATGTATGATATATGTATGCAATGTTTTCAAGGATCTCGTGGGGTAAACAAAGAAACTTGTTAGAATTTGAATTTGGTAGCTTGATTGAAGGAACTTCCTGTTGCTGAGAATCCTTCTTCAAGAGTCAGGCTCACCATATCGAGTGGATCATAGCCCCTGACTCAAGTTATCGTGTTTGGATTTCTAGACAGCATTGGCTAGAGGAAAATGAATCCCCTTTGCCCCTTGCTAGACATTTGGTTCATCATGACCTGCATCACAAACCCTTGAGATCCTTGAAATGGTTAAGGAAATGCTATGGTATGATGTTATGATGTGTGTGCTATGCGTTTAAGCAAAGTGTGAGGTGATGTAAATAAGCCCTGCAATGAATCCAAATTATTGGATAAGGACTGTAAACAAAACCTGCAAGGAACTCATGTTGTCAGATAACAAGAATGTGCAAGTAGTTCAAGTTTGAAGGCACACAAGTCACACGAACAGCCTTAAGTTTAGGCTGGCATGGAGTTTAGGCATTACCCTCTTTCAGTTCAGTTGGTTAAGACCTGTCCTAAAAAATAGTAACCGGGTTCTAGAGGATCTCAATATCACTGACTACCCTCAATCGGTCATAATTCCAGTTTGGCAACCTTTTCTTGCGGCCGGAACCATCACGAGAGTTTAGCCTCAATGAGTGTAGCATACTGCTACTGTTCTATGGCCAAGTTGGTCAATTTAAGGTTCTAAGGTCAGTTGGTGCTTAATGACTCCTCAGAAGACCCATATTCTCCTCGTTCCAACACAAGGGATATTGGTACAGACCGAGGTGTCACACCAATGTAGCTACTGCTTCAACCGTGTCGGTCTACGCCAGACATATCCCTCACAGTTTATTGCTACTTACCTAAAGGGTATCCCCAGATCCGGGTTAGGATCTTTAGAACTCCGATACAAGCCCACAAAATTTAAAGCATACAAAGCAATACAATTGAAAACACAAGTGATCTAATCCTAAGGTACACCTCACTTATAAATCCCCAGCAGAGTCGCCAGTTCTGTGATCGGTGGAAATAGAACTGACTATTTTTAAATGCTGGTTCGCGTTTGCGTTTGTTTTCACAAAATGTCGCGGAAGCAAGAGTCGCCACCGTATTTTATTTTATCCAACAAGGAAAGGACAAAAGCACAGAAAAATTCCTTTTGAGATGTTTCTCGGGTTCGGGAGGTAGATTATAGAAAGGGAAGGTGTTAGCACCCTTTCTATCTGTGGTTATCCACGGGCTCTTAGGTACTTGCTCTTATGTTTTCAAAATGTTTGTTTGCTTTTCAAATGTGAGTGGGTTTGAAAAAGTTTCTTTGAAAGATTTCTGGATGACTCTTGTATTTGTCCTCAAGAGTGTTTGAAAAATTTGTTTTGAAAGTTTTTGAAAGTGTGAGGTGTGAAAAGATTTTTGTTTTGTTTTTTAGAGAGCAAGTACCTATGAGAATCTACCTACCCTAAGGAATTAGGCTGTGTAAGAGTCCTTTAGATAGTGATATCCCACCATTGAGAGGTAGGTAGAACCATCGTTGGAGGTGTTCGGGTCAATTCGATTATCGGGACAGTGTGGTCACCGAAGCAACAGTGGGACACCTTAGAAGTAACCCTAACGTCCTAGATCCTTTTATCCGAGGCAACCGTTTCGAGGCAACTGGATCTTGAGACAAAGGGTGACCTCTAAGACGTCCTATACATGATGACCACGTTTCGAAGGCAACGAGTGAGGCGTACCCTAGAAGTGGTGTGTGCATTGTGTGTTGTATTCAATTAATGTTTGTCTTTGTAATTAGTGAGCTACGAGTTGTTTTTATTTACATAAATTATTTCATGCAAGTTTAGCAGTTAAGGGGTGCAGAAAGTAAATTGCGGAAACATAAATCCTACGCTATTACAAGGCGCGGGTATATACATCGCCAAAAATACAAAGACCCGTTTTTTGGTAAATAAGTACGGAAAGTAAAGAAAACAGTAAAGATCCTAATTACTATTACATCCGGAGGCAGTTACATAATAATCAAAAAATAAAGAATTAAAACTAAAATGCGCGCGAAAGAAAGAATCGGGAATGCCCTAAGGGTGTTGACCCTTTTAAGAAGAGAAATTGATTTTTTTTGTCTTTTTGTAATTAAAATGAAATTAAAACTAACTAATGGCTAATTAATTAATTTAATTAAAAGAAAATATATTTTTTGTGTTTTTTATGTTTTTATGAAATAAAAGAAAAGAATTAAAAATCTAAGTTAACCTAATTCTAAATTATTTTAATTGTTAAAAGAAAAGTCAAAATTGCCTAATTAAACTATTTCAATTAATGTTTATTTACAAAATAAAATAATAATAATAATGATGTTAGTTCCTTCTTTTTTTGATTTTTTATGAAAAATATTAGTTAGTTAATTAATTGTTAATAATAAAAATAATTAAAAGGTTAATAATTAAAATAAGGGAAAATGACAAAACAAAATAAATAAATAAAAGAAGTAAAACCAAGGGGGGTGTGGCTGGACTTTGAGGGTGCTGAATTGAGAATTGTGGCCCATTTGAACAAGGCCTGCTTGACTTTTTTTGGTTGCCTACGCGTGCGCTGACTCCAGAGTATGGTACTCTTACTTTCTGGGCCTTTAGATCTGCCTCCAATGACACTTGGCTTGTTGTATGGGTGAGGCTCATGGTGTCCAGCGCTTGGAATGCTGCACAGGAAAGCAATTGAACAAAAACAATATGGAAATTATAAGGGGACCTGGGAATCGAACCCAGGTCCCAAAGATGCTTGGCCACGTCTCCAGCCACTGAAGCACTCATGCGCGTTTGTTAAATATTTACACAACAAATATTATATATGAAAAAACAAAAACTATGCTGAGACGCGAAAAAAACGCGCTAAGATTTGAACCCTCCAATCACAGGACGCCACGCCTGTCTTCGTCTTCTTTTTCCTGCAATAACATGAACAAGCTAGCGGGGGTTTTAAACCCCCACTAAGTGCAATAGTGAAAAATAGCGAATAGAAGAGGAGATAATATAAAAAAGGCGCGAGGGTCTTAATAGTTTCGTCTTGTCCAGCTGAATTCGTCCATGCCTGTTTGGAGGTTCAATTTTACAGTATATAAAAACCCCTAATTCGAAGCTCTGAAAAACCTAGAAATTGTCAATGGTGATTTTTGATTTAAAGCATCATTCTCAAATTAAAACACATGGAAAGCTTTGTAACAATGTCAGCAATGCAAATCAACCAAAAGAATGTATTAAAAACGCATGGAATGTGATATGTAAATTTGAGAATGTATGCAAACCGTATGAGTTGGTGGGGATGATTCCTTGAGGTTTTTGACTTGTTAATGATTGCAAATCGTCCCTGGCAATGCAAGGAGTGTATTTGGATTGAAATGGAAGCTTGAATTGTACTGCAACTAAGTTTTCAGTTTGTGATTTTTTTCTTCAAAATTTGGAAATGGCTTATGCTGTATGGGGCTCTCTAGGTCGTGTATTCTATTGTGAAGGCCTGCATATCTGTTTTGTAATGTGTATCAATCCAAATAATGGACATTAAGCCTTTGCACTTATGTTTTGGATTATGCCATGAACTCCATTGAAACAACTTTCCATTCTTGTGAAAATTTGAATTTTTATGCCCATAATAGGTCTTGCACGAATTTGGAATGTACTTCATGGTGTATCAAAGCAATTCAACACAAAATATATCCCTCCATTAATTTTCTTGATTTTTATTTGAATTTTAAAGATTTAAAATGAATTAAATCAAATAAAATTAAATAAAAATGGAAAAATTAATTTTTAATCTTGAAGTAAATTGTGGGACACGTGGGAGGCATGGCCAAGCTGAAACAAGTGGAAAAAGTGGGCCCTCTTTGTCAAAAATGAAATTTCAAGGATAGTTGACTTTGGCCATTTCACAAAAATTTCCCAACTTCTCCAATGCATATCTTGCTCAATTTTAAAGCTATGAACATGTTCTTGGACATTTTGGAAAGGTCTTGAAGTCCTCTAACCAATTTCTTTGGTCCCATGTCATTTTGATTTAGCAATCTCAAGTTATGGTCTTTGACTTAAAGTGCCTTTTTGTTGACTTTTGAAAATGACCTATAATGTTGAAATTGATAACTTTTTGTGAGAGCATTTATTGGACTTGGAATGTGAAGATGAATTGTAGGAAATGTCCTCCCCTTCAAGATGAGCATTGGATGGGATTTTTATGATGAACCATGAAAAAGTTATGCCTTGGTCAAGTTACAGTTGACTTTTCAGTTGTCCAAAAATAGAAACTTTTGACACCTTGATGATTTTTGAGCCATTCTTGTGAAATCATGGTCAAGATTTGACCAAATGATGATTGTGGCTTCAAAATAAGATGTTGACCAAAAATTTTGACTTTTGACTGCCAAATGACCATTTTGCCCCTACAGTTGACTGTTGAGTAAATGGGACTTTTGACTGTGCAACTTGACCTTGTGAGCCTTGAAACTTGACATGTAGGTGCTTGACAATGTGTATAGGCATATGTGACTTGATTGAGCCCTTGAAAACCTCAACTTCTTTGCAAGAACCAAAACCCTAATTTTGACTACCTTAGGAGGCAATTGAACTGTGCAATCCTTGAGAGATTTTGAGGCATTTGAAGATGATGCTTGTCAAAACTTTGAAGAATATGGGAGGGCAAATTTTGGGGTACAACAGTTGCCCCTGTTCAATCTTCTTAGACCTGAGGATGTAGATTAGCTTGTGTGCCTTTCGTGATCCGAGGGTGGAAGATGATTGAACACTAGAGTGCCCAGAAATTTGCACTTACATAGTAGAGTATCAGCAGTGTGATAGCGGGAATGGGCTTAAAGATGCCATTTGGAGAGGTGGTGGATAGGAGGATGGGATTAAAGATGCCATCTGGAAGATGTGACAGAACCTTGTCGGGAATGGGCTTATAGATGCCATTTGGAACTGTAATGGATAGCTGCGTCCGAATAAGAAATAGAATGGCCTCCGTGTCTGGAGCATATCTAGACTGTGTTTGAATGAGTGACAGTATGTCATCCGAATCTGGATCGTATCTGGACTGTCTTTTGAATGAATCTGGACTAAACAATAGAATAGCATCCGGGCTGGAGCATCTCTAAGTTGTCTTTGAAAAGAACTCTGAATAAGCAAAAGAATAGCGTCCATATCTGGAGCATTTCCCAGCTATATCTGAAAGGAAACTCTTGAATAAGCAAAAGAATAGCGTCCATATCTGGAGCATTTCCAAGCTATCTCTGAAAGGAAATCTGGAAGAAGTATCAGAACGTCGCCATGCCTGGGTCACATCTGAACTATCTCTAGAAGGAGTCTTGAATAAGCAAAAGGACAGCATCCATATCTGGAGCATTTCCAAGCTATCTCTGAAAGGAAATCTGGAAGAAGTATCAGAACGTCGCCATGCCTGGGTCACATCTGAACTATCTCTAGAAGGAGTCTTGAATAAGCAAGAGAACAGCATCCATATCTGGAGCATTTCCAAGCTACCTCTGAAAGGAAATCTGGAAGAAGTATCAGAACGTCGCCATGCCTCGGTCACATCTGAACTATCTCTAGAAGGAGTCTTGAATAAGCAAAAGAACAGCATCCATATTTGGAGCATTTCCAAGCTATCTCTGAAAGGAAATCTGGAAGAAGTATCAGAACGTTGCCATGCCTGGGTCACATCTGAACTATCTCTAGAAGGAGTCTTGAATACGCAAAAGAACAACATCCATATCTGGAGCATTTCCAAGCTATCTCTGAAAGGAAATCTGGAAGAAGTATCAGAATGTCGCCATGCCTGGGTCACATCTGAACTATATCTAGAAGGAATCTCTGAATAAACAATAGAACAGCATCCGTGGTTGGAGCATCTCTAAGTTATATCTGAAAAGCAACTCTGAATAAGCAACAAAATAGCATCCAGTTCTGGAGCATATCTGAACTATCTTTGAGAAGAAACTTTGAATAAGCAAAAGAACAGCATCCATATCTGGAGCATTTCCCAGCTATATCTGAAAGGAAACTCTTGAATAAGCAAAAGAATAGCGTCCATATCTGGAGCATTTCCAAGCTATCTCTGAAAGGAAATCTGGAAGAAGTATCAGAACGTCGCCATGCCTGGGTCACATCTGAACTATCTCTAGAAGGAGTCTTGAATAAGCAAAAGAACAGCATTCGTATTTGGAGCATTTCCAAGCTATCTCTGAAAGGAAATCTGGAAGAAGTATCAGAACGTCGCCATGCCTGGGTCACATCTGAACTATCTCTAGAAGGAGTCTTGAATACGCAAAAGAACAGCATCCATATCTGGAGCATTTCCAAGCTATCTCTGAAAGGAAATCTGGAAGAAGTATCAGAATGTCGCCATGCCTGGGTCACATCTGAACTATATCTAGAAGGAATCTCTGAATAAACAATAGAACAACATCCGTGGTTGGAGCATCTCTAAGTTATATCTGAAAAGCAACTCTGAATAAGCAACAAAATAGCATCCAGTTCTGGAGCATATCTGAACTATCTTTGAGAAGAAACTTTGAATAAGCAAAAGAACAGCATCCATATCTGGAGCATTTCCCAGCTATATCTGAAAGGAAACTCTTGAATAAGCAAAAGAACAGCCTGAGTCTGGAGCATCTCTAAGCTATCTGAGAGGGAATCTGGAATAAGTATCAGAAGGTAGCCATATCTGGGTCACATTTGTACCATCTCTAGAAAGGTGATCTCTGAATAAACAATAGAACAGCCTCCGTGTCCGGAGCATCTCTAAGTTATCTCTGAGAAGAAACTGTGAATAAGCGATAGAATAGCATCCATGTCTGGAGCATTTCCGAGCCATTTCTGGGAAGAAAATCTGAATAAGCAACAGAATAACATCCATATCTTGAGCATTTTCAAGCCATGTCTGAAAGGAAACTTTTGAATAAGCAAAAGAACGGCATCCATCTCTGGAGCATTTCCAAGCTATCTCTGAAGAGAAAATCTGAATAAGCAGAAGAACAGCATCCAAGTCCGGAGCAATTCCCCGCTATCTCTTTAATCTTTTTTTTTACGTAGACATGCCCTGGCTAGGTACAGGTATCGAATCCACAATCAATCACTCACAGATATGCCCTGGCCGGATACAGGTATCGAATCTGGAACTGCGACAGTTGATAGTAATCATTTTTGGATCGACCTTTTTCCTGAAAAGGCAAAACATCAGTTGTATGCAATATCATGATGCATGAACTGCATGATTTCAAGATGTCCTCAAAAATAAATGAGATTGTATGATACGATGTGTATATGTATGAAGATGTGATGTTTGTGAATGTATTTTCGTCTGGAAAACAAATCCTTGACGAATGCCGGGAAGTTGAATCCTGGGCTGAGGTTGAAGAGTAAAATTCTTCGTTTCCGCTGGGGATAATGATTTAAGATGGTTGCAAGAATAAACCGGTAGGAGAAGATGACTCCGTTGGGGAATAAACTTGTTGGAGAGATTACTCTGCGGGGAATTACTCTGTGGGAAGAGATACTTCGCTGAGGTTTGATGATAACTCCGCTGGGGATTCCGTTGATATGTTATGTTGGAAGATTTGATGAACTCCGCTGAGGATAGGAAGAACTTCGCCGAGGACGATCTTTCCATGGTTATTAGCTGAGGATAACCCAGTTATAAGCTCTGGTGAGGAATAACCTTTGAACATGGTCGGGGAGAGATATGTATTATGCAGGGGGCAAGCTTCCAGAATCTACTGGGGATAAGCTTCCTACTGGAGAGATTGATTCAACTCTCCTGGGGAGACCTTTGAGATTGTACTGGGGAAGTGGCTCCATTGGGTGTCTGGTATTCCGCCGGGGAACAATCTTAGATTAAGACTGTCGGGGATGCTTGTTAAGGAATATCTACATACTCCGCTGGGGAATGTTGGGATTTTCTGGGGATACCCAACTTCCTTAAGGCTGACAGTAGACTAACTCTGCTTGGGGAGAGTATCGCTGACTTGCTGGAGATGTTGTGCCTTTTGCAGGGCTGATGATAGACCAACTCTGCCTGGGGAGAGTATTGCTGAACCTTGTCTTATTCTGAAGGTATCTTGGTCACGTTCTTCAGCTGAACCTACCTTAGTACCTTGGTGGACAGAGCAACTAGATCGCTTAGACAACTCATATTGCCCCTGTTTCTGTGGGAGAAGGTACCTGTGGAGGCCTTGATAACTGTCGGTTGACAATTCTTCTTCCGGTAGGCAAGTGACAAGATACCGGGACATAGTCGTACGCTTCGATCCCTAATTTTTGCCTGGAACGCCCTTTCGGGTTTTCAGTCCACCGGGATACCCTTTTTTGCCCAAGCCGCCTTTTCAGGTTTTCGACTTGCCGGGTGTACAAATTTTTTCATTTTCATCCCTTATTTTTGCCCGAACCCTTTTGGTTCGCCGGGAAGCCCTTATTTTTGCCTAGGTGTGTCAACCTAGCGGGTCTTTGATTATGCGTAGTATTTTTCGACTATGTCCATGCTCTCAGGATGTAAGGAGGTGCCCCTGTCAGAAGTATTGCGTTGTCACACCACCAGAAGATCTTCGTTTGATCGTCCAATGCCCCAAGTGATCCAGATGGAGATTTGCCCCAAGCTGGTTGGCCTTTTGAGAGATTCTCCGAATCTTGACTGGACTGCCTCAGATGATGGACAATGATCATGCCATGCCCCTTGATTGGAGGTGTTTTCTCCATTTGAGGTGACCTCTTTGTTGAGAAGACTTTTGTTCATTGGATATTCGTCGTGCAAATTTCTCTGTTGTTCAAACAAATAGTCATATGCAAACAATGTTATTAAAAATGCGAAGCTTATGTCTGTTTCGAAGTTTTTGAAAATGCATTTTTTTTTCATAAAAACAAGTTAATTTTGTAACCTGTGATGTCAACTCGTTATTTTACCGCAAGCCCTAAGGAGTCAGGATACCTTTGTAACAGTATGCTTTCGAACTAACCCATGCTTCATCTAGGTCTTTTAAAGGTTGTAGCGTGGCCTGGTTCACGATTTAAGAAACAAAGGATAAAGGCTCAAATTTATTTGTACCCACCCGCTCATCGTGATGTTCTTCAAACCTAAACCCAGCTGATCATGCGTTAGACCTTGTCGAGTCTTTGCTTTGATATACCAGTGATGGTTCGGATACTGAATGTTTATTTTGAATAGGCAGCCATTTCTTTTTTTTTGTTGAGGGTTTGTAGGACCTCTTTCTTTTTTGATTTCGTTATCCCTGTTTTTTGCCTGAACTGTTTCTTTTTGAATTTACAGTCAGCGGGATGCCCCAGTTTTGTAAGTCTCCTTCATAGGTTGTGACTTATCGGGCTTTTATTATTTTTTTGAAATAATGACTGCCTGTCGTTATGATTGTTCGGAACCATCACTGTCCTTGATTTTGACAGGACTCCTTTGGTGCCATTCGTTGTGCACTCTGGATCAACTGAGAGAACTACCCTGCCCCAGGTTATGATTAAGGGTTTTAATTTTCGAAAAGAAAACTCCTACTTCTTTGGCTCAAAGGGGTTGAAGAGGGATTATCATCCTTATAACTCCAGTGTTTAGGAATTGAAACAATGCTTGTACTTCATCAGCGGGTTCTGTCCAAAAGCATATTGTAGATCGTGGTATCGTTTTTGTCATCCTCCCTCAAGAGGCTTAGAATTATTAACCGAGCGTTGATCATCACAAAAAATGAAAGCAATTTGAATATAGTGAAAATAATTGGATTAATTCAAAAACAGATATATGTAGTGCATTAATGAAATAAAAGAGTTTGCTATGACATTAATTGTTTGTGTAAGCAAAAATTACAACTCAGAAATTCAAATAAACAAAAGCCTTCAATGATTGGGCAAAGGAGCAGTGATCATGTTTGGAGTCTCTGGTGCTTCAAACTGAATCTCTCCGGCGTCAATCATGTCTTGAATCTTGTTCTTCAGAGGCCAGTAGTTGTCCGTAGTATGCCCCGGGCTATCAGAATGGTATGCGCACCTATCGTTGGGATGATAGTTAGGAGCAGAAGTGTTTGGATTCCGGAGAGGAGCCCTTAAGGTAATCAGCCCTGCCTTCAACATCTGTTGTAGCGCTTGATCCAGTGACATGTTGATCTTGGTGAACTGTCTCTTGGGTGCGACCTCCTTACGTTGCTGCCCCTGTCCTTGTTGAGCAGGCCTAGGATTAAAGATTTGGGTTGCCCCTACATGTTGATCATGGCGACCCTTTTTACTATGCACAGCATTGGACTCCTTCTTCCCACTGTAAGGCTTTTTATGAGCATCAGCAGGTGCAACTTCCTGAATCTTTCCAGCCTTGATACCAGCTTCAATCCTCTCCCCGGTCAAGATCAAATCTGTGAACCCAGCAGAAGAATTCCCAATCATATGGTTGAAGAAAGGACCAAACAGGGTCCCCAAGAACATGTCAACAAGCTCACGGTCAGTCAAAGGTGGTTGCACCCTTCCAGCAAGGTCTCTCCACTTTTGCGCATACTCCTTAAAACCTTCACCCGATCCTAGCGACATACCCTGGAGTTGGGTACGTGTAGGAGCGAGGTCGGCATTATACTGATACTGCTTATAAAAAGCAGTGGCCAAGTCCTCCCAGTTACGAATGTTGGTTCCATCCAGCTGATAGAACCATTTGAGATGAGTCCCTGAAAGACTCTCCTGGAAGAAATGGATCCACAAGTTCTTGTCTGCAGTGTAAGGCTGGATCTTCCTTACATAAGAGCGGAGGTGCATTTTAGGACAGGAAGCCCCGTCGTACTTCATAAAGGCAGGCGCCTTGAACTTGTGTGGGATAACCACCCCAGAAGATAACCCTAAGTCTCCGAAATCCAACCCAGGCACACGTTGAATCTCCATAGCATTTAACCTGTCCTCCAGCTGTTTGTACTGGTCCTCAGCAGGAGGGTACTGTTCATCATTGAAATCTGTCTCGGTGTCAGAGACTACGGGGCTAGGAACCCTTTCTTCTTGGTGACTGCCCTCCCCAACAGATGGAGTAGTCTGATCAGCCTCATTCTGTAGTGTATTCCCAAACCTCCGTCCATTGCTGAACAGGACAATCCTTTTCTTCTTCTTCTTCTTCAAGAGCAGAGTCTTCAGCTCTTGTTGTCCTTGGGCCAAGTTCATGACCATTTCCTGAAACTGGGCGTTCTGGGCCTGGAGGGCCTTGATAGCTTGTTTAGCGGAAGGTTCGACAGACATGATGGTTGCTGAAATAAACAGCGAAGAAGTTAAGTGACCTATAAAGAAGGGTACCTGTTATGCAATGATATGAGATATGTATGCAATGTTTTCAAGAATCTCGCGGGGTAAACAGAGAAACTTGTTAGACTCTGGTAGCTTGATTGAAGGAACTTCAGGTTGTTGAGAGCCCTTCTTCAAGGGTCAAGGCTCACCATATCGAGTGGGTCATAGCCACTGACTCAAGGTATCAACCTGGCTAGAGGAAAATAAATCCCCTTTGCCCCTTGTTAGACAGTTGGTTCATCGTAACCTGCACCACAGACCCTTGAGATCCTTGAAACGGATTGGTCCTTATGAAGGATGCATGCAATGGTATGATGTTATGCTATGCATGGAGTGATGTAAGTAGGCCCTGTAATGAGTCCCAATTAAGGACTGTAAACAGACCTGCAAGAAACTCATGTGTCAGATAACAAGCATGCCAGTAGTCAAGTTTGAAGGCACACAAGTCACACAAGACAACCCTTAGAGTTTAGGCCAGCATGAAGTTTGGGGTACTACCCTCTTGAAGTTGGTGGGTTCAAACCTGTCCTATCAAAAGTAACCGGGTTCTAAGGAGCTCAATATCATTGGGTTGTTTTCTGTGTTCATTGTTTTGATTTAGCCACTGACTGGCGACCAAAATATTCCAAGAAAACAACCCTCAATGAGTGTAGTATCGAGTATCAACCAACTTCGGACTGCACCAAAGTCAGTTATCTCACTACCCCTAAAGAGGCCAGGATGGTTCAATTAAGGTTCCTAAGGTCAGTTGATGCTTCACGACACCACGCGGCGGCCCCGTACTCTCCTTGACTGACTCAAGGGTTACCGGTACTCACCAAAGTGCCACATCAACGTAGCAAACTGCTTCAACCATGTCGGTATACCCCACACAGTTCCCTCACAGTTTGTTGCTACTTTCTAAGAAGGTATCCCCCAGATCCGGGTTAGGATCTATGAAACTCCCAAAACAGGCCCAATAATATTAAAGCACACAAATCAGGCAATTGAAAACACAAGTGATCTTAGTCCTAAGGTACACCTCACTTTAAAGTTTCCCCAGCAGAGTCGCCAGTTCTGTGATCGGTGGAAATAGAACTGACTGTTTTTAGTGTTGGTTCGCGTATGTCGCGGTAAGCAAGAGTCGCCACCGTCTTTTATGTTCTCCAACATGGAAAGGACAAAAGCACAGCAAAATTCCTTATGAGAATGTTTCTCGGTTCGGGAGGTAGATTATAGGAAGGGAAGGTGTTAGCACCCTTTCTATCCATGGTTATCCATGGGCTCTTAGGTACTTGCTCTTATGTTTTCAAAATGTTTGTTTGCTTTTCAAATGTGAGTGGGTTTGAAAAAGTTTCTTTGAAAGATTTCTGGATGACTCTTGTATCTGTCCTCAAGAGTGTTTGAAAAATTTGTTTTGAAAGCTTTTGAAAGTGTGAGGTGTGAAAAGATTTTTGTTTTGTTTTTTAGAGAGCAAGTACCTATGAGAATCTACCTACCCTAAGGAATTAGGCTGTGTAAGAGTCCTTTAGATAGTGCTATCCCACCATTGATAGGTAGGTAGAACCATCGTTGGAGGTGTTCGGGTCAATTCGATTATCGGGACAGTGTGGTCACCGAAGCAACGGTGGGACACCTTAGAAGTAACCCTAACGTCCTAGATCCTTTTATCCGAGGCAACCGTTTCGAGACAACTGGATCTTGAGACAAAGGGTGACCTCTAAGACGTCCTATACTTGATGACCACGTTTCGAAGGCAACGAGTGAGGCGTACCCTAGAAGTGGTGTGTGCATTGTGTGTTGTATTCAGTTAATGTTTGTCTTTGTAATTAGTGAGCTACGAGTTGTTTTTATTTACATACATTCTTTCATGCAAGTTTAGCAGTTAAGGGGTGCAGAAAGTAAATTGCGGAAATATAAATCCTACGCTATTACAAGGCGCGGGTCTATACATCGCCAAAAATACAAAGACCCGTTTTTTTGGTAAATAAGTACGGAAAGTAAAGAAAACAGTAAAGATCCTAATTACTATTACATCCGGAGGCAGTTACATAATAATCAAAAAATAAAGAATTAAAACTAAAATGCGCGCGAAAGAAAGAATCAGGAATGCCCTAAGGGTGTTGACCCTTTTAAGAAGAGAAATTGATTTTTTTTTGTCTTTTTGTAATTAAAATGAAATTAAAACTAACTAATGGCTAATTAATTAATTTAATTAAAAGAAAATATATTTTTTGTGTTTTTTATGTTTTTATGAAATAAAAGAAAAGAATTAAAAATCTAAGTTAACCTAATTCTAAATTATTTTAATTGTTAAAAGAAAAGTCAAAATTGCCTAATTAAACTATTTCAATTAATGTTTATTTACAAAATAAAATAATAATAATAATGATGTTAGTTCCTTCTTTTTTTGATTTTTTATGAAAAATATTAGTTAGTTAATTAATTGTTAATAATAAAAATAATTAAAAGGTTAATAATTAAAATAAGGGAAAATGACAAAACAAAATAAATAAATAAAAGAAGTAAAACCAAGGGGGGTGTGGCTGGACTTTGAGGGTGCTGAATTGAGAATTGTGGCCCATTTGAACAAGGCCTGCTTGACTTTTTTTGGTTGCCTACGCGTGCGCTGACTCCAGAGTATGGTACTCTTACTTTCTGGGCCTTTAGATCTGCCTCCAATGACACTTGGCTTGTTGTATGGGTGAGGCTCATGGTGTCCAGCGCTTGGAATGCTGCACAGGAAAGCAATTGAACAAAAACAATATGGAAATTATAAGGGGACCTGGGAATCGAACCCAGGTCCCAAAGATGCTTGGCCACGTCTCCAGCCACTGAAGCACTCATGCGCGTTTGTTAAATATTTACACAACAAATATTATATATGAAAAAACAAAAACTATGCTGAGACGCGAAAAAAACGCGCTAAGATTTGAACCCTCCAATCACAGGACGCCACGCCTGTCTTCGTCTTCGTTTTCCTGCAATAACATGAACAAGATAGCGGGGGTTTTAAACCCCCACTAAGTGCAATAGTGAAAAATAGCGAATAGAAGAGGAGATAATATAAAAAAGGCGCGAGGGTCTTAATAGTTTCGTCTTGTCCAGCTGAATTCGTCCATGCCTGTTTGGAGGTTCAATTTTACAGTATATAAAAACCCCTAATTCGAAGCTCTGAAAAACCTAGAAATTGTCAATGGTGATTTTTGATTTAAAGCATCATTCTCAAATTAAAACACATGGAAAGCTTTGTAACAATGTCAGCAATGCAAATCAACCAAAAGAATGTATTAAAAACGCATGGAATGTGATATGTAAATTTGAGAATGTATGCAAACCGTATGAGTTGGTGGGGATGATTCCTTGAGGTTTTTGACCTGTTAATGATTGCAAATCATCCCTGGCAATGCAAGGAGTGTATTTGGATTGAAATGGAAGCTTGAATTGTACTGCAACTAAGTTTTCAGTTTGTGATTTTTTTCTTCAAAATTTGGAAATGGCTTATGCTGTATGGGGCTCTCTAGGTCGTGTATTCTATTGTGAAGGCCTGCATATCTGTTTTGTAATGTGTATCAATCCAAATAATGGACATTAAGCCTTTGCACTTATGTTTTGGATTATGCCATGAACTCCATTGAAACAACTTTCCATTCTTGTGAAAATTTGAATTTTTATGCCCATAATAGGTCTTGCACGAATTTGGAATGTACTTCATGGTGTATCAAAGCAATTCAACACAAAATATATCCCTCCATTAATTTTCTTGATTTTTATTTGAATTTTAAAGATTTAAAATGAATTAAATCAAATAAAATTAAATAAAAATGGAAAAATTAATTTTTAATCTTGAAGTAAATTGTGGGACACGTGGGAGGCATGGCCAAGCTGAAACAAGTGGAAAAAGTGGGCCCTCTTTGTCAAAAATGAAATTTCAAGGATAGTTGACTTTGGCCATTTCACAAAAATTTCCCAACTTCTCCAATGCATATCTTGCTCAATTTTAAAGCTATGAACATGTTCTTGGACATTTTGGAAAGGTCTTGAAGTCCTCTAACCAATGTCTTTGGTCTCATGTCATTTTGATTTAGCAATCTCAAGTTATGGTCTTTGACTTAAAGTGCCTTTTTGTTGACTTTTGAAAATGACCTATAATGTTGAAATTGATAACTTTTTGTGAGAGCATTTATTGGACTTGGAATGTGAAGATGAATTGTAGGAAATGTCCTCCCCTTCAAGATGAGCATTGGATGGGATTTTTCTGATGAACCATGAAAAAGTTATGCCTTGGTCAAGTTACAGTTGACTTTTCAGTTGTCCAAAAATAGAAACTTTTGACACCTTGATGATTTTTGAGCCATTCTTGTGAAATCATGGTCAAGATTTGACCAAATGATGATTGTGGCTTCAAAATAAGATGTTGACCAAAAATTTTGACTTTTGATTGCCAAATGACCATTTTGCCCCTACAGTTGACTGTTGAGCAAATGGGACTTTTGACTGTGCAACTTGACCTTGTGAGCCTTGAAACTTGACATGTAGGTGCTTGACAATGTGTATAGGCATATGTGACTTGATTGAGCCCTTGAAAACCTCAACTTCTTTGCAAGAACCAAAACCCTAATTTTGACTACCTTAGGAGGCAATTGAACTGTGCAATCCTTGAGATATTTTTAAGCATTTGAAGATGATGCTTGTCAAAACTTTGAAGAATATGGGAGGGCAAATTTTGGGGTACAACACTATTACAAGGCGTCGGGTATTTACATCGCCAAAAACAAACCCTTGAAAAACTAAATGCGGGAAAGTAAATGAAAGCGATAAAAAGTCCTAAGTTAGAACTATTACATCCTCAGAGCAAATACAATTATATGGATTAAAAATATGAATCAACAAAAATCACACGCGCGAGAAAAAAAATTGAATCAGAGAGTTTTTTAGGGTTTTGACCCTTTTTTGAGAAAGAAGGAGATTTTTATTATTTATGAATTAAATTAAACCTAAACTAATTAATTAATAAAAAGAAATATTTTTTTTTGGGTTTTTTAGAATGTTTTAAGGAAATAAGGTCAAAAGTTATTAAAAACCCTAATTCTACATTAATTTTAAATTATTGTAAAAAAGTTAAAATTAACCTAATTAAGACTAAATTAATTAATTACTTATTTATTTACAAAAATAACTAATTAAATCTAATAAATAAAAATATTATATTTTTTATGTTTTTTGATTTTTTATTATGAAAATAAATATTAATTTGTTAGTGAAAATAATAAAAATAATCAAATGAAAATAAAAAAAGAAAAGAAAAGAAATAAACTTGAAGGGGGGTGTTGGGCCAATTTTGTGGTGTATGTTGCAATTCTGAAGCCCATTCACATCCAGCCTGTTTGACTTTCTGAGTTTGCTACGCATGCGCTGACCAGGGAGTATGGTGGTCCTTCAACTTTGGCCACTGGATCCAGGCTTGGAGACACCTGGCGTGTTGAGGTTTGAAGCATATGGTAGACATCCCTTTTGAAATCTGCATGTGAATATATGAAGAAAAATAGAATAAATGTTTTGGGGGACCTGGGATTCGAACCCAGGTCCCAATGCTTCCAGGCCAACGCACCAACCACTCCACTAAGCTGCTTTATTTGTTATTGGAATAAGAGACAATTATTATATGGGGAAACTAATCAATATGCTGTAAAGTAAAAAAAATAACGCGCGCTTTTCAAATTGGCCAACCAGATATCAACACATCATCGTCTTCAACCTTTTTCTTGTATAAATAGAATCAGATAGCGGGGGATTTTAACCTCCACTACCTTCTGCAAGGAAAAATAGCGAATAGAAATATAGCAAACATAAATATTTCGCGAGGTATGGGTTTTGATCGTCTTGGTCTCACGATTTCAGCCATGTATCTTACTGGTCCCAATTTTTCCTGGTTCAGAAAGCCCTATTTGAAAGCTTGAAAACCCTAGAAATTTGATCATGGAATCTCACGATTCAGGGCATTACAGTTCAATTAAATCATTCCATCAGCTTTGTATGATCTCTAGCAATGTAAAACCATCACAAAAACATGTTAAATGAGCATGAATTAAGAGATATGATTTTGAATCAAAAGTGCAAACCGTGAAACTGTATTCAGTGATTCCATAAGCTTTGATGCCTGAATTTGATTGCAAAACGTTCCTGGTATCTCCTGCAATATGTTTGAATGGTCAAAACGCCTTGAATTAGCCTAGGTTGAAAGAACAGGTTTTTAGTTTTCTTGGAAATTCTTGAATTTGACAAGGTCGTTTCTGCAGCTTTCAATCGTGTACTAGGTCATGGTTTGCTTGCATACATATAGGAGAATCAAATTAGGTTAAAAGCTGGGCCAATATCCATGTGCATTGATGTTTAAATCTTTGATTGCAAACCAAATATTCTTGATTTTTCATGATTGAACCATGTTGCCAAATTTGGATTTTTTTTGTATCTTTGACTTGTGCACGAATTTGCCAGCATGCTCTGATCATATGTGCTTCACAAATTGATTTAAAAATCAAATCTTCTATTTTCTTATAATTTAAATTAATTAAATGAATTAATATTAATTAAAAATCCATTTAATCAATAAAAATAAGAAAATAAATCCAATTAATCTTGATGGGTCGTGCATAGGTCAGGGGTGAAGTTTCAAGAAGATATTTGAGGCCCATTAGCAAAAAGAAGGTGTTTTGAGCAAAGTTGACTTTTGCAAATTCATGAAAATTTCCCAACTTCTCCAATGCACAACTTGCTCAATTTTGATCATATGACCATGTTCTTGGACATTTTGGAAAGCTCTTGAAGTCCTCTAACCAATTGCTTTGGTCCCATGTCATTTGGATTTACCAATCTCAAGTTATGGCCTTTGACTCAAAGTGTACTTTTGTTGACTTTTGAAATTGACCTATAATGTAAAAAATTGTAACTTTTTGTGAGAGCTTTTCTTGACCTTGGAGTGTGAAGATGGATTGTAGGAAATTGCATCCTCTTCAAAATGAGCTTTGGATGGAATTTCCCTGATAAACCATGAAAGAGTTATGCCCTGGTCAAAGTACAGTTGACTTTTCTACTGTCCAAAAATAGTAACTTTTGCATTTTTGATGATTTTTGAGCTATTCTTGTGGAATCATGATCAAGACTTGATCAAATGATGATTATGAACTAATAATAAGATGTTGACCAAAAATTATGACTTTTGACTGTAAAATGACCATTTTTCCCTTGCAGTTGACTGTAGATCAAATGGAGTCTTTGACTGTGCAAATTGGCACTGTGAGTCTTGAAACTTGGCATGTAGGTGCTTGAGAATGTATATAGGCCTATGAGACTTGATTGAACCATTGAAAACCCAAAATTCCTTGAAAGAACCAAAACCCTAATTTTTGAACTGTCTTGGGAGGTGATTTGACTGTACAACCCCTGAGCCCTTTTGAGCAAATTGAAGATCATTCTTGACAAATCTTGAGGAATATGGGAGGGCAAATTTTGGGGTACAACAGTATGCTACACTCATTGAGACTAAACTCTCGCGATGATTCCGGCCGCAAGAAAAGGTTGCTAAACTGGAATTATGACCGATCGAGGATAGTCAGTGATATTGAGATCCTCTAGAACCCGGTTACTATTTTTAGGACAGGTTTAAACCAACTCAACTGAAAGAGGGTAGTACCTAAGCTCCTTGCCAGCCTGAAATCTAAGGGCTCTCAGTGTGACTTGTGTTCCTTTACCATGTTTTCTTTTTGTGGATACTTGTGGTGTGCTTACTATCATGACATCATGACATCATAACATTGCATACATCTCGCATGGACTAACCTATTTCAAAGACAGGAGGGTTTCATCTTTGCTTTGTTTTGTAGGTCATCATGATGCCTATGCGTAGAAGCACCATCCAGATTAACTTTGTCCAAGTCCCTACCTTGCTTAAAGAGTTGGTTGCCAAGATGCCTGACACTACTTCCTTCATCAGGAGGCATGGTTCTCTTCTCAGTTTGGTCACCTCCAAATTGGACGAACAGATGATGAGTGTCCTGGTCCAATTCTATGATCCGATGTACCATTGTTTTACTTTCCAAGACTTCCAGCTGGTTCCTACCCTAGAAGAGTTCTCTGAGCTGCTCGGTATCTCTGTTCTGGAGCAGACTCCGTTTACTGGGTGGGAGAAGACTCTTAGGCCCGAAGAGATTGCTGCAGCCCTTCATTTGACCAAAGAGGAGGTAATGGCTAATTCGGAGACTAGAAGTGGAGCAAAGGGCTTTCTGACTAAGTTTTTGGTTGGTAAGGCTAACTATTTCTTGGATGGTCTAGACTTCAAGGCCTTCGAGGATATTCAGGCTCTTCTAATTTATGGCTTGGTATTGCTTCCGAATCTTGACACTTTTGTTGATGTGAATGCGATAAAGATCTTCATCTCTCAGAACCCTGTACCCACTCTCTTGGGTGACACTCTTCATCAGCTCTATGCTCGTACTTCCCGAAAGCGGGGAACCTTGATGTGTTGTGCTCCTTTATTGTCGAGGTTGTTTATTTCGCACCTCCCTAGGTCAGTACTGAAGAACAAGGAAGGAATGGGTTGGGCTTATAGAGTGGTGTCTCTCTCGCATAATGACATTATCTGGACTCTCAAAGGTATGGATGAGGTGACTATCATTGATCGTTGTGGAGAGTATCCTAATGTCCCATTGATAGGAACCCATGGAGGAATTTCTTACAACCCATGCTTAGCTCTCCGTCAGTTTGGAAGAGCCAGAAGAGAAGGACCTCACGAGCTGCTAATGCCTAATATCATCTTTGATTTTCAAAGGGATAGCGACGAGCAACGTCGTAGATTCATAAGAGTTGGGATAGAGTTCACCAATCTGATCCACGTGAGCTGGGCCCAAAGACTTCTCTGCCAATGGAGCCATATCTCATATGGGTCCGCATCCGTGCCCAGAAGCTAGGTATGCCATATGAAGTTTTTTGGCCTGTCACTCTTGAAGTTGCTAATGAAGAAGGGGTTCTTCCAACCATTCTCCATCCTTATATGTCCACTGACATTGGGGCACTGAAGAGATCTTGGATGCAATTGAGGGAGGAACGGGATTCTTACCGGGAGAAGTTCAATGAACAGGAGCAGAAGATCCAGAGGTTGACTAGGCAGTTAGAGAACGAGCGGATTCTCAACGATTATGTCTGCACTGATAAGAAGAGACCATGGGAGCATTGATGGACCTTTGATGATTTCCTTTCCAGTTTTTTATTTACTTTTCAGTATTTCCATTTTTGTAACGCCCTGAGGGCATCAGTTGAACAATTTGAATTTTGAAGTTTAAATCTAATAAAGTGTGTTTCCTTTCTTGTTTACAAATTTGAATCCCGATTGTCTTTGAAATCATAAATCATACGCATTTCATCTCATGCACTTCTAAACAGGTACCCTTTACAGGTCTCTTATCTTCTTCGCTGTTTATTTCAGCAATCATCATGTCTGCTGAATCTTCAACTGAAAAAGCTATTAAGGCCCTCCAGGCCCAGAATTCCCAATTTCAAGAGTTGTTCATGAATCTAGCTAAGGGTCAGTAGGACCTGAAGACCTTGATTCTGAAAGAGAAGAAGAAGAAGAAGAAGAAGAAGAAGACTATCCTGTTTAACACAGGGCACAGGTTTGGCAACAGGCTACAGAATGAAGCTGATCTGACCACCTCATCTGGAGGGAAAGATAGTCAAGAGGAAAGGAGGGCTCCTAGCTCTGTGATCTCCGACAACGAGACGGACTACGATGAAGAACGGTATCCTCCTGCTGAGGATAGATACAAGCAACTGTAAGACCGGTTGAGTGCTATGGAGGTTCTGAAAGTGCCTGGTCTGGACTTTGGCGATCTAGGTATATCATTTGGGGTGGTGATTCCCCACAAATTCAAGGCACCAGCCTTTGCTTAGTATGACGGAGTTTCTTGTCCGAAGCTGCACCTCCGGTCATATGTGAGGAAGATCCAACCTTACACTGCTGATAAGAACCTATGGATCCATTTCTTTCAAGACAATCTCTTAGGGACTCAGCTTGAGTGGTTCTATCAGTTGGACGGAGCCAGTATCCGCAGTTGGGAAGATTTCGCTACTGCATTCTACAGGCAGTATCAGTACAACTCCGACCTTGCTCCTACGCGTACCCAACTCCAGGGTATGTCAATGGGAACGGGTGTAGGATTCAAAGATTATGCTCAAAAGTGGAGAGACCTCGCCGGAAGGGTGTAACCACCTTTGGCTAATCGTGAGCTTGTTGACATGTTTTTGGGGACCCTGTCTGGTCCATTTTTCAACCACCTGATTGGAAGCTCTTCATCGGGGTTTACAGAGCTTATTTTTACCGGTGAAAGGATTGAAGCTGGTATTAAGGTTGGGAAGATACAGAAGGGTGCCTCATCAAGCACCGAGAAGAAGCCGTTTAAGAAAGAGTCCAGTGTTGTCTACAGTTCGAGAAAACAGAATAGACCTGAACACCGCCAAGCTGTCAATGTGGTTGTTATTTCAAAACCTGTTAGTGCTCCTCAGTACAACAATCAACAGAAGGACGAGAGACCTCGAAGGTAATTTACTCGTCTCAGCATGACTTTGTCTCAGATTCTGCCACAGTTGCTGAAGACTAATCTGGTAGTTCTAAAGGAAGCCCTGAAGAGTCCAAATACAACATCACCAAGGTATAACCATAATGCCCGCTGTGCTTTTCACTCTGATAGCCCGGGGCACAATACGGACGATTGTTGGGTTTTGAAGAACAAGGTACAAGACCTAATTGATGCAAAGGAGATTGAGTTTGAGGCGCCCGAGAGGCCTAATGTTGTAACTGCTCCCATGCCCAAGCATGGAGTGAATGCTCTAGAAGAGGACTTGTTTGTCGTTTCTGTAGAAGATATTGCTACCCCTCTGATGACTGTAAAGAAGAACCTTTTGCTAGCCGGTTTATTTCCGGGCTGTGACGAAGGTTGCCATATGTGTTCTGTTTTACCTACCGGTTGCCCATTCCTGAAGTCAGGTATCTAAAACCTGATGGATAGTAAGGAGATCCTGTTTGAGAAGACTGTTGTTCCATCCGTTCCTACTGAAGAAGTCGCCATTATTACCATTTTCGACAATTCTTCCAAGGGTCCCTCGAGGAAGCCTGTTAGAATTACATCTGTTCCGAAAATCGCACATGTGATCATCACTGTTCCGGGGCCCATCCCCTACACCTCTGACAAAGTTGTCCCTTGGCACTATGGGGCTGATGTTTATTTTCATGGAGTTAAGCAAGAGTTGGATGCTGATACTGGCATCAGCAACATTACTGGACCAGCTAAAGTCACCCGCAGCGGGAGACTTTTCTCACCCGATATTGCTCCACCAACGGCTCGAAGACCTGTTGTTATTACACCTGCAAGTGTACCTACTGCCATTCCTGATCAAGTTCCTATTCTTACCCCTGTCGCTGAGTCATCTGACACTCGGGGTAAAGGGATCACCATTGATGCGCCTGCCCAGACGGAGGCACCAAAGACAATTACTGTCGAAGCTTCTAAGCAAGAGATGGAAGAGATCCTGAAGATCATTAAAAAGAGTGACTACAATATTGTTGAACAGCTGGGGAAAACCCCATCCAAGATTTCTATGTTGTCACTGTTGTTATGCTCAGAGGCCCATGCCAAGGCTCTGATTACATTTCTGAAAACTTCCCACGTGCCACAAGAGACATCAGTTGATCAGTTTACAAATTGTGTGGCTAATTTGACTGCTGATAATGGGTTGGGTTTCTCGGACGCCGACTTGACCTCTAAAGGGAAGAATCACAATGATGCCCTGCATGTCTCCATTGAATGCAGGGGCACTACTCTTGCACATGTGTTGGTGGATATTGGTTCCTCATTGAACGTATTTCCTTAAAAAGCTCTAGACCGGTTGGATTGCGAAGGGTTGGAGCTAAAACCAAGTAACATTATTGTCAGGGCCTTTGATGGGTCTAAAAGGATGGTGCATGGAGAGGTTGATATCCCGATCAAGGTTGGTTCTCAGGTCTTCAACTCTACGTTCTATGCGATGGACAATCGGCCATCTTATACTTGTTTGTTGGGTCGTCCATGGATCCACAAAGCTGGGGCCGTAACCTCAACGCTCCACCAGAAGTTGAAGTACCCGGTCAAAGGGAAGATTGTGACAGTACAAGGGGATGAAGAGTACATGGTCAGCCACCTCAACTCGTTCCGATATGTAGAAATGGATGGGGAGTTCATTGAGACCCCATTTCAGCACTTTGAAGAGGTTCCCCAGACACTGGCATCAGCTGAGACTGTGGTTGAAGATTATCCTATGAAGATGGCTTCCTTAAAAGATGCCCAGGCTGTTATTGAGAAGGGTGAGTATGCAAATTGGGGCAGACTCTCTGATTTTACACAGAAGACTAACAAGTTTGGTTTGGGTTTCACTGCAGAAGCTCAAAGGGCTGTTCGAAGTGCAAGGATCGGAAGACCTCCTGTGTTCATCAGCAACTCGGGAGTGAATGCCATTGAAGATGATGTAGAAGAGTCTGAATTCGACAGCTGGATCTATCCTACTACCGACGGTGGACCAAGCAACTGGACAGAAAAGGACTTCATCCCTATTACTTTTGTTACCCAGTAATGAAACTTTTTGTTTTGAATTTGTAATAGACAATGTTTCAAACTTTATGGCTCGATGTCTTACCCGGGGCATCGTGGCTTCATTTGTGAGGGCTTTTGTGTGTCATTTTCATATATCATTAATAAAAACATTGGACGTTCTTGCATTTCAAATTTTGCGCTCCTTGTTTTTCTTTATTATATATTGCGAAATAGCTATTTACACACACTCACATATACAGGTCTCCATCTACTCTAGATCTCACTGGTAGCGACTCTGCTACTTCCAGTTATGACTTCGAAAATCCGATCAACTTAGCCGAAGACGAAGGTGAAGATGATTGCGAAGTGCCTGTTGAACTTGCAAGATTGTTACTCCAGGAAGAGAGGGCCATTCAGCCGCACGAAGAGCTGGTGGAATCAGTAAATCTGGGTACTGAGACAGACAAGAAGGAAGTCAAGGTTGGTTCCAATCTGGAGCCTAGTGTGAAACAACGGTTGATTCAGATGCTACATGACTACGTTGAGATCTTTGCTTGGTCTTACGAAGATATGCCTGGTTTGGATACTGATATTGTGGTTCATCGCCTGCCTACCAAGGAAGACTGTCCTCCCGTAAAACAGAAGGTTCGCCGAATGCGCCCAGAAATGTCTGAGAAAATCAAGGCTAAAGTTATGAAACAATTTGACGCCGGTTTTCTAGCAGTGACTTCTTACCCTCAGTGGGTTGCCAACGTGGTTCCTGTGCCGAAGAAGGATGGGAAGGTTCGAATGTGTGTTGACTACAGGGATCTGAACAGGGCAAGCCCCAATGATGATTTCCCTCTACCTCATATTGACGTTCTGGTCGACAATACTGCTCAGCACAAGGTCTTCTCCTTTATGGATGGTTTCTCCGGTTATAATCAGATAAAAATGGCTCCCGAAGACATGGAGAAAACAACCTTTGTTACTCAGTGGGGTACCTTTTGCTACAAGGTCATGCCTTTTGGATTGAAAAATGTTGGGGCAACATATTAGCGTGCCATGGTTGCTTTGTTTCATGACATGATCCATCATGAGATTGAGGTATACGTCGACGATATGATTGCAAGGTCCCAGACTGAGGAGGAACACCTTGACCTTCCAACATAACTCAACAATGGTATCCCCAGCGGAGTTCTCATTCAACATCTCAGCGAAGTACCTCTCTCCCCACAGAGTATTGTTCCCCAGCAAGATCGCTAGAGTAATTTTCCCCCGCAGAGTAATCTCCAAGTTTATTCCCCAACGGAGTCATCTTCTCCTAACAGGTTTATTCTTGCAAATCATCACCCCCAGCGGAAACAAAAAGCTCTTCTCTTCAACATCAGCCCAGGATTTGACTTCCCGGCACCCGTCAAGGATTTATTTTCCTAAGACAAAAATACATTCATAAACATCACATTTTCATACATAATACATACATATACGCATCACATTACACAATCTCATTGGTTATAAGCATCATAACATCACGCATGTCATACATCATGACATCGCATACAACTAACGTTTTGCCTTTTTCAGGAAAGGTCAATACAAAGATAATTACTATCAACTGTCGTGATTCCAGATCCGATTCCTGTATCTTGCCAGGGTGTATCTGTTGACGACTACATTACCAGACTCGATTCCTGTATCTTGCCAGGGCACGTCTGAAGAGTTCGAAGATCCGATTCCTGTATCTTGCCAGGGTGTATCTGTTGACGACTACATTACCAGACTCGATTCCTGTATCTTGCCAGGGCACGTCTGAAGAGTTCGAAGATCTGATTCCTGTATCTTGCCAGGGTGTATCTGTTGACGACTACATTACCAGACTCGATTCCTGTATCCTGCCAGGGCACGTCTGAAGAGTTTGAAGATCCGATTCCTGTATCTCGCCAGGGTGTATCTGTTGACGACTAACATTACCAGACTCGATTCCTGTATCCTGCCAGGGAACGTCTGAAGAGTTCGAAGATCCGATTCCTGTATCTCGCCAGGGTGTATCTATTGACGACTAACATTACCAGACTCGATTCCTGTATCCTGCCAGGGCACGTCTGAAGAGTTCGAAGATCCGATTCCTGTATCTCGCCAGGGTGTATCTGTTGACGACTACATTACCAGACTTGATTCCTGTATCTTGCCAGGGCACGTCTGAAGAGTTTGAAGATCCGATTCCTGTATCTTGCCAGGGTGTATCTGTTGACGACTATTTTCCGGACTCGATTCCTGTATCCTGCCAGGGCACGTCTATAAGCAACCGTTTGAAGTTCTAGATTCGATTCCTGTATCCGGCCAGGGCACGTCTGTGAGCTACTATTCGTAGATTCGATTCCTGCATCCAGACAGGGCACATCTACATAAAGAATTTGAAGATCAATCCCTGTAACAAGCCAGGTAAGTATCTTTCTTTTTCAGGTACGCAAGTTCTCGCTAAGGAATCTCTTACGCGATCGACGCCTCCAGATGGCATCTATGAGCCCATCCACAAACCGACAATCTCCAAATGGCATCTATAAGCCCATTCCCGACAAGGTTCTGTCACACTTCCAGTTGGCATCTATAAGCCCATCCTCCTATCCATCTCTCCAAATGGCATCTATAAGCCCATTCCCGCCATCACACTGTTGATACTCAACTATGTGAGTGCAAATTTCTGGGCACTCTAGTGTTCAATCATCTTCCACCCTCGGATCACGAAAGGCACGCAAGCCAATCTACATCCTCAGGTCTAAGAAGATTGAACAGGGGCAACTGTTGTAACCCAAAATTTGCCCTCCCATAATCTTCAAAGTTTGTCAAGATCAATCTCCAAATGGCTCAAGAATTGCTCAAGGGCTACATAGTCAACCACCCTCCTAAGCCAGTCAAACTAGGGTTTTGGTTCTCACAAGGAAGCTGAGGTTTTCAGGGGCTCAATCAAGTCCCATATGCTCATACACATTGTCAAGCACCTACATGTCAAGTTTCAAGGCTCACAAGGTCAAGTTGCACAGTCAAAAGTCCCATTTGCTTCACAGTCAACTGTAGGGGCAAAATGGTCATTTGGCAGTCAAAAGTCAAATTTTTTGGTCAACATCTTATCTTGAAGCCACAATCATCATTTGATCAAGTCTTGATCATGATTTCTCAAGAATGGCTCAAAAATCATCAAGATGCAAAAGTTTCTATTTTTGGACAGCTGAAAAGTCAACTGCAAATTGACCAGGGCATAACTTCCACATGGTTTATCAGAAAAATTCCATCCAATGCTCATTTTGAAGGGGAGGACATTTCGTACAACTCATATTCACACTCCAAGTCCAAGAAATGCTCTCACAAAAAGTTATCAATTTCAACATTATAGGTCATTTCCAAAAGTCAACAAAAAGGGACTTTAATTCAAAGACCATAACTTGAGATTGGTAAATCAAAATGACATGGGACCAAAGACATTGGTTAGAGGACTTCAAGACCTTTTCAAAATGTCCAAGAACATGTTCATAGCTTCAAAATTGAGCAAGATATGCATTGGATAAGTTGGGAAATTTTTGTGAAATGGCCAAAATCAATTATCCTTGAAACTTCATTTTTGACAAAAGGGGCCCACTTTTTCCACTTGTTTCAGCCTGGCCATGCTTCCCACGTGTCCCACAAATTATTTCAAGATTTAAAATTAATTTTTCCATTTTTATTTAATTTTATTTGATTTAATTCATTTTAAATCTTTTAAAATCAAATAAAAATCAAGAAAATTAATTAAAGGGTATATTTTGTATTGAAATGCTTTGATACATCATCATGATCATTCCAATTTCGTGCAAAGGTCTAAATGAAGCAAGAATTCAAATTTTGGCACAAAAATGGAAGGTGTTTTAATGGAGTTCATAGCAAATCTCAAACATGAATGCATTGTGTTATTGGCCTTAATTCTGATTGAAACACATTACATAACCTATATGCAAGCTATCACAATAGGAGAGACGAGCTAGAGACACCAAAAAACGGCCATACACTTTTCAAAAATTTCAAAGAAAAAGGAGAAACTGAAAACCTAGTTGCAGCGCCTCTCAAGCCTCTATTCCAATCCAAGCACATTCCTTGCATTGCCAGGAATCTCTAGCAATCAAAATCAAGCCCAAACGTGCAAAGAATCATCCTCACGACACCCCACGGTTTGTTCAATATGTGAAAATCAAAACTCCATTTCCATGCGCTTTTAACATTCTTTTTGAATTGATTTATACTCATTTTAACATTCTGAAGCTATTGGTAGCATTTGATTGAACTAATGATGCGTGTATCAGGATCCACCATTGTCAAAAGCTAGGTTTTTTCAGAGCTCCAAATTGGGGCTTTCCCCATATGGAAAAATTGGACAACCAAACGTATACCATTGAAATCGTGACATCCAAACAAGACTAATCCACACCTCGCGCTCAATTTATGTTAACCATGGGCGTATTCGCTATTTTTTGCAGGTTCCATTTAGTGGGGGTTTAAAACCCCCGCTATCTGTTTTCTATTTTCAGGCAAACGAAGAAGAAAGCTAGCGTGGCTTGGTGTTATTGGACGATTCAAAAATCTGGCGCGTTCTTTTTGGTTGTGTATCACTAATTCTTGTTTTGTGTTATATTATTTGTTTTCCATCCTATATTCAAAACGCGCAAACAGCTCAGATGGTTGGACACTCGCTTGGTAAACGCTGGGACCTGGGTTCGATTCCCAGGCCCCCTATCATATTTCGTAATTTTGTCCATAACATGTTTCCATGCAGTGCACGTCCCACGGCTCACCATGCATCCCAACGCTTAGGCTTGACAAGTGGCTTCAAGACCAATCTGAAGGCCAAAACATGCAGTCCATGATGCACCCCAGTCAGCAAGCAAGCTCATGATCAAAAAAGTCAACGAGGCCTTGCCTCAATGGGCCTGAATTCCAGATTTCACCCTCCTATTTGGCCCACACCCCCTTGGTTTTCATTTCTTTTCTTTTATTATTTATTTGTTTTTGTTATTTCCTATTATTTTTTAACCCTTTTATTTTATTACTAATAATTAATTTAATTAACCATTTTCATAAAAAAAACCCAAAAAAAAATATAATTAACACTTTTATTATTATTATTTTTTTATTTTGTAAATAAACCATAATTGAACTAGTTGTTAATTAGGCCATTTCAACATTCTTTTTTAAATAATTAAAATAGATTTAGATTTAGGTTAACCTAGCATTTTATTTCTTTTTTTCTATTTTTATTTCATAAAAAACATAAAAAAAACAAAAAAATATTTTCTTTTAATTAAATTTAATTAATTAGTTATTAATTAGTTTCCATTTCATTTTAATTATAAAAAAAAAAGACCAAAAAAATTAATTTCCTTTTCTTTAAAGGGTCAACACCCTTAGACATTCCGATTTAATTTTATTCGCGCACATTTTATTTTCAATATTATGTAATTGCTCAAGCCTTGTAATAGTAACTAGGTTTTATTTTCCGCATTTTTTTATTAAAACGGGTCTTTGTTAATTTGGCGATGCATAGACCCGCGCCTTGTAATAGCGTAGGATTTTACTTTCCGCATTTAAATTTCCGCACTTTTAAACTGCTAACTTGTATGAAAGAATGCGTGCTAAATTAAAAACAAGCGTAACTCACCATAATGCATGATCAAAGATAATTGTTAAACTGAAAATAACATACAAGTTCACACACCACTCTTAGGGTACGCCTCACTGTTGCCTTACCTTCGAAACGTGGTCGTCGAGTATAGGACGTCTTAGTAAGTCCTTATGTCCATTGATCCTGTTGCCTCAAAACAAGTTGCCTCGAAACGGTTGCCTCGGAATAAAAAAAGGATCAATGACATAAGGGTAGCTTCTAAGGTGTCCTCCTGTTGCTCTGGTGACCACACTGTCCCTAAACCCGAATTGACCCGAACACCTCCAACGGTGGTGCTACCTACCCCTCAATGGTGGAATGGCACTACCTTAAGGACATTTACACAGCCTAATTCCTTAGGGTAGGTAGATGACTCATAGATACTTGCTCTAATTCAAAAAACAAATCAAAAACTCTTTTCACACCGACACTTTCAAAAAGCTTTCAAAACAATTTTTCAAACACTCTTGAGGACTGATACAAGAGTCGATCTGAAATTTTTTAAACGAAACTTTTTCAAACCCACTCACAATTGAAAAGCAAACACTTTTGAAAACACAAATGAGCAAGTATCTAACAGCCCATGGATAACCATGGATAGAAAGGGTGCTAACACCTTCCCTTTCTATAAATCTACCTCCCGAACCGAGAAACATTCTCAATAAGGAATTTTGCTGTGCTTTTGTCCTTTCCATGTTGGAGAAAATAAAAGACGGTGGTGACTCTTGCTTCCGCGACATTTCGCGAAACCAGCTTTAAAAACAGTCAGTTCCAGATCCACCGATCATAGAACTGGCGACTCTGTTGGGGATACCATTTAAAGTAAGGTGTACCTTAGGACTAAGATCACTTGTGTTTTCAATTGCTTTCTTTGCTTGATTTAAATATTGTGGGCCTGTTTCGGGAAGTTCTATAGATCCTAACCCGGATCTGGGGGATACCTTCTTAGAAAGTAGCAACAAGACTGTGAGGGAACTGTGCGGGGTATACCGACATGGTTGAAGTAGTCTGCTACGTTGATGTGGCACTTGTGTGTGTACCGGTAACCCTTGAGTTCAGTCAAGGAGAGTACGGGGCCGCCGTGTGGTGTCGTGAAGCATCAACTGACCTTAGGAACCTTAATTGAACCATCTTGGCCTCTTTAGGGTAGTGAGATAACTACTTTGGTGTAGTCCGAAGTTGGTTGATACTCGATACTACACTCAGTTGAGGGTTGTTTTCTTGGGATATTTTGATCGCCAGTTCAGTGGCTAAATCGAAACGATGAACAATGAAAGCAATCCAATTATATTGGGACCCTTAGAACCCGGTTACTTCTGATAGGACAGGTTTTAAGCCCACCAACTTCAAGAGGGTAGTACCCCAGACCCCATGCTGGCCTAAACTCTAAGGGCTATTTTGTGTGACTTGTGTGCCTTAAAACTTGACTACTTGCATGCTTGTTATCTGACCCATGAGTTTGCTGCAGGTTTTGTTTATAGTCCTTAATTAGGACTCATCACAGGGCCTACTTACATCACCCCATGCATAGCATAACATCATACCATTGCATACATCCTGCACAAAGACTAATCCATTTCAAGGATCTCAAAGGCTTGTGATGCAGGTCATGATGAATCAAACGTCTAGCAAGGGGCAAAGAGGATTTATTTTCCTCTAGCCAAGGTTGTCAGAGGCTATGACCCACTTGATATGGTGAGCTTTGACACTTGAAGAAGGTTCCTCTAGCCAAGGTTGTCCAGAGATCTAAGCACGATAACTTGAGTCAGGGGCTATGACCCACTTGATATGGTGAGCATTGACTCTTGAAGAAGGACTCTCAATAACATGAAGTTCCTTCAATCAAGCTACCGGATTCAGATTCTAACAATTTTTCTTGTTTACCCCGCGAGATCCTTGAAAACATTGCACGCATATCATACATATTGTTGCATTACAGGTACTCTTTTTGACAGGTCACTTACCTTCTTCGCTGTTTATTTCAGCAATGGCTTCCCAGCAAGATAACCAGGGTCTTCATGCTCAAGAGACTCAATTCAGGGAGATCTTCCTAAGCCTATCCAAGGGGCAGGAAGAGTTGAGAACACTCCTCATGGAGACTTTGGTCAGGAACAGTTCTGAGGATGATAAGGACGAACGGCTGAAACGTCTACAAGCTGAGGTGGATACAATGAGAACCCAGATGCTGGGGAAAACGGCTCTCATTCAAGACTTAGCTCAAAGACAAGAAGAGCTTGGGGTTCTCGTCAACCAACTGCTTCGGGGTAACCAAATGGGGAAAACATCTGAGGTTGAAGAGCCAGTCATCATTCAACCACCTTTGAGACAAGAAGACAATGGAAGAGCTCCTCAAATGGCTTCAGTGTCACAAATTCAGCATCAACCTCTTCATCCAGACAAGCCCAAAAGGCAATTCACCAAGCTCAACGTATCGTTGCCTCAAGCTTTACAACAACTGTTGAGGTTGAATTTGGTAACTCTAAGGGACCCTCCTAAGAATCCCAACAGGACACCTTCAAGGTATAACCCCAACGCCCGCTGCGCTTATCATTCTGACAGCCCGGGGCATGCTACAGAGGATTGTTGGACCTTGAAGAACCAGATCCAGGACCTGATTGATGAGGGAGCTGTGGAATTCACCCAAGATGGCCAGGCTGAGTTTTTCTACTATCCCTGCAAGATTCACCACTTGAAGTGACTAGTTCAAACTAGGAAACTTTTGTTCATTCGAATGTTCAAGTTGTACTTTTCTTTGATTGTTTAAACATTTATTCATGTCAAACATTGTTATTTCATTAATGCATCACACATGTCTGTTTTGAATCAATATATTCGTATTCACTATATGCAAACTGTTTTCATATTTTTGTGATGTTCAACGCTCGGTTAACAATTCTAAGCCTCTTGAGGGAGGATGACGAAAACGATACCGCGATTTTTACAGTATGCTTTTGAACAGACCCCGCTGATGAGGTACAGGCATTGTTTCAATTCCTAAACACTGGAGTTATAAGGAAGATAATCCCTCGTCAACCCCTTTGAGCCAAAGAAGTAGGAGTTTTTCTTTTCAAAAATTAAAACCCTTAATCATAACCTGGGGCAGGGTAGTTCTCTCAGTTGATCTAGGTGCACAACGAACGACACCAAAGGAGTCCTTCCAAAAACAAAAGACAGTGATGGTTCCGAATAATCATGACGACAGGCAGTCATTACCAAAAAAAAAACTAAAGCCCAATAAGTCAAAACCTATGAAGGGGACTTACAAAACTGGGGCCTCCCGCTGACTGTAATCACAAAAGAAACAGTTCAGGCAAAAGATAGGGATAACAAAATCAAAAAGAAAGAGGTCCTACAAACCCTCAATAAAAAAGAAATGATTGCCTGGTCAAAATAAACTGTCAACATCTGAACCATCACCGGAATATCAGAGAAAAGACTCAAACAAGGTCTAACGCATGATTAGCTGAGTTTAGGATTGAAGAACATCACGAAGAACGGGTGGGTACAAATAAATTTGAGCCTTTATCCTTTGTTTCTTGAACCGTGAACCAGGCCACGTTATAACCCTCAAAAGTCCTAGCTGAAGCATGGGTTAGTTCGAAAGCATACTGTTACAAAAGGTATCCTGACTCCTTAAGGCTTGCGGTAAAACAACGAGTTGACATCACAGTTTACAAAATTTCATTTGTTTTTATGAAAAAAATGCATTTTCAAAAACTTCAAGACAGACATAAGCTTTTGCATTCTTAAAATGACATTGTTTGCATATGAATATTTGTTTGAACAGCAGAGAAATTCGCACGACGAATATCCAGTGAACAAAAGTCTTCTCAACAAAGAGGTTACCTCAAATGGGGAAAATACCTCCAATCAAGGGGCATGGCATGAGCATTGTCCATCATCTGGGGCAGTCCAGTCAAGATTCAAAGAATCTCTCAAAGGGCCAAGTAGCCAGGGGCAAATCTCCATCTGAATCACGTGGGGCATTGGACATGAATTCCAGCAACGAATCTTGCCTGATCAAACATCTTCTGGTAGTATGGCAACACAATACTACTAACAGGGGCACCTCCCTACATCCTGAGAGCATGGACATAGTCGAAAATACTACGCATCATCAAAGACCCGCTAGGTTGACACACCTAGGAAAAAATAAGGGCTTCCCGACGAACCAAAAGGGTTCGGGCAAAAATAAGGGATGAAAATGAAAAATTTGTACACCCGGCAAGTCGAAAACCTGAAAAGGCGGCTTGGGCAAAAATGGGTATCCCGGTGGACTGAAAACCCGAAAGGGAGGTCCAGGCAAAAATTAGGGATCAAAGCGTACGATTATGTCCCGTCATCTCGTCACTTGCCTACCAGAAGAAGATTCATCAACCGCCTCCACAGGTATCTTCTCCCACAGAAACAGGGGCAGTAATGAGTTGTCTAAACGATCTAGTTGCTCTGTCCTCCAGATACCAAGGTAAGTTCGGCTGAAGAATATAACCAAGATACCCTAATTCCCCACAGAGCGAGACGAGGTTCAGCAATACTCTTCCCCGAGAAGGCACAGCATATCCCTAGAAAGTCAGCGATACTCTCCCCGAGCAGAGTTATCCTCAGTCAGCCTCAAGGAAGTGGATATCCCCAGAAAATCTCAACCTTCCCCAGCGGAGTACAGTTATCCATCAACAAGCATCCCCGAAAGTCTTGATCTAAGATTGTTCCCCGACGGAATCTAGACATCCAGTGGAGCCCTTCCCAGTACAGTCCAAAGTCTCCCCAGGAGAATTAAATCCATCTCCCCAGTAGGAAGCTTATCCCCAGTAGATTCTGGAAGCTTATCCTTTGCGGAGCGTATCTCTCTCCGTCTTTATTCAGAAGGTTATTCCTCTCCAGAGCTTATAACTGGGTTATCCTCAGCTATTTACAACGGAAAGATCGTCCCCGACGAAGTCTTCCTATCCCCAGCGAAGTTCATCCAAACCTTCCAACATAACTCAACAATGGTATCCCCAGCGGAGTTCTCATTCAACATCTCAGCGAAGTACCTCTCTCCCCACAGAGTATTGTTCCCCAGCAAGATCGCTAGAGTAATTTTCCCCCGCAGAGTAATCTCCAAGTTTATTCCCCAACGGAGTCATCTTCTCCTAACAGGTTTATTCTTGCAAATCATCACCCCCAGCGGAAACAAAAAGCTCTACTCTTCAACATCAGCCCAGGATTTGACTTCCCGGCACCCGTCAAGGATTTATTTTCCTAAGACAAAAATACATTCATAAACATCACATTTTCATACATAATACATACATATACGCATCACATTACACAATCTCATTGGTTATAAGCATCATAACATCACGCATGTCATACATCATGACATCGCATACAACTAACGTTTTGCCTTTTTCAGGAAAGGTCAATACAAAGATAATTACTATCAACTGTCGTGATTCCAGATCCGATTCCTGTATCTTGCCAGGGTGTATCTGTTGACGACTACATTACCAGACTCGATTCCTGTATCTTGCCAGGGCACGTCTGAAGAGTTTGAAGATCCGATTCCTGTATCTTGCCAGGGTGTATCTGTTGACGACTACATTACCAGACTCGATTCCTGTATCTTGCCAGGGCACGTCTGAAGAGTTCGAATATCTGATTCCTGTATCTTGCCAGGGTGTATCTGTTGACGACTACATTACCAGACTCGATTCCTGTATCCTGCCAGGGCACGTCTGAAGAGTTTGAAGATCCGATTCCTGTATCTCGCCAGGGTGTATCTGTTGACGACTAACATTACCAGACTCGATTCCTGTATCCTGCCAGGGCACGTCTGAAGAGTTCGAAGATCTGATTCCTGTATCTCACCAGGGTGTATCTGTTGACGACTAACATTACCAGACTCGATTCCTGTATCCTGCCAGGGCACGTCTGAAGAGTTCGAAGATCCGATTCTTGTATCTCGCCAGGGTGTATCTGTTGACGACTACATTACCAGACTCGATTCCTGTATCTTGCCAGGGCACGTCTGAAGAGTTTGAAGATCCGATTCCTGTATCTTGCCAGGGTGTATCTGTTGACGACTATTTTCCGGACTCGATTCCTGTATCCTGCCAGGGCACGTCTGTAAGCAACCGTTTGAAGTTCTAGATTCGATTCCTGTATCCGGCCAGGGCACGTCTGTGAGCTACTATTCGTAGATTCGATTCCTGCATCCAGACAGGGCACATCTACATAAAGAATTTGAAGATCAATCCCTGTAACAAGCCAGGTAAGTATCTTTCTTTTTCAGGTACGCAAGTTCTCGCTAAGGAATCTCTTACGTGATCGACGCCTCCAGATGGCATCTATGAGCCCATCCACAAACCGACAGTCTCCAAATGGCATCTATAAGCCCATTCCCGACAAGGTTCTGTCACACTTCCAGATGGCATCTATAAGCCCATCCTCCTATCCATCTCTCCAATTGGCATCTATAAGCCCATTCCCGCCATCACACTGTTGATACTCAACTATGTGAGTGCAAATTTCTGGGCACTCTAGTGTTCAATCATCTTCCACCCTCGGATCACGAAAGGCACGCAAGCCAATCTACATCCTCAGGTCTAAGAAGATTGAACAGGGGCAACTGTTGTACCCCAAAATTTGCCCTCCCATAATCTTCAAAGTTTGTCAAGATCAATCTCCAAATGGCTCAAGAATTGCTCAAGGGCTACACAATCAACCACCCTCCTAAGCTAGTCAAACTAGGGTTTTGGTTCTCACAAGGAAACTGAGGTTTTCAGGGGCTCAATCAAGTCCCATATGCTCATACACATTGTTAAGCACCTACATGTCAAGTTTCAAGGCTCACAAGGTCAAGTTGCACAGTCAAAAGTCCCATTTGCTTCACAGTCAACTATAGGGGCAAAATGGTCATTTGGCAGTCAAAAGTCAAAATTTTTGGTCAACATCTTATCTTGAAGCCACAATCATCATTTGATCAAGTCTTGATCATGATTTCTCAAGAATGGCTCAAAAATCATCAAGATGCAAAAGTTTCTATTTTTGGACAGCTGAAAAGTCAACTGCAAATTGACCAGGGCATAACTTCCACATGGTTTATCAGAAAAATTCCATCCAATGCTCATTTTGAAGGGGAGGACATTTCGTACAACTCATCTTCACACTCCAAGTCCAAGAAATGCTCTCACAAAAAGTTATCAATTTCAACATTATAGGTCATTTCCAAAAGTCAACAAAAAGGGACTTTAATGCAAAGACCATAACTTGATATTGGTAAATCAAAATGACATGGGACCAAAGACATTGGTTATAGGACTTCAAGACCTTTTCAAAATGTCCAAGAACATGTTCATAGCTTCAAAATTGAGCAAGATATGCATTGGAGAAGTTGGAAAATTTTTGTGAAATGGCCAAAATCAATTATCCTTGAAACTTCATTTTTGACAAAAGGGGCCCACTTTTTCCACTTGTTTCAGCTTGGCCATGCTTCCCACGTGTCCCACAAATTATTTCAAGATTTAAAATTAATTTTTCCATTTTTATTTAATTTTATTTGATTTAATTCATTTTAAATCTTTTAAAATCAAATAAAAATCAAGAAAATTAATTAAAGGGTATATTTTGTATTGAAATGCTTTGATACATCATCATGATCATTCCAATTTCGTGCAAAGGTCTAAATGAAGCAAGAATTCAAATTTTGGCACAAAAATGGAAGGTGTTTTAATGGAGTTCATAGCAAATCTCAAACATGAATGCATTGTGTTATTGGCCTTAATTCTGATTGAAACACATTACATAACCTATATGCAAGCTATCACAATAGGAGAGACGAGCTAGAGACACCAAAAAACGGCCATACACTTTTCAAAAATTTCAAAGAAAAAGGAGAAACTGAAAACCTAGTTGCAGCGCCTCTCAAGCCTCTATTCCAATCCAAGCACATTCCTTGCATTGCCAGGAATCTCTAGCAATCAAAATCAAGCCCAAACGTGCAAAGAATCATCCTCACGACACCCCACGGTTTGTTCAATATGTGAAAATCAAAACTCCATTTCCATGCGCTTTTAACATTCTTTTTGAATTGATTTATACTCATTTTAACATTCTGAAGCTATTGGTAGCATTTGATTGAACTAATGATGCGTGTATTAGGATCCACCATTGTCAAAAGCTAGGTTTTTTCAGAGCTCCAAATTGGGGCTTTCCCCATATGGAAAAATTGGACAACCAAATGTATACCATTGAAATCGTGACATCCAAACAAGACTAATCCACACCTCGCGCTCAATTTATGTTAACCATGGGCGTATTCGCTATTTTTTGCAGGTTCCATTTAGTGGGGGTTTAAAACCCCCGCTATCTGTTTTCTATTTTCAGGCAAACGAAGAAGAAAGCTAGCGTTGCTTGGTGTTATTGGACGATTCAAAAATCTGGCGCGTTCTTTTTGGTTGTGTATCACTAATTCTTGTTTTGTGTTATATTATTTGTTTTCCATCCTATATTCAAAACGCGCAAACAGCTCAGATGGTTGGACACTCGCTTGGTAAATGCTGGGACCTGGGTTCGATTCCCAGGCCCCCTATCATATTTCGTAATTTTTTCCATAACATGTTTCCATGCAGTGCACGTCCCAGGGCTCACCATGCATCCCAACGCTTAGGCTTGACAAGTGGCTTCAAGACCAATCTGAAGGCCAAAACATGCAGTCCATGATGCACCCCAGTTAGCAAGCAAGCGCATGATCAAAAAAGTCAACGAGGCCTTGCCTCAATGGGCCTGAATTCCAGATTTCACCCTCCTATTTGGCCCACACCCCCCTTGGTTTTCATTTCTTTTCTTTTATTATTTATTTGTTTTTGTTATTTCCTATTATTTTTTAACCCTTTTATTTTATTACTAATAATTAATTTAATTAACCATTTTCATAAAAAAAACCCAAAAAAAAAATATAATTAACACTTTTATTATTTTGTAAATAAACCATAATTGAACTAGTTGTTAATTAGGCCATTTCAACATTCTTTTTTAAATAATTAAAATAGATTTAGATTTAGGTTAACCTAGCATTTTATTTCTTTTTTTCTATTTTTATTTCATAAAAAACATAAAAAAAACAAAAAAATATTTTCTTTTAATTAAATTAAATTAATTAGTTATTAATTAGTTTCCATTTCATTTTAATTATAAAAAAAAAAGACCAAAAAAATTAATTTCCTTTTCTTAAAAGGGTCAACACCCTTAGACATTCCGATTTAATTTTATTCGCGCACATTTTATTTTCAATATTATGTAATTGCTCAAGCCTTGTAATAGTAACTAGGTTTTATTTTCCGCATTTTTTTATTAAAACGGGTCTTTGTTAATTTGGCGATGTATAGACCCGCGCCTTGTAATAGCGTAGGATTTTACTTTCCGCATTTAAATTTCCGCACTTTTAAACTGCTAACTTGTATGAAAGAATGCGTGCTAAATTAAAAACAAGCGTAGCTCACCATAATGCATGATCAAAGATAATTGTTAAACTGAAAATAACATACAAGTTCACACACCACTCTTAGGGTACGCCTCACCGTTGCCTTACCTTCGAAACGTGGTCGTCGAGTATAGGACGTCTTAGTAAGTCCTTATGTCCATTGATCCCGTTGCCTCAAAACAAGTTGCCTCGAAACGGTTGCCTCGGAATAAAAAAAGGATCAATGGCATAAGGGTAGCTTCTAAGGTGTCCTCCTGTTGCTCTGGTGACCACACTGTCCCTAAACCCGAATTGACCCGAACACCTCCAACGGTGGTGCTACCTACCCCTCAATGGTGGGATGGCACTACCTTAAGGACATTTACACAGCCTAATTCCTTAGGGTAGGTAGATGACTCATAGATACTTGCTCTAATTCAAAAAACAAATCAAAAACTCTTTTCACACCGACACTTTCAAAAAGCTTTCAAAACAATTTTTCAAACAATCTTGAGGACTGATACAAGAGTCGATCTGAAAATTTTTAAACGAAACTTTTTCAAACCCACTCACAATTGAAAAGCAAACACTTTTGAAAACACAAATGAGCAAGTATCTAAGAGCCCATGGATAACCATGGATAGAAAGGGTGCTAACACCTTCCCTTTCTATAAATCTACCTCCCGAACCGAGAAACATTCTCAATAAGGAATTTTGCTGTGCTTTTGTCCTTTCCATGTTGGAGAAAATAAAAGACGGTGGCGACTCTTGCTTCCGTGACATTTCGCGAAACCAGCTTTAAAAACAGTCAGTTCCAGATCCACCGATCACAGCGTGCATTATGGGTCTTCGAGCAGCAATTGACCTAAGGATTAAGTTTCTAAGTGTCTTCGGAGATTCCGCTCTCGTGATCAGTCAGATCAAAGGCGAGTGGGATACGAAACACCCAAATCTTATTCCTTACAAGGAGTATGTATTGACGTTGCTTCCCCATTTCGAGGAGATAACCTTTGAACACTTCCCTAGAGAGGAGAATCAGTTGACGATTGCGCTGGCTACGATGTCTTCTATATTCAAGGTCAATTGGGACAACGAGGCTCCCCGGATCATTATTGAAAGATTAGACGAACCTGCACATTGTTGTGATCTTGAGACTGAAGAAGTAATAGAAAAGCCCTGGTGTCATGAGGTGAAGAGGTATCTTGAAGCTCAGGAATACCCCGAGGGTGCATCTGTTAATGATAAGAAGTTTCTGAGAAGGTTCGCGGTGAAGTTCTTCATCAGCAATGACATCCTTTACAAGCGTAACCACGATTCAACTTTACTACGTTATATGGATAAGAATGAAGCAGAAAGGATCATGGCGGAGTTACATGAAGGTACTTTCGGAACTCACTCCAGTGGACATACCATGGCAAAGAAAATCCTTCGGGTAGGATATTATTGGTCCACAATGGAAGCCGACTGTTATCAGCATTCTCGGACGTGTCACAAGTGCCAAGTCTATGCTGATAAAGTGCACATACCTCCAGTTCCTCTGAATGTTTTAACGGCACCTTATCCTTTTGCAATGTGGGGCATTGATAAGATCGGCGAGATCAGACCTACGGCATCCAACGGTCATCGTTTCATCCTGGTAGCGATTGATTACTTTACGAAGTGGGTTGAAGCAGCTTCCTTTGCTACTGTAACCAAGAACGTCGTGGCACGATTCATTCGGCATAATCTGATCTGTCGATACGGTGTACCAGAGAGGATCATTACGGACAATGGTACCAATCTCAACAACAAGATGATCACCGAGCTCTGCGAGCAATTCAAGATACAACATCATAACTCTTCTCCCTACCGGCCGAAGATGAATGGGGTTGTTGAAGCGGCTAATAAGAACATTAAGAAGATTGTGCAGAAGATGACAGTGACATACAAAGACTGGCACGATATGTTACCATTTGCTCTTCATGGGTACCTTACCTCAGCACAGACGTCAACAGAGGCAACACCCTATTCTTTGGTATATGGCATGGAGGCAGTCTTGCCCATTGAAGTTCAGATACCCTCTCTTCTAATCATGAAGGATGCAGGTTTGAGTGAAGATGACTGGATTCAGACCCGGCTTGATCAGTTGAACCTAATTGAGGAAAAGAGACTTACTGCTATTTGTCATGGTCAGACGTACCAAAAACGAATGATCAAGGCATTTAACGAGAAAGTCAGACGACAAGAGTATCAAGTTGGGGACCTGGTAATCAAGCGCATTATCTTACCTCAAGGTGATCCCAGGGGCAAATGGACCCCTACTTACGAAGGGACATTTGTGGTTAAGAACATTTTCTCAAGAGGAGCTATGATTCTAACCACCATGGATGGTGACGACCTTCCTCACCCCGTCAATGCATACATAGTAAAAAGATACTACGCATAATCAAAGACCCGCTAGGTTGACTGGCCTAGGCAAAAATAAGGGATGAAAATGAAAAACATTTGTACACCCGGCAAGTCGAAAACCTAAAAAGGCGGTTTGGGCAAAAAAGGGTATCCCGATGGACTGAAAACCCGAAAGGGCGGTCCAGGCAAAAATTAGGGATCGAAGCGTAATACTATGTCTCATTGGATCACCTTGTATCCAGACTTCGGTATCGACTATCAAGCTCAGACGACACTAATCAATCTGATCTACCTTCAACCAGTAGCAAAGTGATGAGATGCTCGAAGACATAAAGGCAATAGCAGAGTTGGAACCCAGTGGAATCATTCACATAACTGTTTTGTTTCTTTTTACAAATTGTGTAAATTCTATTTATCCGGCGGCGTTCTCTTACTAGGACGTCAGCCTCTTGTACAAAAAACGCCTATTTACAGGCCAAACTTCAAAATCAATACAAATTCATTTTCAGAAAAATTTCTTTTTCCTTTATCTGTTTTGTTTTGCAAAGAACGTCCAATGTTCCTTTTTGATATATGCATTTGACATTAATTGCTGATCATAAATATTTACATGCGAAACAAAGGACGAATTACTGGTAATATCAGAAACAGGGGCAATAAGAATTATCCGAACTGTATAGTTGCTCTGTCCACCAGGTACCAAGATAGATTCAGCTGAAGGATATGGCTAAGATACCTCCACTCCCTGCAGGGTAAGACAGTAATGATAGCTCTCTCAGCTGAAACTTGCAACTAGGGACGAATCAGCAATACTCTCCCCAAGCAGAGTTAATCTACCATCAGCCCTAAAAAGGCTTGGTATCCCCAGAAGATCTTTATATTCCCCAACGGAGTATAAAGATATTCTCCAGCAAGTATAAGAGCATCCCCGACAGTCTTAATATTCTTCAAACGGAGTATAAGAATGTTCCTTGGTGGAATACAAGATACCCCAGTGGAGCCATTTCCCCAGCACGGTCTGAAAAGAGTTTCCCCAAAAGAGCTGAATCATCATCCCCAGTAAACTCTGGAAGATTACCCTCAGCAGAGTATACAATAAATCTCCCCAGCCAAATTCAGAGGGTTATCGCCACAAAAGTCTAACAGGTTTATCCCCAGCAAGTTGCAGCTGAAAGATCATCCCCCAGCGAAGTTCTTTCTTTCCCCGAACAGGAGTTCAATCCTCAACAAATTTCAATATCACCAGCAATGGTAATCCATCCCCAGCGGAGTTTATCAGCAGAATCCCCAGCGGAGTTTATCGTTAAAATCTTCAGCAGAATATCTCTCCCCACAGAATAATTCCCCACAGAGTAATCTCTTCATCAGTTTATTCCCCAACGGAGTTCTTTTCTCCTGCAGGCTTATTCTCACAATCATCTTCGTTCATCATCCCCAACGGAAACGAAGAACTCAACTCTATTCTCCAGCAGCTCCGAGATTTATTTTCCCCAGCTAAAACATCACATTTTCATACATCATGATAAATGCATATACGCATCATACCATACAATCTCATTTATGTTGAGAACATCATTGCTTGATCCATCTCATGCATTGCATATGACTGACCTTTACCTTTCAGGAAAGATGCAATTAAGTTCTCAGCTTAGTCGAAGACCTGACCAGTTCTTAAATCTCAATTGAATTATCCTCGGTTTAATTTCAGATAAGGTTCTCAATCTCGACAGTTTCCCTACGTCATAGTGTGGACGAGTGCTATAACCTCAACGGTATACTACGTTGAGCACTAGTCAGTTCCTAGATCTTGATGTTTTCCTCCGTCATAGTGTGGACAAGTTCTCTAACCTCAACGGTATACTACGTTGAGCACCAGACAGTTCCTAGATCTTGATGAAGATGTTTCCCTATGTCATAGTGTGGACGAGTGCTATAACCTTAACGGTATACTACGTTGAGCACTAGTCAGTTCCTAGATCTTGATGTTTTCCTCCGTCACAGTATGGACGAGTTCTCTAACCTCAACGGTATACTACGTTGAGCACCAGACAGTTCCTAGATCTTGATGAAGATGTTAAGCTATGTCATAGTGTGGACGAGTGCTATAACCTCAACGGTATACTATGTTGAGCACTAGTCAGTTCCTAGATCTTGATGTTTTCCTCCGTCATAGTGTGGATGAGTTCTCTAATTTCAACGGTATACTACGTTGAAGACCGGACAGTTCCTAGATCTTGATGAAGATGTTTCCCCCCAATTGAATTATGGACAGGTTCTTAAGACTTAGCCGAGGCATTCTCTCAGTTGAAGTACAGGCAAGTTCCTAAATCTCAACAAAAGTTAGGCTTCCCCAGCAGAATCTTCTACAACAACAGGTATGCAAGTTCTCGCTAAGGAATCTCTTATGCGATCGACACTCCTGCAGATGGCATCTGTAAGCCCATCCTCCTACCAACAATCTCCAAATGGCATCTGTAAGTCCATTCCCGACATCATAATGCTGATACTACATCATGCGAGTGCAAATTTCTGGGCACTCTAGTGTTCAATTATCTTCCACCTTCGGATCACGAAAGGCTCGAAAGCCAATCTATATCCTCAGGTTTAAGAAAATTGAACAGGGGCAACTGTTGTACCCCAAAATTTTCCCTCCCATATTTCTCAATACATGTCAAGAATAATCTCCAAGTGACTCAAGTTGGCTCAAGAATTGGACAATCAAATCATCTCCTAAGACAGTCAATTCAAAATTAGGGTTTTGTGTTGCATCAAGGTCCTTGCATCCAAATGGCCTCATGTTCTCCCCAATGTCCTAATATGTTCTCAAGATCATCCATGTCAAATTTCAAGCCTTGCAGAGGAAGTTTGGTCAGTCAATTGTTCAAAAGGTCCAAAAGTCGACTGTGCTAGGGCAAAAGTCAACTGTGACCTAAAAATAGTCAAACCTCAAGATTTTTTGTCAACATTCTCATTTTGAAGGATAATTCATCATTTTATCAAGGGTTGATCATGATTCATCAAGGATTGCTCAAGATTCATCAAGATTCAAAAGTTGCTAAATTAGGGTTTTGCAGGAAAAGTCAACTCAACTTTGACCAAGCATAACTTTCTCATACTTCAAGATAAATGACCCATCCAAAGCTCATTTTGAAGAGGATGCAATTTCATACAATCCATATTCACACCCCAAGATCAAGAAATGCACTCACAAGAAGTTATGAATTTGGACATTATAGGTCATTTTTGAAAGTCAACAAATACACCTTTTTTTCCAAAGCTTATAACTTGAGCATGGAATATCAAAGTGAGATGAGACCAAAAGGGTTGGTTAGAGGAAATATCAAGGATTCTAAAAAGTCCAAGAACACTTCCAAAAGTTCAAAATTGAAGACGTTATGCATTGTTGAAGTTGGGCATTTTTCCAAAATTGCCAAAAGTCAACTATCCCCAAAACTTCAAATTTTGCCAAATGGGCCCACTTTTTCCACTTGATTTGATCTTGTCACACCGCACACGTGTCCTATATTCAGTTTCATGTCCATTCAATAATTTTTCTATTTTATTTGATTTTTATTGAATTAATTCATTTTAAATCAATATTAATTTAAATAAAATCCAAAACTTAGGGTTTTTGGTTCTTGTTTTTAGGCGTTTGAGTTTTTGTATCCTGTAATGCCATACCCGAAACTAGGGTTTTTGGTTCTTGTTTTTAGGCGTTTGAGTTTCAGGAATAATTGAGGCAAATAATGGACATGGATGAATTCAAGAGGGAGAGACGAACAAGACCATGGCTTTAGATTGAATTTTCATGGCCTTGATTTGATTTTAGGTTCAACCTATGTTTTTTGCTGCGGATATGAATCCGCAGGTAATTCCTGTGTAATTCCAAGGACAGGGACGAAGACGTGTCCCCATCGCATACGTCCATTCAAATTATTCGCGCTTTTTATTTTTTGTTCAGGCATATGAATTTGTTTCCAATATAATATTTAGTGCTTATTCCACTAACAATTAAGTGCAGTGGTTGAGTTGGTAAAGGCGAACGTTCAAAGGGTTTGCGTTCTTTGTTTTTAGGCGTTTCGATTACAGGTAAAATCAAGACAAGCCATGGACATGGTTGTGTTCAGGGAAGAGAGACGAACACAGTGATGGTCTCCATTTGCATTTATATGGCCTATAACTCATGTTAGGATGGCCCTAGGGATTTTGCTGCGGATGAAAATTCGCAGGTAAATAACCAGGTTTCGTTGAAGAAGATGAAGACGTGTCTCTTCTTCACTGGCTCTTTCAAAATATCGCGCTTTTTTTTATTTTATTCTTACATTTATTTGCTTTTTATATATTATGTTTGATTCCTAATCTTATAACAAAAGCGTGCATTAGCTCAGTTGGTAAAGGCGTTGTTGCAAAGTCCCTTGGGACCTGAGTTCGAATCCCAGGTCCCCCAATACATTTGTGTAATTTTTCTTTAGGCAATTGCATGTGACATCCAAAGTGTGATCCACCATACGCTTGCAAATCTCAACGTGCCAGATGGCCTTCAGGCCAAATCTGGTGGCCAGGAATGAAGGACTATCATATGTCCAAGTCAACAAGCGCATATGGAATTGGGAAAGTCAAAACAGGCCAGCGTAAATGGGCCAGACAATTGCCATTCAAACACCCAGATTTGGGCCCAAACCCCCTTGGTTTATTTTCTTTTCATTATATTTATTTATTTGCTTTATTGTTTTAATTAATTATTTTTATTATTACTGACCAATTAATTTTTTCTCATAAAATCAAAAACACAAAAAATGTTATTTTTATTAATTTCATTATTTTATTTTTGTGAATAAATATTAATTAATTAATTTAGTGTTAATTAGGTTAATTTTAACATTTTTTGCAATAAATTAAAATCAATTTAGAATATTAGGTTTTACTAACTTTTAACCATTTTATTTTATTTCCTTAAATATAAAAAAATCCAAAAATATTTTCATTAATTAATTAATTTAATTATTAACTTAGATCTAATTTCCATTTAATTCAAAAAAAAATAATAGAAACATGCTTTCTTTCATAAAAAGGGTCAAAACCCTAAAAACTCGCCCGATTTAATTTCTCGCACGCGATCAATTTTATTCTAATATTGTAATTGCTTCCGGTATGTAATAGCTTTTAATTAGGACTTTCATTATTTATCGCTTTATTTTACTTCCCGCAATTTAAATTAAAGGGTTTGTTTTTGGCGATGTAAATACCTGACGCCTTGTAATAGTTTAGATTTAATTTCCGCAACTATACACTGTTAGATGTTTGATAATAGGGAATGCATGACAAGATCCAATGTATAAACTTAAAATCAACATAGATAACCCATGACATGTACAAAGATAAATAACTGAAAAACAATACACTCGCACGTGCGCACTCTTAGGGTACACCTCACTTGGTTGCCTTCGAAAGTGGTAATTGAGTATAGGAAGTTTTAGAGGTCGCCCTCTTGTCCAAAGATCATAAGTTGCCTCGAAACGGTTGCCTCGGAAAAAATGATCTAAGACATTAGGGTTACCACTAAGGTGTCCTAACATTGCTTTAGTGACCACACGTCCCTTAATCGAATTGACCTGAAAACTCCAACGACGATGCTACCTACTCCTCAATAGTGGGATAGCGTTGTCTAAAGGACATTTGCACAGTTTAATTCCCTTTTCGAGTAGGTAGATGGTTCTGAAGTACTTTCTCCTTTTAAAACAAAACAAAACTTTTCGCACTTACACTCCTTTCAAAACAAAACTTCTTTCAAACCCACAAACACAAAGAAAAGCAAATTTTGAAAACACAATGAGCAAGTACCTAAGAGCCCGTGAATAACCACGATTAGAAAGGGTGCTAACACCTTCCCTTTCTATAATCTACCTCCCGAACCCGAGAAACATCTCGAAAAAGGAATTTTTCTGTGCTTTTTTCCTTTCCTTGTTGGATAAAATAAAAGACGGTGGTGAGTCTTGCTCACCGCGACATTTTGCAAAAACAAACGCAAAACGCGAACCAGCATTCCAAAAATAGACAGTTCCATTCCCACCTACCACACTCCCCAAAGTACAATCCTAATGCAAGATGTACATATCACTCAAACAGCCCGGGGCATGATACTAACATCTGTTGGGCGTTGAGCAACAAAATTCAAGACCTGATTGATGAAGGAGCATTGGAACTCACACAAGACGGTCAGATTGAATTCTTTTGCCATCCCCCCAAGGTTCTCCATTTGAAGTGACAAGTAATGAGACGAGAAGACTTTTTGTTCATTAGAATTTTCAAGTTGTAATTTTCTTTTGACTGTTCGAACATTTATTCATGTCAAACTTTATTACTTTATCAATGCATTGCATATGTCTCTTTTGAATCAATCCATTCGTATTTCACTATATTCAAATTGCTTTCATTTTTTGTGATGATCAACTCTCGATTAAAAAATTCTAAGCCTTTATAGGGAGGATGACGAAAACGATATCAAAATCTCTACAGTATGCTTTTGAATAGACCCCGCTGACGAGGTACAAGTATTGTTTCAAATCCTAAACAGTGGAGTTATAAGGAAGATAATACCTAGTCAACCCCTTTGAGCCAAAGAAGTTGGAGTTTTTCTTTTCACAAATTAAAACCCTTAATTATAACCTGGGGCAGGGTAGTTTTCTCAGTTGATCCAGGTGCACAATGAATGGCATCAAAGAAGTCCTTCCGAAACAAAAGACGGTGTTGGTTCCGTATAATCGTAAGGACAGGCAGTCATTATCTCTCAAAACAAGAGCCCAATAAGTCAAAACCTGTGAAGGAGACTTAATAAAAACTGGGGCATCCCGCTGACTGTAATCACGTAAAGAAACAGTTCAGGCAAAAGACAGGGATAATAAAATCAAAAAGAAAGAGATCTTGCAAACTCTCAACAAAAATGACTGCCTGCTCAAAGTAAACTGCCAGTATCCGAACCATCACTGGAATATCAGAGTAAAGACCCAAACGAGATCTAAATGCACAATTAGCTGAGTTTAGGATCGAAGAACATCACGAAGAACGGGTGGGTACACATAAAATTTGAGCCTTTATCCTTTGTTTCTTAAACCGTGAACCAGGCCACGTTATAACCCTTAAAAGTCCTAGCTGAAGCATGGGTTAGTTCAAAAGCATACTGTTACAAAGGAATCCTGACTCCTGTAGGGCTTGCTGTACATCCTGAGTTGACATCACATTTTACAAAAATTTGCCTGTTTTACTGAAAAATGCATTTTCAAAAACTTCAAAACAGACATAAGCTTTGCATTCTTAAAATGACATTGTTTGCATATGACTATTTGTTCAAACAGCTGAGAGGTTCGCACGAAGAATATCTAGTGAACAAAAACACTTCCAATCAAGGGGCACGACATGATCATTGTCCATCATCTAGGGCAGTCAAGTCAAGATTCAAGGAATCTCTCAAAATGCCAAATAGCCAGGGGAAAATCTCCATCAGAATCAATTGGGGCATTGGACATGAATTCCAGCAACGAATCTTGCATGATCAAACGAAGATCTTCTGGTAGTATGGCAACACTACACTACTGACAATGACACCTCCCTACATTCTGAGAGCATGGACATAGTCAGAAAATACCGTGCATGAATAAAGACCCGCTAGGTTGACTGGCCTAGGAAAAAATAAGGGCTTCCCGGGGAACCAAAAGGGTTCGGGCAAAAATAAGGGATGAAAATGAAAAAATCTGTACACCCGGTAAGTCGAAAACCTGAAAAGGCGGCTTGGGCAAAAAAAGGGTATCCCGGTGGACTGAAAACCCGAAAGGGCGGTCCAGGCAAAAATTAGGGTTCAAAGCGTACAACTATGTCTCTTCATCTCGTCACTTGCCTACCAGAAGAAAACTTGTCATTTCAATCGAAAGATACCAAGCACCTCATAGGTTGGGATAATACTCGATCCACAAGGCCTCCGCAGGCACCTCCTCCCGCAGAAACAGGGGCAATAAAAATTGTCCAAGTTGTATGGTTGCTTTGTCCATCAGGTACAAGGTAGGTTCAGTTGAAGAATTTGGCTAAGATACCTTCACTCCCCGTAGAGTAAGACAATAATGATAACTCTCCCAGCTGAGACTTGCAACTACGAACAAATCAGCAATACTCTCCCCAAGCAGAGTTAGTCTACCATAAGCACTAAAAGGGTCTTAATGTTCCCCAACAGAGGGTAAGAATATTCCCCAGCAAGTATAAGAGTATCCCCGACAGTCTTAATATCCCTCAGCGGAGTATAAGAATGTTCCCCGGCAGAATACAAGATACCCCCAGTGGAGTCAATATTTTTATAGCACGGTCTGAAGAAACTTCCCCAACGGAGTTGAAGCATCATCCCCAGTAAACTCTGGAAGTTTATCCCCAGCGGAGTACAAAATAAATCTCCCCAGCCGAGTTCAAAGGATCACTCCCAGCAGAATTCAGAGGAGTATCCCCACAAGAGTCTAACAGGGTTATCCCCAGCAAGTTACAACTGAAAGATCATCCCCAGCGAAGTTCTTTCCTTTCACAGACAGGAGTTCAACCCTCAACAAATTCAATATCACCAGCAACAGTAATCCACCCCCAGCAGAGTTTATTAGTGGAATCTTCAGCAGAGCATCTCTTCCCTACAGAGTAGTCTCCTTATCAGTTTATTCTCCAATGGAGTTATCCTCTCCTGCAGGCTTATTCTCTCAATCATCTTCGTTCACCATCCCCAGCAGAAACGAAGAATCCAACTCTATTCTCCAGCAGCTCCGTCATAGTGTGGACGAGTGCTGTAATTTCAACGGTATACTACGTTGAAGACCAGAAAGTTCCTAGATCTTGATGAAGATGTTTCCCTACGTCATAGTGTGGACGAGTTTTGTACTTTCAACGGTATACTACATTAAAGACCAGACAGTTCCTAGATCTTGATGTTTTCCTCCGTCATAGTGTGGACGATTGCTGTAATTTCAACGGTATACTACGTTGAAGACCAGACAGTTCCTAGATCTTGATGAAGATGTTTCCCTACGTCATAGTGTGGATGAGTTCTACAATCTAAACAGTATACTACGTTGAAGACCAGACAGTTCCTAGATCTTGATGAAGATGTTTCCCCCTGTCATAGTGTGGGCAAGTTCTGCAATCTCAACGGTATACTACGTTGAAGACCAGACAGTTGCTAGATCTTGATGTTTTCCTCCGTCATAGTGTGGACGAGTTCTATAATCTCAACGGTATACTATGTTGAAGAATAGACAGTTCCTAGATCTTGATGAAGATGTTTCCCTACATCATAGTGTGGACGAGTTATATAATATCAACGGTATACTACGTTGAAGACCAGACAGTTCCTAGATCATGATGTTTTCCTCTGTCATAGTGTGGACGAGTTCTACAATCTCAACGGTATACTACTTTGAAGACCAGACAGTTCCTAGATCTTGATGAAGATGTTTCCCCCCGTCATAGTATGGACGAGTTCTGCAATCTCAACGGTATACTATGTTGAAGACCAGACAGTTCCTAGATCTTGATGTTTTTCTCATTCATAGTGTGGACGAGTTCTACAATCTCAACGGTATACTACGTTGAAGACCAGACAGTTCCTAGATCTTGATGAAGATGTTTCCCCCCGTCATAGTGTGGACGAGTTCTGCAATCTCAATGGTATACTACGTTGAAGACCAGACAGTTCCTAGATCTTAATGTTTTCCTCCGTCATAGTGTGGACGAGTTCTACAATCTCAACGGTATACTACGTTGAAGACCAGACAGTTCCTAGATCTTGATGAAGATGTTTCCCCCCGTCATAGTGTGGACGAGTTCTACAATCTCAACGGTATACTACGTTGAAGACCAGACAGTTCCTAGATCTTGATGTTTTCCTCCGTCATAGTGTGGACGAGTTCTACAATCTCAACGGTATACTACGTTGAAGACCAGATAGTTCCTAGATCTTGATGAAGATGTTTCCCCCCGTCACAGTGTGGACGAGTTCTGTAATTTCAACGGTATACTTTGTTGAAGACCAGACAGTTCCTAGATCTTGATGAAGATGTTTCCCTACTTCATAGTGTGGACGAGTTATGTAATTTCAACGGTATACTACGTTGAAGACCAGACAGTTCATAGATCTTGATGTTTTCCTCCGTCATAGTGTGGACGAGTGCTGTAATTTCAACGGTATACTACGTTGAAGACCAGACATTTCCTAGATCTTGATGAAGATGTTTCCCTACGTCATAGTGTGGACGAGTTCTGTAATTTAAAAGGTATACTACGTTGAAGACCAGACAGTTCCTAGATCTTGATGTTTTCCTCCGTCATAGTGTGGACGAGTGCTGTAATTTCAATGGTATACTACGTTGAAGACCAGACAGTTCCTAGATATTGATGAAGATGCTTCCCTACGTCATAGTGTGGACGAGTTCTGTAATTTCAACGGTATACTATGTTGAAGACCAGACAGTTCCTAGATCTTGATGAAGATGTTTCCCTATGTCATAGTGTGGACGAGTTCTGTAATTTCAATGGTATACTACGTTGAAGACCAGACAGTTCCTAAATCTCAACAAAAACCAGGCTTCCCCAGCGGAATCTTCTACAACAACAGGTATGTAAGTTCTCGCTAAGGAATATCTTATGCGATCGACGCTCCTATAGATGGCATCTATAAGCCCATCCTCCTACCAACAGTCTCCAAATGGCATCTGTAAGCCCATTCCCGACATCACAAGGCTGATACTACTTCATGCGAGTGCAAATTTCTGGGCACTCTAGTGTTCAATCATCTTCCACCTTCGGATCAAGAAAGGCCCGAAAGCCAATCTATATCCTCGGGTTTAAGAAGATTGAACAGGGGCAACTGTTGTACCCCAAAATTTGCCCTCTCATATTTCTCAAGACATGTCAAGAAGAATCTCCAAGTGGCTCAAGATTGCTCAAGGGTTGGACAGTCAAGCTATCTCCTAAGGCAGTCAACTTCAAATTAGGGTTTTGTGTTGCATCAAGGTCCTTGCATCCAAATGACCTCAAGTGCTCCCCAATGTCCTAATATGTTCTCAAGTTCATCCATGTCAAATTTCAAACCTTGCAGAGGAAGTTTGGTCAGTCAATTGCTCAAAGGGTCCAAAAGTCGACTGTGCTAGGGCAAAAGTCAACTGTGACCTACAAACAGTCAAACTTCAAGATTTTTTTGTCAACATTCTCATTTTGAAGGACATTTCATCATTTGATCAAGTTTTGATCATGATTCATCAAGGATTGCTCAAAATTCATCAAGATTCAAAAGTGGCTAAATTAGGGTTTTGCATGAAAAGTCAACTCAACTTTGACCAAGCATAACTTTCTCATACTTTATTATAAATGCCCCATCAAAAGCTCATTTTTAAGAGGATGCAATTTCCTACAATCCATCTTCATACCCCGAGATCAGAAAATGCACTCACAAAAAGTTACAAATTTGGACATTATAGGTCATTTTTGAAAGTCAACAAAAACACCTTTTTTTTCAAAGCTTATAACTTGAGCATGAAATATCAAAATGCGATGAGACAAAAAGGGTTGGTTAGAGGACATCTCAAGGTTTCTAAAAAGTCCAAGAACACCTCCAAAAGTTCAAAATTGAAGAAGTTATGCATTGTTGAAGTTGGGCATTTTTTCAAAATTGCAAAAAGTCAACTATCCCCAAAACTTCAAATTTTGTCAAATGGACCCACTTTTCTCCACTTGATTTGATCTTGTCACACTACACACGTGTCCTATATTCAGTCTTATGTCCATTCATTAGTTTTTCTATTTTTATTTGATTTTTATTGAATTAATTCATTTTAAATCAATTTAAATCTAAATAAAATCTAAAAATTGATAACTTGGTATCTTTTTGATTGATACAGGTCTTAAATATCATCATGTACACAATCAAACTCGTATCAAGCTATGTCATGCACAAAATATTGGATTTGGACAAATTTGGAAGCTTATTCATGGAGGATCTTATCAAATCCTAAATCATCAATGCCTAAAGATTCAAGTCCAAATATTTGACCTAATTCACTCTATGCTACTTATACAACACAAAGGCACGAGAATTAGAACCAAGAGGCTGCCAAATCACAAAAGCAAAAACTTGAAAAAAGCTTGAAAAAGCTTGAAACTGAAATCCATTCTAGAGGCAGATTCAAGGTCAAATCTCAATGTAGACCTCTTGCTGGACATCCATTGAGTCTAAAGCAATCAAAATCAAGCTCTGAAACATCCCCAATCGCGTTGTAAGTATCCCTGGAAACCGCCCTGCATCTGAAATCGAAATCTCTCATTCTTGCATTTTTTTTTACAAACCATGGACATATTCTTGATCTTTGTATGATTTCTAAACTGTCTGCAATATTTGATTGTGTTTTTGTAGCCTGTAATGCCATACCCGAAACTAGGGTTTTTGGTTCTTGTTTTTAGGCGTTTGAGTTTCAGGCAAAATTGAGGCAAATAACGGACATGAATGAATTCAGGAGGGAGAGACGAACAAGACCATGGCTTTAGATTGAATTTTCATGGCCTGGATTTGATTTTAGGTTCAACCTACGTTTTTGCTGCGGATATGAATCCGCAGGTAATTCCTGTGTAATTCCAAGGACAGGGACGAAGACGTGTCCCCATCCCATACGTCCATTCAAATTATTCGCGCTTTTTATTTTTTGTCCAGGCATATGAATTTGTTTCCAATATAATATTTAGTGCTTATTCCACCAACAATTAAGTGCAGTGGTTGAGTTGGTAAAGGCGAACGTTCAAAGGCCTACAGGACCTGGGTTAGAATCCCAAGTCCTCCAAAACTTTGTATTGTTTTGTTTCAGATATTCCAATGCACTTCAGCAAGCGTAGTCCACCATACGCCTTCAGATCTCAACGTGCCAGATGGCCTCCAGGCCAAATCTGATGGTCTAGTGGGGAGATCCATCATACACTCCAGTCAGCGCATGTGTGGAAAATCAACAAAGTCAACCCAGGCCAGCGCCTGTTGGGCCACTAATCTGCTATTCTCACCATCCAATCTGGGCCCAAACCCCTTGGGTATTTCTAATTCTTTTTATTTTATTTTATTTATTTACATTGTTTATTTAATTATTTTCCCTATTATTTTTTTAACTAACCAATCACATCTTTTTCTCATAAAATCAAAAACCAAAAATATACTTTATTTATTAAAATTAAATTCATCATTTTATTTTTGTAAATAAATTATTTAATTAATTTAGCTTTAATTAGGGTTAATTTTTAATATTTTTGCAATATTTAAAATCAATTTAGATAATTAGGTTTTATTAACATTAATCCAATTTATTTTATTTCTTTAAATATCCAAAAATCCAAAAATATTTTCATTAATTAATTTGTTTATTTATTTAATTAACTTAAATTTAATTTCTTCTTAATTCAAAAATAAACCAAAAAATGCTTTCTTTCAAAAAAGGGTCAAAACCCTAAAAATTTGCATTCGATTTAATTTTCCGCACGCGATCTATTTTGCCATATTGATGTAATTGTTTCCCGGAATGTAATAGCTTAAATAGGACTTTATTTTATCGCTTTATTTTACTTTCGGCACTTTAATTTTAAGAGTTTGTTTTTGGCGATGTAAATACCCGACGCCTTGTAATAGTTTAGATTTAATTTCCGCAAATTTAAATTCCACAACTATACACTGTTAGATGTTTGATAATAGGGAATGAATGACAAGATCAAATGTATGAACTTAAAATCAACATAGCTCACCCATGACATGTACAAAGATAAAATTTACCAAAATAACACACTCGCACATGCGCACTCTTAGGGTACACCTCACTTGGTTGCCTTCGAACGTGGTCATTGAGTATAGGTCACTTTAGAGGTCGTCCTCTTGTATAAAGATCATAGTCGCCTCGAAACGGTTGTCTCGGATATTGTTGCCTCAAAACAAATGATCTAAGACATTAGGGTTACTTCTAAGGCATCCTAACATTGCTTTAGTGACCACACGTCCCTTAATCGAAATGACCCTTGAAACTCCAACGACGATGCTACCCACTCATCAATAGTGGGAAGGCATTGTCAAAAGGACATTTGTACAGATTAATTCCTTTTTCGAGTAGGTAGATGGTTCTTAAGTACTTTCTCCTTTTAAAACAAAACAAAACTTTTCGCACTTACACCTTTCAAACAAAAACTTCTTTCAAACCCACAAACATAAAGAAAAGCAATTTTGAAAACACTTTGAGCAAATACCTAAGAGCCCGTAGATAACTACGGATAGAAAGGGTGCTAATACCTTCCCTTTCTATAAATCTACCCCCCGTACTCAGAAATATCTCGAAAAAGGAATTTTTCTGTGCTTTTTTCCTTTCCTTATTGGATAAAATAAAAGACGGTGGCGACTCTTACCGCGACATTTTGCGAATACAAAACGCAAAACGCGAACCAGCATTCCAAAAACAGTCAGTTCTCTCCCACCGCATCACACACAATATAAAAACAAAAACAAAATTTTATTGAATGACAGAACATATAACATTTCACTAGTACCTTTTCCACTAACATTTCTTTTGTTTCTTGGTTGGAATATGAATTACTTGGATCTTAACAACTCTGATGGATGGATTGATCCAAATTCCCTCATTATGATCATTTCTAATATATGATTCATTCGCTATAATATTCTCATCTTGATCATTTCGTACATATGACTCACTACCTCTAACATATGACTCATTCTCAACATCAACATCACTTTGATTTATATTCTTATCATCAATCACTTTGTTAGATAAAAGCACTATAGACCATTTGGAACTTGTCGGATAAGTGACATAGAACACATGTTTAGCTTGAGAGGCTAGAATAAAAGGCTCATCTTTGTACCCCACCTATTAAGATCCACTTGTAAAAATCCCGACTTATCTATCCGTATGCCGCTATTATGTACCCACTTGTAACCAAAGATAGGAATCTGAAACTTCTTATAATCAAACACCCAAATGTGCTAAATAATCCCAAAATATGACAAATTTGCATAGTTGGGGTTTAAGTCATTCATACTTGAAATGTGCATTGCTTCAACTAAAACATTGACACCACTACTTTGCATAGTACTTTTATCATCTTGTTCTTTGGTATAAAATGTGTATCCATTAATTGTGTATGCTCTATAAGAAAACACGAGTAAACTCAGACCATATGCTAAACATCTCAACCTTTCTTGCTTCTCCTTCAAAAGCAGGATAATCATTATCAATTTTCGACCACTGTGGTGAATCTGCTGGATATCGAAACTTTCCATTAATAATTCTTTCATCTGAATGCCATCACAAGTGTCTTGCATCTGTTTCACTACGAAACATGCGTCTAAATCTCATAATTATAGGAAAATACCATAAGACTTTTGCTGGAGACAATTTTTTCTTATATCGAGATAAACCGCATTTAGGGCACTCATTTAACGATGCATATTCGTTTCAAAACAAAATGCAATCATTTGGACAAGCATGTATCTTATCATAACTCATGCCAATAGAGCACAACATTTTTTTGGCCTTATAGGTTCGATTAGGAAGAACATTATCCTCCGCAAGCATATCTCTCATAATGGCTAATAACTCTGAAACTTTTATCCGACCATACATTGCCCGCCTTTAAGTTGTACAACTTTAATACCGCAGACAGTCTTGTGAATTTAGTGCAACCTTTATACAACGGTTTCTCTGCATCGCTTACCAACCTCTCAAACATTTTGGGACAATCCTGAAGATCTTCTTCAAGTGCTTCTGCAATTTCTTCGACTCGATCACAATCATATGTATTTGTGTCATTGTCGTCTGAAGCATATTTCGTACTTATCCCCGGGTTCAACATTCTCGTAAATTTTCTCACCATGGAATATCCAACATGTGTAACTTCGATCAATTTCACGCCTCAATAAATGCGATTGCAACCCAACTGCTTCAATTCGACCCACAAAAAAACAACTTAAGAAAGGACATTTCATTCGATTGGCGTCTTCGGCGCGTTCAACAGCAAACTTAACGAATTCTAATACCCCATTCTCGTACTCTTTGGACAATCGATTGACAGACATCCATTTTTTATTCACGGTCTTACTATTAAGTAAGCTAAACAAAAACAATACTTAAAAAAAAGGACAGAGACTAAAAAGCTTAATACCAATTAGGCAAACTCATCGAAAATAAAAATACTATAATTATTCAAGCAACTATAGCAAATTAAAAGAACAACTAAATATCTGTAGAGAAGTTAACAACTTCTGAAACCACACAGTGTAATATTCTTAGAAACCCTCAGAAACTCCACTCTTCACAAGTAACCTATATAAATGATCAATTAATTTCATTATAATATAAAAAATCTATAGAATAAGAATTACATTAGAATATTTATACAACATTAAACATATATGTATACACCATTAAATAATTACTAATATTCTTTTTAACATATATTTTACTAATAAAACAATATTAAACTAATAAAACAACATTAAATAATCACTAATATTTATACACCATGCATCAACAATATTTATATTATCGATGACCGTCAAAAACCATCACAAATATTTATATCTATATTATCACTAATATTTATACACCATCAAGAATATATATTATCGTTTCTATTCTATATTATCACTAATATTTATATTATCGTTTCAACTTTACATTATCATCAAATAATCACTTATATTATCAACTTTACACCATCAACTATATGAGTTCTTTCAATTTCATTTTCAACTCTATGTGAAGTGCTTTCAATTTCAACACTATAAGTGTTATTATGACAATCTCTCAAACCAAAATGCATAGCTCGATTAATTGTATAGGAACATATTTTCTCTCAATCAATACATGCATTATTCATTGTGACATTTATACAAATACCTTACATGCAAAACTCATTGTGACATTTTCACAAACACCTTACATGCAAAAATCACATGTCACACAAAACACAACATAATGCAACGTTATGAACACTAAATCAACACTAAATCAATACTATCAACACTATCAACTAAACCAAATGCAACATTATATATCAATATTATCAAATATATCAAAAATCATACCAAGAGAAAAAGAGAATCTTGATTGTGAATGGAATAAAGGATGAAACGGTCTTGAATGGAAGAAGGATGAGAACCTTGAAGAAATGATGCAACGATTTTCGTCCAGAACAAACAAAAAAGCTCGTGAAAATGGGTTTCTGTTTGTACTGTGTTCGTGAAAATGGGTTTCTGCAAAATAATAACGTTACTGTGTAATAGTAATGTTGGGCGTGTTTTATTTTTTTTAATAACAGGACTTTTAGTCAGCGCTTTGAAAAAGTGTTGCGTAAGCCCACCCTTAGCCAGCGCTTCTAGTAGAAAGCGCTGCTTAATCCCCCCCTTTAGGCAGCGCTTTAACAAAGTGTTGCATAAGCCCATCCTTTAGGTAGCACTTTTAAAAAGCGCTTTGTAAGCTCACCCTTTAGGAAGCGCATCTCCAAAGCGCTATAGTACCTACCCCCTTTAGAAGTGCTTTATAAAACCACATTAACCCCCTTTAGGCAGCGCTTTCACAAAGCGGTGCTTAAGCCCACCCTTTAGGTAGCGCTTCTAAAAAGCGCTTTGTAAGCCCACCCTTTAGGCGGCGCTTCAGTGCCATCCCCTTTAGCAGCGCTTTATCAAACCATATTCACCCCCTTAGGCAACACTTTTTTAGAAAACGTTGTCTAAGGTATACGACTAAATTCCCGTATTTTTAAAATGGACGTTTAGCAGCGCTTTTGATAAGAAGCACTGTCTTAGGTGTGCGGTCTAATCTTATTTTTGGCATAGTGCATATTCCCTTCGTCTAAAACCGAGTCTAAATCTAAAATCTCTGAAATTTCTTAGAGTTATTCCTTGTACTCCCTTTCTTTAGGATAAAAATTAAGGGTGGCGACTCTGAATTTAAAATCAATTTCAACACACCATGTGACTAAAGTTTATAACTGTGATTGTGTCAAATGTTATATTCATCACAAAAATCTCCCTTACATTAATGGAAATGCAATGAGATCATAGTAAAAGGAAATATGATTGACTGGTTTTCATGAATGGTTTTATTTGAATGTCTTTAATGTTTTTAACAATTATGGCACTTATATTTTTAAATAGTAGGTGGTGATTGACACACCAGGAAAATTCCAATTTTATCCGTAGAAGAATACAATGGTAACATATAGATTGTTTTCAATGCAAGCATCTATAAATAACTGTATGTATGCTTTCTATAAAGCTTTAACATGTTCCAAACTATTGATAATTATCTACTAAGGTGTTGCCAATTTCAAATTGCCTGTCATAAAACATTAGTGCTTAGGGGTTATGAAATGGATCTTGAAGTAGATGTAAGAAACAAAAACAATAGATGTAAGAAATTAAAAATATAAGTTTTGAAAGTATGACTTGAATCAAGATGATTTGAATCAAGTTATACAAAATCCAAACCCCATATTAAAAGCATATTCATCTCATTAGTATGATTCTAATGGTATAAAAAATATATTTGTAAGCATAATATATTGATACTTTTTCATGAGTTTAAAGAGACACATTGGATATATATTTATTAACTTTAGAAAAACTTTTAGAAATTAGTACGCAACGAAAACTTTAACTTCAAGATCGTTAAATAATTTGGTAATTACATATCTATTCATTTTAAAAATATACTTTATTATAATAGCGATTTGAAAAAAGTAATTTTGAATTTGTAATTAAATAATATTAAATAATTCAATAATATTTTTTAAGATAATATGTGAAAAATTAAAATATATATTATTGATGAAACAATTTAAGTTAAACAATTTGATAAAACAATTTTATAATTATGTGTATAGGAGAAACTAATTGTAGTTAGAACACTAGAATTTGTATCGAGGTAAAATTCTTTTTTCACTATGTCATTATAATTTCTGCACTCAATTTTCATCTCTTTAAGTTTCTATGTTTTGCATTATAAGTGCTTTTTGGAATTGAATAATAATTGTTAAACTTGGGTGTTTGGATTAATGGATTGTGGGTTCAACACTCAGAAAGAGAGGGATGAAGCAGCAACCGACCCAAGGGTTCAGCTTCTTGAGCTCTTTGATTTTAGACGCAAACTAAAATAATAGTTTCAATTGAATCACGGATGGTTTAGTCGAATATATTCCTCCATCGTATTCATGTATAAACAATAATCACTTCCCTGTGAATTTATATTATTACAAATGTAACTGTTATGAGATTCAAAAACTCTTTTCCTTTGTTTAAAATAAATCACTTCATCGTCATGGGAAGTAATAGCATCTCATTTTATGGAGAATCTGAGCTTGAGGCTCTATTTCTGGGTGTGTTGTTTAAGGCATAATTTTAAGCCATATTGCATATACTTCTTTAATTTGTTCACTGTTTCTTATATTATGTAATGTAATATGATTATTGTGTGCTCGAATATACATAGGCATATCTTATGAATGGAGTGCATAAACATGCCTTTAGTAATATAGTATAATTTAGTGATAGTGCCAATTTTATTTTATTTTAGACATATGCAGCACTCTAATCCATCTATTATATGTAATTTTTAGCAATTTCTGTTTATACTCTTATATAATATGGGGCAACTCTTAAAATCTCAAAATACTTTTTTATTGTATTTCATTTACTAAAAAAAATCAAAATATTTTTAAATTAGTGATTTTATTCTTATTATTTTTGAATATTTAAATTAATTAAATTCAAATATTTTCATTATTTTGTATTCTACTGTTTTTGAATTGATGCTAATATTAAACTATATGGGTAATAATTATAAAATTATTTTAATAATTAACAATTGATGATAATATCAAATCTTTCTAATTCTATCGTTATATAATCTTGTCTTTTCATTATATAATTTTTCATTATATTACTTTACGATAGCTAATAAATATAAATTAATTTGATTAATTTTATTGTCATTTAATTTTTTTATTATTCACTATTGATTTTAATAGTAAATATTTTTAAGGCTAATAAAATTGATTTAGCCAACATTCTGATTTATGTAAATAATTTTATGACTAATATTTTTCAATATAAATTTTTTAACCTGTGCCTCGCATGAAAAAAATTATAATCCTGAAGAGAATATGAAATAATAATGGGGACACAAAGCTACTGATCAATATTAACGGGGACACAAAGTTACTGATCAATATTAACAGGGACACAAAGCTACTGATCAAAATATTGAATATTAACGGGAACACGAAATTATTGATCAATATATTGAATATTAACGGGAACACAAAGTTACTAATCAACATTTTGAATATTACCGAGAACATGAAGTTATTGATTAGAATATTGAAAATTAATGGGAATATGAAGTTACTGTTAAATTTTATTTGTTAAATAATTTTGTCTACCTTTTATTTAATTTTTGTTATATCTTAAATTACTGATCAAAATATTGAATAATAACGGAAATATGAAATTACTGATCAAAATATTGAATATTTATGGGAACATAAAGTTACTGATCAAAATATTGAATAATAATATAACAACTTCAAAATCAAAAAATTATCAAGTCAGCAATGCATAAATATTCTGAACTTGTGTTTATATCTTAGTTAAGATAACCCGTTTTAGTATATGAAACTTTAAAACAAAATTTACTAACCGACTTAAATAAATATGTAATGGTGAAAACATATGTACGATCAATGATTTGTTGTGCACTTGTCTCCCACGATATCATGCAACCAATATGGGAGCTGGAAAATGAAAGTGACGTTTTGTGCTTCTCAACGGTCTACTTTTTTAAGCCTATATAAAAGGATGACTATTTCATTGAAGATAGATAATTATTTAATGAAGTTGAAACACAATTGGAAAGAGAAGTTCCTATGCAAAAATATTCAAGAGAGAAAATATTCATCCAAAAGAGATGCAAAAACACAAAGAGTTGTTCCTCATTTTTGTTTTAACTTTTGTTCTCTATCATTGTTGTAAGCACAAAGTGTTGTGTTCATATTTGTGTAAATATTTGATCTTCATTGTAGTGTTGGGGAAAACCACTGCGAGGCTTGATCAAAAGGAGTTGATACATAATGGTTAATCAAAGCCAAACATTTTCAAGAATCTTTTAATCAGGGGCATAGTTTGATATAGTGGGGCCGTTCATATTATGATCAAACTATTTCCAAGCTCATATCCATGAGAATCTCCTCCAAGATCCAACATATTCCACATCGGGGCAAGCTCTCTGCATACTTTCATAATCTACAGTGGATCTTTCTCCTACATCAGCAATCATCAAGTTTAAATCGAGTATCGGGAAATCATGATAGCATAACATTTAACCATCATATGATAAGCAACCTTGTTGCATAGGCAAACCTCTACGCTTTAATCATCCACGGCCCATCATAGGGGCATCAATTAAAAGCACATGATTCTGCGTAAATCATTGTCATGCATTCATTAGGTTACTTCGATCTAGAATCAAGCTATGTTTATCATCTCATCCGACTGACGACTTCCAACGGCATGGATCTAACAAAGAGCCCAATTCTCATTGGCACATCAAAATTTCAACATCCATTGACACATATCCAAGTCACTCGTTACATGCATTGGTCAGTCATTCTACACATTAACGCATGCATCTGCATGCATACATGACATATCATAGACTGAGACTTAGGACCCCGTAAATATCTAGAGTCAATTTTTAGGGGAGTCATTATTACAATCTCCAACATCTCTCCTACTATCCCTCTCAGTGAGTCTATGATACAAATGTTCTTCGTCAAACTAAGGTGTAAGCAGCCTCACACAACCTCATTTCCTTGTCCATATGTAAGCAGCCTTATGTAAAAGTCATGAGCAGCCTCACGCTTTCCAAACACATGATCGACGTCTTCTGGTGACCCTACCAATATTAGCAACTTTGTTGTTCGTCTCACCTTCCCAAGTTGATAATATTCCGGTAGCCCCACTGACGTTAGTTTAAAGCCCAGATCCTGTCTGGTGCATCATTTAAAAAATCTGGTTATCGTCTAATAGTGTTCGAATTTCCGTTTGAAAGCTAAATCCTGATCACCAGTTCTCAGCTGGTAGCCTGCCTTAGGCACTTATTCCGCAGTTCAAATAAAATGGATATTTATCAATCATTTCATTATTTCAATTCATAATATTATCATGTTAAGCATACATACCATGCACCATGCGTGCATCAAGCATAAACATATAAAACATACAGACATACATTACATTCAATCATATATGTCCATGAAAACTGCAAAAAAATCTCAAGACATGACTACCAGCTAAGACGAACTCAAAATTCAAATACAAGCTTAGCACTATCCATTCATTTTTCTAACACTATAGCTACCTCGGTTAAGAACAAACACAACCGTCAAAGGTACCGCGATCAAAATTTCACTAGGCAGCTTCCCTACGATTCATATCCAAGGCCTAGTCATCACCACCTCCGGGTATTACACTTGAAATTATCAAGTTCAAACATCTCAAAATATTCAATTTCATTTGTTTATCATGTTGATCAAGCCTTGGTTGAGAACTTACACAACAAGCTTCATTTTCAAAATTCTGGGGTTTATTTCTTCATGGTGATTGTCTTGGTTGAGAACAGACACAACTGACACCATCACTGAATTTTAGGGTTCATTTCCTCATGTTGATAGCCTTGGTTGAGAATAGACACAACTGGCATCATCAGCGAAACTTCGGTTTCAATCTTCAAACCTAGCATTTTTATGCTAAACAATTACCTTGGTTGAGAACAGACACAACCGGTAAAAAAATCAGATCGCATCTTGGATCTAGTTATCAAAGATTTGATCATCAATAACAGCTTTTCCTGTGATATAACTCATTGCGTCAGTCTTCATACAACAATGTGTGAAATTCACGATATAACTCCTTGCATCAGGCTCCAAGCAGCAATGTGTAAAATCTACGATATAACCTATTGCGTCAGTCTCCATGCAGCGATGTGGTTCCTCCTCTATGATATAACTCATTGCATCGGTATCCATGCAAGAATGTTGTTATCAAGTTTTTTCTGCGATGTAACCCATTGTGTTAGTCTCCATGCATCGATGTGTGAAATTCACGATATAACTCATTGCCTCAGTCGCCATGCAGCGATGCAGCTTTCAAGCTTTTTTAAATTATCTATCCCATAGGTTGTGCTAGATATGAAAATAAATTTGTGTAATCCATTGCATCAGTCTCCATGCAACAATTACACAGGTTCCTCCTTTGCGATATATCCCATTGCGTCAGACTCCATACAGCAATGTGTGAAAGAAAAAATATGGACTAAAATACAAGTGCGATATGTGATGTCTTTAGTTTTTGTTGATGCTGATGTATATAAATTACTAACGCACTCTATGTATGTTTTTTATAGAGGTCTTTTAACATTGATGATGATTGAAAATCATATTGTCTTCAATTGCCCAGAAAAAGACTAAGAGGGTTTCGATCTTTTTTGACAATCAAGTTTCTTAAGGATGTCAATAAAAATTTTATCGATGCAGAGCATCCAAAAGCGTATGCAGGCTTGATTTTGATTGAAGAATAGGAAACCTTCAAAGAAAAAATAAGAACCTCATATTTTCAGGATTTGAGTGACGTGAATCGCCAACGAGCATCAAGTCCCCTGTATCAATACAGAAAAGGGCGTGTGGGATATGCATGCTTGCAACAAAGATTGGTAAGTATATATAAATGATATGATATACTTGTTCATCATGTGCTGATATTGATTTATTATTTCTCTTAATGTGTAGTTAGAAGAGGAGAAAAGTCGAGAAACATCTCTTTCGAAACATGTTATGTGGAAGGTTTCCCGGGTGGGTAAGGATGGAGTTGTTTAGGGAGATGTGCTTCAAATTTATTAGAAATGTGTAAGTATATCAATATTCCTATAATTCAATCAAAAGTTTATTAAAATACATAATTTATGAGTTTAATCACCACTAATTTATTTCGTTATGCATATGGATTTCAGGAGAGTCTATCTCATACTTAGTGGAGTATTAAATGTTCCTGAGGATACCGGTCGTGTGAGGGGTAAGGGATTTGGGGTGACTCCAACATCTTTGGGAATTCATCAAAAGAAGAAAGGTCATAGCAATAAAGAAGTTATGGAAGAGTTAGAAAAATTAAAATCTAAAGTTTGTGAGTTGGAAAAGGACAAAGAAAAATACATGTCAGAAAGGCAAGGGTCGGGGTTCAAGGATACTAATGACAAAGATAGTATCAATTGTGATTTCCAACAGAAAATTCTCAAGGTAACATATATTATTATGAATTAGCAAAAAAACTTTTAATTGACATATATAAACATTAAAAATTTCATATTTATTATTGGTTTAGGGCATTTCACCTTGTCAGCTATATTTATCGTCACTGACATATCGAATGGTTGGCAAGGGAAAAGTGTATAACACCTTGGGAGAAGTATTTCACCATAAACCGCTCCCTGCTGTATTTTTGAAAGTATCAACTGAAATTGCTATAGAGAGGGATGCGCCATTACCGTTGCCAGACGATATTTCAGATGCAACATTGGTCCGAGAGGCAATATGATCTTATGTTGCATGGCCGTTAAGCCTCATTTGTATAGATGATGAGGTATGTTAACATTTGCAACATTGAAAACTATTATGAAAACTATTACGACCATTTAACGTACATTTTTTTCATGGTAATGTTAGACTCCCACGAAATCCAAATCAAAAGATAAGGGGATTAAGTCGCAGACTGGATCAATTGCATCCAAAAAGGAGGTAAATTGATATATATTATGTATAGAAAAGGTTAATTCATGATCTTATACTTCACATAACATATTATATGCATTTGATCTTTAGATTCATGTTAAAGACATGCAACAAGTCCATATGAGTAACATGTCCGCAGAAAAATAGGATGTAGCAAAGTCTGCGGCTAGAAAAAATCCTACTTCTCGGTATAGGTCCTGCCTTCAGACATTAATGAGAATTTCAGATTTGGCCGATGAATGTGCTCGTAATATACCTAATGGAGGAAGATATTTTTGGTTTTTCCTATTACGAAACAATAAGTAGAGAGGATGTGGATAAAATTCTTAAACATGAAGAATTAGGCCTCGGTGTTGTCAATACATACATCAGGTATTCTCCAATCAACTTTATTTTGTTTTTATTGAACAATTTTTCTACTAATTTTAATGAATGGTGTTAATGTTAATGATATTTTTATTTAAGTTTCATGTATGCCAACTTGATGCGTCCGCATCAATTGGACCAAAGATTCTCCTTCTTATCTCCAAACAATATCAACGCACTATTAATCCAACAACGACCAGATGATATAAAAGAGTATGTTGTTCTTACATTTATGGCCAACAAAGATACGGAAAAATTGTTTTTTTTTCATTTAATACTGGAAATGGGTAATATTTTTATTCAAACTTCATCTATTATAATTTTTCGTGTTTTGACGTTTTGTAGAAAGTTTCAATCTAACCTTTGTTAATCTTACAGTGGACACTGGTTGTTGGTTGCGATCAATCCAATAAGAGAAGTTGTATATTATTTGAATTCGTTAAAAGGCGATTGGACAAAATACCCAAACATGAAGGAGATGGTTGATACGTAAGTTAGATTGTTCTAAAACTTCATTTGTATACTTTTTTTTATGTGAGATTGTTCTAAATCTTCGTTTATATTTTGCTAGAGTTACCCAAATATTTAGATCACAAAGAAATATTCAAGTACCAAAGAGTAAGGAAAACAAAATTACATGGATATAGTGCAGGTATATTTTTATAATTTTGATTATATTAGTGATGCTACTTGATAAAACAAGTTAAATTATATGAAATGATATATATTTATACATTTTTCCATGTGTAGTATCCTCATCAGCGCAATGGTATAGATTGCGGTTATTTCATGTTGAGGTTTATGAAAGAAACTATTCTTTTGAATCAAATAGAGATTCCATCCATGATATGAGTTTCTAACTTATAATTTATTCTAATACATTTAACACATTTCATCTAATTAATTAGTTTTAACTAAATCATATTATGTTATATTATGTAGTACGTTGATGAATACAAGTGTTCTACTTATTTAAAAGATCATTTGGACGAAATTAAGGAGGATTGGTGTCAATATATTATTGAAATGAGAATTTTATAAGGTATTGTGACACTTTCATTGATGAGAATTTTGAGTATATATAAGTTTGAGTTAATGAGATAATATGTTGTCATAGTGTGGTAAATTGTTGCAATATTTTTCTTGTTACGTGGAAGGTTAGTTAGGATGGTATTGGATTTAAATTCAAACAAAATTTTGTTTGTATGGTATGAATCGGGTAATTTTTAATGGTGGATTATAACAAAATCGGGGAATTTTATTTTTATGTATGAATCGGGGAATTTTTAATGATGAGTTATAACAGAATTTTGTTTGTTTGTATGGACGGAATCGGGGAATTTTGTTTGTATGATATGAATCGGGGAATTTTGTTTGTATGAATTTTGATTTGTTTTTGTTACATTGATTTTTAAGTGTTATATATAGCTTGACTCTGATATATATATGCCTTTGTTGGTTTTGTTTCAGGTAGGTGCATATGTTGAAGATATATAGATTCATTTAGGATTCTTCATTGTTGTTGTTTGTAGAGAAGATAATAGAGAATATAGCAGCCCTAGAAGATAACAATATGTACATTTGGTGCATATTTATTTGTTTATAAAGCTGTATATGTAAATATTTAAATTTATTTTTATATAAATTATTAAATTCTTTAAGTTGTATTTATGTATATATAAATTGTAAGATTAAATTTGTATATATAAATATGTAAATTTGGTGCATATTTATTGGATTGAAGCTTCAAATTTATAAATTCTAGTGCAAATTTGAAAGACAACGCTTAAATTTTAAGTGATTATGTGTACAGGGTGCTTAAAATATAAGCTGAATATATTAAAAAATCCTTGAATATTAGACAGCGCTTTAAACCAAAAAGCGCTGCCTATTATGGGGAATAGAAAGCGCTTATGAAATAATAAGCACTGCCTAAAAGGGGACTTTAGACAGCGCTTGCATAAAATATAAAAAAAAATAAAAAGAAATACATTAGACAGTCCTTTTTCTATAGTGTGCCTATAACAGCGCTTTTACTTTAGACAACGCTTGAGGATGTGTTGTCTAAAGTAAAAGCGTTGTTGTAGGCACAGTATAGAAAGCGCTTACATTGTTAAAAGTGCTGCCTATAGGGGCCTTTAGAAAACGCTTATTCAATAAAGCATTGTCTAAGGTCTACATTAAGCAGTGCTTTCACATAGACTAAAAGCGCTGCCTATGGTTACAGTAGCGCAGGAATAGAAAACACTTATAAGCGTTGTCTATGGCCAAAAAAAGCGTTGTCTATGTGCTTGTTTGGCATAGTGTGATTTTGTTTTTGTTGTTGTTATTATTGTTGTGGTTGTTGATGAGAAGGATTTATAATTTATCAAGAAATTTGATGTTTTAAAGATTAAAATGAAAAAAACAGGTCAAATTGTTTTTCGTAAACAGGACTTTACCCCACGATTATTGTTAAAAATTGAGGTAAAAAGGAGCGCAATATTGAAAAATAAAAAAATACAATTACTGGGGATCGAATCCATGATCAGTGTCACATTTCCCATCAGTTATTCAATAATTGAGATGTAAACAAATAGCTTTTTATGTTGCATTTCGTTACCTTGCTTCTGTAGCCTAAGTTAAACGCATTTCGTGTCGATGTTAGATGTGTTTTTTATAGTAGCGTTAATTTCTTTTGTCAAAAACATCTTCATGTCATATAATTTTCCTTGTCGAATAAGCTAAATCACTGCAAACCTTTTCAAAATTCCTAACATATTTTGAAGAGAGAGTGATCTTAATCTTGTGGATTTGTTTAAGCGATTTCTCCATCTTGTGGATTTATTCTTGAGATTCAACTATCCTAATCTTGTGGATTTGTTCTTGAGATTCCTCCAAACTATGCTTAGTGGGTCTCAAGGTTATCTAATCATTGTACACAAAAATGCACTAAGTCCCAAAATAATTGATAGACGAGTCAAATTTATTACCTTAGTCGAAATGTGTTGTACGTCAAAAACTTATAACATGGTCACCTTCTACTTAACATTTTCACACTTGTCATAAAATTTTAACGTCAATTATTCAAATTCTCAGACTAACACATGCCCCCCATAAATTTCATTTTTTATCATATGTTCACACAATGGAAGAAAGTTTCATTTTTAGTAAACTTTCAACAATGTTCAAAAAAGTTTGCATACGTCGTCATCATCATGATCATTTTTACCAAATCGTCATCATCATGATCACTTTTACCAAATCGTCACTTCAATGAATGTGTGTGCGCTCACCCATCATAATTCTGATTTCCTAGGTCATCGTGAGCCAAAAAATTAACTCACATTAAATGAAAATTATTCAATTTAATTTTACTCCAAATTCAAAACGCAAACTGTAAAAAAACTAAAGGCCACGTGTCCAGATTCTTAGAGGGAAAATTAAAATTTTTCTCCCACATCTATATATATGCACCTTACTCTCTTCCTTTTTCTTTTTTTTTTTGCTACTTCTCCTCCTTATAATCCTAAGTAATTTTATCCTCTACAAGCTTCATCTTTAGTTTCTTCTTCAACTCTTTAAAATAATGACTTCTTCCTCCATTCAAACATCTTGCAATCTTGTTTACTGGTCATCTTACTCCTCCTACTCTTCCCAGTGAACACACCTCCTATATCCATGAACCACCAACGGAGAAAGAAAAATCTAAAATATGGGCTTTCTGAATATTAATAACTTTTTTTCCATTTTAGGTAATGTTCATGTGTTTTTGAGTCCATTTCCTAGGCCCTCAGCAAAACCTAATAAGATAAAGAAGTTACATCATTGTTAACGTTGCGGCAAACCTCGTGTGTTTGAGGACACAACTTATTAGGTAGATTTTATGAGTTCAACCCAACATGTCTTTTATTCTTCTCCTACCTCCCACAATGAAGCTTATATCAATTGATTGGACAAAGTAGAAAAGAAAAAAAAGAAGAAAAAAACAAATTTGGAAAAACCAAGGCCTGTATGAGTTGATTAACTTATTGAATTTTTTTTATTTTTGAAATTTTATAGTATTTAAAATTATTTTATTGGTAAATAATTAAAAAGGAAAATTTTTAAATATGAACACAAAAATAAGAGGGAAATTATAAAACAGTGGGCAGATATTTGAAAATTAAAAAGGAATAAAGAGTAAAGAAACCGAGGGGAACGAAAATAGGGGGAAAAATGGGATTGCATCCATCTGGAACTCAGCATGGAAGTATAATATGCCCTTTGTATTGTCCTAACAAAAAATTTCTACTCATAAAAAAATTGGAGATAGTGAAATGTTTCTGAACCAGGACGAAATATTGGACAAAAGGGAGTTAGTGACGCAAGAATATTTTAAAAATATCAGATATATATCGAGCAGCCACATACTATTATGCTATGTTTTTGCTATCTCTTCTGTTCAAGTGTTCGATAGAATCTAATACAGTAAAGTCTTACACATATCATCTCAAACTTTAAGAATATGAGATTACCAACATAGTCTTCCAAACTATATATAGAGCGCACGAAGTTCTTTGGTTAACAAAAACAAGAAGCCAGTGAAAGACATCTAGCTGAGTAATTATATGTTGATTGTCTCATGGAGTTCCTCTGAATGCTTCATATAAGAGGCTATTTATTTGGTCCATAGCCATTAGATATCCAGGATATATAGTCCTTCTTCAATGAAGTGTTTGGGGGAACTCCTAGAATTCAACCAACAATGTCCATAAAAAAAGCTACATTTAAACGGTCCTGCTTTTTTTCCTCCTATTCTACAATAGATTCTTAGAAAATACAATTGTTCTAATATTTATAATATTTATTTAACTTTCTATTGTCATATTAAAATAGCCTCACCTTTTTCTAATTTATTTACATATATCTATAATATAAGAAAAAGTAGTTCTACCCAAAATCTCTTTTTTGTCCTTTTGCTCAAATTACATGACACGTGGGTAACCTATTTGAGTGTTCCAAATTTGTTTCTACAAAAAATAGCACAACTCTTCCATATTCTTCTACGCTTGTGCAGTTGTGTAACCTCCCTCTCCTCCTTCTTATTCATGATCGAATTTGTAACCGTTTACAATAATTAACCGTTACAAAACGGCTGTCCATTCCACTGTCAAATTACAATAATCCAATTTCACTTTCCATTTATCTTTCAATTTCCCTTTCATTCTTCACAGTCCAATTTCAATGGATTCCGAGTTCATTCGCGGGGTGATATTAAATATGTGGACGTGGAAACAATCCAGCGAGTTCATTCTTTCATGTGCGCGCGGGTGTTGGTTGGTATTGTAAAATTGGTACAACAAAAAGGCATGAAGGGTAAACTGGGAGGCTGGAAAGAATTCTTGAACAATCATGATAAGAAATTTGTCGTCGGGTCTTTGTTTCTCCATCTTCGACTGATTCAGTAAGAACGATCACCATTTCTCCTTCTCCGACCCTTTTACATTCCTATTAACATAATAAAATTGTGTATTTGGTCTTTTCACTGTTTTTTTTCATCTACACAGAGATGTTGCCTCAAATCAGATAAAGGGCCTTAGAATAACCCAGAAGTTATGAAGATTAGTCTATGTATTGTAGTACTTACTTGCCCCTTCTGATTGTTTATCTAGTGATATACTAAATCTCATATCTCTTTTTGATTTGATATATTTTTCAGATTTATTGAATAAATTGTTGAATGGTAGAAACCTAACAGGTAAAAATTTCTCTTAATTTGTTAATTTTAACATCAAATAATGGTTGTATGTTTTCTAATTTTGTTTATCTTGTAAAATCTTGTAGGAATAAATATAAATCGAAATAACCAACTGTAAAAATTAAGGGGTATGTTTTGAAAGAAACATAAATGGTTGTTGTTTTTGATATTTCTTATGGTTTATCTGATGTATTCATTTCAATCTGGTTTTTGAGATTTAGGGCTTTTGAAATAAAGTTATTAGATTTATGGTTTATTAGGGTTTCATTTAAATCTCATAAGTTAGTTATGTGTTTGTATACATGGTTTCTGTTTTGGGTTTTACTCTTATGATTTCCAAGTGATATACCTTGTGTTTGAAACAGTTGGGTTCTGCGGCGTGAATGCGAGTAAAGAAGCCATTAAGTTTTCACCTTTCAACGTACATAATTTGTTAACTTGGTTTTATCATTTGAATTTATGGCAGTTTATTTGAACCTTGTTGAAATTGTGGCTTCCTAGTTTTTCAAGCGACATACACGAAATACACTGAGAAGCATCTTTGGTTCTTGAAGATTCAGTTAGAAATATTTACACTATTGTTGCATTTTGTGCTGGTAATAAGTAATGGAGCTCTTATCAATTCCTTTACATTTGCTGCTGATGTTGCCAAGTCATATACATGCTGCCAATTTTCCCTTTGACATTAGATCAGTGTTCTGTAAGTAGCCTGCTTCTCTATTGCTTTCATGTTAAAATCACATTAGATCAATTTTCCCCTATTCAAGATAACTTACAGCTTATTATGTGAAAAAAATTTACTTGTATTTTATCATTTGTTATAGAAATAAAATAACTTGTGCATTAACACTTAATTACGATAAGTGTTTATGATATAAGCATTCCAATAATCCTTTTACCCAAACAGTGCCTAGAAAGATTCGACATAAGATGCTCATGACGTCAGACTAACCTTACCTTCCTATTAAAGATGATTTCTAGTTTGATGTTATTGCATATTTAAAAACAGTTTATGTACTGAATAATTCTGAATGTGCAGGATTCGGCTCATTGGGCCTCATGACTTTTGTGTAGGTGTGATTGGTCTAACATGTTTGTGCTTCTTCACAGATGGTTTTCTCATCATCTGCAACTATTTAGGTCAACCTGTTAGTTTTTCATTTAGTGTTATTCTACTTTTTTAAAGTATAAACTCTCTGAATTACGATAAGTTTGTTTTGGGTTCTAATGAATTTCCTTTATTTTTCCTTTGACATTTCACATTACAGCTTTTCCTTGAAGAAATTATGCGAGACATTCAGAAAGCTCAGCCAGATTGGAGAATCATTATACTTATATACTTCAATCCAACCGCGGCACATGAAAGTGGTATATTCAGTGAAGATCCCAGGGGCATCCTAAATAATCTTACTCCTTATATACAATAAATAGTTGTTGGAAGATTACCTGAGCTCAATGTATATATGGTCACGATTATCCTACAAGGCATGGCTTATGGTACATACACGTCAATATACTGCAATTATTTCTTTACACCACCATATAACAATTACACTTTAAAAAAATATTACATTAGAGATTAAATATGAAAGAATATATGGTCTAGGAACTGGGTTAGTATTGCTACCTGATAGATTTATATTAATGCTTAATTTCATAGATACAATTGTTTCTCAAACCATCTAATATTTTCTCTCCAGTCCTAAGATAGAAGTGTTGAAGAAGCTTCAAAAAATGCCAGAACACAAGGACTGACAGTACAATTAAGATTTTTGTGCATTCAGAAACTAGTTTGATTGACATAAATTTTAAGATGATATAGGAGAAACTAATTGTAGTTAGATCACTGGATTTTATATATAGGTAAAATTCTTTTCTCATTATGTCATTATAAGTGCTTTTTGGAATTGAATAATAATTGTTAAACTTGGGTGTTTGGATTAGTGGATTGTGGGTTCTACACTCAGAAAGAGAGGGAGGAAGGTGCGGCTCGTATCCCACCCGGTACTCTTCCACCACCGCCGGTTTATGATGGTTCGTTTTACATTCAACACGATGACAAAGTAGTGTAAATATATTTTCAATATTCATTTTTTTTAGAGCACGAAGTCTTGAATATGAATCAATAACATCTTCATTGTGCATTTCCTGATTTGATTTAGTGCATTAAACTCATTTCGTTATTTATATTTGTATTTTTTAGTCAAAGTTTGTTGCCAGTGTATATTTCTGCTACAACCCGTGTGACTGGTATTTCTGCATATGTATACCATTTGATGAAAATATACAGTGGCAGTATCCATAGAATTCAAGGATAGCCACTTGAAAATCATGGACTGTTGTAATATTCTAAATTTGTAATAAAATATAATTGGATTGGAGTGAGTTTTGGCACACCACTCTAAGAATTTTCAAATATAATCGTTTCCACAATTGTTGAGGCCAACTATCAAGGTATGTAATCGGTATGAATACAAGAAGTACATTATGTAACTTAACAAGAATCTATTCGAACACAAAATCTTATTGTCCTATCTGTATTCATTTTCTTTAGACCAGATGTTTATAGCGGGTAGTTGATCAAGAATCCTGGTGGAACAAAGGAGGGAGTAATGTTGTTGGTGGGATTGAGGTGAGTTATTTAGGATAGTTGAGATGTTATCTATAATTTCTGAATAACCCAGGAGGTTATAAAAGGGTAGTGATAATGTGGTGGTTCAGAAGATTCAAAAAGGGTTATAGTTATTCATTCTAAATTTTATTTTGATATTTGAGACTTTATGATTTGTTATTAACTAGTTCATCAACCATATTTGGTGGCTTAGTATTTATTTTAAACTTATTTCTATATCTCCTGTTTGCAGTTTGGCCAAGGGCTTCAGGTGAGAAAAGCTAATGTTTGAAATTCAATTTAAAACATTTGAATCGGTCTTTGCTTTAATACTTTTGTGAAATGTTGTTGGCTGAAACAGTTGATACTATTATAATTTACAAAAAGCAACGTATATGATTTGGAAATTGGATGACATATATAACAATGTTAGTGTTGTTAAACATTGTTTGAACAAATTATATAGAAAATTAAAATTCATGCAATTAGTTAACATGTCATTATAGCTTTTGTTAAAATTATGTATCAGATTTGATCCTTTTACTGGCATTTACGAAATGGATTTCTTTGTTGTGTTAAAGCATGTTGGTTACCGTGTCATACGTCTCCGCCGTTTTAAGGCATGTGTTGGAATCCAGCACCGTATCACACCCCAAATTTGCCTTGCATTTATTTATGCTTAGATTTCTTTTAATTAAATCATATTATTTAATTTTCATATTTTATGGGGAGGTTAAAGCATAAAAAAAGGAATGCGTCGATTTAAAATGGGCCATCAATATTTGATAACCCATTAGGATTTAAATTGAAAGTCCATTCCAAATTGATGGAGGTGTATTTGTTTCAAAGAGGGTATGAACGAATCATAAGGCTCATTTAGATTAATTGCTGTATAAAGCATTTTATTTTGTTTTAAGCCCATTATTTAAGAAACAGCGGCCTATTTCAGTTTTTTGAGTTTGTTTGAAAAAATATTTTTGTTATGACTTTATTATTATTACTATTATTATTATTTATTTATAATAATTAATAATAATTATACTAATGTTTGTTTTTATTTAAGGCATTATTAAAATTAATTCCTGTCTTAAAAGAGAAGTGTTACGACCCATCTAGTTTCTGTTTTTTTTTTTATATAAAAAATGTTTGTTTTCGTTTTTAGATTATAAACATTATCATCAACATCATTTTTTATTATTACTATTATTAAAATTATAACTAATATTATTTTTATTAATCACTATTATTTTTAATTATACTTATATCACATTATAAAATTATATTTTGTTTGATGGTTAAAAAGACATTTCTTATAAAAAAAGTGGAAATCCAATTCCAATCACTACAAGCCCAGTACAAATCAGACAGAGGGTCCAAAACGTCTAAAAAAGCATTTCATTGAAAAGAAGCGCAGACCCATTTATTGTTGTTTCAAAAAGTGGCCCAAATAAGTGTCACAAATTGTTACTGTGGAGATTAATGGCACGCGCATGCTATTCATCAGCCTTGATGAACGAAATCAAAAAGCAGTAATTACAGAAAATAGATTTTAGTAAATCTGGAAACATCATTCATGGCAGAAATACAGAATTCAATAGCGCACATTGATTTACAAACAATAATTCAAATTGATGCCTAATTCGGAAAAAACCTAATTAACACAATTAAATTTACAAACAAAAATAGTGCAGAAAGCAGCAATTTTTTTACAGAAAGGAAGAAGGACAAAACAGGGGAGGGGTATCCGCTGCACAAAGGACCCAACCGTCGACCTCCACACAACTTCACTCATCAGCGGCCTCCGTTCTTGACGTACCTTTCGCAAGCCACCGCGAAGCTCCGGCCGCACGACCTCCGGCTACCCACGCACCCGCCGCGCCACTGCGAGGCCTCTCCATCAACTTCCAACGCACAACCGTATCCTCCATACTCCAAGTCGCCGCATCAAGTCGTCGTTCCCGATCATCACTTGTCGGACCTACTACCAAAAAAAGCACACTTAGCTTTTTGGAATATTGGAGATCAGGTATTCGAGATAGGGAATTTGGGTTAAGGTTTGTTGAAATCACGGTTTGGGGTTTACTTGGGGGGTTTCGATTTGTTATTGTTATGCTGTAGAGAAAGAAGAAGGCCACCGCCGCCGGTGTTGAACATATTTTAGGGTTTGTGTTGTAAAATGGAGAGAGAGAGAGAGAGAGGGGTGGATTAGTAGAAAGAAAGAGATGAACATTCAGAGAAAAGAAAAACAAATTTAGAATTATAATTCTGTTATAATTCAGTAGACGCGCGCCCCATGCTCCATACCGTAATCTATCGTCAATCCAACACCCTTGCATGCATGTCGACAACTTGAATGGTACGCCTCCTCACACCTAACCCGAACAGATCAAAGGTGTGTTCACTGGGCTAGGCCCAATCGCTGTTCGCACCCTTTTTTTTTTACTGTTAGCATACAATACCCACCCCCTGGCCTTCTGGGCATGAATTCAAAATCTGAATTCAGGCCCTTCCTAATAGCACCCCCTAGTTTTACTACTATAATATAATTTACATCCCTCCACTAATTTATTTTTATTTATTAATTTCTTTTATGAATTCATTTATTTATTTATATTTTAAAAATTACAATATTGTGTATTATTGATTATTTTGAATAATTTAGTATGTTAAAACTCATTTAAAATACAATATTTATTTATATTAAATCATATCTTTTAACCACATAGTTAAAAACATTTCTCACCATATATTTTAATTTAATTTTATATCAAAATATTAAAACCCGCATGATTCACCAAATTACTACATCTGCGAGCGATACATGATCAATATCTGCTCACGTGGCAAGGAGACTATATCAAACTCCTTTGCTATACGTATAAAAAATACTCAAACGAACACCAAATTATTTATCATAATAAATTAAGTCAACATTAATTTTCGAAAAAGAATACAAATATATTTAAATTAACTGCGTGCTTGGTCTAACAAACTCTGCTTATTCACACTCTTAGACTACGTATGCGGGAAATTCAAAATATATTTTGCAATCCATAAAAAACACAAAACAATCGCGAACTACGAAATGGGTCTCTGATTCCTACTAAGAGGATATGTAGGCATACAATTAAAATCGTGGCGAGTCCCGCTAACTAAAATTCAAACCTTTTTCTAAAATAAGTAATTAAAACCCTATTTCCTAAAACATCGTGCTTCTAAACCTAGTATCCTTGTGAACAAGGTAGATGAAGGGTTCCTAACACCTTCTCTTCGTCTAGAACCGAGTCCAAATCTAGAATCTCTGAAATTTGTTAGGGTTATTCCTTATACTCCCTTCCTTTAGGATAAAAATTAAGGGTGGCGACTCTGAATTTAAAACCAGTTGCAACAGTTGGCGACTCTGCTGGGGACTCAACTCTAGGTTTAGAGGCCTTATCTTTTGGTTTTAGGGTTTTTTGGGTTTTTCTTATTTTTGGACTTTTATTCTTTCTTATTTTATTTATTCATTTATTTCTTGTTATTTAATTATTTATTTATCTGCTTATTTTTTTTATTATTATTTATTTATATATATGTGGTGGGGTTTAAATTTTGCAAAATTATTTTTAAAAACCCTTAGAAAGAAGGTTTGTCTATTAGCCAAGGGGTTACATTAACTCTATGAGTTTATATGACAACTTCGCCTAGAGTCAGTGGAATTCCACAAAAGGAATACATCTCGAGAGACTTCCTCTTGGGAAGTAGGACTTTGGAATGATACTTATGAATCTTTGTATGGCCTTCAAACCAAGACTTCATGATGAGACCTTTCATGACCTAGAGACGAAAGTTTCGGTCTGTAAAGAGACTCCAATTAAGAGAGGCCCTTGTGCCTTTACCTCTAGTGTTATTCATGATACCCTTATGGAAACCACCTTATGGGGAGGGTTGGATATTTATAGGCCAATACTGAGAACCTACCTTCTAAGGATACCTGTCACAAATCCCACTACAATCTTTAAACTAGCAAGGGTTATCCTTTCATCCACTACTATTTATTGCCCGTAGGGCTTCCATTCATATCCTCATCCCTATCTTGTAGGGACTCCTCATTGGCCATAATACGCAAGGTATTCCTACTTGTCTCAATCTCTAAGAAAGTGTAGGAAATCATCAAATCCATGTCTATTATCATCTTCGTCTGTAGGGAGTCGCTGCCTGTCTCAATTTGTAAGTCAGAGTAGGATATCATCATCAAACCTGTATAAGGTACCCCTATGTCTACCATCATACTATATCTACATTGCATTGCATATCCATACCCAAGCATTTTCATACATTTTCATTCTTCATCCATCTGCATAAAACTCACATCTTTTCCTCTCACATAAAATTTCCAACCAGAGTCCAACAAGGTGATTCCCAGATACTCAGGACGAACTCGAGATAACTCACGAAGCAAGTGTAAAGTTAGCTACAAAAATGGAATAAGGTCAACAGGCCACAACTGAAGACATCATTACACCTCAATAAAACACTCGGGATCGACCTCATCCTATACAAGCTTCGAACCTTGTTGTGCGAGAACATGCAGTTTTTCGAGACGGGTATACTCCATCTCATGAATCTATTGAGTATCATAAATTTGCATTCCCTACGCCAAAATCTCAAGGGGGAGACCTAATTATAAACATTAAAGAACCCCAAAATCTTGAGGACACCAAAAGATACCGCATGCTGGAAAAGAGGCTTAGCACCACAAAAGGACAAGATACTCATAGCTTTGATACTTATGCTTTATGTTTGGTTGAAGACGTGGTACTTCCTCCGAAGTTTAAGATTCCAGACATGGAAAAGTACAAAGGGACTAGTTTTCCTAAGACCCATTTGAAGATGTATGTTAGGAATATGGCAGCATACCCACGCGACAACAAATTTCTTATCCACTATTTTCAAGACAGTCTTAGTGGGGCATCATTGGAATGGTGTAAACAATTGGAAAGAAACTACGTTCCCACCTTGAAAGATGTGGCTTTTTCATTTCAGATACATTATCAATACAACATCGACATGGCTCTAAGTCGCATGCAATTGCAAGCTTTGTCTCAGAGGAGTAACGAATCTTTCAAAGAATATGCACAAAGTTGGAGAGAATTTGTTGCTCGAGTACAAGTGCCATTATTGGATAAGGTGTTGGTAGACGTGTTCATGAGCTCCCTACAAGGACAATACTATGAAAAAATGTTGGCTAATATACCATCACGCTTCTCTGACCTAGTAATAGTTGGGGAACGCATCGAGAACAGAATCAAAACCTGAAAAATCTGAAGCGTCTCGAGTAGCTCGACTAGTGAATCCCTTAGAGATTTCCAAGAGGAAGAAGAAAATGAAACAAATGCAATATGGTAAACATACCACGCTCCTGAAACTTCGTCTCCTATACCTTATCCTCAATATTTGTATGCAGTAGATGCTCAATACCAACAACCACCCTATGGTCTTCAACACCAGTATTCATGGCCTATACCATAGAACCAGCAGGTTAAGATTTCACATCAACGTCGACATCAGAATCAACAGGCGTGGAATCGAAACAATCACCATCATCGCCCGAATCAACATAGGCGTCTAAACAGTCGAGAAGGGGAAACTCGCCAGTTTGACCCGATCCCTATGACATACAATCAATTATGGTCATATATGGTCCAAAATTCATCAATGACCCCTAGACAAACCACATTCATGAAGTCTTCATTTCCTCATTGGTACAACCCGGATGTTAGATGTGATTTTCATGGTGGAGTAGCGGGGCATTCAATTGGAGAATGCAACTCATTCAAAGAAGCAGTACAAGAGCTGATTGATAATAAGCAATTAACCTTTGAAGAAGATGGCCCGCATATGATGGAAAACCCCTCGTCCTGATTGGTGGATCCTTACCAAAGCTTATCTGCAGAATAATTAGGCTTTATCATTTCAAATTGTAATTTCTTTCTTGTTAAGTGTTATTTGTTATAAACTTTGTACTCTTTGGTCAATTAATTCTAATAAATAAGCATGAATGTTTTTGAAATCGACAAAAAAACCAACGACTTTCCATTTTCACTCTCCTTTTCCCTTTTCAAATTAACAAAAATTCGACGGAGAATGATGAAAATACAAAATAGTCGAATTTTGCTGACATATGCTTTTTAATAGTAAGGCTTAGCTGATGATGTAAGGCATTGTTTCACTTCCTAAACAGTGGAGAAATAAGGTGTTAATCCGTAGTTAACCCCCTCGAGCCAGAAGTCGTAGTTCTTTTTATTCTCTAAAAAAACCTTAATCTTAACCAGGGCAAGGTAGATTTCAATTAATTCAATGGTGCATTCTATTCACGAGAGAATCAAGTCCATCTAAGAAAAGGTTCAGGAATATCTCCGTCCTTGATACATCGTTGAGGAAATGATCTAAGTAAAGGTTCAAGCACATCATCTTTCTCGCGTTCATCATCCAAGATTGGGGAATCAATGAAAACAAAGTCCACGGTGTCTTTCTTCCTCAAGAAATCAATCTAGAACGAAGAAGCGATGAAGACGAAGCTTACAACAATCAGCATGGCAGTCAAAAAATTTCAAAACTAAAAGCGAAAAAAAAGGAATTCAAAGAAAAAAAGTGAAAACCCGCTAAGTCAACAGAAATCAAATCTTGACTTAGGCAAAAGTTAGGGCATCCCGATGGATCAAATTAAAAAAAAATGGTCCATGCAAAAATAAGGGATTAAAAATAAAAATTTTGGAGAACAATCTTGTGACTACCACCTTAAGAATCATCAAGGCTTATTATCAATGCTCGGGTCTTAAGAACCTAGGTTTAAAGGTTTGCATGAAGTCCAAAGGTAAGTATCCTTCCCCATTTAAAGTTAAGTTTGCTCAACCTGTTCTAAAATAATAATCGGGTTCTAGGAATCTCATATCACCGATCTTTTTTACAAGCTTTATTTTAGCACGACAACTAGCTTGCCACCAAAATATCCTGAGAGTCGAATCTCAATGAGCGTAGCATCGAGTATCAATCAACCTTGGACTGCACCAAAGTCGACAATCTCACTACCTTCTAATGGCCAAGATGGGTCAATTAAGGTTCTAAAAGTAAGTTATTGCTAATGACACCACGCAGAAGCCTAATATTATCATTGACTGACTCAAGGAACATTGGTACAAACCAATGTGTCGCACTAACCGTAGCCATCATTTTAACCATATTACTCTACATCGTACAGTCTCGATGATCTATTACTACTTAACTAAGGAATTCCTAGATCTGGGTGTAGGATCTTACAAGCAATAATAATACCCAAGCAACCCTTAAATTAAAGCAAACAATATTTAGGAAAGGTGAAAAGAACAGGAAAGACCTTTGATATATTTTGATTTGGGGGCTAAGTTATGAAAAAGGGAAGGTGTTATCATTCTTTTCATCTGTAGTTATCTACGGGCTCTTAATTGCTTACTCACTTTTGAAAACTTGTTTTGCGTGTGTGTATGATTTGAAAATATTTTGAAATGCCAATGTAAGACTGACTTTGTAATGATTCTTGTATCAGTCCTCAGGAATGCGTACAAAGTGTTTTTAAAAATATTTCGTTTGAAAAGTGTGATGTATAAAAATGTTTATTTTAGAAAAGAGTTATGAGCAAGTGATTAAGAGTTCCTTACCCACTAAAGATTGTTATTATTCTTTTCCTTCTCCTCTAGAGATAGTGTTATTCGTACCATTAATTGGTTTATTTATAACTTAATTTAATTTATTTATAAAAGTAAAAACATTGAGAATTTTATTTGGTTTATTTTTTTTATTTTTTTTTCAAATCAAATGAGCAAGGCAAATAGAAATTATGATGGGAAAGAAACATTTTTTGCGTCATAGTTTTTTGGGGAATAAATTTGCATTGGTCTAAGCTGCCGCTTCATTATTTCTAATCACTACGCCAAAAATGATTTTTTGTATCACCTAATTTAATAGCACTTTTAAAAAAAATGCTATTATATAGGTAGTCAAATAATAGCGTTTTATACAAAATGCTATCTTAAAGAAGTTTAATAATAGCGTTCTGGTACAAAGTGCTATCAAAATTACATAGTCTGTATTATATAATAACATTTATATATAATAATGAATTAATTAATTAATTGATAAAAAAAAAAAACACATTTTCAGAAAGGTAATCAAAGGCATCCAACGAGGTTCTCTTTTGTGAGATATAAGGTGCGACTATCCGCTTCGGACACGAAGAAGAGAGGATTGAAGGATCTCGAACATTACCAGCACGGTCGGAATAGAATCTGAAGAAGGCGACGATCAACACATTCGGAGACTTCAGGTATGTAATTCATGTTACTCTGGATATGAACGTTTTTTCTTTGCTATTCTTCTTCTTTCCTCTTCTCATCTGCTACTCTTTCTGTGTTGTTTTGAGTTTTTGTTGGCGAATCGGTTGTGTGGCGATGAAAGACCAATTTGTTATTGATCGAAGCAATTTTTGTTCAGAGAAGACAGAGTAGGGAGAGCTTAGTCTAAGATCTAGGAGATTGATGAAGGTTTCTATGAAGTAGAGAAGTGTTGAAGTTGAGAGCTGAAATGGAAGCTTGCGGTTGGAGAAGAGTTGTACTAAAGTTGTAGATTCAAGAAGTTTGAAGCCATGTTCAAGAACGAAGAAGGATGAAGATGAAGATGAGGATTCTTTCTAAGAACCCAGAGAGATTCAGAAGTGAGTATTCTGTGAACTTTTTCTTTTTTGCCTCCTGATATTCCCCTGATTTCTATTATGAATCCCTGTGAATTTTCGAGTAAGAGAGGTTGAGAAATTTTTTCTGAACTGTTTCTGTTTTCTCTATATGAATCCCCCATCTCAGAGTTTTTTCTTCTTGAATAAAGATTGTGAATATCACTGAATAATAAACAGTCCCCTCTGCTTCCTTTGATTACCTTATATCTTCCTCTGCTTCCTTCTTAGTCACAATTAATCGATTCTTCTTTTCAATCCAAGCAAAAATTGGCATTTCGTTAATGTTGGATGTTTTTTTGATTTCAGGAAAAACTTGATCAGTGGCTCTGTAGACAGCAAGAGGGTGGATCAAGACTTGCAAATGTGAATCCAGATGCTGAAGCAAATGTAAGTATTACCATTTTGTATTCAAAACCGTTCACTGCTCGATCTATCTAAATCTTCAGTTGGATTTAATTCCAGATATTTGGTGATCCAGATGCTGCTGATGTTGTATTCACAAGTGGCGCAGATATATTGGCAGTTGGAATAAATGTTACTCACCAAGTCGTATTGTCAGGTACCCCTTTGCCAAATTCATATGCACTCAGTTTTTTCATGCTTACGTAGGTATTTTGTTAAAATGACTAATCATCTCTTGGCAAATCTTATGTGGTTTAACATCTAGTTCTTCAACTGTTATGATAATTTTCTTTCCTTTTCCTTTCATGATTTATGCATCATGATCCAGCAACCTTTTATATGACTATTTTAAACTTTTATATTAATAAGTTCCCATAAATAATGTTTTCAACTCAACAGATTTCATGGATGTCTCCCTAACCAAACTAGTATTCTCGGGAGACCTTTGATTAATGGATAATATTGTGGTAGATAATAATCTATTTTCCATGGTATCACCGCACTTTTAGTATTTAATGCAGACACATGCCAAAGGCAGGGAAAGATCACCGTGTTTGGATTGAGAGAGACCGAGTTCAAAAGTTTCAACTAACTTAAATAATTTCCCCCCATGATAATTGTCAATGACTAACTCTCAAAAGTTTCAGTTGTTAAGTGAAGTTCGTGACTGGTTTTATATCTATAACTAGTTCCTATAATATTTTGAAACCCATGAAACTTTTTATTACCTTTGTGTCTCTATTGGCAGTATTTTAGCATGAAACTTGACATCGGTTGACTGCTATGAGCATGCTTCTATTTTAATTATGGTTCATGTCACTTGTCATGTTAACATTTGTTTTGGTTTACCCTCATCCGAAAAAACAAAATGACTAGGTTCTGATCGAGAAAAGTTAGCAAGTTCAAAAGGAAAATTTGCTCAATACCTTACCGGAATCTTAGAGGTGTATTTCTCTTACCATTGTGACGCATACAACACCAATGGTATGTCTTCATTCTGCATTAAAGAGATAATATAGGCCTAATCATCCGAATTATTAATAGTTCTTTTATACAGGAGTTTACCTTCATGACCCTACAGCGTTGCTTGCAGCCGTTGATCCTTCACTCGTAACTTGCACAGAAGGTGCTGTTAGAGTCCAAACCAGTGGCATAACAAGGGGACTTACAATTCTCTACAATAAACAGAAAAGGTAGAAAGCACTAGGAGTTGATAGCCCTGAAATTTATCTATATGAATGTTAATGCCATTTTATAGCAGTTCTGTCTCTCTCCAAATTTCTCAGAATAGTTTGTAAAGATGCTATGGGATTGCATTGACTCTACCAAAGAAATAGGAATTTTTCAGTGACCAACCTAGTTCTTTAGGGGAAGGAAGTAAACTTTTCGTAAATGGTTTAGGCTGTTGTTTGATAGGAGTTTAGATTGCATTAAAATTTAAATGAATTCCCCGGCCTTTTGTTTATATATTCCTTCTATTTGATTAGGAAGAGCAATTTATGTGAAGATTTCCCAGGTATGCCTAGAACATTCTGTTTCAGATAACTGTTACATTCTCAAGTACACTGCATTAGCTCTGGCCTGGCCAAAATCTACCTTGCTGGACCAAACATGATGACAGGGATAACTACAGAGATACTTCGTTGGTGAATAGAGTCTTAGCTGAACAGAGAACATAACCTGGAGTTTGCTAAGCTTGTTCCTTTTTGTATGGGCTAATGGAGGATGCTTTCCAAGGGGTGATTAAGCACCCCATAATACCCAAGTCTATATCTTAACACTGCCCACAAGAGTCGCCATTCTGGAGGCCTACTGTAGGAAACTTCGCTTGACCATTTTCAAATAGCTCATCTGTAGTTGGCCTTTTCTGAGACACCGGCAAACTAAGTCACTCAAATACTCCGCCGAGCAACTTATACTATTCAATGTTAGACTTGGGAACTCCATAATATTCAAGTCTCCGTCACCCTTTTGAGTGCAATTATTAGGGAAAATACTTTGTTATCAAGATTTTCTATCTTGTGATGACTTGTTCATTTTGTTATGAATTTTGGATCCATATTAAGTTATAGTTTTGGTGTGTATACTTTGCGACATTCACAGGGCGGACTATAACCCGGATCAGTATCTGTGGGAAAAGGAATTCTCCCTCGCTGGTAGGACGTACCAAAGGCAGGATTTGGAGGCAAGTATGGACTATTTATTTCATAGGTTATTGCAATTATTGTTGTCTATCTATATAAGTTACACCACGATTCCAGTTGTTTGTTTGCGTATATACTGCTAGATTATCTATTTTCTAATTCCACAGCTCAAGAATGCCAGAGGCTATACCTTGAAGTGTAGTCATTATCTCCCTTCTCCGTTTCCTGAAGATACATCTCTTCCTTGTGTTGTATATTGCCATGGAAACAGGTATACGTCACATTTATGTTCACTGCTATTGATTCTAGTTATGATTGTAAATATTACTTTTCGAACATTAACTTATCAAAATGACATAGCTGTTCCCGTGTGATATGTGTTCAATGATGCAGTGGATGTAGGGCAGATGCGAATGAAGCTGCTGTAATTCTTCTTCCATCAAATATTACTGTTTTTACCCTTGACTTCTCAGGGTCGGGTTTATCTGATGGAGACTATGTTAGCCTTGGTTGGCATGAAGTAAGTTACGACTTCATGAATGCGTTCATTTGTTTAATTAGAACAAAATATTACTGTTTTTTACCTTTGTCTTCTCGGGGTCAAGCTTGTCTGGTGGAGACCATGTTAGCCTTGGTTGGCTTGAAGATTGTAATGTTGTCGAGCTGAATGTTAGTGTTACTATTTTATACGAAAGAAGCTTTTAGACTCTTTTTGACCATTCCTTTGTGTGGTAGAAAGATGATCTGAAGATTGTGGTGTCGCATTTGAGAAGCAACAAGCAAATATCCCGTATAGGTTTATGGGGACGATCAATGGGCGCAGTTACTAGGTACTACATCTTTCAATGAATTTTAATACTTTTTAAAACAATTTATGCTGTTTTGGTACTTGAATGTAATGGAGTATTCACTTTATTTTGATGTGGTGTAGCCTTCTTTACGGAGCTGAAGACCCTTCTATTGCTGGAATGGTATTGGATAGCGCCTTTTCAAACTTATATAATCTCATGATGGAGCTAGTGGATGTTTATAAAATCCGACTTCCAAAGTTCACTGTACTCCCTCTCCCTCCCTTTCTCTCTTTGTGTGTGTGGATGCCAACTCCCTTTGTTATGAATGCTCAATTGAAACAGTCGTGGTGTATAGGAAAAAGTGAGACTATATATGGTTGAAACTGCAAAAGACTTAAAAAATTGTTGCTTCATGGTTGTAACCGCATCTTAATATGCTGTTTATTTGTACTTGTAATCTGTAAACTTTTTTCATAAATTGTTGCTGGAAGCCTGGAACCTGTAAGAGGTTAAATTGTTCTAGGCTCTAGCTTCTAGGATTTGGTGTATCTGCAAGTCTTAACTTAGTAATTTCCTTTTTCTTAAGATGGAAAAGTAAAGTAGCAGGAAACCCTAGGATTGAAGACTAGAATTAATTTTGATCAAGATTTTGTTTTGGATCTAGGTTTTCTTGTTATAATTACAGTTCTTTTTATTATGAAATTGTTAAATATGAAAATTGGGGATTTAATAGTTATGCATCTATAGTAATGCCTAGTTTGCATGATTTTGTCCAGTACATTTAAGTCAGATATTTGACTGCATTTTCTCCCTGATTAGGTTAAAATGGCTGTACAATACATGCGGCGGGTTATTGAGAAGAAGGCAAAGTTTGATATCATGAAACTGAACTGTGTTCTGGTAAGTATTAATTGTTTGTCTTTTTTATAGTAAAAAAATTATGAATGCAATTATGTAAACTTTCATTGATCATGTTTTGTTAAGCATTATTTTCTGGCTAAACGAATTTCTTTTAGAGACATCATTTCTTTTCGACTCCATTTTTATCGTAAATTAATGCTTTTAAAGCCTACAGGTTGCACCGAAGACATTCATTCCTGTTTTATTTGGACATGCAAGTGATGACAAATTCATTCAGCCACACCACTCCGATCTCATCTCTGAATCCTACGCGGTATTAATTTTACAATTATAAGCAGTTTGCATTTTCTCTCTCTTTGATAGCCAAAATATCTAACTTCTGTTTCTGAATTCGTAGGGTGATAAAAATATCATAAAATTTGATGGCGACCACAACTCTTCTCGGCCACAATTCTTTTATGATTCAGTTTCCATTTTCTTCTACAATGTCCTCCATCCTCCTCAAGTTTCTATTGCTGAAAAGCTCGAGAAATATTATGATTTGGGGGATTTGAAACTCGGTTCCGATGTGGATGAGGTATTTAGCGTTTCTACTCCGTTGTCTTGAAAAATATAAAAGACACTACAGAAACTAATTTGCTCTTTTTCTTTTTCTTTCCATGCTAGAGCGTATTATATGAGATTCTCTCTAGTCTACGGTCTGCACTTACTGATGCTGCAAGTTCATCTTCTGCATTTCCAACAATATCTGAAACAAATTCAGTTACCGAACTTCTTTCGGAAGCAGCTCCACTGGCTGATGCAGTAGGTTGCCTTATCCCTCTGCCATGGCCAACGAAACTTCTTGAATTTGTTGCTGAATGTGAAAAGGTAAATTACTTATAATCAAGTTGCTGAATGTTGAATTAGTTTTTATTGTACAATACATAATCAATATTCCTTCTATGATACAGGAAAACAAGAAGCAATTATTTTGCCTAATTAGTGATTGTATCTATGAGTTCAACGCTTTTGGATCATGAAGGTGGTTACTATATGGGATTGTTTTGTTATCCTTTCTTATTTTTTTGGTGTTTTGTTTAGAGAATTTGATTGTATGTTTTTGGATTTGGATTGAAGTACTCATAGATGGGCATCTACAAATTTGGCTATGCAAACGCCCTCTTAATATTCTATATGTTATGATATTTGGAAACAATAGGATTTGGTAATTTAAAATGTTATTTGGTATTTGATGGATCATAATATATATGCAATGAGTAACTTAAAGCGTTATTTGTGTTGAATTGAATATAGTTATTTTATATTTACACCAAAAAAAATGATTGTGTAAGAAAAAATATTGTACTGTACTTATTAAAAATATTGTACCAAATATGTACCATTTATTAGCACTTTATTTGAAAGCGCTATCAAACATATGTTATATATTAGCGCTTTTTGTTTAGAGTGCTATAAAAAAACAAACAAAAAACATGCAAAATACTGACTTTGATAGCACTTTAATTAAAACGCTATTATAAATTGGTACTTTAATAGCGCTTTTAAAGTGCTATTAAATAAGAAATATTTACAATAGTGGCGCGGTTAATAGCACTTTTAAGCGCTATCAAAAACAAAAAAAAAACGCTATTAAATAGCTTATTTGGCGTAGTGAATAAATAAAAATATAAAAAAAAAATATATTTTTGAGTGCATTTAGCGTCAGTTTGGAAAGCGGATTGATCAATATTTTTTCATTCGATTGACAACTCAACTGATATAATAGATGATAAACAGAGAAATAAAATAAATAAAAGATACTAAGACGCATTTGTTGAGATTCAAAGACGTTTTTCCTAAATATTTGTTTCCTCAATTATTAGCTCAATAAAGATAATAAATCATAAAAAAATTATATTAAAATAAAACATGCTAAAATGTGTTACTGAAATTCGAAGGCATGTCTATGTATACTTTTCCATATGATTGACAGTTCAACATTGGTAATAAGTCATAATATATAAAAAATTAAAAATTGTTTAAATGCAATAGCTGAAATTTAAAACATGTCGCTTAAATACTTTTCCTTCAATTGTCAGCTCAATAGAGGAAATAAGTGATATTTTAAAATTAAAATGTGATGCACTTGTGATTTAACCTCATTTATTCGTTGAAAAAGATGATATAATTTTCATAAAATATATTATTTATAATAGTGATTTATGCATTGATGACTTGATAATTTTTTGAATTTGAAATCCTCATCATTATAAATTTTTAGACAACATTATTTAAAAGAATATATTGTGGAATGAAAAAAAAAAGGATCGGGACCTTTCTGATAAATCTGTTTCCATGTAGGTTTTTTATGGACATTCATGGTTGAGTTATAGGAGTTTCCCCAAACACTTCATTGTAGAAGGATTATCCTTCACTTTAATGACCTTTAGACACGATAAATAGCCTCTTATATAAAGCATTCAGAGGAGCTCGAAGGTTGCAGTGTTGTTATGAATCTGAAGCTGCCAATGCGTTATTTCTCCTGTTGTGGATCGATAGGTGTTGAATTGATTTTTTAAGAAGGTAGTGGAAACCACGATTTGAAGTTATTGGAGACTTGAATTTGTGCTTTACAATATTACTTAAAACAGAGGAGATAGAAAAAACATATCATAATAGTATGTGACTGCTCGATATCCAATGCTTTTAAGATATTCTTGCGTTACTAACTCCCTTTTGTCAATTATTTCGTCTAGGTTCACTAACTTTTCTATTTAAATACTATCCCCTATTTTTTATGAGTAGAAAATTATGTTACAATAATTCAAAGAGTATATTATAGTTCCATGGTGAGTTGGAGATTGATGCGCTCTTTTTAATTTTCAAATTTCTTCACACTTGTTTTATAATTTCCCTCTTATTGTGTTTTCATATTTTATATTGTTTACCTATAAAATTTATTTTAAATACTACAAAGAAAGTTAAAATACTAAAATTTATTTACCAATAAGTTAAAATAAAAGACAATACAGTTAAACTAAAACAAACAAAGTAGAAATATTGTAAATTAATGTGCTCAATTATAGCGAAGTATGTTATAGTTTTAAATATGTGGTGACGGCCCCGACACGGACTCTAACAAAGTCAATTTTATATCAGTTAGTTAGGATGACGCTAAACAAAATATCTATTTAATTTTAATTTTTAATGAGATTCTAATGTTAGTGACGACTTTGACAGAAGCTAAATAAAAGTTAATATTGAAAGAAATATTTTTTTATTAGGGTATGCTATTATTAACCTCACTTTTTTTCTATTTTTAAAATTTATTAATGAATTTAGTAAAGTCTGTTAAGCTGACAATAAATTTAACAAGGAAATTAAAATTAGTAGGGTTTGCCTATACAAAAACTAAATATAAATTACACAATATTAAAAACCTAATTCATTACTAACTGATAGAATTCAAACCAAGAATTGCATTTTTTTCTCACCCAAAAATTTCCGTTTTCCACTTCATTTTTTTACCAAAACCCTAAAAAACTTGTAACTCACGTTTCTTCCATTCTGTCATGAAAAATAAGACATTTTGTACATTCACTGCATTAATTACTCGAAGTAGATCCATCATTACGCAACTAACTAGCAAAGTTTTGTTCCATCCTTTACTGAAATATGTTTTTTGCTGGATTTCCTCCATGAAAATCTTTTCATTATGCTTCCTTTGTTTTTTTTTCTTGTTGTAGTTTGGTCAGCAACTCTTGCTTGCTTTGAATTTTCTTATTCCTTTGTTAAATCTTCAGTTGTATATTTATGAAGAAAAAAATTGAAAATATTATTTTTAAAGGAAGACTATCAAAATAATTTTTTTTAAAGTTTTATTTTAGGTATTTTATATTTAATATTATAATAAAATAACGTTTATAATATAACTATTTTATAATTATGTGATCTTTAATAATGAAAATTAAAGTTACTGGATGTAAAAATTTAATAATGCAAACAATTATTATTTTTACAATCAATAACAATCAGACCTACAACGGGTCAAATATGTATTTTTTTTCCTTCTATCCATGTTGTGGTGGAAAACAGGGACAAGACAATGTGTGTCTATCATCTTCTTTATCTTATTACCTTTGTATTCAACTTTAGCAATTCTGTTTTAACCCAAACCCAAAAAAATAAAAAATAAATTAAATGACATCAAAGTTTCAGTGTCTTATTTGAACATTAACAATTTAAGAGCAAATGTCTTTGAAAATGACATGATTCGAATAAGTGATAGAAACAACATTAAGGAAAATAGTCAGTACTAAATATTTTTTGAACATCGATAGAATTTACAAACAAAATTATTCCTTGTTAGTTATGAAATCAGAGACGAAATTTTGAAGATAGAGATTAAAGTTAAATTAGGCTAAATAGTGATGATATATAGATAAGTTGTTATTACCCGGTCTTAGATAGTTCTTACTTCTACGTAAGTTCAATTATAATTACTTAACATATCACTAAATTGTACCGAGTCGGTTGATTAACTTCTAACACTAACATTAATTTCATTAATTATTATAATTTTACTTTTCTACACTTTTACATTAATGCAATTTATTTTATGCAATTTATCTTTCTTGTCATTTATTATTCAAATCATTTACATTCATGTCATTTTTTTTTCCTTATCTTTTGCTCTTATTTTGTTTGCTTTCCTCAAAATGCCAAAAATATTAATAAATACAAAAACCTTTAAAAACTTAATCTTGACCTTTGGATTTAATGATACTATCATATATTTGGAGTTTGGACTATTGAACTTAGATCTAGGCTTTCCTTCCTATGCTTTTGATGTTTGTATGAGAGACCTTGGAATTCATCTGTACCATTGATCATCAAACTCAACTTGACTTTGAACTTTGATTATTTTCATCTAGATCATCGGGTTTTCATCTGTGTTTGCTTGTGGCTTAATTCATTCTAAAATTTTTAAAATCTTCTCTCTTTTTCAAAACCTTCTTGTTTCTAACCTCAAACAACTTTAAAAATAAATTTTGACTTTCTCTAGAGATTTTAAAAACCTTTTCTCAATAAATGTTAAAACACATAAACATATCAAAACTCGTCATTCTCATTGGAAATGCCATTCTCTACAACAACTCCTAAGATTTGGAAAATAGAAAAATTAATTTTGTAGCATTTAATAGAAAACAAATTTTATATTTTGTTGCGGTGGTGTATATTTTTTTTCCAAATCATATGCAATAGGTGCATGTTGTTGTTCTATATAACAAAGAGAACAATTCTTTTAACAAACATTTTAAAACTGTTCTCATATAATTTTAAACTTTTTTAATAATTTTTTTTATCATTTGATATCGTTTCCTTTAGCTGGTTAAAATACAAAAAAATTGAACCAACGCAGACCCAAAAAACACCTGAAAAAGTAAAAACACGTGACATAAATTGATTTCTTAAAATCTGGAAATCAATTTTCTCTTTGATAAATGGAAATTCAAAATTGAACTAATTGTAGAAATCGATTTCCATAATCTCTGAAATCAATTTCCACTAATAGAAAAAACACTTGTTAAGTCGGTTAAAAATGACTTTTTAAGACGGCTCCGATCCTGACCTAATAATTGTCGACATAAGAATTTCATACTTAAGTCAGATTTGTACCTGACTATAGAAAATGTATTAGGTCAGTTAAATAGTATCTGACTTAAGAAGATTATTTTTAAATCGGATATACTTAACCGACCTAACAAGTTGGGTTTTTTTTGCAAAAACATTTTTTTGATTTATATATAAATATATTCTTAAGACGGCTCCGAACCTGACATAATTATTCTTGACATAAGAATTTTATACTTCTTATGTCAGATTTGTAACTAACTTTAGAAAATGTATTAGGTCAGTTAAACATTATATGACTTAAGAAGATTCTTTTAAATCAGATATATTTAACCGACCTACCAAGTTGGGTTTTTTTTGCAAAAACATTTTTTTGGTATATATGTATATACTTTTTTAAGAATCAATTATCAATAAAAAATTCAAAGGTCTTTCTAGTTAGAGATGGAATTTGAGATGGATTATTGTAATGTTTAACACAAGCCAGGTGTAGTAAACAATCTATTAATCTCAACTGAAAAAATGGCGTGAAAGAGTTATAAAGGAGAAACACCTAATGAGATGTGTGATCTCTCACAGTTATCATGCTCTCAATATGCTGTAGTAAAGTAGATTTAAAGAGAATTTTAATGGAGTTAACTGAACTCACACTTTTATTAATAGAGATCTAAAATACATTTGGCCTCAACGAAACTATTTTTTATACTATTTCACATCCTAAATAGAAGCACTGCAATAAAACCCAGTGCCTCTGGGACCATCATCATAATACATACATTATTTCAATATGTAAGAAGTTGTAACTAATCCATGACTTAAGCGACTGTAAATTAAATTCTATGGTCATGTTTCCTCAAATCTAATTTTGAACAAAAGTTTCCTTCTACCCTTGTACTTGTTGATCCTGCTAAACACCATCAATCTAGCACCTACAGAGACAAAACCAATAGCAACCATTCAACAACATATTTCTAAAACCTTTTCATTTGTGGTTCAACACTTAACTGTTAGAAAGGAAGCAAATACTTTTATAATTTGTTATAAAATAGAATACAATCTTGATCTTTATATAGACTCAAGGACTTCTACTATTTTAGGAAAGTAAATGATATTAGTAAATACTATTATAACCCACTATCTCTTAACCTTCCAATTACAATAGAATTTTAATCTTCCCACTAACTTATTAATAGAAATCCATTATTTATAACATTAAAGTTTATTCAACAAAACTCCTCTGTAAACTTAAATGTTTCTTCTATTCATCATGCCTATCAATTTCATGTCTTTATCGAAAATTTCTTTCGATAATGGTTTTGTGAAAAAATCTGCTGCTTGATCCTTGCTTGCTACATGCCTCAATTCGACACTTTCTTCCTTCACATATTCTCGAATAAAGTGGAAGCGAATATCAATATGTTTGCTTCTTTCATAGTTTACTAGATTCATTTCCAACTCGATTATTGATTTGTTGTTCACTTGTACTACAGTTGCACTTTCCTGTTTTAGCTCCATTTTGCTCATCAATCTTCTAAGCCATACTGCATGACAAACACAACAAGATGCTGCCACATATTCAGCTTCACGTGTCGAAAGTGTTACTATCGGTTGCTTTTTAGAAATCCAAGTAAATGGGGTGTTTCCCATGAGGAACATATATCCAGAAGGGTTTTTTTGATCGTCTATATCTCTGAACCAATCACTGTCAGAGTAACCAACTAACTTGTAGTCTTCTGTTCTTAAATAGAACATTCCAAATGACATTGTTCCTTGGATGTACCTTAGGATTCATTTCAATGACTTCCAATGTGAATGTACTGGCTCCTCCACGATTCGACTTACAATTCCGACACTTAATGAAATGTCCGACTTTGTACATGCGAGATATCGAAGACTACCTACCAAGCTTCAATATTTCCTTATTTCGACACATTCTCCTCCATCAAATTTCGACAATTTTGCACCTGGTTCCATTGGTGTCGAAGTTGGATTATAGTTTTTCATCTTATATTTTTTCAAGATTTCTTGTGCATATTTTTCCTGTCAAATAAAGATTCTAGTTTCTTCATTTTGAACCTCCAGACCAAGAAAAAATCTCAACAGACCTAAGTCTGTCATTTCGAATTCGCGTGTCATGGTGCTCTTGAATTCTTCTATCATCTGATCATTACTACCTAGAAAAATAAGGTCATCGACATAGAGAGAAACAAGTAATACATTACTTCCTTTTTTTCTTCACATAGAGGGCATGTTCATACGAACATTGCTCGAACCCATTCTCCTTGAAATATGTGTCGATGTGTGTGTTCCATGCCCACGGTGCTTGCTTCAGCCCATTGTTTCCAGTGATTTCTGGTAAACAACCGCTAGTCTTCCAAACTATCGAATAAACTTACTGACTGTTATTCAATTTCTCTGGTAACTCGCAGGATCGACTAGATTGATCCTAGGACTTGTTGGTCATTAGGGTAACTCTCACGATCGAACAGGTATTCATGGTTGGTATTTAGAGTGTTGTGTAGGTGTTTGACGTATTTCGATTTCTCTCTTAAAGATCTAAAGGTGTAATCAAAATATATGTGCGCGAAACTAAATTGCATGAATAAGTGTTAATTGTAAAGACATGTAAAACTGCATAAAAGATAAGTAAATGGCTTCGAAACGTAAAATAAAACAGTTAATGTAGAAGATTCGAAATGCGAAGAAAGCGTTTAATGCAAGAAATCTGTAAAATGACTTTAAGTAAAAATAGGTGTTCGAAGGATAAAACTGGAAGATAAAGGCATGAAAAGTATGACAGTTTTCTGAAATGTAAAGTGTTTGAAATGAAAAGAAAGCATTTAAATGTAAGGCGTCAATGAAAAGATTTCGAATAAAAAGACTTTAAATGAGAAAACTTGTAAATGGTATTTGACAGAAAGATAAAGGAAAGTACAGGAAATGATAAAGGGTTTTCATTAAATCATAAACATGTGGTGCTATCATACGTACATTGCTCTTGCATTCGTTTCCCTAGCCATGTGGTAATTTGAATGTTTACTGAGTATTTAGTACAATAGATATGACACACGAAATCCTAATGCTAAGACTTCTATTTATACTACTTCGACCATAACGGTCTTGCTATAAGATTATGCCACGTTCAGAACATGCAGAACAATGCCTCTCTCTTGTTCCCACGTGTCTCCAAATGCTCCAACACATAAATTTCAAACTTCGAATGTCCCGCTTGCATTTGAATTTCAAATGTTTTGGTACTTCTCCGCTTCGAACGCACTTCTCAGACACAGCCTTGTTGTCATTTCGAGACTTCTTTAGATATGTTCCCATAATTGCCACTCGAAGCTCCAAGCTTTGATATGCTCATTCGAAACACTGCTTCTGCTATTTCGAAACATGACGCTTTGTTTCATTTCAATCGAAACGTTCAATTCACTTGGCTTCTAATAATATTATCAAAATCTTCAGCCAACAAAATGCCCCTTTAAAATATGTATTTCGATTTCTTTGAGAAATACTTATTTTAAACATTTACACAAGATTTTGATGCGACCTTCGAATCATCGTAACATTTAATGCATTTGACTCCAGTCACGTCAATAATAACACTTTTTGGATTCCTTAACCGCCTGGAGCCACTTCACAGTATGGTGCAGTTATAAAAACAATGATTATATTTAATCACGCTTACTACCAATGTTAACTTTACGCCACCTCTTCATCACACCAACCCATGATTTCCACGTATCACATCCTTATTCAGTGGATGCTTAAACTTCCACATTATAAAAACCATCAACTTAGTCTTTTTCTTTTCTTTCCATATTCTGAATCTTTTATCTTTCTTTTCTCACCGAAAACCCTAAGCTCCCCACATTCTTCCAACAATGTCTTCTTCTACTTCATCCCAACTCAAAAAGGTTTCCAAGAAGAAAGGAAAGACCGCAGGAACTACCATGGAAAGTAAGGTTGTCACTCACCAAGGTCAATCTGTTCTGGTTCCCCAGATGATTTCAAAGGAAAAAGAAATACTTTATGCATCCCAGGTACTTATTCCTACCATCGCTGCTGGTAAGAGGTTAGCTTTAATGGGCCCTCTTACGGTTTTTGAAAATTTTAAAAGATACCAGGAAAATTTTCCCAGTTTGCTATAGTTTCAAACCCCTGTTTAACAAAATGGACGCCCCTAAGGCAACAGAATCTTCTGGTTCAAACACCATAGAAAATCCATCCGTACCTCCTAAGGACCCTTTTGTATTAGACTATATAAAGAGTAATTTCAAACCGTTCCGATCTTGCCCTACCTCCGACACTGCTTACCAAAACTGGTTCAATAAGGTAGAAGCTAATAAATCCCAGCAATGGGAAGAATTAGGTATCTACAATTTGATTAAGCTGTCGAAGCCTGGTTTCACTTACAGCCACCCTTTATTATTCGCGTCCCTCTATTTCTGGGACAGTACTTATAATACTTTCCATCTCCCTGGTGGAATGATTACCCCTACCTTCTTTGACATAGCGACCATCACTGGGCTATCACCAGTAGGAGAAACATATATCCCTGATAACGAAGAACATTCGAGTATAATCGACTTCGAAGTCAAACTAGCAAGTTTTTCCAAGTTTATCAGTCACTACCATGCTGAGGGAGACAGTGTGTCTGATGTAGAACACATTGCTTTCCTTACCCTATGGCTGTCAAGATACGTCTTCTGCAGTAGATCCCTACAGGTAGCCAGTAGGTTTATTCCTCTAGCTAGGGATTTACATGAGAATCGAAGAGTGTGCTTAAGTGAACTGCTCTTAGTTGACCTTTATGAAAGCCTAAGGTCAGCTGTTTCGAGCCTAAAATCTCATACCTCCAAGAATATCCTGTTGGCTGGCCCTTTTTGGTTACTTCAGCTATGGCTAAATGCCATGTTCGAACCCTCCTTGTCAACTGCCAACACCATTGATGAACAAGACCCTGAGATAACTGATAGAATAGTCGAAGGCACTAGGCTGCGAAGATTAACTCCAAATGACGACAAAGACGACTTCAAAGTCCTATTCTCGAAGTACATCATGATATTCTCTAAGAGGCATAAGTTCGAAGAGACCATGGCGCCTTTTGCTTCGAGGGCTCATGGACCTTCCTGGTTCACCATGGCTCTCTCAGAAGCTGTCAAGAGCAAGGAGATTCAGGATGTATGGAGAGCCTTTTTGCTACCTAGACTCATTTCTTCAAGAATAACTCCTGCCAAGAATCAAATTTTCCTTTTCGCTTACCAGCCAAATTTTGTTTCGAGACAGTTTGGCTTGTGCCAACTAATTCCTGAACCCTTATTTCAAACTGAGAATGCCATTACCTCTGGGCGAACTTTCAAGGCACGGGAAGCCAAATTACAGCAAGAACAATACCAAGGCTTTGCCCAGTTTGAGCTAATAACCTTTGAACCTACCCATCTTACAGCTAAGGGGTTCCTGGAATGGTGGACCAAGTTTTATCAAACTTATATGTTCGATACTCTTACAATTCAGCAGAAACTAATTGATGCCTTCGATGTGCAGGTACAAGCCAAGAAAGGTATGTTTACTCATGCCAAAGAGATTAAAGCTTTTCAAAATTATTTTGAAACTACTTATGACCCCACGCGCTTGGACTCCACTGTGCATCAAGCGGCTGAGACCTTGAAGGAAAAGTTCAAACAAAAAGTTTCTAAGTTAAAACTTCCTTCAGGGTTGTCACCTGAGGATAGGTATAGGTTGGCATTCGAAATGCATCCACCTAAATTCCCTAGATTACCTACCTCAGAACTGGCTCTGGCTTGGTTTCCCCCATACCCTTGGTGGTTCACTTGCAAAGAGATGTTCAAACATCTTCAAAAGAAACCAAAGCCATCTGAGACTGTGACATGGGCTCGACACTGGCTCCACGATTTCCCAGGACACCTTCGTTACGACCTTTCTGCCATGTCGATTAAATCTGATCAAGGCACAGGTGCGAATGCTTGGGAAAATCCCAAACGTTTTTCATTTTCCATATCTTTAACCTCTGCTTTAATTGTTTCGATTTTCAGCCATCAGGATAAAGACAGCCGCTTCGAAGTCGAAAGAAGGGAGTGCCTCTCACGCCTCTATCGAAACCACTGACAATGTGACTCCATCCGAAACAACAACCATTGCTGCAACAACAACAACAACAATACCAACAACAACCAGTGTTCCAACTCCAACGGTAATCACTTAGCCTTGATGTTTCGAATTCACTAATGTTTTATGGTTTGCATCTAACTCTTTGTTTAAATCTTTTCAGACCAACAAACTTCCTCCTACTACTCCCAAGAAGCGAAAATCAAACACCACTGGGGAAGACCCCAAGGCTGGAGGAAACTTACCAACTGCTTCGAAGAAGAAGCAGAAGAAGGATATTTCGAAAAGTACCGTTCCAACTAGTGTCTCTGGACTTGATTCCAGGGATGCTGCTCCCTCACCCAAATCCAAAATTCCACCTTCGACCTCCAACGTAATGTTGGAACGCATAGCTAGCAACCTCTCCTCCGAGAGTCCACAGGTAAATTGAACTTTAAATCTCTTTGAAAATAATAATTTCTTATTATCTTAGTGCATGCTTTTAACATTCTTTTGCTTCTTGCAGAACATCTTAAATCCAGCTTCCACTACTTCGACCTCACCATCAAAAGCTGCTGCTCCACTCAACTCCTCTCCTCAAGGAGATTCCAGTAACCTTGTACAGAACAAAGGTTCCTCCAATATGGCGGTTCTGGCTGGAACTTCTGAACAGCTGGATGATCAAAGTACCTCTCCTCCTCTGAAAGAGACAAACGAAACAACACTTCAAACATATGCAGAGGATTTGCAAAGAGCTTCTCTTCAAAAGTCCCCTCTTGAAACCCTTCAAGAGGACCCAAAGGACACTCAAACTGAAGGAGAGAAAGCTGACTCTGGCCAAAGAGACGAAGAATCTGCAGAAGAAGAGTCTGAGGAGGAGGATGCCAATGATGGTTCGACTGCTGGGGCAGAGTCCAATGCAGATAGCAGCGAAAAAGAAGACATCGAAGTGGTGGAGTTGGATGACGAAGAAGAAGATAATGAGCACGAAACGAACGAAGGGGATGGCGACACAACCAACAAACCCATGGAGGTTGAAATGGACGTGACTCCCCTACGTGTGGAACTCCCTCAACCGTCTTTGTCTCGAATGACTGAAGAGGAGCTTGCACTCCTGAGACGAAATGACCCTATTGGGTACATGAAGGCGAAGCTGGCTCAAAGGGACGTTCCACTCGCTAGGGCTGGCACAAGTTCGACTAGCTATCCTCTTCCCACAGATGAAAGAATTGTACTTCTCAACAAGATCAGGAAAACAATTCTCAATGTGGATATATTCGAAGTGCTCAAACAAGATAGCACTGCTTGCTATACAATGAAGGAGTTGCTTACAAAAGTCAACCTTGGCACCTGCTCCTTGCCAGTTAGTACTATCTTGTTTGATCTTCAATCTTTGTTGGACAACGTAACTGGTTACCTTCTCCAAGATGAATCTGCTGCCAGAAAGGTTCAAGAAAAGCGCACTGCAATGGATGCTGCTTATGAACAAGCTTCGAAACTCTCTCAAGAAGCTGAGGATCAAGCTATGCATCTAAAGCAAGCGAAAACTAATTATGAGGCTCGAGCTGAGTCCATCCTTCTCTGGGAAAGGCAGATCCAAGAACTTCAACAGAAGGTTAAAGAGGCTAAAGAACAACAAATAGCCTTCGAAACCAATACTGCTGGTAACCAATTCGAAGAGCTTCTCAACCAGGGGCTTGCAGAAATGGAAACTGCAGAACAACTCAAGGGAGAAGTGGCAACCTTGGAAGGAGCCAGGCGTTTCGCTCAACAGAGACTTGAATCTTTTCGAAGTACCTTCAACAGACTGAAGAATAATTCTTATTTCTGAATTTCAGTGTTTATTTGATTACAATTTGGTTTTTTATATGTAATATTCAAACAACGCCATTTTGGCATCTCAACTTGCCATTTTGGCATTTTTATAATATTTTGGTTATGTTGTTACTATTCGAATCTCCTGCAGGCGTGGCTTATATTTCTTTAAATATTTCCCATTAACCTTTAGGATACGTTTATCATTCGTCAATTCTTCGATTTCATATGCATTGTTTGAGAATACTTTTAATATTCGAAAAGGTCCTTCCCAATGAGGTGACCATTTACCTAATGCTCTATTTTTCTTGTCCATGGGCAATATGACTTTCCAGACTAAGTCATTAATAATGAATGCTTTTTTCTTCACCCTTTTGTTATATGTTCTGGCCACTCTTTCTTTTTGTCTCATCAAAATTTCCAATGCACGTAATCTAACTTCGTCCAACTCAACTAATTCATTCATCATCATCTCCCAATATAATGCAGCTGGGATTTCGTTTTGTCTTTGAATTCGAACTGATTGTAGATGAATTTCTACTGGCAATACTGCATCATGACCAAATGTGAGTTGGAAAGGCGTAGTGTTAGTAGCTTCCTTAGGAGATGTTCTACAGGCCCATAGTATTTGGTCCAAAGTTTTGTGCCAGTTTCTTGGCTTTTTACCAATATGTTTCTTGATTAACCCTATTATTACTTTATTGGCTGCTTCGACTTGACCATTTGCTTGAGCATAATATGGCGTTGATGTTAGTAATCTAAACCCCATTTCTTGGGCAAATTCTTGCATCTTTCTACCAGTAAACACAAAGCCTTGGTCTGTGGTTATGCTCTCTGGCAATCCGAACCTATAGATAATGTGCTTCTATATAAACTCAATAATAGCCTCTTGATCAGCAACTATTAATGGTATAGCTTCGATCCACTTGGTAAAATAATCTATTCCTACCAAGATATATTTCTGTCCTTTAGACGAAGCAGGATTTATTTCTCCTATCAAATCCAATGCCCATCCTCTAAATGGCCATGGTTTGATGATCAAATGTAACTCACTTGTCGGGGCATGTTGAATCCCTGCATGTTTCTGACATTCCTCACATCCTTTAGCAAAGTCTATGCAATCTTTGAGCATGCTAGGCCAATACAAGCCGTATTGAAATAACAGCCATTTCATTTTATGGCCTGCTTGATGTGCCCCACATGCCCCATTGTGAACTTCTGACAATGCTAAGTATGCCTCACTTTCTCCTAGGCATTTCAATAATATGCCCTCTTGGGTCTTCTTGAACAATTCGTTCCCCATGAGGAGATATGATAATGCTCTGTATTTTGTCTTTCTATCCACATTCAGAGTTGGGTTTGCTAAATAACTCACCAGTGGACTTCGCCAATCTGCGTCTGATAAAGTGTTTATGGCTAATATTTCGAATCCCTGTTTCTCAGCATATCCCAATTTCATATTTTCTAGATCTGATGGTGTGAATCTAGTAGCCATAACTCTACCCCTTAATTCAACTAAATCCTTAAAGTTCCTGGTAGAAACTTTGTAACCCGAAGCCAACTGTGCTAAGTCATTTGCTCCTTGGTTCTCTATTCTTGGTATGTGTTGAATATCCATGTTCAGGAGGGTTGATCACCGCAATCAGGTTCATCCTTAACATGTGCTGCAAAGCTCGTGACCATGGCATGTTGATGTTGGTGAATTGTCTCTTAGGCTCGTCCGACCTGTTCTAATCAACCCGCTGTTCTTGGCGAGGTCGTTGTTGGACCTGTGAAGTAGTAGCAACTCGGAGAGGTCTATTCATTGGGCCCGACCTTTGCCCTCTTGGAAGCTGTTCCATGACCTGGTCCCTGATTTGGGCTGGTTGCTTCATGCCTTGAGGAAGCTGACTGACCATGGCCCTCAGCTCTCCTTGCTCTTGAGCTAAACCTTGAATGAGGGCCCTTTGCCCCAGCATCTGGGTTTTCAATGTGTCCACCTCAGCTTGTAGACGTTTCAGCTGTTCGTCCTTGTCATCTTCAGGACTCTTTCTGATCAGATACCCCATGAGGAGTGTCCTCAACTCTTCCTGCCCCTTGGATAGGCTTAGGAAGATCTCCTTGAACTGAGTCTCTTGAGTGTGAAGGTCCTGGTTATCTTGTTGGGAAGCCATTGCTGAAATAAACAGCGGGAAAGGTAAGTGACCTGCAACAAGGGTACCTGTCATGCAATGATGTGTATGACATGCATGTAATGTTTTCAAGGACCTCGCGGGATAAACAAGAAGATTTGTTAGAACTTGGGTCCGATAGTTTGATTGAAGGAACTGCATGTTGTTGAGAGTCCTTCTTCAAAGGGTCAAAGGCTCACCATATCCAGTGGGTCATAGCCCCTGACTTAAGTCATCATGTCTGGTTTTGATTTCCAAACAACCTTGGTTAAGGGACCCTTCTTCAAGAGTCAGAGCTCACCATATCCAGTGGGTCATAGCCTCTGACAACTTTGGCTAGAGGAAAATAAATCCTCTTTGCCCCTTGCTAAATGTTTGATTTATCATGACCTGCATCACAAGCCCTTGAGATCCTTGAAATGGGTTAAGATGTATGCAATGGTATGATGTTATGTTATGCATGGGGTAATGTAAATAACCCTGTTATGAGTCCCAATTAAGGACTGCAAACCAAAACCTGCAAGAAACTCAAGTAAAACCTGTCATGAGTCCCAATTAAGGACTAAAACAAAACCTGCAAGAAACTCGGTAAACCTTGTTATGAGTCCTAATTAAGGACTATAAACAAAACCTGCAAGTAGTTCATGTGTCAGTTAACAAGCATGCAAGTAGGCAAGTACAAAGGCACACAAGTCACACAAGAGAAACCCTTAGAGTTTAGGCCAGCATGAGGTCTAGGTATTACCCTCTTTCAGTTTGTTGGTTCATACCTGTCCTATTAAAGTAACCGGGTTCTTAGAGGATCCCAATATCATTGACTACCCTCAATCGGTCATAACTCCAGCATCGCAATCTTTTCTTACGGCCAGAACCATCACGAGAGTTTAGCCTCAATGGGCGTAGCATACTGCTACTGTTCTAATGGCCAAGTTGTGTCAATTAAGGTTCTAAGGTTGTTGGTGCTTAATGACTCCTCAGAAGACCCATATTCTCCTCGTTGCAACACAAGGGATATCGGTACAGACCAAGGTGCCACACCAACGTAGCCACTGTTTCACCCGTGTCGGTCTACGCCGGACAGGTCCCTCACAGCTTATGCTACCTAAACAGGGTATCCCCAGATCCGGGTTAGGATCTATGTAACTCCTATGCAACCCACAAATTTAAAGCAGACAAGTCAATACAATTGAAAACACAAGTGATCTTAGTCCTAAGGTACACCTCACTTTATAACATATCCCCAGCAGAGTCGCCAGTTCTGTGATCGGTGGATCTGGAACTGACTGTTTAACGCTGGTTCGCGAAATGTCGCGGAAGCAAGAGTCGCCACCGTCTTTTATTTTCTCCAAATGGAAAGGACAAAAGCACAGAAAAATTCCTTAAAGAGATTGCTCTCGGTTCGGGAGGTAGATTATAGAAAGGGAAGTTGTTAGCACCCTTTCTATCCATGGTTATCCATGGGCTCTTAGATACTTGCTCATTTGTGTTTTCAAAAATGGTTTGTTTGCTTTTCAATGTGGGTTTAAAAAGTTTCTTTGAAAATTTCAGTTCGACTCTTGTATCGGTCCTCAAGAGTGTTTGAAAAATTGCTTTCGAAAGCTTTTGAAAAGGTGTCGGTGTGAAAAGTATTTTTGATTTGTTTTGAAATTAGAGCAAGTATCTAGAGTCGTCTACCTACCCTAAGGAATTCGTCTGTGTAAATGTCCTTTAAAGTAGTGCCATCCCACCATTGAGAGGTAGGTAGCACCACCGTTGGAGGTGTTCGGGTCAATTCGAAGGTTCGGGACGTGGTGATCACCGGAGCAATAGGAAGACACCTTAGAAGCTACCCTCATGCCAGGTTCCCGGATCATGAGGACTTACTAAGACATCCTCTACTCGACGATCACCTTTCGAGGCAAGGCAACAGTGAGGCGTACCCTAGGGGTGGTGTGTGATTTGTGTGTTGTTTCATTTATTTTTGTCTTGTCATGTCATGGGTGATCTACGCTTTTGTTTTTATTTTTGTCATTCATTCTTGCATGCATTTATTAACGGTTAAAAAGATGCGGAAATTAAAAGTTCTAAACTATTACAAAGGCGCGGGTCCACATCGCCAAATTTAATCCAGGACCCGATTTGACAGAAAATAAAGAAGTGCGAGAAATTAAATTTACACGGCTTTGGGAGAATTACATAAATATTTAAAAGAAGGAAATAAATAAAATGCGCAAAGAGAATAAAAAAATCGCAAGCGAGGGCGTTGGACCCTTTTTAATGAAATTAAATTATGATTATTAAATTAATGAAATTAAAAAGAAAAAGAAATTATTTTTTTGAGTTTTTTGTATTTATGGTTTTTTATGAGAATTTAATGAAATTTAAACCTAATTCTAGCTATTTTTTAATTTATTAAGAAATATGAAAATTACCTAAAATTAGACCTAATTAATTAATGCAATTTGATTTATAAAAAAAGTAATATTAAATAATTAATTATGGTGAGGAAAAAAAAAAGATAAAAGAAAAAGTAATTATAATAATTAACCTAATTCTACAAGTTTTTAATTTATTAAGAAAAGATATTAAAATTAACCCTAAATTTAAATCTAATTAATTAGTGAGATTTATTTACAAAAATATTAATTAAATAAATATTATTTTTTATGACTTTTCTGTTTTTTACTATTTTTTATATTTTATGAAAATAAGTTAAATTAAAGGAATTAATTAAAAAAGAAATAATTGAAATAAATAAAATAAGGAAAAGAAAGAAAACACAATACCTTGGGGGGTTTCTGTCCCCAACTGGAGGTAAAACCCTAGCAATTCTGGCCCATTAAGCCCTGGCCCTATTGACTTTTTTGGCTAGCGTGTAGGTGCGTTGACTGCAGCATATCATAGGCCTCAGATCTTGGCCCTTGGATGGAGATTGTGGGACGTGTGGCACGTTTGAGTGGGGAGCGTATGGTGATCTTCAGGGCATGAGCTACATGAGAACATAATTAGGAGAAAAATATAAGGGAAAGGGAGGGGGACCTGGGATTCGAACCCAGGTCCCAGGGATTACCATACACATGCCTTGCCAACTGCTCCAACTACGCTTTTTGTTTATAATGTAACTAATAAATAATATGAAATAAAACAAGAATTAGTGGACAGATTAGCGCGAAAATTCAAATACTCCAATCGTTGCCTTACACATCACCGTCTTCTTCCTCGTTTTGTTTTTTTTCTGAAACATAAAAAGGTTAGCGGGGGTTTTAAACCCCCCCAAAATGTGCACTTTTCAATAATAGCGAATAGGCGATGGTGCCATATAAATTAGGCGCGAGTGTTGCATTAAAATCGTCCAAGCATGTTGATTTCAACCATGGCATTGAGGTTCTCTAATTTTACAGTATTTAGAAACGCCTAATTTGAAAGTCATGTAACCCTAGCGTCCTTTAATGGTGATTCTTCATACAACGCGTAAAAACTCAATTAAAGCACACAGTTAGCTTTAGAATCAATCAATGAGTACAAATCAAGAATCAAAATGCATGGATATGGCCTGAATAATAAAACACGATTATGCAAAAAGAAGAACACAGTCTGACTTATAATTACCAATTCTTGATGTTTCAAGCTATGATTTTGATCCAGGCACCTTCCTTGATGTCTCAGCAAGACAGTGGAACAATTATTTTGGCTTGAATCGCACTAGAACCTAGTTTTCAGTTTTGGAATTTCTTGTCAAAAACTCAAACTTGGTTATGGATGTATGGCGCAGCTGCGTGGTCTCAACACTAGGGTTAGGTTTGCACTTGTATAGAGAACGAATTTGATCAATAATCCAAGCCCATAGCCTTGCTTTTAATGATTTTCAAGAATTGATTTTCAAGAATCTTTTCCAATATTTCTTCATGCATATTTGATACAAATCATGGCCAATCACTTTAATTCCTTCCATATCTGATCATGCACGAAATCTTGAGCTTATTCCATGCATAAAAAGATTTAAAAAGTTAGGTTTGGTATTTTTCATGTATTTTAATTAATTAAATGAATTTCTAGCAATTAAAAATTCAAATAAATAAATAAAAATGATAAAAAACTTCCCTTTGGTCCAAATGGTCGTGCACATGCTTTGGATGATGAATTGTGGAAGAAAAAGAGGCCCATTAGCATTTTTAAGACTTTTGAAGCAATGTTGACTTTTCAAAATGTCCAAAAATTTCCCAACTTCCACAAGGCATAACTTGCTCAAGTTTTAAGCTTTAGCTCATGTTCTTGGACATTTTGGAAAGGTCTTTGAGTCCTCTAACCAATGTCTTTGGTCCCATGTCATTTTGATTTGCCAATCTCAAGTTATGGCCTTTGACTTAAAGTCTCTTTTTGTTGACTTTTGAAAATGACCTATAATGATAACTTTTTGTGAGAGCATTTCTTGGACTTGAAGTATGAAGAGGAGTTGTAGGAAATGTCTTTCTCTTCAAAATGAGCTTTGTATGGAATTTTTCTGATAAACCATGTGGAAGTTATGCCTTGGTCAAGTTACAGTTGACTTTTTCAACTGTCCAAATATGGAAACTTTTGCATCTTGAGACTTTTTGAGCGAAGCTTTGAGAATCATGATCAAGCATTGATCAAATGATGTTTATGGCTTCAAAATGAGATGTTGACCAAAAATTTGAACTTTTGACTGTCAAATGACCATTTTGCCCCTACAGTTGACTGTAGTGCAATTAGGGTTTTTGACTGTGCAATTTTGTGCTGTAAGTCTTGAAACTTGGTATGAGGATGCTTGACCATGTTTATAGGCATGTGGGACTTGATTGGACCCTTGGAAACTCCATTTTCTTTATCGGAACCAAAACCCTAGTTTTGACTGTTAGGAGGCCCTTGAACTGTGCAACCCTTGGGGAGATTTTGAAGCTTTGACTTGGCAAACCTTGAAGAATATGGGAGGGCAAATTTTGGGGTACAACAGTTGCCCCTGTTCAATCTTCTTAGACCTGAGGATGCAGATTGGCTGACGTGCCTTTCGTAATCCGAAGGTGGAAGATGATTGAACACTAGAGTGCCCAGAAATTTGCGCTCACATAGTAGTGTGATGGGGGAATGGGCTTACAGATGCCATTTGGAGATTGATGGATAGGATGATGGGCTTATAGATGCCATGATAAGAGATGATGGAATGGTGGATGGGCTTATAGATGCCATCTGGATGTCGATCGCGTAAGAGATTCCTTAGCGAGAACTTGCGTACCTGCAAAAGAAAAATGAGTACCTGGCCCATTACAGGAGTTGGTCTTCAAATTCTTTGTGTTGATGTGTCCTGACTGGTTACAGGAGCTGGATCTGGAGCTTCAAAGGGTGATGAATGAACCAGGGATGGTTACTACCTCAACAGGAATGGTGAGAGAACCTTGGACGATTTCAGCCTCAACAGTAACGCTGAGAGAACCTTGGGCGACTTCAACCTCAACAGTAACGCTGAGAGAATCTGGGGACGATTACTACCTCCACAGTAACGGGGAGAGAACCATAGGCGACTTCAACCTCAACAGTAATCATTGAGAGAATCTTGGGCGACTTCAACCTCAACAGTAATCATTGAGAGAATCTTGGGCGACTTCAACCTCAACAGTAATCATTGAGAGAATCTTGGGCGACTTCAACCTCAACAGTAATCATTGAGAGAATCTTGGGAGACTTCAACCTCAACAGTAATCATTGAGAGAATCTTGGGCGACTTCAACCTCAACAGTAATCATTGAGAGAATCTTGGGCGACTTCAACCTCAACAGTAATCATTGAGAGAATCTTGGGCGACTTCAACCTCAACAGTAATCATTGAGAGAATCTTGGGCGACTTCAACCTCAACAGTAATCATTGAGAGAATCTTGGGCGACTTCAACCTCAACAGTAATCATTGAGAGAATCTTGGATAACTTCTACTTCAACAGTAACGCTAAGAGAATCTTGGGGCGATTACTACCTCCGCAGTAACGGGGAGAGAACCACAGGCGACTACAACCTCAACAGTATCATTGAGAGAATCTTGGGCAACTTCAACCTCAACAGTAATCATTGAGAGAATCTTGGGCGACTTCAACCTCAACAGTAATCATTGAGAGAATCTTGGATATCTTCTACTGAGTCTTTATCAGGAAAATCTGTTAGGGGTCGATTTAGCTGGACTAGAGAAGGCCTTGGACTGGATAAGAAACAGAAAAATCTTAGGGTCGATTTAGCTGAACCGGTCTAGGTCTTGAAATCTTCAACTGGATAAGAAACAGGGAGATCTTAGGGTCGATCTGACTGAACCAGAGAAGGCCTTGGACTGGATAAGAAACAGAAAAATCTTAGGTTCGATTTAACTGAACCGGTCTAGGTCTTGAAATGTCTTAAACTGGATAAGAAACAGGGAGATCTTAGGGTCGATCTGACTGAACCAGAGAAGGCCTTTGACTGGATAAGAAACAGAAAAATCTTAGGGTCGATTTAACTGAACCGGTCTAGGTCTTGAAATATAGTTGAGAACTTAATTGGATCTTTCCTGAAAGGTAAAGGTCAGTCATATGCAATGCATGATATGGATCAAGCAATGATGTTCTCAATATAAATGAGATTTGTAAGATATGATGCGTATATGCATGCTATAATGTATGGAAGTGCGATGTTTATGAATGTATGTTTGTCGTCTTAGGAAAGTAAATCCTTGACGGGTGCCGGGGAGTCACTCCTGGGCTGATGTTTGAAGAATAGATCTTTATCTCCGCTGGGGATGATAGTTGCAAGAATACCGGTAGGAGAAGATGACTCTGTTGGGGAATAGACTTGGCGAATGGATTACTCTGCGGGGAGAAAAGTACTCTAGCAATCTTGCTGGGAAGCAATACTCTGTGGGGAGAGAGGTACTTTGTTGGGTTGTTGATAATAACTTGCTGGGGATACCATTGTTGTGTTGGAAGTGTTAATAGACTTCGCTGGGGATAGGAAGACTTCGCCGAGGACGATCTTTCCGTGGCTTTTGGCTGAGGATAACCCAGTTATATCCGGGTAGGGAAATAACTCTTGAATAAAGCCGGGAGACGCGTTCGTGCTCTACGGGGATAAACTTCCAGAATCTACTGGGGATAAGCTTATTGCTTGGGGAGATGGATTCCAACTTTCCTGGGGAAACTGGATTGGACTCTCCTGGGGAAGTTTTGAACTGTACCAGGGAGGTGACTCCATTGAATGTCTGATATACCTCCGGGGAACAATCTTAGATCAAGACTGCCGGGGATGCTTGTTAGGAATGCATGTATATTGCTGGGGAATATTGAGATCTGCGGGGGGACACCCAACTTCCTTAAGGTTGACTGTAACTTTGCTTAGGGAGAGGGTATTGACTTGCTGACTCACTCTCTGGGGGATTAAGATGTCTGGTTATGTTCTTCAGCCGAACCTACCTTGGTACCTTGGAGGACAGGACAATTAGATTGCCAGACAACTCTTTATTGCCCCTGTTTCTAACGTGGGAGAGGAAGACCTGTGGAGGTGCTTGATAGTTGTTGATGGACAACCTTCTTCTGGTAGGCAGGTGACAAGCTGACAGGACATAGTCGTACGCTTTTGATCCCTAACTTTTGCCTGGACCGCCCTTTCGGGTTTTTGGTCCACCGGGATACCCATTTTTGCCCAAGCCGCCTTTTCAGGTTTTCGACTTGCCGGGTGTACAGATTTTTCATTTCATCCCTTCATTTTGCCCGAACCCTTTTGGTTCGCCGGGAAGCCCTTATTTTTGCCTAGGTATGTCAACCTAGCGGGTCTTTGACTTTGCGTAGTATTTTTTCTGACTACGTCCATGTTCTCAGGAGGTAGGGAGTTGCCCCTGTTAGAAGTGCTTTGTCATGCCACCAGAAGGTGTTTGATCAGGCAAGATTCGTTGCTGGGGTGCCCCAAGTGACTCAGGCGGAGATTTGCCCCAGGCTATTTGGCCTTTGAGAGATTCTCCGAATCTTGACTGAACTGCCCCAGATGACGGACCATGATCATGCCATGCCCCTTGATTGGAAGTACTTCTGTTCATTAGGCATTCATCGTGCGAATTTCTCTGCTGTTCAAACAAAAAGTCATATGCAAACAAGGTTATGTTAAAAATGCAACGCTTATGTCTGTCTTGAAGATTTTGAAAATGCATTCTTTTTTCATAAAACAAGTGAATGTTTGTAAAACGTGATGTCAACTCCGTGTTTACCGTAAGCCTTAAGGAGTCAGGATACCTTTCGTAACAGTATGCTTTCGAACTAACCCATGCTTCAGCTAGGACTTTTGAGGGTTATAACGTGGCCTGGTTCACGGTTTAAGAAACAAAGGATAAAGGCTCAAATTATTTGTACCCACCCGCTCTTCGTGATGTTCTCCAAACCTAAACTCAGTTGATCATACGTTAGACCTTGTTTGAGTCTTTGCTCTGATTTTCCGGTGATGATTCGGATGTTGATAACTTATTCTGAATAGACAGTCATTCCCCTTTTTTTTTGTTGAGGGTTTGTAGGACCTCTTTCTTTTTGACTTCGTTATCCCTGTCTTTTTGCCTGAACTGTTTCTTTTGTGATTACAGTCAGCGGGATGCCCCAGTTTTGTAAGTCTCCTTCGTAGGTTTTGACTTATTGGGTTTTTATTTTTGAGATATAATGACTGCCTATCCTTATGACTATTCGGAATCATCATTGTCTTCTTTTTTTTTGTAAGGACCTCTTTGGTGCCATTTGTTATGCACTTGGACCAACTGAGAGAACTACCCTGCCCCAGGTTATGATTAAGGGTTTAAATTTTCGAAAAGAAAAACTCCTACTTCTTTGGCTCAAAGGGGTTGACGAGGGATTATCTTCCTTATAACTCCAGTGTTTAGGGATTGAAACAATGCTTGTACCTCATCAGCGGGGTCCGTTCAAAAGCATACTGTATATCATGGTATCGTTTTCGTCATCCTCCCTCAAGAGGCTTAGAATTGTTAATTGAGAGTTGATCATCAGAAAAAATATGAAAATAATTTGCATATAGTGAATACGAATATATTGCTTCAAAACAGACGTATGCGATGCATTAATGAAATAACAATGTTTAACATGGGTAAATGTTTGAACAAAAGAAAATTGCAACTTGAACATTCAAATGAACAAAAGCTTCTCAATCCTAGCCATGTTTTGGCAAGGGAGCAGTGATCACGTTGGGAGTCTCGGCGGGCTCGAACTCGATCTTTTTAGCATCGATCATGTTCTGAATCTTGTACTTCAGTGCCCAACAATCCGCAGTATCGTGCCCCGGGCTACCAGAATGGTAAGCGCACCTTGCTTCTGGGTTGTAATTTGGAGAGGAAGTCTTTGGATTTGCAGGAGGGTTGATCACCGCAATCAGGTTCATCCTTAACATGTGCTGCAAAGCTCGTGACCATGGCATGTTGATGTTGGTGAATTGTCTCTTAGGCTCGTCCGACCTGTTCTAATCAACCCGCTGTTCTTGGCGAGGTCGTTGTTGGACCTGTGAAGTAGTAGCAACTCGGAGAGGTCTATTCATTGGGCCCGACCTTTGCCCTCTTGGAAGCTGTTCCATGACCTGGTCCCTGATTTGGGCTGGTTGCTTCATGCCTTGAGGAAGCTGACTGACCATGGCCCTCAGCTCTCCTTGCTCTTGAGCTAAACCTTGAATGAGGGCCCTTTGCCCCAGCATCTGGGTTTTCAATGTGTCCACCTCAGCTTGTAGACGTTTCAGCTGTTCGTCCTTGTCATCTTCAGGACTCTTTCTGATCAGATACCCCATGAGGAGTGTCCTCAACTCTTCCTGCCCCTTGGATAGGCTTAGGAAGATCTCCTTGAACTGAGTCTCTTGAGTGTGAAGGTCCTGGTTATCTTGTTGGGAAGCCATTGCTGAAATAAACAGCGGGAAAGGTAAGTGACCTGCAACAAGGGTACCTGTCATGCAATGATGTGTATGACATGCATGTAATGTTTTCAAGGACCTCGCGGGATAAACAAGAAGATTTGTTAGAACTTGGGTCCGATAGTTTGATTGAAGGAACTGCATGTTGTTGAGAGTCCTTCTTCAAAGGGTCAAAGGCTCACCATATCCAGTGGGTCATAGCCCCTGACTTAAGTCATCATGTCTGGTTTTGATTTCCAAACAACCTTGGTTAAGGGACCCTTCTTCAAGAGTCAGAGCTCACCATATCCAGTGGGTCATAGCCTCTGACAACTTTGGCTAGAGGAAAATAAATCCTCTTTGCCCCTTGCTAAATGTTTGATTTATCATGACCTGCATCACAAGCCCTTGAGATCCTTGAAATGGGTTAAGATGTATGCAATGGTATGATGTTATGTTATGCATGGGGTAATGTAAATAACCCTGTTATGAGTCCCAATTAAGGACTGCAAACCAAAACCTGCAAGAAACTCAAGTAAAACCTGTCATGAGTCCCAATTAAGGACTAAAACAAAACCTGCAAGAAACTCGGTAAACCTTGTTATGAGTCCTAATTAAGGACTATAAACAAAACCTGCAAGTAGTTCATGTGTCAGTTAACAAGCATGCAAGTAGGCAAGTACAAAGGCACACAAGTCACACAAGAGAAACCCTTAGAGTTTAGGCCAGCATGAGGTCTAGGTATTACCCTCTTTCAGTTTGTTGGTTCATACCTGTCCTATTAAAGTAACCGGGTTCTTAGAGGATCCCAATATCATTGACTACCCTCAATCGGTCATAACTCCAGCATCGCAATCTTTTCTTACGGCCAGAACCATCACGAGAGTTTAGCCTCAATGGGCGTAGCATACTGCTACTGTTCTAATGGCCAAGTTGTGTCAATTAAGGTTCTAAGGTTGTTGGTGCTTAATGACTCCTCAGAAGACCCATATTCTCCTCGTTGCAACACAAGGGATATCGGTACAGACCAAGGTGCCACACCAACGTAGCCACTGTTTCACCCGTGTCGGTCTACGCCGGACAGGTCCCTCACAGCTTATGCTACCTAAACAGGGTATCCCCAGATCCGGGTTAGGATCTATGTAACTCCTATGCAACCCACAAATTTAAAGCAGACAAGTCAATACAATTGAAAACACAAGTGATCTTAGTCCTAAGGTACACCTCACTTTATAACATATCCCCAGCAGAGTCGCCAGTTCTGTGATCGGTGGATCTGGAACTGACTGTTTAACGCTGGTTCGCGAAATGTCGCGGAAGCAAGAGTCGCCACCGTCTTTTATTTTCTCCAAATGGAAAGGACAAAAGCACAGAAAAATTCCTTAAAGAGATTGCTCTCGGTTCGGGAGGTAGATTATAGAAAGGGAAGTTGTTAGCACCCTTTCTATCCATGGTTATCCATGGGCTCTTAGATACTTGCTCATTTGTGTTTTCAAAAATGGTTTGTTTGCTTTTCAATGTGGGTTTAAAAAGTTTCTTTGAAAATTTCAGTTCGACTCTTGTATCGGTCCTCAAGAGTGTTTGAAAAATTGCTTTCGAAAGCTTTTGAAAAGGTGTCGGTGTGAAAAGTATTTTTGATTTGTTTTGAAATTAGAGCAAGTATCTAGAGTCGTCTACCTACCCTAAGGAATTCGTCTGTGTAAATGTCCTTTAAAGTAGTGCCATCCCACCATTGAGAGGTAGGTAGCACCACCGTTGGAGGTGTTCGGGTCAATTCGAAGGTTCGGGACGTGGTGATCACCGGAGCAATAGGAAGACACCTTAGAAGCTACCCTCATGCCAGGTTCCCGGATCATGAGGACTTACTAAGACATCCTCTACTCGACGATCACCTTTCGAGGCAAGGCAACAGTGAGGCGTACCCTAGGGGTGGTGTGTGATTTGTGTGTTGTTTCATTTATTTTTGTCTTGTCATGTCATGGGTGATCTACGCTTTTGTTTTTATTTTTGTCATTCATTCTTGCATGCATTTATTAACGGTTAAAAAGATGCGGAAATTAAAAGTTCTAAACTATTACAAAGGCGCGGGTCCACATCGCCAAATTTAATCCAGGACCCGATTTGACAGAAAATAAAGAAGTGCGAGAAATTAAATTTACACGGCTTTGGGAGAATTACATAAATATTTAAAAGAAGGAAATAAATAAAATGCGCAAAGAGAATAAAAAAATCGCAAGCGAGGGCGTTGGACCCTTTTTAATGAAATTAAATTATGATTATTAAATTAATGAAATTAAAAAGAAAAAGAAATTATTTTTTTGAGTTTTTTGTATTTATGGTTTTTTATGAGAATTTAATGAAATTTAAACCTAATTCTAGCTATTTTTTAATTTATTAAGAAATATGAAAATTACCTAAAATTAGACCTAATTAATTAATGCAATTTGATTTATAAAAAAAGTAATATTAAATAATTAATTATGGTGAGGAAAAAAAAAAGATAAAAGAAAAAGTAATTATAATAATTAACCTAATTCTACAAGTTTTTAATTTATTAAGAAAAGATATTAAAATTAACCCTAAATTTAAATCTAATTAATTAGTGAGATTTATTTACAAAAATATTAATTAAATAAATATTATTTTTTATGACTTTTCTGTTTTTTACTATTTTTTATATTTTATGAAAATAAGTTAAATTAAAGGAATTAATTAAAAAAGAAATAATTGAAATAAATAAAATAAGGAAAAGAAAGAAAACACAATACCTTGGGGGGTTTCTGTCCCCAACTGGAGGTAAAACCCTAGCAATTCTGGCCCATTAAGCCCTGGCCCTATTGACTTTTTTGGCTAGCGTGTAGGTGCGTTGACTGCAGCATATCATAGGCCTCAGATCTTGGCCCTTGGATGGAGATTGTGGGACGTGTGGCACGTTTGAGTGGGGAGCGTATGGTGATCTTCAGGGCATGAGCTACATGAGAACATAATTAGGAGAAAAATATAAGGGAAAGGGAGGGGGACCTGGGATTCGAACCCAGGTCCCAGGGATTACCATACACATGCCTTGCCAACTGCTCCAACTACGCTTTTTGTTTATAATGTAACTAATAAATAATATGAAATAAAACAAGAATTAGTGGACAGATTAGCGCGAAAATTCAAATACTCCAATCGTTGCCTTACACATCACCGTCTTCTTCCTCGTTTTGTTTTTTTTCTGAAACATAAAAAGGTTAGCGGGGGTTTTAAACCCCCCCAAAATGTGCACTTTTCAATAATAGCGAATAGGCGATGGTGCCATATAAATTAGGCGCGAGTGTTGCATTAAAATCGTCCAAGCATGTTGATTTCAACCATGGCATTGAGGTTCTCTAATTTTACAGTATTTAGAAACGCCTAATTTGAAAGTCATGTAACCCTAGCGTCCTTTAATGGTGATTCTTCATACAACGCGTAAAAACTCAATTAAAGCACACAGTTAGCTTTAGAATCAATCAATGAGTACAAATCAAGAATCAAAATGCATGGATATGGCCTGAATAATAAAACACGATTATGCAAAAAGAAGAACACAGTCTGACTTATAATTACCAATTCTTGATGTTTCAAGCTATGATTTTGATCCAGGCACCTTCCTTGATGTCTCAGCAAGACAGTGGAACAATTATTTTGGCTTGAATCGCACTAGAACCTAGTTTTCAGTTTTGGAATTTCTTGTCAAAAACTCAAACTTGGTTATGGATGTATGGCGCAGCTGCGTGGTCTCAACACTAGGGTTAGGTTTGCACTTGTATAGAGAACGAATTTGATCAATAATCCAAGCCCATAGCCTTGCTTTTAATGATTTTCAAGAATTGATTTTCAAGAATCTTTTCCAATATTTCTTCATGCATATTTGATACAAATCATGGCCAATCACTTTAATTCCTTCCATATCTGATCATGCACGAAATCTTGAGCTTATTCCATGCATAAAAAGATTTAAAAAGTTAGGTTTGGTATTTTTCATGTATTTTAATTAATTAAATGAATTTCTAGCAATTAAAAATTCAAATAAATAAATAAAAATGATAAAAAACTTCCCTTTGGTCCAAATGGTCGTGCACATGCTTTGGATGATGAATTGTGGAAGAAAAAGAGGCCCATTAGCATTTTTAAGACTTTTGAAGCAATGTTGACTTTTCAAAATGTCCAAAAATTTCCCAACTTCCACAAGGCATAACTTGCTCAAGTTTTAAGCTTTAGCTCATGTTCTTGGACATTTTGGAAAGGTCTTTGAGTCCTCTAACCAATGTCTTTGGTCCCATGTCATTTTGATTTGCCAATCTCAAGTTATGGCCTTTGACTTAAAGTCTCTTTTTGTTGACTTTTGAAAATGACCTATAATGATAACTTTTTGTGAGAGCATTTCTTGGACTTGAAGTATGAAGAGGAGTTGTAGGAAATGTCTTTCTCTTCAAAATGAGCTTTGTATGGAATTTTTCTGATAAACCATGTGGAAGTTATGCCTTGGTCAAGTTACAGTTGACTTTTTCAACTGTCCAAATATGGAAACTTTTGCATCTTGAGACTTTTTGAGCCAAGCTTTGAGAATCATGATCAAGCATTGATCAAATGATGTTTATGGCTTCAAAATGAGATGTTGACCAAAAATTTGAACTTTTGACTGTCAAATGACCATTTTGCCCCTACAGTTGACTGTAGTGCAATTAGGGTTTTTGACTGTGCAATTTTGTGCTGTAAGTCTTGAAACTTGGTATGAGGATGCTTGACCATGTTTATAGGCATGTGGGACTTGATTGGACCCTTGGAAACTCCATTTTCTTTATCAGAACCAAAACCCTAGTTTTGACTGTTAGGAGGCCCTTGAACTGTGCAACCCTTGGGGAGATTTTGAAGCTTTGACTTGGAAAACCTTGAAGAATATGGGAGGGCAAATTTTGGGGTACAACAGCCATGGTTTGATGATCGAATGTAAATCACTTGCCGGGGCATGTTGAATCCCTGCATATTTCTGACATTCCTCACATCCTTTAGCAAAGTCTATGCAATCTTTGAGCATGCTAGGCCAATACAAGCCGTATCGAAATAACAGCCATTTCATTTTATGGCCTGCTTGATGTGCCCCACATGCCCCATTGTGAACTTCTGACAATGCTAAGTATGCCTCACTTTCTCCTAGGCATTTCAATAATATGCCCTCTTGGGTCTTCTTGAACAATTCGTTCCCCATGAGGAGATATGATAATGCTCTGTATTTTGTCTTTCTATCCACATTCAGAGTTGGGTTTGCTAAATAACTCACCAGTGGACTTCGCCAATCTGCGTCTGATAAAGTATTTATGGCTAATATTTCGAATCCCTGTTTCTCAGCATATCCCAATTTCATATTTTCTAGATCTGATGGTGTGAATCTAGTAGCCATAACTCTACCCCTTAATTCAACTAAATCCTTAAAGTTCCTGGTAGAAACTTTGTAACCCGAAGCCAACTGTGCTAAGTCATTTGCTCCTTGGTTCTCTATTCTTGGTATGTGTTGAATATCCATGTATTCAAATTTCCTTAGTAGCCTATTGACTATGACGAAGTATATCATCAAGTTTTCCTTTATGAATTTATATTCCTTTGTAATTTGCTTGACCACTAATTCTGAGTCTCCTTTAATTTCGACTCTAGTTGCCCCCAATTCCAACAAAGCTTCAAGGCCAACAATGAGCGCTTCATACTCAGCTTCGTTGTTCGAGCAACGAGGACCATCTAATTTATACTTGAATTTTGTTGGAATTCCTTCAGGAGAAATTAGAATGACTCCAACACCACTTCCATTCCTGTGTGTTGACCCATCAAAGTACAATTTCCATGGTTGTATCTCGACGTAACTCATGACAGTCTGCTCAACCAATGAATGGTCCACAATGAAGTCAGAAATTACTTGGCCTTTCACAGCCTTTAAAGGCATGAAAGTCAAAGAATATTCTGTTAAGGCTAAAGCCCATTTACCAACTCTGCTATGCATTATTGGTTTTGAAAGCATGTGTTTAATGACATCGAAATGAGATGAAACATAAACATCAACAAGCTTTATATAATACTTGAGTTTCATACAAGAGAAATACAAACAGAGACATAGCTTTTCTAAATTGCTATATCTGGTCTCTGCATCATTTAGTACTCTACTTAAATAGTATATGGCTCTTTCGATGCCATTGCCATCTTCTTGTGCTAACATACTACCTATACTAACTTCAGAGGCAGATATGTACAATCTCATGGGCTTCCCCCATGAAGGTGGAGACAAGATAGGAGGCTGAGAGAGGTATCTTTTTATCCTGTCAAATGCCTCCTGATGGGCTTCGTTCCATTCGAAGGCTTGGCCTTGCTTTAGACGAAGTAATGGAGAGAAAGCTTGGGTTCTTCCACTCAGATTCGAAATGAATCTTCTGAGGAAATTAATCTTCCCTAGCAAAGATTGCAGCTCCCTTTTTGACGTGGGTGCTTTCGTCTCCATTATGGGTTTGGTTTTGTTCTGGTTGATCTTAATCCCTTTCTTGTGAACCACAAAACCAAGGAAATCTCCAGCCTGCACAAAAAATGCACATTTAAGGGGATTCATCTTTAAGCCATGTTTTCTCATTCGTTCGAATGATTGGCTCAAATGATGCAAATGTGTTTCTGCAGATATAGATTTGATGACTATATCATCAATATACACCTGCATGAAGGTTTCAATGAAATCATGAAAAATCGAATTCATTGCCCTTTGATAAGTTACCCCAGCGTTCTTTAAACCAAAAGGCATCACCACCCATTCGTAGGTGCCTAAGGCTCCTGGGCAACGAAATGCTGTCTTTGCAACATCTTCTTCAGCAATGAAAATCTGATTATACCCAGAGTATCCATCTAACATACTCAAGTATTCGAACCCTGCAGCAGAGTCTACTAGCATTTCTGCCACAGGCATGGAATACTCATCCTTAGGGGTTGCAGTGTTTAAATCCCTAAAATCTATGCAAATTCTTAAAGAACCATTTTTCTTAATAACAGGTACTATATTTGCTAACCATTCGACGTACCTTGTGGTTCTGATGAATTTGCAACGCAACAACCTTTCGATCTCAGCTTTAATCTTCGTGAGAACCGCTGGTGCGAATCTTCTGGGAGTTTGTTTGATGGGTTTCTTGCCATCTTTGATTGGCAGTCTGTGTTCGACCAACTCCCTCTTTAAACCAGGCATTTCGTCATAATCCCATGCGAAGCAATCTTTGTTTTTCTTGAGGACTTCGATTACCTCCTTCTTGAGGCCTGGGCTAAGTTTTTCACTTATATAGGTTATTCTTTTCGTTTTTTCATCCCCTAAGTTGACTTCTTCGAGTGGATCCTGTGCCAACATTTTGGCACCTGAGTCTATGGGGTCCCTTTCGAAGCCTAAGGGTTCTTTATCGTAGATGGCATCCAACCTTTGATCCATCTCAAATTCTTTGAAGGGTGAGCATTTCGAGCCATCCCCACTTGTTTCGTTCATTTTTACCGCTAATTTATTTATTTCAGCCTCTAAGGCCGCCTTTGATTCGTTCTCAGCCATATAGGCCGAAATCCTTTCGAAAAAGGTAGACTCAGTCATGGATAAGGTTGTCGAAGTCCCAGCCTACTGGCCGTTTTTGTATAGTGCTTTCGACTCCCTCTTCTTCACTGATTATTGTTCTATCCCAGTAAAGGCCATCATGGCGAAGGGTCATGTAGTAGTGGGCGTTTCTGGTTTCGTTAATCTCGTCATTTGGAACACACGGAGCAATCTTTGCCAGATGTTTATCATAATCCCTCTTGTCAACTAAATTGACTGTTGACATAAAGTAACTCTAGTCTGCTTCGATGTTTTCCACGATTCCATCATCTCTCCATAGAACTAGTCGCTGATGCATTGACGAAGGAACCGCCCCTACGCCATGGATCCATTCCCTTCCCAGCAATAAGTTATAGTTGGCCTTGGCTTCGATCACCATAAACATGGTGGGCCTACAGCTTGAGCCTATTGTCAATTCCAACTGGACCACTCCCAGTGTTTTGCCCACTTTCCCCTCATAATTGGACAAAACCATATTATGGGGCTTGATGTCTCCTTCGCGGATCTCTAATCTTTTTAGCATGAAGTGGGGTATCAAATTGACTGCAGCACCCCCATCCACTAGAACCTTGTTCACACCATGGGCACCAACTTTTGCCCGAATAAATAGTGGCTTAAGATGGTTCTTCATAGCAGGTTCTGGACGTTCGAAGAACGCATTTTGCTCCTCGACAGCCCCATTGTCCATCACATAGTAGCATACAGGCCTATGCTTCATCAAATCTGTGGTATCTTCTTCCTCATATTCATCAATTTCGGTTTCCTGCCCAAATTCACAAGGAAGCACAGACACCACGTTGCAGTTTAAGTTGAAGGAAGATTTCCCCTCTAATTCGAAGTTATCTGTTATCATATCTTCATCTTCTTCTGGGCCTGGAGTGTATTCCTTTGGTTCATCTAGTTGTACTTCAGAGAAAAGCCTCCTATTAACTGGAGGTTTGTCTTCAGTTTGATTTTTTGGTGAGGGTTTGTTGGTGCTAGATTCACCTTGGTTCTTTGTTGAAGTGACCCCTTTATTTGCCACAGCTTCCCTCTCAGCCTTTCGAATCCTTTGTTGCCTGCGCCACTGGGATCTCGACATGGGGTTCCTTCCTTTATAGTTTTCTAATCTTACCTCTTCCCTTTTTGCTATGTTGAATTGCCTTCTGTATGTCATAGCATGGCGTGCAGTTCGTTCGGTATTTCTCCATCTATCTTTGCCTTTGTCATTTTTGACTTGCAGCCATCTGTCGGTTGGCACTTCAGCAGGGAGTTTGAAAGTCACTCTTCGAGCAGCCTTGGGGTGAGGGCTATCAGGCCTTCGTTGTTTGTGTCTGCCATCGAAACGTGGCCCCATCTGAACATTTTCTTGATGGTTCCAGCAAGGGGCGAAGGGAATCGTTTCGAAGGCTCTGGCCATGCTTTGATCATACACAGCTGAACACCTTGGGCAAATCAAGCACTTGGTTTCCCCTTTGTAGCAGCGAAACACAAATTCCAGCAAACTTTCTCCAGCCTTAGGATAACACCTGAACAGCTGGTTATCCTGGCGCCAATTGTTGCCAGTTCGAGCCCTCTGTACCCTCTCGAAATTCGCAGCGATTCTCTGATTGCAGAGGATGCTGCACCTTGGGCACAATATCATGCCTGTATCTCCCTTGTGGCATGTCATGAGGTAATCCTTGAGACTAGCATCTCCAACGTGATTATCCTCCATTTTATACTTCTCTTTTTCTAAGTATTTTTCTACCTCTTTCATCTCAGAGTGAGGTCTTTCCATGTCCACCATATTTATCTCAACATCTTCCCCCTTAGCTTCATTATCTCCCCATCCTGTGGGCTTTATATCTTCAATGTGAACCTTCGAACTCTCTGGGGCAGAATATTTGACCAAATAGTCAAATTTTCCACTGGGTTCCCCTAGAGTGTCCCATATTTCCTTCTGAGGGGAAGTTGGCTTCGTGATTTGGACTTTCTCCAATTCCAGCCTCAGGCATTCAGTGACCTGTGTTAGTTCTTGGTTTTGATTTTCCTGGCCTTCAGTAGCCTGGGTTTCTTTTGCAACAGCTACAGGTGCTGCTTCAATCGAAGTCTCTGGTAGCTTCTGGACGTCTTCAGTGACTTCCTTATCGACTTCGACCATCACCCAGCTTTCGTTTTCAGTACCTTTCTCTCCTATTGGGACATCAATTTGGTCAGCTTCCACCATGTTAATCTCTCCAATGCATGCAGGCTCGGAGTAGTTGGTGTCTTCCACGTCCAAAGGATCTTCGTCCACTTTCATCTTTGCTTTATCAGCAAACTTCAGTCTGCCATCTTTGATTGCATTCTGAATTAGGTCCCTGAAAAGAAAACACTGTGAGGTTTTGTGGCCTAGGAAACTATGATATTTGCAAAATCCCCTCTTCTTTCTTTGATCTAAAGGAGGTATTTTGACATTCGATGGCACAATGAGTTGGCCATCTTTGACAAGTAAATCAAAAATCTCATCACATTTAGTGACATCGAAGGTATAAACCTTCTTTGGGAATTTGTCACTTTTCTCATTTTCAACAATCTCTTTCCCTTTTGTGGGAACTAATAACTTGCAGGAGTAAGGTGGTGCCTGTTTCAATTCAGCGAGGTCGATTTCGACCTCTTCGAATTCGAATTCAGGATAATCTTCTGCTTCCTCAGTTCCAATATAGGAGATCCTCTCCTTCTTATTATTTTTAAAAACTATGGCCTTTTCGGCCTTTAGCCTTTCGACCTGTCGAACCCTGTCGGCTAACTGAGCCATGTCCCTTAGGTATTGAGTGTCTAGTTTCTTTCGAATAGAGTAATCCAAGCCACCAGCGGCCATTTCGACTAACTCATGTTCAGGCACCACTGTGTAACATCTGGATTTCAAAATCCTAAACCTATTCAGATAATCATCTATGGGTTCTGTGAACTTTCTCTTGACACTGGCTAATTCCTTCAAGCTTATTTTCGACTGTCCCATGTAAAACTGTTCATGGAATAATCTCTCCAAAAGAGCCCAAGTATCAATGGACCCAGGAGGCAAAGTGGTAAACCACGTGAAGGCGTTTTTAGTCAAGGAACCTGGGAAATATTTGATCCTGAGATCTTCATTATTGGCTATATCTCCCGCTTCGGTTAGATATCTGGCTATATGTTCGACTGTTGACTCATTGGTATCCCCAACGAACTTTGTAAATTTAGGGACTTTATATCCCCTTGGCAAATCAGTATGCATTATGCAGTCTAATATAGGAGAAGCATAATTTGGCCTTCTCATTCCTGTGTTGAGGCCATTCTGGGCCATGACTCTCTCTATCATGGTGGTTAAATTGTTTTCTGCCATGATGTTATCGTTTCGAATTCTATGAACGACAGCATCAGCATCTTGATTTCGACCCACCATGACAACCCCCCTAGGTTGTTCTTCTCGAAACTCTGGGAATTCCAGCCTTTCGACCCTTGCCCCTGGTTCCATAATTTCTTTTTGTGGGCCTGGGATTATTGGGGCTTCTAGCCTTTGTGCCCTTGCCCCCAAGTTAACTTCTTCTCTAGGTGGTCTATAGTTTGGGTCGTTAGCAACCTGTTCCATAACAGGCATGTTTGCTCGAACTCCCGCCTGATTCTGCCTACGCCTTTCTGGGGGAGCAAAGAAATCTGCTATTCGACTCATGTTATCAGCGTTTTCTCTGTTTGTCACAGTCACATTTTGTACTATTGGGGCAAATATTTCCTGCATAGTTTGTGCTAACACCCCTATCATATTATGGTTACTGTCATCCATCAATTGCCTAAAAGCCAACTGGTTTTCTGTGGTTAAAATAGGCATTGTGCTATAACCCACTGACCCTTGGTTATTTGTCATAAATTGGTTCACCCCAGACCCAGACCCTAATTGTGGCGATGAATTCGATGTGGAATTGTGTAAACCTGCCATAAAAGATGTTGGCATTCCATAAGAGGAATTTCTGGTTCTATTTCCATCGAAACCGGGTGGTCTAGTTAGTGGAGTGGCGAAATGGGTTTGTGTTCCTGATGGTGGAACAAATCCCCCAGGATAACCAATGGTTCCAGTATTTCCTAAGATCGAACTATTAGTTGATATGCCACTTATTCCATTAGTGGCTATATTACTGGTAGAAGAGGCAACAGACTGTGCATTCGAAGGGATCACATTAGATGTTCCCATCGAAGCGGATACATTAGTGCCTGTTGTATGTGGGGCGTTTTGTTCCCCTTGTTGATTGTCAGAATTAGACATCTTGTTCAAACGTTTTCTTCTAGATAAGGGTTGGTTGCTGTTGGTTATTTTACCGCTTCTTAGGTTCATAAAATAGCAAACTTCTTAAGTTCCAACGTTTTTATAATGGTTATGTCTCAACAATCTTTATTTCTAATGTCCAACAATTGGGTCCCATCAGGTGTGCCAATTTGTTTCCAGTGATTTCTGGTAAACAACCGCTAGTCTTCCAAACTATCGAATAAACTTACTGACTGTTATTCAATTTCTCTGGTAACTCGCAGGATCGACTAGATTGATCCTAGGACTTGTTGGTCATTAGGGTAACTCTCACGATCGAACAGGTATTCATGGTTGGTATTTAGAGTGTTGTGTAGGTGTTTGACGTATTTCGATTTCTCTCTTAAAGATCTAAAGGTGTAATCAAAATATATGTGCGCGAAACTAAATTGCATGAATAAGTGTTGATTGTAAAAACATGTAAAACTGCATAAAAGATAAGTAAATGGCTTCGAAACGTAAAACAAAACAGTTAATGTAGAAGATTCGAAATGCGAAGAAAGCGTTTAATGCAAGAAATCTGTAAAATGACTTTAAGTAAAAATAGGTGTTCGAAGGATAAAACTGGAAGATAAAGGCATGAAAAGTATGACAGTTTTCTGAAATGTAAAGTGTTTGAAATGAAAAGAAAGCATTTAAATGTAAGGCGTCAATGAAAAGATTTCGAATAAAAAAGACTTTAAATGAGAAAACTTGTAAATGGTATTTGACAGAAAGATAAAGGAAAGTACTGGAAATGATAAAGGGTTTTCATTAAATCATAAACATGTGGTGCTATCATACGTACATTGCTCTTGCATTCGTTTCCCTAGCCATGTGGTAATTTGAATGTTTACTGAGTATTTAGTACAATAGATATGACACACGAAATCCTAATGCTAAGACTTCTATTTATACTACTTCGACCATAACGGTCTTGCTATAAGATTATGCCACGTTCAGAACATGCAGAACAATGCCTCTCTCTTGTTCCCACGTGTCTCCAAATGCTCCAGCACATAAATTTCAAACTTCGAATGTCCCGCTTGCATTTGAATTTCAAATGTTTTGGTACTTCTCCGCTTCGAACGCACTTCTCAGACACAGCCTTGTTGTCATTTCGAGACTTCTTTAGATATGTTCCCATAATTTCCACTAGAAGCTCCAAGCTTTGATATGCTCATTCGAAACACTGCTTCTGCTATTTCGAAACATGACGCTTTGTTTCATTTCAATCGAAACGTTCAATTCACTTGGCTTCTAATAATATTATCAAAATCTTTAGCCAACAAAATGCCCCTTTAAAATATGTATTTCGATTTCTTTGAGAAATACTTATTTTAAACATCTACACAAGATTTTGATGCGACCTTCGAATCATCGTAACATTTAATGCATTTGACTCCAGTCACGTCAATCATAACACTTTTTGGATTCCTTAACCGCCTGGAGCCACTTCACAGTATGGTGCAGTTATAAAAACAATGATTATCTTTAATCACGCTTACTACCAATGTTAACTTTACGCCACCTCTTCATCACACCAACCCATGATTTCCACGTATCACAACCTTATTCAGTGGATGCTTAAACTTCCACATTATAAAAACCATCAACTTAGTCTTTTTCTTTTCTTTCCATATTCTGAATCTTTTATCTTTCTTTTCTCACCGAAAACCCTAAGCTCCCCACATTCTTCCAACAATGTCTTCTTCTACTTCATCCCAACTCAAAAAGGTTTCCAAGAAGAAAGGAAAGACCGCAGGAACTACCATGGAAAGTAAGGTTGTCACTCACCAAGGTCAATCTGTTCTGGTTCCCCAGATGATTTCAAAGGAAAAAGAAATACTTTATGCATCCCAGGTACTTATTCCTACCACCGCTGCTGGTAAGAGGTTAGCTTTAATGGGCCCTCTTACGGTTTTTGAAATTTTAAAAGATACCAGGAAAATTTTCCCAGTTTGCTATAGTTTCAAACCCCTGTTTAACAAAATGGACGCCCCTAAGGAAACAGAATCTTCTGGTTCAAACACCATAGAAAATCCATCCGTACCTCCTAAGGACCCTTTTGTATTAGACTATATAAAGAGTAATTTCAAACCGTTCCGATCTTGCCCTACCTCCGACACTGCTTACCAAAACTGGTTCAATAAGGTAGAAGCTAAGAAATCCCAGCAATGGGAAGAATTAGGTATCTACAATTTGATTAAGCTGTTGAAGCCTGGTTTCACTTACAACCACCCTTTGTTATTCGCGTCCCTCTATTTCTGGGACAGTACTTATAATACTTTCCATCTCCCTGGTGGAATGATTACCCCTACCTTCTTTGACATAGCGGCCATCACTGGGCTATCACCAGTAGGAGAAACATATATCCCTGATAACGAAGAACATTCGAGTATAATCGACTTCGAAGTCAAACTAGCAAGTTTTTCCAAGTTTATCAGTCACTACCATGCTGAGGGAGACAGTGTGTCTGATGTAGAACACATTGCTTTCCTTACCCTATGGCTGTCAAGATACGTCTTCTGCAGTAGATCCCTACAGGTAGCCAGTAGGTTTATTCCTCTAGCTAGGGATTTACATGAGAATCGAAGAGTGTGCTTAAGTGAACTGCTCTTAGTTGACCTTTATGAAAGCCTAAGGTCAGCTGTTTCGAGCCTAAAATCTCATACCTCCAAGAATATCCTGTTGGCTGGCCCTTTTTGGTTACTTCAGCTATGGCTAAATGCCATGTTCGAACCCTCCTTGTCAACTGCCAACACCATTGATGAACAAGACCCTGAGATAACTAATAGAATAGTCGAAGGCACTAGGCTGCGAAGATTAACTCCAAATGACGACAAAGACGACTTCAAAGTCCTATTCTCGAAGTACATCATGATATTCTCTAAGAGGCATAAGTTCGAAGAGACCATGGCGCCTTTTGCTTCGAGGGCTCATGGACCTTCCTGGTTCACCATGGCTCTCTCAGAAGCTGTCAAGAGCAAGGAGATTCAGGATGTATGGAGAGCCTTTTTGCTACCTAGACTCATTTCTTCAAGAATAACTCCTGCCAAGAATCAGATTTTCCTTTTCGCTTACCAGCCAAATTTTGTTTCGAGACAGTTTGGCTTGTGCCAACTAATTCCTGAACCCTTATTTCAAACTGAGAATGCCATTACCTCTGGGCGAACTTTCAAGGCACGGGAAGCCAAATTACAGCAAGAACAATACCAAGGCTTTGCCTAGTTTGAGCTAATAACCTTTGAACCTACCCATCTTACAGCTAAGGGGTTCCTGGAATGGTGGACCAAGTTTTATCAAACTTATATGTTCGATACTCTTACAATTCAGCAGAAACTAATTGATGCCTTCGATGTGCAGGTACCAGCCAAGAAAGGTATGTTTACTCATGCCAAAGAGATTAAAGCTTTTCAAAATTATTTTGAAACTACTTATGACCCCACGCGCTTGGACTCCACTGTGCATCAAGCGGCTGAGACCTTGAAGGAAAAGTTCAAACAAAAAGTTTCTAAGTTAAAACTTCCTTCAGGGTTGTCACCTGAGGATAGGTATAGGTTGGCATTCGAAATGCATCCACCTAAATTCCCTAGATTACCTACCTCAGAACTGGCTCTGGCTTGGTTTCCCCCATACCCTTGGTGGTTCACTTGCAAAGAGATGTTCAAACATCTTCAAAAGAAACCAAAGCCATCTGAGACTGTGACATGGGCTCGACACTGGCTCCACGATTTCCCAGGACACCTTCGTTACGACCTTTCTGCCATGTCGATTAAATCTGATCAAGGCACAGGTGCGAATGCTTGGGAAAATCCCAAACGTTTTTCATTTTCCATATCTTTAACCTCTTCTTTAATTGTTTCGATTTTCAGCCATCAGGATAAAGACAGCCGCTTCGAAGTCGAAAGAAGGGAGTGCCTCTCACGCCTCTATCGAAACCACTGACAATGTGACTCCATCCGAAACAACAACCATTGCTGCAACAACAACAACAACAATACCAACAACAACCAGTGTTCCAACTCCAACGGTAATCACTTAGCCTTGATGTTTCGAATTCACTAATGTTTTATGGTTTGCATCTAACTCTTTGTTTAAATCTTTTCAGACCAACAAACTTCCTCCTACTACTCCCAAGAAGCGAAAATCAAACACCACTGGGGAAGACCCCAAGGCTGGAGGAAACTTACCAACTGCTTCGAAGAAGAAGCAGAAGAAGGATATTTCGAAAAGTACCGTTCCAACTAGTGTCTCTGGACTTGATTCCAGGGATGCTGCTCCCTCACCCAAATCCAAAATTCCACCTTCGACCTCCAACGTAATGTTGGAACGCATAGCTAGCAACCTCTCCTCCGAGAGTCCACAGGTAAATTGAACTTTAAATCTCTTTGAAAATAATAATTTCTTATTATCTTAGTGCATGCTTTTAACATTATTTTGCTTCTTGCAGAACATCTTAAATCCAGCTTCCACTACTTCGACCTCACCATCAAAAGCTGCTGCTCCACTCAACTCCTCTCCTCAAGGAGATTCCAGTAACCTTGTACAGAACAAAGGTTCCTCCAATATGGCGGTTCTGGCTGGAACTTCTGAACAGCTGGATGATCAAAGTACCTCTCCTCCTCTGAAAGAGACAAACGAAACAACACTTCAAACATATGCAGAGGATTTGCAAAGAGCTTCTCTTCAAAAGTCCCCTCTTGAAAGCCTTCAAGAGGACCCAAAGGACACTCAAACTGAAGGAGAGAAAGTTGACTCTGGCCAAAGAGACGAAGAATCTGCAGAAGAAGAGTCTGAGGAGGAGGATGCCAATGATGGTTCGACTGCTGGGGCAGAGTCCAATGCAGATAGCAGCGAAAAAGAAGACATTGAAGTGGTGGAGTTGGATGACGAAGAAGAAGATAATGAGCACGAAACGAACGAAGGGGATGGCGACACAACCAACAAACCCATGGAGGTTGAAATGGACGTGACTCCCCTACGTGTGGAACTCCCTCAACCGTCTTTGTCTCGAATGACTGAAGAGGAGCTTGCACTCCTGAGACGAAATGACCCTATTGGGTACATGAAGGCAAAGCTGGCTCAAAGGGACGTTCCACTCGCTAGGGCTGGCACAAGTTCGACTAGCTATCCTCTTCCCACAGATGAAAGAATTGTACTTCTCAACAAGATCAGGAAAACAATTCTCAATGTGGATATATTCGAAGTGCTCAAACAAGATAGCACTGCTTGCTATACAATGAAGGAGTTGCTTACAAAAGTCAACCTTGGCACCTGCTCCTTGCCAGTTAGTACTATCTTGTTCGATCTTCAATCTTTGTTGGACAACGTAACTGGTTACCTTCTCCAAGATGAATCTGCTGCCAGAAAGGTTCAAGAAAAGCGCACTGCAATGGATGCTGCTTATGAACAAGCTTCGAAACTCTCTCAAGAAGCTGAGGATCAAGCTATGCATCTAAAGCAAGTGAAAACTGATTATGAGGCTCGAGCTGAGTCCATCCTTCTCTGGGAAAGGCAGATCCAAGAACTTCAACAGAAGGTTAAAGAGGCTAAAGAACAACAAATAGCCTTCGAAACCAATACTGCTGGTAACCAATTCGAAGAGCTTCTCAACCAGAGGCTTGCAGAAATGGAAACTGCAGAACAACTCAAGGGAGAAGTGGCAACCTTGGAAGGAGCCAGGCGTTTCGCTCAACAGAGACTTGAATCTTTTCGAAGTACCTTCAACAGACTGAAGAATAATTCTTATTTCTGAATTTCAGTGTTTATTAGATTACAATTTGGTTTTTTATATGTAATATTCGAACAACGCCATTTTGGCATCTCAACTTGCCATTTTGGCATTTTTATAATATTTTGGTTACGTTGTTACTATTCGAATCTCCTGCAGGCGTGGCTTATATTTCTTTAAATATTTCCCATTAACCTTTAGGATACGTTTATCATTCGTCAATTCTTCGATTTCATATGCATTGTTTGAGAATACTTTTAATATTCGAAAAGGTCCTTCCCAATGAGGTGACCATTTACCTAATGCTCTATTTTTCTTGTCCATGGGCAATATGACTTTCCAGACTAAGTCATTAATAATGAATGCTTTTTTCTTCACCCTTTTGTTATATGTTCTGGCCACTCTTTCTTTTTGTCTCATCAAAATTTCCAATGCACGTAATCTAACTTCGTCCAACTCAACTAATTCATTCATCATCATCTCCCAATATAATGCAGCTGGGATTTCGTTTTGTCTTTGAATTCGAACTGATTGTAGATGAATTTCTACTGGCAATACTGCATCATGACCAAATGTGAGTTGGAAAGGCGTAGTGTTAGTAGCTTCCTTAGGAGATGTTCTACAGGCCCATAGTATTTGGTCCAAAGTTTTGTGCCAGTTTCTTGGCTTTTTACCAATATGTTTCTTGATTAACCCTATTATTACTTTATTGGCTGCTTCGACTTGACCATTTGCTTGAGCATAATATGGCGTTGATGTTAGTAATCTAAACCCCATTTCTTGGGCAAATTCTTGCATCTTTCTACCAGTAAACACAAAGCCTTGGTCTGTGGTTATGCTCTCTGGCAATCCGAACCTATAGATAATGTGCTTCTATATAAACTCAATAATAGCCTCTTGATCAGCAACTATTAATGGTATAGCTTCGATCCACTTGGTAAAATAATCTATTCCTACCAAGATATATTTCTGTCCTTTAGACGAAGCAGGATTTATTTCTCCTATCAAATCCAATGCCCATCCTCTAAATGGCCATGGTTTGATGATCAAATGTAACTCACTTGTCGGGGCATGTTGAATCCCTGCATGTTTCTGACATTCCTCACATCCTTTAGCAAAGTCTATGCAATCTTTGAGCATGCTAGGCCAATACAAGCCGTATTGAAATAACAGCCATTTCATTTTATGGCCTGCTTGATGTGCCCCACATGCCCCATTGTGAACTTCTGACAATGCTAAGTATGCCTCACTTTCTCCTAGGCATTTCAATAATATGCCCTCTTGGGTCTTCTTGAACAATTCGTTCCCCATGAGGAGATATGATAATGCTCTGTATTTTGTCTTTCTATCCACATTCAGAGTTGGGTTTGCTAAATAACTCACCAGTGGACTTCGCCAATCTGCGTCTGATAAAGTGTTTATGGCTAATATTTCGAATCCCTGTTTCTCAGCATATCCCAATTTCATATTTTCTAGATCTGATGGTGTGAATCTAGTAGCCATAACTCTACTCCTTAATTCAACTAAATCCTTAAAGTTCCTGGTAGAAACTTTGTAACCCGAAGCCAACTGTGCTAAGTCATTTGCTCCTTGGTTCTCTATTCTTGGTATGTGTTGAATATCCATGTATTCAAATTTCCTTAGTAGCCTATTGACTATGACGAAGTATATCATCAAGTTTTCCTTTATGAATTTATATTCCTTTGTAATTTGCTTGACCACTAATTCTGAGTCTCCTTTAATTTCGACTCTAGTTGCCCCCAATTCCAACAAAGCTTCAAGGCCAACAATGAGCGCTTCATACTCAGCTTCGTTGTTCGAGCAACGAGGACCATCTAATTTATACTTGAATTTTTTTGGAATTCCTTCAGGAGAAATTAGAAGGACTCCAACACCACTTCCATTCCTGTGTGTTGACCCATCAAAGTACAATTTCCATGGTTGTATCTCGACGTAACTCATGACAGTCTGCTCAACCAATGAATGGTCCACAATGAAGTCAGAAATTACTTGGCCTTTCACAACCTTTAAAGGCATGAAAGTCAAAGAATATTCTGTTAAGGCTAAAGCCCATTTACCAACTCTGCTATGCATTATTGGTTTTGAAAGCATGTGTTTAATGACATCGAAATGAGATGAAACATAAACATCAACAGGCTTTATATAATACTTGAGTTTCATACAAGAGAAATACAAACAGAGACATAGCTTTTCTAAATTGCTATATCTGGTCTCTGCATCATTTAGTACTCTACTTAAATAGTATATGGATCTTTCGATGCCATTGCCATCTTCTTGTGCTAACATACTACCTATACTAACTTCAGAGGCAGATATGTACAATCTCATGGGCTTCCCCCATGAAGGTGGAGACAAGATAGGAGGCTGAGAGAGGTATCTTTTTATCCTGTCAAATGCCTCCTGATGGGCTTCGTTCCATTCGAAGGCTTGGCCTTGCTTTAGACGAAGTAATGGAGAGAAAGCTTGGGTTCTTCCACTCAGATTCGAAATGAATCTTCTGAGGAAATTAATCTTCCCTAGCAAAGATTGCAGCTCCCATTTTGACGTGGGTGCTTTCGTCTCCATTATGGCTTTGGTTTTGTTCTGGTTGATCTTAATCCCTTTCTTGTGAACCACAAAACCAAGGAAATCTCCAGCCTGCACAAAAAATGCACATTTAAGGGGATTCATCTTTAAGCCATGTTTTCTCATTCGTTCGAATGATTGGCTCAAATGATGCAAATGTGTTTCTGCAGATATAGATTTGATGACTATATCATCAATATACACCTGCATGAAGGTTTCAATGAAATCATGAAAAATCGAATTCATTGCCCTTTGATAAGTTGCCCCAGCGTTCTTTAAACCAAAAGGCATCACCACCCATTCGTAGGTGCCTAAGGCTCCTGGGCAACGAAATGCTGTCTTTGCAACATCTTCTTCAGCAATGAAAATCTGATTATACCCAGAGTATCCATCTAACATACTCAAGTATTCGAACCCTGCAGCAGAGTCTACTAGCATTTCTGCCACAGGCATGGAATACTCATCCTTAGGGGTTGCAGTGTTTAAATCCCTAAAATCTATGCAAATTCTTAAAGAACCATTTTTCTTAATAACAGGTACTATATTTGCTAACCATTCGACGTACCTTGTGGTTCTGATGAATTTGCAACGCATCAACCTTTCGATCTCAGCTTTAATCTTCGTGAGAACCGCTGGTGCGAATCTTCTGGGAGTTTGTTTGATGGGCTTCTTGCCATCTTTGATTGGCAGTCTGTGTTCGACCAACTCCCTCTTTAAACCAGGCATTTCGTCATAATCCCATGCGAAGCAATCTTTGTTTTTCTTGAGGACTTCGATTACCTCCTTCTTGAGGCCTGGGCTAAGTTTTGCACTTATGTAGTTTATTCTTTTCGTTTTTTCATCCCCTAAGTTGACTTCTTCGAGTGGATCCTGTGCCAACATTTTGGCACCTGAGTCTATGGGGTCCCTTTCGAAGCCTAAGGGTTCTTTATCGTAGATGGCATCCAACCTTTGATCCATATCAAATTCTTTGAAGGGTGAGCATTTCGAGCCATCCCCACTTGTTTCGTTCATTTTTACCGCTAATTTATTTATTTCAGCCTCTAAGGCCGCCTTTGATTCGTTCTCAACCATATAGGCCGAAATCCTTTCGAAAAAGGTAGACTCAGTCATGGATAAGGTTGTCGAAGTCCCAGCCTACTGGCCGTTTTTGTATAGTGCTTTCGACTCCCTCTTCTTTACTGATTATTGTTCTATCCTAGTAAAGGCCATCATGGCGAAGGGTCATGTAGTAGTGGGTGTTTCTGGTTTCGTTAATCTCGTCATTTGGAACACACGGAGCAATCTTTGCCAGATGTTTATCATAATCCCTCTTGTCAACTAAATTGACTGTTGACATAAAGTAACTCTGGTCTGCTTCGATGTTTTCCACGATTCCATCATGTCTCCATAGAACTAGTCGCTGATGCATTGACGAAGGAACCACCCCTACGCCATGGATCCATTCCCTTCCCAGCAATAAGTTATAGTTGGCCTTGGCTTCGATCACCATAAACATGGTGGGCCTACAGCTTGAGCCTATTGTCAATTCCAACTGGACCACTCCCAGTGTTTTGCCCACTTTCCCCTCATAATTGGACAGAACCATATTATGGGGCTTGATGTCTCCTTCGCGGATCTCTAATCTTTTTAGCATGAAGTGGGGTATCAAATTGACTGCAGCACCCCCATCCACTAGAACCTTGTTCACACCATGGGCACCAACTTTTGCCCGAATAAATAGTGGCTTAAGATGGTTCTTCATAACAGGTTCTGGACGTTCGAAGAACGCATTTTGCTCCTCGACAGCCCCATTGTCCATCACATAGTAGCATACAGGCCTATGCTTCATCAAATCTGTGGTATCTTCTTCCTCATATTCATCAATTTCAGTTTCCTGCCCAAATTCACAAGGAAGCACAGACACCACGTTGCAGTTTAAGTTGAAGGAAGATTCCCCCTCTGATTCGAAGTTATCTGTTATCATATCTTCATCTTCTTCTGGGCCTGGAGTGTATTCCTTTGGTTCATCTAGTTGTACTTCAGAGAAAAGCCTCCTATTAACTGGAGGTTTGTCTTCAGTTTGATTTTTTGGTGAGGGTTTGTTGGTGCTAGATTCACCTTGGTTCTTTGTTGAAGTGACCCCTTTATTTGCCACAGCTTCCCTCTCAGCCTTTCGAATCCTTTGTTGCCTGTGCCACTGGGATCTCGACATGGGGTTCCTTCCTTTGTAGTTTTCTAATCTTACCTCTTCCCTTTTTGCTATGTTGAATTGCCTTCTGTATGTCATAGCATGGCGTGCAGTTCGTTCGGTATTTCTCCATCTATCTTTGCCTTTGTCATTTTTGACTTGCAGCCATCTGTCGGTTGGCACTTCAGCAGGGAGTTTGAAAGTCACTCTTCGAGCAGCCTTGGGGTGAGGGCTATCAGGCCTTCGTTGTTTGTGTCTGCCATCGAAACGTGGCCCCATCTGAACACTTTCTTGATGGTTCCAGCAAGGGGCGAAGGGAATCGTTTCGAAGGCTTTGGCCATGCTTTGATCATACACAGCTGAACACCTTGGGCAAATCAAGCACTTGGTTTCCCCTTTGTAGCAGCGAAACACAAATTCCAGCAAACTTTCTCCAGCCTTAGGATAACACCTGAACAGCTGGTTATCCTGGCGCCAATTGTTGCCAGTTTGAGCCCTTTGTACCCTCTCGAAATTCGCAGCGATTCTCTGATTGCAGAGGATGCTGCACCTAGGGCACAATATCATGCCTGTATCTCCCTTGTGGCATGTCATGAGGTAATCCTTGAGACTAGCATCTCCAACGTGATTATCCTCCATTTTATACTTCTCTTTTTCTAAGTATTTTTCTACCTCCTTCATCTCAGAGTGAGGTCTTTCCATGTCCACCATATTTATCTCAACATCTTCCCCCTTAGCTTCATTATCTCCCCATCCTGTGGGCTTTATATCTTCAATGTGAACCTTCGAACTCTCTGGGGCAGAATATTTGACCAAATAGTCAAATTTTCCACTGGGTTCCCCTAGAGTGTCCCATATTTCCTTCTGAGGGGAAGTTGGCTTCGTGATTTGGACTTTCTCCAATTCCAGCCTCAGGCATTCAGTGACCTGTGTTAGTTCTTGGTTTTGATTTTCCTGGCCTTCAGTAGCCTGGGTTTCTTTTCCAACAGCTACAGGTGCTGCTTCAATCGAAGTCTCTGGTAGCTTCTGGACGTCTTCAGTGACTTCCTTATCGACTTCGACCATCACCCAGCTTTCGTTTTCAGTACCTTTCTCTCCTATTGGGACATCAATTTGGTCAGCTTCCACCATGTTAATCTCTCCAATGCATGCAGGCTCGGAGTAGTTGGTGTCTGCCACGTCCAAAGGATCTTCGTCCACTTTCATCTTTGCTTTATCAGCAAACTTCAGTCTGCCATCTTTGATTGCATTCTGAATTAGGTCCCTGAAAAGAAAACACTGTGAGGTTTTGTGGCCTAGGAAACTATGATATTTGCAAAATCCCCTCTTCTTTCTTTGATCTAAAGGAGGTATTTTGACATTCGATGGCACAATGAGTTGGCCATCTTTGACAAGTAAATCAAAAATATCGTCACATTTAGTGACATCGAAGGTATAAACCTTCTTTGGGAATTTGTCACTTTTCTCATTTTCAACAATCTCTTTCCCTTTTGTGGGAACTAATAACTTGCAGGAGTAAGGTGGTGCCTGTTTCAATTCAGCGAGGTCGATTTCGACCTCTTCGAATTCGAATTCAGGATAATCTTCTGCTTCCTCAGTTCCAACATAGGAGATCCTCTCCTTCTTATTATTTTTAAAAACTCTGGCCTTTTCGGCCTTTAGCCTTTCGACCTGTCGAACCCTGTCGGCTAACTGAGCCATGTCCCTTAGGTATTGAGTGTCTAGTTTCTTTCGAATAGAGTAATCCAAGCCACCAGCGGCCATTTCGACTAACTCATGTTCAGGCACCACTGTGTAACATCTGGATTTCAAAAGCCTAAACCTATTCAGATAATCATCTATGGGTTCTGTGAACTTTCTCTTGACACTGGCTAATTCCTTCAAGCTTATTTTCGACTGTCCCATGTAAAACTGTTCATGGAATAATCTCTCCAAAAGAGCCCAAGTATCAATGGACCCAGGAGGCAAAGTGGTAAACCACGTAAAGGCGTTTTTAGTCAAGGAACCTGGGAAATATTTGATCCTGAGATCTTCATTATTGGCTATATCTCCCGCTTCGGTTAGATATTTGGCTATATGTTCGACTGTTGACTCATTGGTATCCCCAGCGAACTTTGTAAATTTAGGGACTTTATATCCCTTTGGCAAATCAGTATGCATTATGCAGTCTAATATAGGAGAAGCATAATTTGGCCTTCTCATTCCTGTGTTGAGGCCATTCTGGGCCATGACTCTCTCTATCATGGTGGTTAAATTGTTTTCTGCCATGATGTTATCGTTTCGAATTCTATGAACGACAGCATCAGCATCTTGATTTCGACCCACCATGACAACCCCCCTAGGTTGTTCTTCTCGAAACTCTGGGAATTCCAGCCTTTCGACCCTTGCCCCTGGTTCCATAATTTCTCTTTGTGGGCCTGGGATTATTGGGGCTTCTAGCCTTTGTGCCCTTGCCCCCAAGTTAACTTCTTCTCTAGGTGGTCTATAGTTTGGGTCGTTAGCAACCTGTTCCATAACAGGCATGTTTGCTCGAACTCCCGCCTGATTCTGCCTACGCCTTTCTGGGGGAGCAAAGAAATCTGCTATTCGACTCATGTTATCAGCGTTGGTTATTTTACCGCTTCTTAGGTTCATAAAATAGCAAACTTCTTAAGTTCCAACGTTTTTATAATGGTTATGTCTCAACAATCTTTATTTCTAATGTCCAACAATTGGGTCCCATCAGGTGTGCCAATTTGTTTCCAGTGATTTCTGGTAAACAACCGCTAGTCTTCCAAACTATCGAATAAACTTACTGACTGTTATTCAATTTCTCTGGTAACTCGCAGGATCGAATAGATTGATCCTAGGACTTGTTGGTCATTAGGGTAACTCTCACGATCGAACAGGTATTCATGGTTGGTATTTAGAGTGTTGTGTAGGTGTTTGACGTATTTCGATTTCTCTCTTAAAGATCTAAAGGTGTAATCAAAATATATGTGCGCGAAACTAAATTGCATGAATAAGTGTTAATTGTAAAGACATGTAAAACTGCATAAAAGATAAGTAAATGGCTTCGAAACGTAAAACAAAACAGTTAATGTAGAAGATTCGAAATGCGAAGAAAGCGTTTAATGCAAGAAATCTGTAAAATGACTTTAAGTAAAAATAGGTGTTCGAAGGATAAAACTGGAAGATAAAGGCATGAAAAGTATGACAGTTTTCTGAAATGTAAAGTGTTTGAAATGAAAAGAAAGCATTTAAATGTAAGGCGTCAATGAAAAGATTTCGAATAAAAAGACTTTAAATGAGAAAACTTGTAAATGGTATTTGACAGAAAGATAAAGGAAAGTACTGGAAATGATAAAGGGTTTTCATTAAATCATAAACATGTGGTGCTATCATACGTACATTGCTCTTGCATTCGTTTCCCTAGCCATGTGGTAATTTGAATGTTTACTGAGTATTTAGTACAATAGATATGACTGTGATCGGTGGATCTGGAACTGACTGTTTAACGCTGGTTCGCGAAATGTCGCGGAAGCAAGAGTCGCCACCGTCTTTTATTTTCTCCAAATGGAAAGGACAAAAGCACAGAAAAATTCCTTATAGAGATTGCTCTCGGTTCGGGAGGTAGGTTATAGAAAGGGAAGGTGTTAGCACCCTTTCTATCCATGGTTATCCATGGGCTCTTAGATACTTGCTCATTGTGTTTTCAAAAATGGTTTGTTTGCTTTTCAATGTGGGTGGGTTTTAAAAAATTTTCTTTGAAAATTCCAGTTCGACTCTTGTATCGGTCCTCAAGAGTGTTTGAAAAATTGCTTTCGAAAGCTTTTGAAAAGTGTCGGTGTGAAAAGTATTTTTGATTTGTTTTTTTGAAGTTAGAGCAAGTATCTATGAGTCGTCTACCTACCCTAAGGAATTCGTCTGTGTAAATGTCCTTTAAAGTAGTGCCATCCCACCATTGAGAGGTAGGTAGCACCACCGTTGGAGGTGTTCGGGTCAATTCGAGGTTCGGGACATGGTGATCACCAGAGCAATAGGAAGACACCTTAGAAGCTACCCTCATGCCAGGTTCTCGGATCATGAGGACTTACTAAGACGTCCTCTACTCGACGATCACCTTTCGAGGCAAGGCAACAGTGAGGCGTACCCTAGGGGTGATGTGTGATTTGTGTGTCATGTTCAGTTATTTTATCTTGTTCATGTCAAAGTGATCTATGCGCTTGTTTTTATTTTTGTCATTCATTCTTGCATGCATTTATTTAACAGTTAAGAAAGTGCGGAAAGGTAAAATTCTAAACTATTACAAAGGCGCGGGTCCACATCGCCAAAATTTCCAGGACCCAATTTGACAGAAAGTAAATAAAGTAAAGTGCGAAAGATAAATATTTACACGGCTTTGGGAGAATTACATAAATAATTAAAGAGGAGGAAAGTAAAACACGCGAATTAAATTACAATGGGAAGCGAGGGCGTTGGACCCGTTAATGAAGTTATATTATTATTTACAACTTAATTCAATTAAAATAAAAAGAAATTATTTTTGAGGTTTTCGTATTTATGATTTTAATGAGAATTAAATGAAATTGAGAAATTAACCCTAATTCTAATTTTTTTTATTTATTAAGAAAAACATGTTAAAGTTAAACCTAAATTAACCTAATTAATTAAAGCAATTTGATTTACAAAAATAATTAATTAATTATTAGTGAAAAGAAAAGAAAAAGGATAAAAATTTATTAAAACCCTAATTCTACAAATTTTAAGTTTATTAGAGAAATATTAAGATTTAAACCTAAATTAAAAACTAAAATCAATCAATGATATTTATTTACAAAAAAATAACATTAAAATAAAAATACTTATTTTTGTCTTTTTTCTGATTTTATATTGTTTTTATGTTTTTTATGAAAATATTAAATTAAAGGAATTAATTAAAAAAAGCAACAATAAAATAAAGAAAAGAATGAAAATTCAAACCATGGGGGGTCTGTCCCCATTTGGAGGTTTTGTTAGCATTGCTGGCCCAATAGCTTTTGGCCTGGTTGACCTTTTCAGGAAGCATGTGGTACGTTTGACTAGAGTCCATGATACTCTTCAAATTATGGCCCTTTGATTGATCTCAGGATGCACGTGGAAGGCTTGATATGGTGGATGTATGATGCACCTTAGCGCTGAAACTGCACATAAGCGTTAATAGAAAAATAATATGGAAGGGGTGGGGGACCTGGGATCGAACCCAGGTCCTAGAGGTTACCAACGCTATGCCTTGCCAACTGCTCCACTTTGTCTCTTTGTACATTATATAAACAATAAACATTATAATATAAAACAATCGTTAGTGCCTGTTTCCGCGCGAAATTTCAAATGGACCAACCAACGCCTTACACTTCATCATCTTCTTCCTTAATGCGTTTTTCCTGAAAATATAAAAGGGTTAGCGGGGGTTTTAAACCCCCCCCAAAATATGCAATATCCAATAATAGCGAATAGGCCGTCTGCCCATATAAATTAGGCGCGATGGGTGTTTTGTTTTCGTCCAAGCACGCTGAGTTCATTCATGGTATCGGCATGTCCTGATTTTACAGTAGCTGGAAACGCCTAATTTGAAAGTTGAAGAACCCTAATGTCCTTTAATGGTGATTCATCATATAACGCATGAAAACTCAATCAAAGCACACAGTTAGCTTTAGAATTAATCAAGGAACACAAATCAAACATTAAAAATGAATAAAGACGCATGAATCACGATGCAAGAATGTGAAAGAAATTCTGTACAGGACACGATTATTCTCACGTTTCTTGGTGTTAGGATGGATGGTTTTGATTTGAAAACCTTCCTTGAAGCCTCAGGAAGGTAATGGAACAAGTATTTTGGCTTGAATCGACCTGTAACCTAGTTTTCAGTATTTGAATTTTCTTGAAAAAAATGCAAACTTGTTGATCAGGTTCTTGCGCAGCTGGGTGGTCTCCTTTGCTTCTGATCACTTGCCTAGGTCTTATGCCACATGTATGAAGAGGAATTATGGCCTCTTAATGCATTGCCTTTATGTTCAAGATTTCTCCATAAACTTCCATAACCAATTTTCCATTTTTGATCCAATTTTTGAAATATTGCTCCATTTGGCCTTGAAACGAAAATGGGATATGCATAATGATGCTTCAAGGTTAATCAAAGCCAAATATTCCCTTAAATTAATTTTTTTGAATTTCATTTGATTTTAAAAGATTTAAAGTTAATTAAATCCAATAAAATCAAATAAAAATGAAAAAATTAACTAAAAAATTGAAATAAAATGTGGGACACGTGGGAAGCATGGCCAAGCTGATTCAAGTGAAAAAAAGTGGGCCCCTTTTGTCAAAAATGGAATTTCAAGGATAATTGCCTTTGGCCATTTCACAAAAATTTCCCAACTTCTCCAATGCATATCTTGCTCAATTTTGAAGCTATGAACATGTTCTTGGACATTTTAGAAAGGTCTTGAAGTCCTCTAAACAATGTCTTTGGTCCCATGTCATTTTGATTTACCAATCTCAAGTTATGGTCTTTGACTTAAAGTCCCTTTTTGTTGACTTTTGAAAATGACCTATAATGTTGAAATTGATAACTTTTTGTGAGAGCATTTCTTGGACTTGGAGTGTGAAGATGAGTTGTAGGAAATGTCTTCCCCTTCAAGATGAGCATTGGATGGGATTTTTCTGATAAACCATGAAAAAGTTATGCCTTGGTCAAGTTACAGTTGACTTTTCAGTTGTCCAAAAATAGAAACTTTTGCATCTTGAGTCTTTTTGAGCCATACTTTGAGAATCATGATCAAGCATTGATCAAATGATGTTTGTGGCTTCAAAATAAGATGTTGACCAAAAATTTTGACTTTTGACTGCCAAATGACCATTTTACCCCTACAGTTGACTGTTGAGTAATTAGGGTTTTTGACTGTGCAACTTGACCTTGTGAGCCTTGAAACTTGACATGTAGGTGCTTGACAATGTATATGAGCATAGGAGACTTGATTGAGCTCTTGAAAACTTCAACTTCCTTGTGAGAACCAAAACCCTAGTTTGACTGGCTTCAGGAGAGTGGTTGACTGTGTAGCCCTTGAGCAATTCTTGAGCATTTGAAGAGGATGTTTGTCAAAACTTTGAAGATTATGGGAGGGCAAATTTTGGGGTACAACAGTTGCCCCTGTTCAATCTTCTTAGACCTGAGGATGTAGATTGGCTTGTGTGCCTTTCGTGATCCGAGGGTGGAAGATGATTGAACACTAGAGTGCCCAGAAATTTGCACTCACATAGTTGAGTATCAGCAGTGTGATAGCGGGAATGGGCTTACAGATGCCATTTGGAGAGATGATGGATAGGATGATGGGCTTATAGATGCCATCTGGAGATGTGACAGAACCTTGTCGGGAATGGGCTTATAGATGCCATTTGGAACTGTGATGGATAATTGTGGAGATGGGCTTATAGATGCCATCGGGAGGTGTCGATCGCGTAAGAGATTCCTTAGCGAGAACTTGCGTACCTGAAAAAAGAAAGATACTTACCTGGCTTGTTACAGGGATTGATCTTCAAATTCTTTATGTGGACGCGCCCTGTCTGGATGCAGGAGTCGAATCTACGAATAATCGCTCACAGACGTGCCCTGGCCGGATACAGGAATCGAATCTGGAACTTCAAACAGTTGCTTACAGACGTGCCCCGGCAGGATACAGGAATCGAGTCCGGAAAATAGTCGTCAACAGATACACCCTGGCAAGATACATGAATCGGACCTTCAAACTCTTCAGACGTGCCCTGGCAAGATACAAGAATCGAGTCTGGTACTGTAGTCGTCAGCAGATACACCCTGGCAAGTTACAGGAATCGGATCTTCGAACTCTTCAGACGTGCCCTGGCAGGATACAGGAATCGAGTCTGGTACTGTAGTCGTCAACAGATACACCCTGGCAAGTTACAGGAATTGGATCTTCGAACTCTTCAGACGTGCCCTGGCAAGATACAGGAATCGAGTCTGGTACTGTAGTCGTCAACAGATACACCCTGGCAAGTTACAGGAATCGGATCTTCGAACTCTTCAGACGTGCCCTGGCAAGATACAGGAATCGAGTCTGGTACTGTAGTCGTCAACAGATACACCCTGGCAAGTTACAGGAATCGGATCTTCGAACTCTTCAGACGTGCCCTGGCATGATACAGGAATCGAGTCTGGTACTGTAGTCGTCAACAGATACACCCTGGCAAGTTACAGGAATCGGATCTTCGAACTCTTCAGACGTGCCCTGGCAAGATACAGGAATCGAGTCTGGTACTGTAGTCGTCAACAGATACACCCTGGCAAGATACAGGAATCAGACCTTCAAACTCTTCAGACGTGCCCTGGCAGGATACAGGAATCGAGTCTGGTACTGTAGTCGTCAACAGATACACCCTGGCAAGTTACAGGAATCGGATCTTCGAACTCTTCAGACGTGCCCTAGCAAGATACAGGAATCGAGTCTGGTACTGTAGTCGTCAATAGATACGCCCTGGCAAGTTACAGGAATCGGATCTGGAATCACGACAGTTGATAGCAATTATCTTTGTATTAATTTTTGTCCTGAAAAGACAAAACGTTAGTTTTATGTGATGTCATGATGCATGATAGGCGAGATATTCTCAGAATGAATGAGATTGTATGTTCATGATGCGTATATGCATGCTATAATGTATGAAGATGTGTTGTTTAGGAATGTATGTTTCCGTCTAGAAAAATAAATCCTTGACGGGTGCCGGGAATTTGAATCCTGGGCTGATGTAGAGCTTTTGCTTCCACTGGGGAGTGATGGTTGCAAGAATACCGGTAGGAGAGGATGACTCCGTTGGGGAATGATCTTGGCGAATGGATTACTCTGCGGGGAGCAAATTACTCTAGCGACCTTGTTGGGGGACAATACTCTGTGGGAAGAGAGGTACTTCGCTGATATGTTGTATGAGAACTCCACTGGGGATACCATTGTTATGTTGGAAGTGTTTAATAGACTCCGCTGGGGATAAGAAGACTTCGTCGGGGATGATCTTTCTGTGGCTTTTGGCTGAGGATAACCCAGTTATAAGCTCTGGTGGAGCATAACCTTTGAATAAAGCCGGGAGACACGTTCGTGCTCTGCGGGGGAGAAGCTTCCAGAATCTACTGGGGATAAGCTTCCCGCTGGGGAGATGACTCCAACTTTCCTGGGGAAACTGGACTGGACTCTCCCGGGGAAATTTTGAACTATATTGGGGAAGTGACTCCACTGAATGTCTGATATAACGCCGGGGAACAATCTTAGATCAAGACTGTCGGGGATGCTTGTTAGGAATGTTCGTATATGCTGGGGAATGTTGAGATCTGCTGGGGATACCCAACTTCCTTAAGGCTGATAATGGCTTTGCTTGGGGAGAGTGCACTGACTTGCTGGCTCACTCTCTGGGGAATTAAGATATCTAGTTATGTTCTTTAGCTGAACCTACCTTGGTACCTTGGAGGACAGAACAATTAGATTGTTTAGACAACTCCTCATTGCCCCTGTTTCTGAGGTGGGAGAGGAAGACCTGTGAGGTGCTGATAGTTGTTGATGGACAAACCTTCTTCTGGTAGGTAGGTGACAAGATGACAGGACATAGTCGTACGCTTTGATCCCTAACTTTTGCCTGGACCGCCCTTTCGGGTTTTCAGTCCACCGGGATACCCATTTTTGCCCAAGCCGCCTTTTCAGGTTTTCGACTTGCCGGGTGTACAAATTTTTTCATTTCATCCCTTCATTTTGCCCGAACACTTTTGGTTCGCCGGGAAGCCCTTATTTTTGCCTAGGTGTTTCAACCTAGCGGGTCTTTGATTACGCGTAGTATTTTTTCGACTATGTCCGTGCTTTCAGAATGTAGGGAGTTGCCCCTGTTAGAAGTGTTGCCATGCCATCAGAAGATGTTTGATCAGGCAAGATTCGTTGCTGGAGTGCCCCAAGTGACTCAGGCGGAGATTTGCCCCAGATAATAGACCATGATCATGTTTGCCCCTTGAGTGGGAGTGCTTTTGTTCATTAGGTATTCATCGTGCGAATTTCCCTGCTGTTCAAACAAATAGTCATATGCAAACAATGTTATATCAGAAATGCAAAACTTATGTCTGTCTTGAAGATTTTGAAAATGCATTCTTTTTCATAAAACAAGTGAATGTTTGTAAAACGTGATGTCAACTCCGTATTTACCGTAAGCCTTAAGGAGTCAGGATACCTTTCGTCACGGTATGCTTTCGAACTAACCCATGCTTCAGCTAGGACTTTTAAGGGTTATAACGTGGCCTGGTTCACGGTTTAAGAAACAAAGGATAAAGGCTCAAATTTTATTTGTACCCACCCGCTCTTCGTGATGTTCTCCAAACCTAAACTCAGTTGATCATACGTTAGGCCTTGTTTGAGTCTTTGCTCTGATTTTCTGGTGATGGTTCGGATGTTGATAACTTATCTTGAATAGGCAGTCATTCCTTTTTGTTATTATTGAGGGTTTGTATGACCTCTTTCTTTTTTCTGATTTTGTTATCCCTATCTTTTTTTTGCCTGAACTGTTTCTTTTGTGATTACAGTCAGCGGGATGCCCCAGTTTTGTAAGTCTCCTTCATAGGTTTTGACTTATTGGTTTTTTTATTTTGAAAGATAATGACTGCCGTTCTTTATTGATTGTTCGGAACCATCACTGTCTTTTTTTTTTTGTAAGGACCTCTTTGGTGCCATTTGTTATGCACTTGGATCAACTGAGAGAACTACCCTGCCCCCAGGTTATGATAAAGGGTTTTAATTTTCGAAAAGAAAAACTCCTACTTCTTTGGCTCAGAGGGGTTGACGAGGGATTATCTTCCTTATAACTCCAGTGTTTAGGGATTGAAACAATGCCTGTACCTCATCAGCGGGGTCTGTTCAAAAGCATACTGTAGATTATGGTATCGTTTTCGTCATCCTCCCTCAAGAGGCTTAGGATTATTAATCGAGCGTTGATCATCAGAAAAAATATGAAAATAATTTGCATATAGTGAATACGAATATATTGCTTCAAAACAGACATATGCGATGCATTAATGGAATAACAATGTTTAACATGAGTAAATGTTTAAACAAACAAAAGAAAATTACAACTTGAAAAATTCTAGTGAACAAAAGTTTTCTAGTCTCGGGGCTTGTCACTTCAAATGGTGAGCCTTGGATGGATGGCAGGAGCATTCAGCCTGACCCGCTTGGGTGAAAACCACTGCCCCTTCATTAATCAGGTCCTGGATCTTGTTCTTTAGAGCCCAGCAGTCGGCAGTGTCATGTCCGGGACCATCGGAGTGGTATGCACACCTCCTATTGGGATGATAGTTAGGAGCAGAGGTGTTGGGGTTCCGGGGAGGAGCCCTTAGTGTAATCAGGTTCAAACTCAGCAGGTGTTGTAGAGCTTGAAACAACGGCATATTGAGCTGGGTGAACTGCCTCTTGGGCTTGTCTGGCTTGCTCTGATCAGCCTGTTGTTCTTGGCGAGGTCGTTGTTGGACCTGTGCAATAGTAGCAGCTTGGAGAGGTCTATTCATTGGACCAGACCTTTGCCCTCTTGGAAGCTGTTCCATGACCTGGTCCCTGACTTGGGCCGGTTGCTTCATGTCTTGATGAAGCTGACTGATCATGACCCTCAACTCTCCTTGCTCCCGAGCTAAACCTTGAATGAGGGCCCTTTGCCCCAGCATCTGGGTTTTCAATGTGTCTACCTCAGCTTGTAGACGTTTCAGCTGCTCGTCCTTGTCATCTTCGGGATTTTGCTTGGCCCGACTCCCCATGAGGAGTGTCCTTAACTCTTCTTGCCCCTTGGATAGGCTTAGGAAGATCTCCTTGAACTGAGTCTCTTGGGTGTGCAGACCCTGGTTATCTTGTTGGGAAGCCATTGCTGAAATAAACAGCGACAAAGGTAAGTGACCTGCAACAAGGGTACCTGTTATGCAATGATATGTATGTATATATATGTAATGTTTTCAAGGATCTCGCGGGGTAAACAAGAAAATTGTTAGAATTTGAATCCGTAGCTTGATGGAAGGCACTGCATATTGTTGAGAGTCCTTCTTCAAGAGTCAAGGCTCACCATATCGAGTGGGTCATAGCCTCTGACAACCTTGGCTAGAGGAAAATAAATCCCCTTTGCCCCCTGCTAGACATTTGGTTCATCATGACCTGCATCACAGACCCTTGAGATCCTTGAAACGGGTTAGTCCTTATGCAGGATGTATGCAATGGTATGACGTTATGTTATGCATGGGGTAATGTGAATAAACCCTGTTATGAATCCCTAATTAAGGATTGCAAACCAAAACCTGCAAGAAACTTAGTATACCCTGTTATGAGTCCCAATTAAGGACTATAAACAAAACCTGCAAGAAACTTAGTAAACCCTGTCATGAGTCCCAATTAAGGACTATAAACAAAACCTGCAAGAAATTTAGTGCATTCTGTTATGAGTCCTAATTAAGGACTATAAACAAAACCTGCAAGAAATTCAAGGGTCAGATAACAAGCATGCAAGTAGTCAAGTACGAAGGCACACAAGTCACACAAGACAAGCCCTTAGAGTTTAGGCCAGCATGGGGTTTAGGTATTACCCTCTTGAAGTTGGTGGGCTCAACCTGTCCTATTAGAAGTAATCGGGTTCTAAGGGGATCCCAATATCATTGACTACCCTCAATCGGTCATAACTCCAGCATCGCAATCTTTTCTTGCGGCCAGAACCATCACGAGAGTTTAGCCTCAATGGGCGTAGCATACTGCTACTGTTCTAATGGCCAAGTTGGGTCATTTAAGGTTCTAAGGTTGTTGGTGCTTAATGACTCCTCAGAAGACCCATATTCTCCTCGTTGCAACACAAGGGATATCGGTACAGACCAAGGTGCCACACCAACGTAGCCACTGCTTCACCCGTGTTGGTCTACGCCGGACAGGTCCCTCACAGCTTATGCTACCTAAACAGGGTATCCCCAGATCCGGGTTAGGATCTATGTAACTCCCATGCAACCCACAAATTTAAAGCAGACAAGTCAATACAATTGAAAACACAGTTATGAACTAACCCTAAGGTACACCTCACTTTAAGTTTTATCTCCCCAGCAGAGTCGCCAGTTCTGTGATCGGTGGATCTGGAACTGACTGTTTAACGCTGGTTCGCGAAATGTCGCGGAAGCAAGAGTCGCCACCGTCTTTTATTTTCTCCAAATGGAAAGGACAAAAGCACAGAAAAATTCCTTATAGAGATTGCTCTCGGTTCGGGAGGTAGGTTATAGAAAGGGAAGGTGTTAGCACCCTTTCTATCCATGGTTATCCATGGGCTCTTAGATACTTGCTCATTGTGTTTTCAAAAATGGTTTGTTTGCTTTTCAATGTGGGTGGGTTTTAAAAAAGTTTCTTTGAAAATTCCAGTTCGACTCCTGTATCGGTCCTCAAGAGTGTTTGAAAAATTGCTTTCGAAAGCTTTTGAAAAGTGTCGGTGTGAAAAGTATTTTTGATTTGTTTTTTTGAATTTAGAGCAAGTATCTATGAGTCGTCTACCTACCCTAAGGAATTCGTCTGTGTAAATGTCCTTTAAAGTAGTGCCATCCCACCATTGAGAGGTAGGTAGCACCACCGTTGGAGGTGTTCGGGTCAATTCGAGGTTCGGGACATGGTGATCACCAGAGCAATAGGAAGACACCTTAGAAGCTACCCTCATGCCAGGTTCCCGGATCATGAGGACTTACTAAGACGTCCTCTACTCGACGATCACCTTTCGAGGCAAGGCAACAGTGAGGCGTACCCTAGGGGTGGTGTGTGATTTGTGTGTCATGTTCAGTTATTTTATCTTGTTCATGTCAAAGTGATCTATGCGCTTGTTTTTATTTTTGTCATTCATTCTTGCATGCATTTATTTAACAGTTAAGAAAGTGCGGAAAGGTAAAATTCTAAACTATTACAAAGGCGCGGGTCCACATCGCCAAAATTTCCAGGACCCGATTTGACAGAAAGTAAATAAAGTAAAGTGCGAAAGATAAATATTTACACGGCTTTGGGAGAATTACATAAATAATTAAAGAGGAGGAAAGTAAAACACGCGAATTAAATTACAATGGGAAGCGAGGGCGTTGGACCCGTTAATGAAGTTATATTATTATTTACAACTTAATTCAATTAAAATAAAAAGAAATTATTTTTGAGGTTTTCGTATTTATGATTTTAATGAGAATTAAATGAAATTGAGAAATTAACCCTAATTCTAATTTTTTTTATTTATTAAGAAAAACATGTTAAAGTTAAACCTAAATTAACCTAATTAATTAAAGCAATTTGATTTACAAAAATAATTAATTAATTATTAGTGAAAAGAAAAGAAAAAGGATAAAAATTTATTAAAACCCTAATTCTACAAATTTTAAGTTTATTAGAGAAATATTAAGATTTAAACCTAAATTAAAAACTAAAATCAATCAATGATATTTATTTACAAAAAAATAACATTAAAATAAAAATACTTATTTTTGTCTTTTTTCTGATTTTATATTGTTTTTATGTTTTTTATGAAAATATTAAATTAAAGGAATTAATTAAAAAAAGCAACAATAAAATAAAGAAAAGAATGAAAATTCAAACCATGGGGGGTCTGTCCCCATTTGGAGGTTTTGTTAGCATTGCTGGCCCAATAGCTTTTGGCCTGGTTGACCTTTTCAGGAAGCATGTGGTACGTTTGACTAGAGTCCATGATACTCTTCAAATTATGGCCCTTTGATTGATCTCAGGATGCACGTGGAAGGCTTGATATGGTGGATGTATGATGCACCTTAGCGCTGAAACTGCACATAAGCGTTAATAGAAAAATAATATGGAAGGGGTGGGGGACCTGGGATCGAACCCAGGTCCTAGAGGTTACCAACGCTATGCCTTGCCAACTGCTCCACTTTGTCTCTTTGTACATTATATAAACAATAAACATTATAATATAAAACAATCGTTAGTGCCTGTTTCCGCGCGAAATTTCAAATGGACCAACCAACGCCTTACACTTCATCATCTTCTTCCTTAATGCGTTTTTCCTGAAAATATAAAAGGGTTAGCGGGGGTTTTAAACCCCCCCAAAATATGCAATATCCAATAATAGCGAATAGGCCGTCTGCCCATATAAATTAGGCGCGATGGGTGTTTTGTTTTCGTCCAAGCACGCTGAGTTCATTCATGGTATCGGCATGTCCTGATTTTACAGTGGCTGGAAACGCCTAATTTGAAAGTTGAAGAACCCTAATGTCCTTTAATGGTGATTCATCATATAACGCATGAAAACTCAATCAAAGCACACAGTTAGCTTTAGAATTAATCAAGGAACACAAATCAAACATTAAAAATGAATAAAGACGCATGAATCACGATGCAAGAATGTGAAAGAAATTCTGTACAGGACACGATTATTCTCACGTTTCTTGGTGTTAGGATGGATGGTTTTGATTTGAAAACCTTCCTTGAAGCCTCAGGAAGGTAATGGAACAAGTATTTTGGCTTGAATCGACCTGTAACCTAGTTTTCAGTATTTGAATTTTCTTGAAAAAAATGCAAACTTGTTGATCAGGTTCTTGCGCAGCTGGGTGGTCTCCTTTGCTTCTGATCACTTGCCTAGGTCTTATGCCACATGTATGAAGAGGAATTATGGCCTCTTAATGCATTGCCTTTATGTTCAAGATTTCTCCATAAACTTCCATAACCAATTTTCCATTTTTGATCCAATTTTTGAAATATTGCTCCATTTGGCCTTGAAACGAAAATGGGATATGCATAACGATGCTTCAAGGTTAATCAAAGCCAAATATTCCCTTAAATTAATTTTTTTGAATTTCATTTGATTTTAAAAGATTTAAAGTTAATTAAATCCAATAAAATCAAATAAAAATGAAAAAATTAACTAAAAAATTGAAATAAAATGTGGGACACGTGGGAAGCATGGCCAAGCTGATTCAAGTGAAAAAAAGTGGGCCCCTTTTGTCAAAAATGGAATTTCAAGGATAATTGCCTTTGGCCATTTCACAAAAATTTCCCAACTTCTCCAATGCATATCTTGCTCAATTTTGAAGCTATGAACATGTTCTTGGACATTTTAGAAAGGTCCTGAAGTCCTCTAAACAATGTCTTTGGTCCCATGTCATTTTGATTTACCAATCTCAAGTTATGGTCTTTGACTTAAAGTCCCTTTTTGTTGACTTTTGAAAATGACCTATAATGTTGAAATTGATAACTTTTTGTGAGAGCATTTCTTGGACTTGGAGTGTGAAGATGAGTTGTAGGAAATGTCTTCCCCTTCAAGATGAGCATTGGATGGGATTTTTCTGATAAACCATGAAAAAGTTATGCCTTGGTCAAGTTACAGTTGACTTTTCAGTTGTCCAAAAATAGAAACTTTTGCATCTTGAGTCTTTTTGAGCCATACTTTGAGAATCATGATCAAGCATTGATCAAATGATGTTTGTGGCTTCAAAATAAGATGTTGACCAAAAATTTTGACTTTTGACTGCCAAATGACCATTTTACCCCTACAGTTGACTGTTGAGCAATTAGGGTTTTTGACTGTGCAACTTGACCTTGTGAGCCTTGAAACTTGACATGTAGGTGCTTGACAATGTATATGAGCATAGGAGACTTGATTGAGCTCTTGAAAACTTCAACTTCCTTGTGAGAACCAAAACCCTAGTTTGACTGGCTTCAGGAGAGTGGTTGACTGTGTAGCCCTTGAGCAATTCTTGAGCATTTGAAGAGGATGTTTGTCAAAACTTTGAAGATTATGGGAGGGCAAATTTTGGGGTACAACAGTTGCCCCTGTTCAATCTTCTTAGACCTGAGGATGTAGATTGGCTTGTGTGCCTTTCGTGATCCGAGGGTGGAAGATGATTGAACACTAGAGTGCCCAGAAATTTGCACTCACATAGTTGAGTATCAGTAGTGTGATAGCGGGAATGGGCTTACAGATGCCATTTGGAGAGATGATGGATAGGATGATGGGCTTATAGATGCCATCTGGAGATGTGACAGAACCTTGTCGGGAATGGGCTTATAGATGCCATTTGGAACTGTGATGGATAATTGTGGAGATGGGCTTATAGATGCCATCGGGAGGTGTCGATCGCGTAAGAGATTCCTTAGCGAGAACTTGCGTACCTGAAAAAAGAAAGATACTTACCTGGCTTGTTACAGGGATTGATCTTCAAATTCTTTATGTGGACGCGCCCTGTCTGGATGCAGGAGTCGAATCTACGAATAATCGCTCACAGACGTGCCCTGGACGGATACAGGAATCGAATCTGGAACTTCAAACAGTTGCTTACAGACGTGCCCCGGCAGGATACAGGAATCGAGTCCGGAAAATAGTCGTCAACAGATACACCCTGGCAAGATACAGGAATCGGACCTTCAAACTCTTCAGACGTGCCCTGGCAAGATACAGGAATCGAGTCTGGTACTGTAGTCGTCAGCAGATACACCCTGGCAAGTTACAGGAATCGGATCTTCGAACTCTTCAGACGTGCCCTGGCAGGATACAGGAATCGAGTCTGGTACTGTAGTCGTCAACAGATACACCCTGGCAAGTTACAGGAATCGGATCTTCGAACTCTTCAGACGTGCCCTGGCAAGATACAGGAATCGAGTCTGGTACTGTAGTCGTCAACAGATACACCCTGGCAAGTTACAGGAATCAGATCTTCGAACTCTTCAGACGTGCCCTGGCAAGATGTAGGAATCGAGTCTGGTACTGTAGTCGTCAACAGATACACCCTGGCAAGTTACAGGAATCGGATCTTCGAACTCTTCAGACGTGCCCTGGCATGATACAGGAATCGAGTCTGGTACTGTAGTCGTCAACAGATACACCCTGGAAAGTTACAGGAATCGGATCTTCGAACTCTTCAGACGTGCCCTGGCAAGATACAGGAATCGAGTCTGGTACTGTAGTCGTCAACAGATACACCCTGGCAAGATACAGGAATCAGACCTTCAAACTCTTCAGACGTGCCCTGGCAGGATACAGGAATCGAGTCTGGTACTATAGTCGTCAACAGATACACCCTGGCAAGTTACAGGAATCGGATCTTCGAACTCTTCAGACGTGCCCTGGCAAGATACAGGAATCGAGTCTGGTACTGTAGTCGTCAATAGATACGCCCTGGCAAGTTACAGGAATCGGATCTGGAATCACGACAGTTGATAGCAATTATCTTTGTATTAATTTTTGTCCTGAAAAGACAAAACGTTAGTTGTATGTGATGTCATGATGCATGATAGGCGAGATATTCTCAGAATGAATGAGATTGTATGTTCATGATGCGTATATGCATGCTATAATGTATGAAGATGTGTTGTTTAGGAATGTATGTTTCCGTCTAGAAAAATAAATCCTTGACGGGTGCCGGGAATTTGAATCCTGGGCTGATGTAGAGCTTTTGCTTCCACTGGGGAGTGATGGTTGCAAGAATACCGGTAGGAGAGGATGACTCCGTTGGGGAATGATCTTGGCGAATGGATTACTCTGCGGGGAGCAAATTACTCTAGCGACCTTGCTGGGGGACAATACTCTGTGGGAAGAGAGGTACTTCGCTGATATGTTGTATGAGAACTCCACTGGGGATACCATTGTTATGTTGGAAGTGTTTAATAGACTCCGCTGGGGATAAGAAGACTTCGTCGGGGACGATCTTTCCGTGGCTTTTGGCTGAGGATAACCCAGTTATAAGCTCTGGTGGATCATAACCTTTGAATAAAGCCGGGAGACACGTTCGTGCTCTGCGGGGGAGAAGCTTCCAGAATCTACTGGGGATAAGCTTCCCGCTGGGGAGATGACTCCAACTTTCCTGGGGAAACTGGACTGGACTCTCCCGGGGAAATTTTGAACTATATTGGGGAAGTGACTCCACTGAATGTCTGATATAACGCCGGGGAACAATCTTAGATCAAGACTGCCGGGGATGCTTGTTAGGAATGTTCGTATATGCTGGGGAATGTTGAGATCTGCTGGGGATACCCAACTTCCTTAAGGCTGATAATGGCTTTGCTTGGGGAGAGTGCACTGACTTGCTGGCTCACTCTCTGGGGAATTAAGATATCTGGTTATGTTCTTTAGCTGAACCTACCTTGGTACCTTGGAGGACAGAACAATTAGATTGTTTAGACAACTCCTCATTGCCCCTGTTTCTGAGGTGGGAGAGGAAGACCTGTGAGGTGCTGATAGTTGTTGATGGACAAACCTTCTTCTGGTAGGTAGGTGACAAGATGACAGGACATAGTCGTACGCTTTGATCCCTAACTTTTGCCTGGACCGCCCTTTCGGGTTTTCAGTCCACCGGGATACCCATTTTTGCCCAAGCCGCCTTTTCAGGTTTTCGACTTGCCGGGTGTACAAATTTTTTCATTTCATCCCTTCATTTTGCCCGAACACTTTTGGTTCACCGGGAAGCCCTTATTTTTGCCTAGGTGTTTCAACCTAGCGGGTCTTTGATTACGCGTAGTATTTTTTCGACTATGTCCGTGCTTTCAGAATGTAGGGAGTTGCCCCTGTTAGAAGTGTTGCCATGCCATCAGAAGATGTTTGATCAGGCAAGATTCGTTGCTGGAGTGCCCCAAGTGACTCAGGCGGAGATTTGCCCCAGATAATAGACCATGATCATGTTTGCCCCTTGAGTGGGAGTGCTTTTGTTCATTAGGTATTCATCGTGCGAATTTCCCTGCTGTTCAAACAAATAGTCATATGCAAACAATGTTATATCAGAAATGCAAAACTTATGTCTGTCTTGAAGATTTTGAAAATGCATTCTTTTTCATAAAACAAGTGAATGTTTGTAAAACGTGATGTCAACTCCGTATTTACCGTAAGCCTTAAGGAGTCAGGATACCTTTCGTCACGGTATGCTTTCGAACTAACCCATGCTTCAGCTAGGACTTTTAAGGGTTATAACGTGGCCTGGTTCACGGTTTAAGAAACAAAGGATAAAGGCTCAAATTTTATTTGTACCCACCCGCTCTTCGTGATGTTCTCCAAACCTAAACTCAGTTGATCATACGTTAGGCCTTGTTTGAGTCTTTGCTCTGATTTTCTGGTGATGGTTCGGATGTTGATAACTTATCTTGAATAGGCAGTCATTCCTTTTTGTTATTATTGAGGGTTTGTATGACCTCTTTCTTTTTTCTGATTTTGTTATCCCTATCTTTTTTTTGCCTGAACTGTTTCTTTTGTGATTACAGTCAGCGGGATGCCCCAGTTTTGTAAGTCTCCTTCATAGGTTTTGACTTATTGGTTTTTTTATTTTGAAAGATAATGACTGCCGTTCTTTATTGATTGTTCGGAACCATCACTGTCTTTTTTTTTTTGTAAGGACCTCTTTGGTGCCATTTGTTATGCACTTGGATCAACTGAGAGAACTACCCTGCCCCCAGGTTATGATAAAGGGTTTTAATTTTCGAAAAGAAAAACTCCTACTTCTTTGGCTCAGAGGGGTTGACGAGGGATTATCTTCCTTATAACTCCAGTGTTTAGGGATTGAAACAATGCCTGTACCTCATCAGCGGGGTCTGTTCAAAAGCATACTGTAGATTATGGTATCGTTTTCGTCATCCTCCCTCAAGAGGCTTAGGATTATTAATCGAGCGTTGATCATCAGAAAAAATATGAAAATAATTTGCATATAGTGAATACGAATATATTGCTTCAAAACAGACATATGCGATGCATTAATGGAATAACAATGTTTAACATGAGTAAATGTTTAAACAAACAAAAGAAAATTACAACTTGAAAAATTCTAGTGAACAAAAGTTTTCTAGTCTCGGGGCTTGTCACTTCAAATGGTGAGCCTTGGATGGATGGCAGGAGCATTCAGCCTGACCCGCTTGGGTGAAAACCACTGCCCCTTCATTAATCAGGTCCTGGATCTTGTTCTTTAGAGCCCAGCAGTCGGCAGTGTCATGTCCGGGACCATCGGAGTGGTATGCACACCTCCTATTGGGATGATAGTTAGGAGCAGAGGTGTTGGGGTTCCGGGGAGGAGCCCTTAGTGTAATTAGGTTCAAACTCAGCAGGTGTTGTAGAGCTTGAAACAACGGCATATTGAGCTGGGTGAACTGCCTCTTGGGCTTGTCTGGCTTGCTCTGATCAGCCTGTTGTTCTTGGCGAGGTCGTTGTTGGACCTGTGCAATAGTAGCAGCTTGGAGAGGTCTATTCATTGGACCAGACCTTTGCCCTCTTGGAAGCTGTTCCATGACCTGGTCCCTGACTTGGGCCGGTTGCTTCATGTCTTGATGAAGCTGACTGATCATGACCCTCAACTCTCCTTGCTCCCGAGCTAAACCTTGAATGAGGGCCCTTTGCCCCAGCATCTGGGTTTTCAATGTGTCTACCTCAGCTTGTAGACGTTTCAGCTGCTCGTCCTTGTCATCTTCGGGATTTTGCTTGGCCCGACTCCCCATGAGGAGTGTCCTTAACTCTTCTTGCCCCTTGGATAGGCTTAGGAAGATCTCCTTGAACTGAGTCTCTTGGGTGTGCAGACCCTGGTTATCTTGTTGGGAAGCCATTGCTGAAATAAACAGCGACAAAGGTAAGTGACCTGCAACAAGGGTACCTGTTATGCAATGATATGTATGTATATATATGCAATGTTTTCAAGGATCTCGCGGGGTAAACAAGAAAATTGTTAGAATTTGAATCCGTAGCTTGATGGAAGGCACTGCATATTGTTGAGAGTCCTTCTTCAAGAGTCAAGGCTCACCATATCGAGTGGGTCATAGCCTCTGACAACCTTGGCTAGAGGAAAATAAATCCCCTTTGCCCCCTGCTAGACATTTGGTTCATCATGACCTGCATCACAGACCCTTGAGATCCTTGAAACGGGTTAGTCCTTATGCAGGATGTATGCAATGGTATGACGTTATGTTATGCATGGGGTAATGTGAATAAACCCTATTATGAATCCCTAATTAAGGACTGCAAACCAAAACCTGCAAGAAACTTAGTATACCCTGTTATGAGTCCCAATTAAGGACTATAAACAAAACCTGCAAGAAACTTAGTAAACCCTGTCATGAGTCCCAATTAAGGACTATAAACAAAACCTGCAAGAAATTTAGTGCATTCTGTTATGAGTCCTAATTAAGGACTATAAACAAAACCTGCAAGAAATTCAAGGGTCAGATAACAAGCATGCAAGTAGTCAAGTACGAAGGCACACAAGTCACACAAGACAAGCCCTTAGAGTTTAGGCCAGCATGGGGTTTAGGTATTACCCTCTTGAAGTTGGTGGGCTCAACCTGTCCTATTAGAAGTAACCGGGTTCTAAGGGGATCCCAATATCATTGACTACCCTCAATCGGTCATAACTCCAGCATCGCAATCTTTTCTTGCGGCCAGAACCATCACGAGAGTTTAGCCTCAATGGGCGTAGCATACTGCTACTGTTCTAATGGCCAAGTTGGGTCATTTAAGGTTCTAAGGTTGTTGGTGCTTAATGACTCCTCAGAAGACCCATATTCTCCTCGTTGCAACACAAGGGATATCGGTACAGACCAAGGTGCCACACCAACGTAGCCACTGCTTCACCCGTGTCGGTCTACGCCGGACAGGTCCCTCACAGCTTATGCTACCTAAACAGGGTATCCCCAGATCCGGGTTAGGATCTATGTAACTCCCATGCAACCCACAAATTTAAAGCAGACAAGTCAATACAATTGAAAACACAGTTATGAACTAACCCTAAGGTACACCTCACTTTAAGTTTTATCTCCCCAGCAGAGTCGCCAGTTCTGTGATCGGTGGATCTGGAACTGACTGTTTAACGCTGGTTCGCGAAATGTCGCGGAAGCAAGAGTCGCCACCGTCTTTTATTTTCTCCAAATGGAAAGGACAAAAGCACAGAAAAATTCCTTATAGAGATTGCTCTCGGTTCGGGAGGTAGGTTATAGAAAGGGAAGGTGTTAGCACCCTTTCTATCCATGGTTATCCATGGGCTCTTAGATACTTGCTCATTGTGTTTTCAAAAATGGTTTGTTTGCTTTTCAATGTGGGTGGGTTTTAAAAAAGTTTCTTTGAAAATTCCAGTTCGACTCCTGTATCGGTCCTCAAGAGTGTTTGAAAAATTGCTTTCGAAAGCTTTTGAAAAGTGTCGGTGTGAAAAGTATTTTTGATTTGTTTTTTTGAAGTTAGAGCAAGTATCTATGAGTCGTCTACCTACCCTAAGGAATTCGTCTGTGTAAATGTCCTTTAAAGTAGTGCCATCCCACCATTGAGAGGTAGGTAGCACCACCGTTGGAGGTGTTCGGGTCAATTCGAGGTTCGGGACATGGTGATCACCAGAGCAATAGGAAGACACCTTAGAAGCTACCCTCATGCCAGGTTCCCGGATCATGAGGACTTACTAAGACGTCCTCTACTCGACGATCACCTTTCGAGGCAAGGCAACAGTGAGGCGTACCCTAGGGGTGGTGTGTGATTTGTGTGTCATGTTCAGTTATTTTATCTTGTTCATGTCAAAGTGATCTATGCGCTTGTTTTTATTTTTGTCATTCATTCTTGCATGCATTTATTTAACAGTTAAGAAAGTGCGGAAAGGTAAAATTCTAAACTATTACAAAGGCGCGGGTCCACATCGCCAAAATTTCCAGGACCCGATTTGACAGAAAGTAAATAAAGTAAAGTGCGAAAGATAAATATTTACACGGCTTTGGGAGAATTACATAAATAATTAAAGAGGAGGAAAGTAAAACACGCGAATTAAATTACAATGGGAAGCGAGGGCGTTGGACCCGTTAATGAAGTTATATTATTATTTACAACTTAATTCAATTAAAATAAAAAGAAATTATTTTTGAGGTTTTCGTATTTATGATTTTAATGAGAATTAAATGAAATTGAGAAATTAACCCTAATTCTAATTTTTTTTATTTATTAAGAAAAACATGTTAAAGTTAAACCTAAATTAACCTAATTAATTAAAGCAATTTGATTTACAAAAATAAATAATTAATTATTAGTGAAAAGAAAAGAAAAAGGATAAAAATTTATTAAAACCCTAATTCTACAAATTTTAAGTTTATTAGAAAAATATTAAGATTTAAACCTAAATTAAAAACTAAAATCAATCAATGATATTTATTTACAAAAAAATAACATTAAAATAAAAATACTTATTTTTGTCTTTTTTCTGATTTTATATTGTTTTTATGTTTTTTATGAAAATATTAAATTAAAGGAATTAATTAAAAAAAGCAACAATAAAATAAAGAAAAGAATGAAAATTCAAACCATGGGGGGTCTGTCCCCATTTGGAGGTTTTGTTAGCATTGATGGCCCAATAGCTTTTGGCCTGGTTGACCTTTTCAGGAAGCATGTGGTACGTTTGACTAGAGTCCATGATACTCTTCAAATTATGGCCCTTTGATTGATCTCAGGATGCACGTGGAAGGCTTGATATGGTGGATGTATGATGCACCTTAGCGCTGAAACTGCACATAAGCGTTAATAGAAAAATAATATGGAAGGGGTGGGGGACCTAGGATCGAACCCAGGTCCTAGAGGTTACCAACGCTATGCCTTGCCAACTGCTCCACTTTGTCTCTTTGTACATTATATAAACAATAAACATTATAATATAAAACAATCGTTAGTGCCTGTTTCCGCGCAAAATTTCAAATGGACCAACCAACGCCTTACACTTCATCATCTTCTTCCTTAATGCGTTTTTCCTGAAAATATAAAAGGGTTAGCGGGGGTTTTAAACCCCCCCAAAATATGCAATATCCAATAATAGCGAATAGGCCGTCTGCCCATATAAATTAGGCGCGATGGGTGTTTTGTTTTCGTCCAAGCACGCTGAGTTCATTCATGGTATCGGCATGTCCTGATTTTACAGTAGCTGGAAACGCCTAATTTGAAAGTTGAAGAACCCTAATGTCCTTTAATGGTGATTCATCATATAACGCATGAAAACTCAATCAAAGCACACAATTAGCTTTAGAATTAATCAAGGAACACAAATCAAACATTAAAAATGAATAAAGACGCATGAATCACGATGCAAGAATGTGAAAGAAATTCTGTACAGGACACGATTATTCTCACGTTTCTTGGTGTTAGGATGGATGGTTTTGATTTGAAAACCTTCCTTGAAGCCTTAGGAAGGTAATGGAACAAGTATTTTGGCTTGAATCGACCTGTAACCTAGTTTTCAGTATTTGAATTTTCTTGAAAAAAATGCAAACTTGTTGATCAGGTTCTTGCGCAGCTGGGTGGTCTCCTTTGCTTCTGATCACTTGCCTAGGTCTTATGCCACATGTATGAAGAGGAATTATGGCCTCTTAATGCATTGCCTTTATGTTCAAGATTTCTCCATAAACTTCCATAACCAATTTTCCATTTTTGATCCAATTTTTGAAATATTGCTCCATTTGGCCTTGAAACGAAAATGGGATATGCATAATGATGCTTCAAGGTTAATCAAAGCCAAATATTCCCTTAAATTATTTTTTTTGAATTTCATTTGATTTTAAAAGATTTAAAGTTAATTAAATCCAATAAAATCAAATAAAAATGAAAAAATTAACTAAAAAATTGAAATAAAATGTGGGACACGTGGGAAGCATGGCCAAGCTGATTCAAGTGAAAAAAAGTGGGCCCCTTTTGTCAAAAATGGAATTTCAAGGATAATTGCCTTTGGCCATTTCACAAAAATTTCCCAACTTCTCCAATGCATATCTTGCTCAATTTTGAAGCTATGAACATGTTCTTGGACATTTTAGAAAGGTCTTGAAGTCCTCTAAACAATGTCTTTGGTCCCATTTCATTTTGATTTACCAATCTCAAGTTATGGTCTTTGACTTAAAGTCCCTTTTTGTTGACTTTTGAAAATGACCTATAATGTTGAAATTGATAACTTTTTGTGAGAGCATTTCTTGGACTTGGAGTGTGAAGATGAGTTGTAGGAAATGTATTCCCCTTCAAGATGAGCATTGGATGGGATTTTTCTGATAAACCATGAAAAAGTTATGCCTTGGTCAAGTTACAGTTGACTTTTCAGTTGTCCAAAAATAGAAACTTTTGCATCTTGAGTCTTTTTGAGCCATACTTTGAGAATCATGATCAAGCATTGATCAAATGATGTTTGTGGCTTCAAAATAAGATGTTGACCAAAAATTTTGACTTTTGACTGCCAAATGACCATTTTACCCCTACAGTTGACTGTTGAGCAATTAGGGTTTTTGACTGTGCAACTTGACCTTGTGAGCCTTGAAACTTGACATGTAGGTGCTTGACAATGTATATGAGCATAGGAGACTTGATTGAGCTCTTGAAAACTTCAACTTCCTTGTGAGAACCAAAACCCTAGTTTGACTGGCTTCAGGAGAGTGGTTGACTGTGTAGCCCTTGAGCAATTCTTGAGCATTTGAAGAGGATGTTTGTCAAAACTTTGAAGATTATGGGAGGGAAAATTTTGGGGTACAACAATGACACACAAAATCCTAATGCTAAGACTTCTATTTATACTACTTCGACCATAACGGTCTTGCTATAAGATTATGCCACGTTCAGAACATGCAGAACAATGCCTCTCTCTTGTTCCCACGTGTCTCCAAATGCTCCAGCACATAAATTTCAAACTTCGAATGTCCCGCTTGCATTTGAATTTCAAATGTTTTGGTACTTCTCCGTTTCGAACGCACTTCTCAGACACAACCTTGTTGTCATTTCGAGACTTCTTTAGATATGTTCCCATAATTACCACTCGAAGCTCCAAGCTTTGATATGCTCATTCGAAACACTGCTTCTGCTATTTCAAAACATGACGCTTTGTTTCATTTCAATTGAAACGTTCAATTCACTTGGCTTCTAATAATATTATCAAAATCTTCAGCCAACACCCATACAGCGCTTTCTTCAATTTCAGCACCTTCTTCTCTTCTCCAATCTTCATATACCCAAGTGGTTATTCGACATAGACTTCTTCTTCGAGTACACCATTCAAAAATGTTGTCTTGACATCCATTTGAAATATCAACCATTTAAATTGAGCATCTTGAGAAATGAGCAATCGAATTGTCTCCATTCTTGCAACAGGTGCAAACACTTCGTCATAGTCAATTCATGCTTTCTGTTTGTATCCCTTCGCAACAAGTCGCGCTTTGTATCGTTCTATTTCTCCTTGAGCATTCATCTTTTTCTTGAATACCCACTTCACACCAATGGGTCGACTATCTTTTGGCAATTCGACTAACTCCCAAGTGTTGTTGTGGTCTATTGCTCTAATCCCTTCGTCCATGGCACTTTTCCACTTCTTGTCTCGTAACGCTTCTTCAAAACTGATGTTTTCAGCACCTTCCAGAAGGCACACAAGGTGTACCTCATTTTTTGAATCATATAAATCTTGCAAACTTTGCATTCTGGATTGTAGAGGTTCATCTTCATTTTCAGTATCTTCATGTTCTATTGAAATGCTTGCTGGTACAGTGACAAATGATACTTCGACTGCGTCGATAATTTCTGTCGAATTGTTCCAGTCCCACTTGCTCGCTTCGTCTATTCGAATATATCTACACACGATCACTTTCTTGCTTATGGGGTCGAATAGCTTGTACCCTTTTGTCTTCTCATCATATGCAATGAATATATACTTTTGACTTTTGTCTTCAAGTTTCATTCTTCAATGATCGGGTACATGTGCATAAGATACACTACCAAATACTTTGAGATGAGAAATTGTTGGCTTCTGTCTGCTCAATGCTTCTTATGGTGTTTAATCTTCTAACTTCAAATGTGGACATCGATTCTGAACATAAACAACACATTGTACAACTTCTGCCCAGAATTCTTTCGACATGTTCTTGCTCTTAAGCATTGATCGAATCTTGTTAAGAACAATTCGATTCTTTCTTTCAGCCACACCATTTTGCTGAGGTGAATATGGTGCAGTTAGGAATCTCCTTATGCCCTGCTCTTCACAATACTTCATAAAGGCCGTCAAAGTGTACTCACCACCTCTGTCAGATCGAACTGCTTTGATATGTCTGTCGGTTGCCTTCTCCACCATTACTTTGAACTTTTTGAACACCTCTAATGCTTCAGACTTTTCTTTCAAGAAAGAAACCCAGGTCTTTCGTGACAAATCATTGATAAAGGAAATGAAGTACCTTTTTCCACTGAAGGATTCTGGAGTGATTGGCCCATATATGTCGGTATGAATCAATTAGAGAATATATTTATCTTGATATTATGCCTTCATTTGAAATGAGGTCCTTGTTGGTTTGCTGAGCACACATTCTTCACAAAACTTTCCTTCATAATCCATGTCTTGTAGTCCGTGCACCATGTTCTTTTTCGCCAGCCTTCTCAAACCAGCATGATGTAGATGACCAAAGCGTAAATGCATAGTGACACTTTGTCTTGCATGTCGACTTGTAGACATTTCTCTCGAACATTCCTCAGATTTAGTTTGTACATTCAATTTCTTTCCATTTCGACATGGGAGATCAGATGTCCTACTTTGTCCTTCAAATGCAGTATTCGATCTTTTATAAGTATCGAAAAACATTTTTCTATAAGTTGTCTTAAACTCAAGATGTTGGTCTTGAGATCAGGTACAAAGTAAACATCTTGGATTGATCCAATCAAGCCATCCTTCTGTAAGTAACAAATTGTACCCTTTCCTTCGACCTTCACTTTTGATGCATCTCCGAAAGACACATTACCATCTTCAATTTTTTTCATTTCTTTAAACAGGTGTTTATAACCACACATGTGACTACTTGCTCCTGAGTCAAGATACCAAACATGGTCATTATTGGTGTTGATTTCATTTTGAGCCATCAGGAGAAAACCTTCATTCGCTTCAGCTTCCAAGGCTAGATTGGTTGTTTCTTCTACTTTCTTTTCGATTCGACAATCTTTTGCAAGACTCCCTATGTTATCACAGTTATAGCATTTGTAGGAATTGTAATCCTTCGCATAATGATCATACTTCCCACACTTGTAGAATTCAAAGTTGGAGTGGTTCGACAGACCACCACTCTGACTACGTCCTCTTCCATGCCAATTTTATTGGTTCGAATGTCCTCTCTCAAAGTTGCTGCCTCGACCACTGTCATGACCTCCATGGCCACGTCCTCTTCCTCGAAAGTTTTGAGAAAAGAGTACCTTTTCATCTTTGATCGACTCCTAGGTTTGATTTGCTTCCTCGACTGCTTCTTCCTTCTTTTTCATCTTATGTTGTTCATGTGCTTTGAGAGAACCAGCGAGCTCTTCGACTGAGAGCATCGAAAGGTCCTTCGACTCTTCTATTGCACACATAATATTCTCAAATTTATCTGTTAAATATCTCAAAATCTTTTCAATAACTCGTGCATCGATTACTGTTTCGCCATTTCTGGTGAGTTGGTTCACTACCTTTTGTACACGTGAGATGTAGTTAGATACAATTTTTGTCTCCTTCATCTGCATCCTCTCCAATTCTCCACGAAGAGTTTGTAGTCGAACTTTCTTCACTCGGTCTACTCCTTTGAACACTTTCTCTAACGTGTCCCATGCTTCTTTCGACGTAGTCGAACTAGAAATCTTTTCGAAGTCTGATCCGTCAACAGCCCTGAATAACATGTATAATATCGTTTATCCTTCGACCGCGTCTCTTTCAATGCCTTAGTTTGAGTTTTTGTATGTCTCGCAACATCTGTTGGTTCTTCAAACCCATCGTTGGTCACCTCCCACGCGTCTCGAGATCCAAGAAGAGCTTTCATTTGGATACTCTAGTTTTGGTTATTTGACTTCGTTAGCCTTGGCAAGGGCATTTAATTCATCATGTTTGCCATTAACTCTGATATCAATTTGTTAGAAAGGAAGCAAATACTTTTATAACTTGTTGTAAAATAGAATACAATCTTGGTCTTTATATAGACTCAAGGACTTCTACTATTCTAGGAAAGTAAATGATATTAGTAAATACTATTATAACTCACCATCTCTTGACCTTCCAATTACAATAGACTTTTAACCTTCCCACTAACTTATTAATAGAAACTCACTATTTATAACATTAAATTTTATTCAACATTAACTATAATCTGCAAGACCATATACCTTTTTGTACTATGGGTTTTTATATTCTTGTTTCTGTGGCTGGACTATTCACCTGAATGGCTAGTGTTAAAGTTAGGAACAAACACATGCACATTGTAGATGAATAGTTACAAAAGCGGATCGGTGGCCGATTCTTGCTTGTCTGCCATGCCTGCTAGTTTTTTGCTATTGCTAAACATTGCTGAATTATAGGACAAAATGCTAGATTTCTCAGGCTTCCATCTCCATTGTAGATCAAATAATAATTTATTGAGTTTAGCTGGATAATCAAGAAATGTCACTAACTCAAACCAGAGCAAGAGCCGTTTTTTTTTAGCGTGCAAGGTGGACTATCGCACGATACTAAAAATTTGTCGTAATTAAACCGTAACTAAATAGGCTCGTAACTAAATAGGCTCTCATTAAAGTGCAACTAACCGACAGCATTTCCAAAAACTAAGATGGTTCTAACTTAAACATATGCTGGATTTTACAAAACATACTTTAGAGAGGTTGAATGTGTAAACTAGGCAATTGCATCATTTTCTATGTCTTTTCACTCACAAGAAAAACCCGATGTAGGCATAAAGAATCAGATATTTTAACAGTTGTTTACTTGCCTAAAATGCATGGAAATTCCAAATATGACATAAATAAGTTGTAGGTAAGTTAGATGTAAGATGACAATGGTTATGTGAAGCGGTTTCACGTTGAACGGAAGGGGCAAAAGGGATCGGTCTGGTTGTTATGTGAACAATAATAAACGTTTAGGTTTGAGAGTGTAATTCTCTCGAGGTCTCAAATTCAAATCATATTAGATATAAATTATTCATTAAAAAAATATTATTGAAGAAAAAGAGTACATGTGTTTGCTTCATTCTCTATTGTTAACGTGACGCAATATATATTATAAGAAAAAGGGTTTCAAGAAAAAATAAATAAATAAAACTAACATTTAGCATCTGAAATATAAAAAATAAAATTATATATATATATATATATATATATATATATATATATATATATATATATATATATATATATATATATATATATATATATATATATATATATATATATATATATATATATATATATATATATATATATATATATATTTATATTTATAGAACATAACGTGACAACTATATACGTCTTCCATTTATAAATTTATTTAATTCTACTAATTTTAATATTCTTAAATGATCCAAATATCCTTTTTAATTAATAAAAAAAAATCTAAAAAAATAAAACAAATTCAACATGCAAATATTTTTGGTAAACAAAGAAATGCGTGTGTTTAGAAGGATATGTTGGTAATCCGAGATTCCATTGAAGACTTGAATTTGTGCTTTACAATATTACTTAAAACAGAGGAGATAGAAAAAACATATCATAATAGTATGTGGCTGTCGATATCCGATGTTTTAAGATATTCTTGCGTTACTAACTCCCTTTTGTCAATTATTTCGTCTAGGTTCACTAACGTTTACTATCCCCTATTTTTTATGAGTAGAAAATTTTGTTAGAATAATTAAAAGAGTATATTATAGTTCCATGGTGAGTTGGAGATTGATGCGCTCTTTTTAATTTTCAAATTTCTTCACACTTGTTTTATAATTTCCCTCTTATTTTCTTTTCATATTTTAAATTATTTTTTATATTGTTTACCTATAAAATTTATTTTAAATACCACAAACAAAGTTAAAATACTAAAATTTATTTACCAATAAGTTAAAATAAAAGACAATATAGCTAAACTAAAACAAACAAAATAGAAATATTGTAAACTACTGTGCTCAATTATAGCGAAGTGTGTTATAGTTTTAAATATATAGTGACGGCGGACAGAGATCCTAACAACGTCAAATTTATATCAGTTAGTTAGGGTGACGCTAAACTTTATATCTATTTAATTTCAATTTTTAATGAGATTCTAATGTCAGTGACGACTTTGACAGAAGCTAAATAAAAGTTTATATTGAAAGATATTTTTTTATTAGGGTATGTTATTATTAGCCTCACTTTTTTTCTATTTTTAAAATTTATTAATGAATTTAGTAAAGTTTGTTAAGTAGACAATAAATTGAACAATGTATCGAGCAGTCAGATTGAATGCAAAGTCTGATGGTAAGGCTTTTGTGCATATTCCTAAGGACGAAAGATCCAAGTTGAATTCAAAGTCAAAATAATGTACATTTATCGACTATGAGAAAGATAAGTTTGGTTACATGTTATATGATTCTATAGGGAAAAAGCTTGTTTGAAGTCGCGATGTAGTATTCATGGAAGACCAAAATATTGAAAACATTGATAAGGTAGAAAAGACTACATCCAAGAAAGATATTAGTTTTTCTAATGATGATCCAGTTCGGTTACTTAATCATAATCTAGATGCTATTGATGGTGATGATCATAATGGTGATCCATATGATTATGTTGATGATCAATAACATAGAGATGAGGTAAATATTCCAACTAATGATGATGATGAAAGGGAAAATGATACGACTCAGGATGAGAATTTTGGTGAAGCTCCAAAATCATCTCAAGTTCAACTTAGGAGGTCTATCAGGCACAGACAAACTTCTACAAGGTATAATTCTGATGAGTATGTGACATTGACTGATGAGGGTGAACCTGAGTGTTTTCAAGAGACCATGGAAATTGATGAAAATCAAATGTGGTTGGATGCAATGTATGGTGAAATGAAATCATTGCATGATAATCACACTTATGATTTTTTGAAGTTTCCTAAAGACAAAATGACTTTGGAAAATATGTGGATTTATAGAGTTAAACATGAGAGCAATCTAAGCCTCCAAGATATAAAGCTAGATTGGTGGTGAAAGGTTTCCGTAAAAGAAAGGATGTTGATTTTAATGAGATCTTCTCACCTGTTGAAAATATGTCATCAATCAAAATTGTATTAAGTTTAGTTGTTACTCTTAATTTAGAGGTTGAGCAAATGGATGTGAAAACAACTTTCCTTCATGGTGATTTAGAGGAAGAGATCTACATGAAATAACCTGATGGTTTTCAATTTAAAGACAAAGAAGATTATGTTTGTAGATTGATAAAGAGTCTATATGGATTGAAGCAAGCTCCAAGGTAATGGTACAAGATGTTTGAGTCTGTTATGTGTGATCAAGGATACCAGAAGACTACTTTAGTTCATTGTGTCTTTGTTAGAAAATTTTCTAATGATGACTTCATTATCATGTTATTATACGTTGATGATATGCTTATTATAGGGAAAAATATTTATAACAATAACACATTAAAGAAGCTGTTAGGAGAGTCATTTTCCATGAAAGATACGGGAGAAGCTAAACATATTCTTGGCATTAGAATCGCGCGTGACAGAAAAGAGAAGAAACTTTGGATGTCACAAGAACATTATATCGAAAAAGTGTTGCAAAGATTCAAAATGGAAAAATCTAAGGCGGCAAGCACTCCTCTTGCTACTCATTTCAAATTGAGTTCTAGTCAAAGTCCTTCAAGTGAAGGTGAAGAGTTTGATATGAAACATGTTCTTTATGCTTATGTTGTGGGTAGTTTGATGCATGCAATGGTATGTACAAGACTAGATAAAGCACATGTTGTTGGTACAGCCAGTAGATTTTTGTCAAATCCAAGTAGAGATCATTGATTCCAGACTTTTATGAGGCTTTGCTTTGGAGGAGATAAGTCTACTCTAGTAGGATACTCTGGCTCTGATATGTCTGGAGATATTGATTCCAGAAAGTCCACTTTGGGCTTCATGATTAAATTTATAGGGGGAGTTGTGGCTTGATAGTCCATATTGCAAAAGTGTGTAGCATTGTCTACTACAGAAAGTTAGTTTATTGATATTATTGAAGCATGCAAAGAGTTACCATGATTGGACAATTTTTTGCAAGTGCTTAGTTTAGTTCAAGACAAATATGTGTTATTTGTTTATATTCAAAGTGCTATTCATCTTTGTAAGAGTCCAACTTTTTATAATAGGTCCAAACACATTGATGAAAGATATCATTGGATACGTGATATTTTAGATGCTAAGTTTTTAGAGTTATCTAAGGTTCATAAAGATGATAATGATTTTGATATGATGATTAAAGAATTATCAAGAGGAAAATTTGAAGCATGTTTTGATATCGACAGTTTGGCGATTTCCTCTACATAGTTGTGAGGGGGAGATTTGTTGGGCTTGGGTTCCCTTCCTATGTGAAAAAAGGCCCAAATATGAATATCCCGGTTATCTCAATTATATAAGTGAAGAGTGTCAATTTAGGGTTAAGAGAGATAGAGAACCAATAAGGATTCAAAAAGAGAGAAAAGAGGAGAGAAACTTATTCCTGTTTTTTCTGCAGCAGACTCACTAAAATGACGATCTTTGATTTGTTCATTGTTGGATCGAGCTCAAATATGGTGGGCCTATTCATAACACGTATATCTAACTTTTGACCGTAGGGATCTTCAAAACAAGGTCTGAGTTAAGAGATATTATCTTTGTAATGAAGCTGCAGATTTGAGAAAATTTTCAGCTTTTTGATTTTTATTTGTAAGTTAGTTTGCTTTGTGATTTGCAGTTGTTATTGTTATTTTGTGAATCACCTTAAGACTCTCTTGTAATCTCAATTAATTCTAGTGGAGCTGTTTCTTTTTGTCTGCACGACTCGCAGTTTTTAATCTCATATTGAGGGGTTTTCCATGTTAAAACTATCGATATTTTTTGTGTCTTTATTGTTCGGTTGTCGTCTTATATTTGTTGTTGATCCTTAAGGTTCCTACAAATTTGAGAAATATTATATCCGCCGAATATTGTTCTGTTATTTTGTCTTAATTTTCCATCATCAATATATTTGAGAAGTCATAATTAATTTTCGTAAATATAGATTATAGTAACTACTATCATACATTTTTTTTATTTTCTAAATTAACCCAACTCAATTATTGAAAACAAATTTATAGGATTAGAATTGTCCTTGTTTATAAATACCTATTATCTAGATACGAGATAATATCCTTTTTATGTATGACTTCTTGATAATATGATTTTGATGTAAGACTTATTTATGATGATTATATAATATGTTTATTTTGGTTGTTCTTTTTGTTTATTGAATGAATATTATATAAAAATAATTAGTTTAATGATTTTTTTAAAATATTATTAAAAAATAAATTGAGTTCTTTTGCACACGCTATAAGGTATTTGTTCACTATATGTCTAACCGTATTTAAAAAAATTTGGTTTAATGAAATAAGGAGTAAATGAAATTAAATATAATATAATTATCAAATACTCTACGCCCGTGATAACTAAAATATGGTGTAATATACTATATTTTTACACTCTATTTAAGGAAGATAGGGTGTAAATTTGTTGACGTTCATAGTAAGCATTATTTATTTTACACCTGATGTTTATCAAACGGGGTGTAAATATGTTACACTTAAGTGTATATATGTAATATTTACTGCTATTTTTTCTTAAAAAGGGTGTAATATACCATCTATTACACCCATTTTAAAACTGATATAATTTCGTCATAAATTTCTCACTCTTTGAATTTACACCCTCTAATAACTGGTGTAAAATGTATAAAAAATGGAAGTAAATTCCTCTTCCGACACAAGTGAAATCAGCTTAAATATTCTTTGTCAAACGAACCTGTAAGTTTTTAAAGCTATCTAGCAATTCTGATAACGAGAGTGAACAATAAGGCACCAAAAATATTCACTGAATTAAAACAACAATTAGAATGGAAAAGATTCATGCCTAAAAAGTATTTTCCACTGAGTAACGAATTTGGAATAACTATTCACTCAAAAATATCATCAGATAGACTCCTGGGAAAGAATGTCGATTGAAGGTGAACTGGGGATAAAAATAGACATTGACTCTAAATAGAACGCGAATCGAAGGCGAACTTACAAAGAAAAGAGACCAGCCAAAGGGGACTCTGGACAAGGATTGCCATCCTGAGTTGGGCTTTTAAGAGGGTATTGATGTTTGTAAAAGCATAAGAACTACATTATCCCTCAGGCCAAAGATGGGGTATAATTCCTCAAGTGTGACAATTATCTGAATTGCCACACACCAAGTATGGATACTCAAATACTTTAGAAGCAAGAAAGGTTATACACCAACTCTTAATCGTACTATAATTGCAATGGCAAACACGAGCACAAATACGGCAACAAGAGCTTTTCAAAAAGCGAGACGCTTGGTATATGAGTTGGACGGTGGATTTGTGAGAAATAGACACGAGGTCAAAAATGCTTGCAGATAGCAACAACAAGAATATATGTCTTGAGGAGAACCTGCAAAGAATACAACTTGGGATTTCTGATTGATAGAATCTCTACGGAGATACAAAGGGTGCTTGAAAAAGACTTTAATATTGCTTATGCTTCAATTGATGTTTGAGACTTTTTCGTTTTAGCTTAATGCTCCAAATCAATGGAAATGTTACGCGCTTCTAGAAGATGCAATGCAATGCCATGATGATTACTATATGCAACATGCTGAAGCAAGGATATCTATTGGGAACTCAAAGGATTGAATCTCATCTTCTGACTTCTGCTTAAAATATATTATTTATAATAGTGATTTATGCATTGATGACTTGGTAATTTATTGAATTTGAAATCCTCATCATTATAAATTTGTGGACAACATTACTTAAAAGAAAATATTATGGAATGAAATAAAAAGGATCGGGACCTTTTTGATAAATCAATTTTCATGTAGGGTTTTATGGACATTCATGGTTGAGTTATAGGAGTTTCTCCAAACACTTCATTATAGAAGGATTATCCTTCATTTTAATGACCTTTTGACACGATAAATAGCCTCTCATATGAAGCATTCAGAGGAAATCGAAGGTTGCAGTGTTGTTATGAATCCAAAGTTGTCAATGCTTTATTTCTCCTGTTAAGGATCGATGGGTGTTGGAATTATTTTCTAAGAAGGTAGTGGAAACCACAATTTGAAGTTGTTGGATGGAGAAGCTTTGTTATGGAAGAGCGAAATGGAAGTTCACGGAGGAGTATTGTTGTGTTTTAGTATTGTTACAAAACTTCACAGTGATATTGTTGTGAGAGCTTCCGATCAAAAGTTGTAGGTAAGTTAGATGCAAGATGACGATGGTTATGTGAGGAGGTTTCATGTTGAATGGAAGGGGAAAAAGGGATGAGTCTGGTTGTTATGTGAACGGTAACAAACGGTTGGGTTTTAGAGTGTGCTCCTCTCAAGGTCTCAAGTTAAAATCTTATTAGATACAAATTATTTATTAAAAATATATATTATTGAAGAAAGAGAGTACATGTGTTTGCTCCATCCTCTATTGTTAACGTGATGCAATATATATTATAAGAAAAAGGGTTTCAAGAAAGAAAAAAAGTAACCTTTAGCATCTGAATATAAAAAATAAAATTATATATATATATATATATATATATATATATATATATATATATATATATATATATATATATATATATATATATATATATATATATATATATATATATATATATATATATATATATATATATATATATTATTCTGGACTGGACCTGTACTTGGCCTAACTTCAAACGAGGCCCAATCTAACTATGTTGCTCTAAGAGGCCTGCTGATTAAGTCTGCCCTCAACTATGTCGGGAAATAACTTCACCCTTCGTGAAAACCCGGCTACGCCGTACGGGGATAAACCTAGGAATCGTGAGGAGGCTCGTGTTCGGTCAGGAGGACCTCGCGAGCATCCTCCACTCTTCTCGTCAACCAAGGTAAGCCTTCTATGATGACCTCACAACTGGAAAAGAGGGTCCACGATGATGTAAGGAAACTGAGAACCTCCTCCTCGTAGGGTTGACTCATCACACCCGCGAATATCACAGGGTCCTCTTGGTCCCGGAAACACCACATCCATATCCTTCTGACTATTCGGGGGAGTCAACCCAGGTTGGGGACCATGTTTTTGAACCACTACGCGTAGAACCTGGCAATCTCCATTTTGGGCCTGCTTTCCCAGCCCAACGATGAGGACCTTGTCCCAGCACTAGGGGCAATAAATACTCTCTCTCTTGAGAGGGTTAGGGATTTATTCTTCCATACTCACTCTTATACTTGCTCTCACTGCTCTGAACCTTAACTTTTCATCAGAGTGTCTTGTAGGTACCCCCCCAACTGACTTCCAATATCTTCTCAACTCATAGCTCGTAGGCCTTGACGATCCACTCTGTTCAGGTACGATCAGTGGCACCGTCTATGGGAAATAAGCTTCCTCGTCTTTCATTAACCCAATACTAAATCAATTCTTCAAATTCTTTTAATCGTCATGGCCAACCCAACTGCCAACAACAACCTAGATGTCCATTTCATCGACCCTAACAACTACATCGTCAACAACATGGGCAACAACAACAACAACGGGAATGATGTTGACATGGCCGTTCTCGTGCAGAATTACAGAGACGGCATGACTGCCTCTTCATTATCACACTCTTGACCATACGAGGGTGCCCATCCTCCCCAGAAGTACAAGCCAAACATTTTCCAAGAGGTCCCCGTCCCTCCGGGAACTGATGTCACGAACAGGGCTCTCTTCGCGGCCATTAACCAGACAAATTACTTGATCTTCTCGCAAGGTGAGTGACTAAGGGTGCTCGTGGACTCTAGTCGAGCCCCTCGAAGACATAGAAGACCTGACACTCCACCTCCTCGTCAAAATGAAGATTGTCTTCAATCTCCTTCATGGAGACAAAGACAGGAAAGGTCGCGAAGCCTCTCCCCCCGACGGACTAGCCGACGCCCCTCGCTGGATAGAACCATGCCCGAGGCTACCGGGAGACGCGACCTCACCCCCACGTGCAGGGAATAATGATCCCCTGAAAACAGAAACAGGGGTAACATAGAAGCGCATCCTCGACCAAGGGATCCTCCCCGAGGCCAAGGACATCACTACGACCGCCACTACAATCGGTCTCCTTCCCACTCCCCCTACAGGAGCAACGAAGAGGACCCCCGTAGTCTTTTATCACAAGCAATCATGGAGGCGCCCATTCCTAGGGGAATGGATAAGCCTCCCCAATTGAAGGAATATGACGACATTGCTGACTCAGTTGACCATATCGACAGATTCGAAGCAATGCTCCACTATCATATTATCGCAGGACCGAACAAATGTCGTTTGTTCCCCACGAACTTGAGAATGACTTCAATGGAATGGTATAAGAATCTCCCCCCAGGGTTAATCACCTACTGGAGGAACCTAAAGAGCCGGTTCATCAGCTCTTTTACAACGTCTCGTTGACACCCGAAGACTGAGGGCGCCCTTGAGGCTATTGTCCAAAGAGGCGACGAAACCCTCAGGGAATTCATCGATAGATTCAACCGCGAGGCCATTTAGGTTCCATGCACCGATCACATGAAGAGATATTTTCTTGAGAGAAGATCCTCCCGGGCACAAAATTCAGGAAGGCCGTCGGCATCGAGCCACCCCGAACTTTCGATGCTCTCTTTGAAAAAGCTAGGGCCTATATTGACTACGAGGAGAGGGAAGCAGCCAACAGAGCCCATGACCCAAGGAATCGCGGATCGACTAACACCCTGTGACACCAGGACGCAGGCCCTTCTAGACGAACAGGAAAGAAAAGAAGGGAGGATAAATCTCATGATCCCCGCGAGCATAAGGGACCCACAGGATAATTCACCGAATACACTCTCCTGACCGCTTCCCACAAGCGCATCCTGGCGAAGTACGCTAATACTGACTTCAAGGAAGGAGGCGTCAAACGCCCTTTCTCTGCTCCCGCAAAGTCCAGGACTAATAGGAGAAAATACTATCAATACCATTGAAGTCACGAGCACCTGACTAAAGACTGTGTCCATCTCAAAGACGCCATCAAAACCCTCATCAAGGGTGGCAGACTCGGACAATATTAATGCAATGACGCCCTTGTCGAGATGCCCGCAAGATAAAAGAGGTCAAGGAGGACACCAAACCATCGGATGAGACGGTCCCTATCCAGATAGCTTTCTCCGTTACAAGGTCAGAGGACTTCTACGTCCCCGAAAAATACGAGGAAGAACCTTTGTCCATGCACAGCAAGTGGGAGAAATTCCCCTCTGCCATGGTTATAACTGGTGGAGGGTTCAATGAAATTTACATAAACTCTGCAAAAAGAAAGCTCGACGAGTTGGTCGATGCAGCCCCGACTCCAGTGGTGACATTCGAGAAGGTCAAGGGCAGATCAGAACCAATCACATTCTACCTCGAAGAGTTTCCTGAAGGGGCCCCTAACTCGAGCATCCCTATGTTAGTGAGGGAAAGAATGGCTAATTTTGACGTTCACCGCGTCTTGGTCGACGAGGGAAGTTCCATCGATGTTATGTACATCCATCTGTTCCGAACCTTGCAGCTCGACGACACCCACCTTTCTCCATACGTGGGGTCCGACCTGCAAGGCTTCAATGGCTCGACCTCCAGATTATGGTGGTATGTTTAACTTTTCATCACCTTCGGGGAAGAAACTGCATCCCGGTAGATCAAGGTGAGATTTCTAGTCATCGACTGCCTGTCTCTCTACAACTGCATCCTAGGGAGACCAACGCTGGCTGAATTGACCACTGTTCCCTCCACCGTCCATCTAAAAATGAAATTTTACACAAGGAGAGGACGCGTCGTCACCATCCACGGCAACATCTCAACTTCCCAAAGATGTTTCAATTCAGCTTCTATGGAACAAAGTACAGTCGATATCAGGGCGCGATCTGCCAAGTGAACTGCTACTGCTTAACCTGAACCACAACCCGTTAAGACAAAAGATCAAAGGGCTCCACCAAAAATCGACTCCATCTCGCTCGACACCTGCTTCAACAAGGATGAAGCCCCCAACAGCGAACAAGAACTCCTCTGACCAATCTCAGACGAAGACTTCGAGTTCGTCCCCCTCAGTGAAGACCCTCAGAAAGGTGTGAAGATCGGCACCGGACTCCCTAACTTGGCGAGGAAGCAGATCAAATCTTGCTTGAGGGAGAATGAAGACCTATTCGCATGGAGCGCCGCAGAGATGCCTGCACTTGACCCTGAGGTCTCCTGTCACCAATTGTCCATTGATCCAACTGCTAGGGAAGTAGTTCAACATAGACGTAGGCAATCTCCTGAAAAAGGCGAGGCTGCTGAAAATGCTGTATAAGACCTCCTAGAGGCTAATTTTATTTCTGAGGTCTGGTATTCAACTTGGCTCTCAAATTTTGTACTTGTTAACAAAAATAATGGAAAATGGAGAATTTGTGTTGACTATACTGATCTTATACAGGCATGTCCCAAAATCGCTTTTCCTTTACCTAATACTGACATGCTGGTCGAAAATTCGGTTGATTATAAAATTTTATCATTTATGGACGCCGACTCGGGCTACAACCAAATCCCAATGGCGATAAGCGTCAAGCATTGCACTGCTTTGATGACCAGCTTGGGCAATTATCACTACAACGTAATGCCCTTCCGCCTGAAAAATGCAGGGGCAACGTACCAGCGGATAATGAATAGAGTATTCAACGACGAGATCAGTGATATGCTCGAGATATACATGGAATACATGATCGTCAAAACTCGAAAAAATACTGACCATGCTGGCCACCTCAAAAAGGTCTTTGCCCAAGCGAGACAATGCAGAATGAGATTCAACCCTGAGAAATGCGCCTTCGGGGTTAAGGAGGGAAAATTCCCCGGTTTTTATCTGACGGAACGGGGAATTGAAGCCAACCCTGACAAGTGTCGAGCATTATCCGAGCTCCTTACACCTAGCTCGAAGAAATCCATATAAGTCCTAAATGGCATGCTCACCTTGCTCTCCCGGTTCGTGGAAAAATCCGCGCAACACGCTCTTCCATTTTTCAAACTTCTGCGCAAAGAGGCAGCCTTCGAGTGGACCGAGGAATGTGAGCAAGCCCTCCTCCATCTTAAGCAAAGCCTTTCGCAATAGCTCGTGCTGTCGCGACCTGAGGACGGGGAAACCTTGTTCCTTTTCTTGGTCGTCTCTGCCAAGGCCGTAAGCCCTACCCTCGTTCGTGAGACTCCAGACGGGCCAAAGCCAGTGTATTTCACGAGCAAAGCACTTCAAGGGCCAGAGGTCAGATATCAACAGATTGAGAAGGTGGCCTTGGCCCTCGTCAATGCGGCGAGGAGGCTTAGACATTACTTCCTGGCACACACGCTCATCGTACGAACAAAATAACCCATAAGACAACTCCTATTTCGACCAGACATGCCAGGTCGAATGCTAAAATGGTCCTTGGAACTCTTGGAGTTCGACATCCAGTATGAAAGCAGGAAGGCCCTCAAGGCCCAAGCATTTTCCGACTTTTCCGCAGAGATGACTGCTCACGATCCCCCCATAGGGAAAAATCACAAGTGGACTATCTTTATGGACGGAGCTTCCAGCTCGACGGGGAGCGGAGCGAGAATCCTCCTCGAGAACGAGGAAGTCATTGTGATCGAACACTCCAACACCCTCTCTTTTTCAACGTCGAACAATCAGGCTGAACACTAGGCCCTGCTCGCAAGATTAAGATTGGCCGAGGATTTGGGTGCCCGAGAGATACAAATTTTCCCTGACTCCCAACTTGTCGCATCTCAAGTTCAAGGGAGATACCAGGCTAAGAACAACAACCTCATAGAATATTTAAACCTGGTCAGAGAATATATGAAGAAGTTTGACTGGGCAAAGATCATGCACGTGCCACGCGAATATAACACGCGGGCCGACATACTTTCAAAGCTCGCGAGCACAAAGAAGAAAGGCGGGAACAAATCTGTCATCCAAGAATCTCTTTCTCGCCAGAGCATTGAAAAGTCCACTATGCCACCCGAGAAAAATTCCATCGGGAACAACTCATGTTGGATGACCCTGGTGTTCAATTTTCTGACAAAGGGGGAACTTCCCCTGGACCAAAGAGAGGAAGCCGCAAGCAAACGACGAGCATGTTCATACGTGGTACTCAAACACAAACTTTACCGTCGAGGATTCTCCATCCCACTCCTAAAATGTGTCAAAGAATCCACAATCCCCGAGATATTGTGGGAAATCCATGAGGAATCAAGGCCCAACACATGGGTGGAAGATCCCTAGCATGAAAGGCGCTGCGAGCAGGCTTTTACTAGCCGACCATGCAACAAGACTCCAAGGAGCATGTCAGGAAATGCGACAAGTTTTAGTGGCACGCGGACATGCACCTCGCGCCCCCGCACAAGCTCAACACACTATCCTCCCCGTGGTCGTTTGCCTGGTGGGGAATGGATAGAAGCCGAAGTTATGGCAAAGATCACTTCACACAATATCCTTCGTTTCTAAAAGCGAAACGTGCTTGCCCAATTTGGTACACCACAAGAACTCGTCACTAACAACGGGACCCAGTTCACTGATCAAGGTTTCTAAAACATCGTCGCAAAACTCAGCACCAAGTAGCAGTTCACCTCGGTCGAAAACCCCCAAACTAACGGGAAAGTCGAGGCCGTGAATAGAGTCATCCTACGAGGACTCAAGCGCAGGATGGGCGAGGCAAAAAGGGGGTGGGACGAAGAAATACATAGCGTCCTATGGGCATATCGAACGATGCCCCACTCGAAGACAAGTGAGACCCCATTCCGACTAACCTATGGCACTGAGGTTGTCATCCTTGTAGAAATCTTGGAACCGTCCAAACAAACTGAGGCCCCTCTAGACGAGGAACTAAATGACGAGGCTCTAAGAAAAGAGCTCAACCTAGTCGAGGGAATTCGTTAAGGAGCAGCTCTCCGCGAGGCCACACTTAAACAACAGATATCCCTTCGCCATGACAATAAAGTCATAAAGCGCGAATTCCAGCTCAGCAGTCTAGTCCTGCAGAGAGATCAGAAGATTCCAGCGAAGGAAAGATGGCTGCAAATTGGGAAGGACCATACCAGGTCAACGGAGCTATGGGCACCGGGGCATACTTCCTCGAACATTTAAATGGAGAAATACTACCTCGACCATGGAACTCTATGAAACTGAAACGATATTGCAACTAAGTCCTTATCCTATTATGTGCATTAGTAGTCGACCATTCTTCTCCAACCGATGGTGGGACGATCTCGAATGTGTAGGCATGTTAAGGTACGGTCATGGCCTCCAAACATCAACACCGACGGGTTGTTGTTCATTTCTAGAGCAGAGCCTTTTCCCGACAGGGACACCTCAATCGAGCTCTGCTGTCGAAGTACCCAACAGGAAGAACACCCAGCTCGCGACGGGAAGTTCACGCCACAAGCTTAAGATCCCGACCGCGATATTTGGCTCCTTCAAGGATCCCAACTCCACCCCATCGACACATCCCAAAATTTGTCGTCCACAACCAAGGGCGAGCATAAACCTCCACTCATGAAAATCACAAATCTTCACAAAATAAACAAGTCAAAAACAACGACGAATAAACAACTAGCAAACATTCAAAAACAATGATGAACAAATAGCTAACAAACATCAACGAAAACGTAAAGACATAAAAACAAAGTAGAAACATTTATAAATGTCGACCACGAAGGGTGAAATAGTCTGAATATTACAATAAGTACAGGCACGCAGGCCCCGAATACAAACAACCAAAATATCATAGAAATACTAGTCACTCCGCAGAGTGCTCACTTTAACCTCCACCTCGAGGGAATTAGGAAGAGGAATCACCCGTCCATCAATCACTTGGGGTAATACCCTGACACCATCAGTGTTGAGCCCCGGATTCAGCAAGGACAGTTGGGTCAGTGCCGTCTCGAAGTCGTCGGTCAAAGCGTCGACTCAATCCGACTTGAGGATCTAGATCCGAGCAATTAGCTCTGCCCGGGAATGCAAGTCAGCGACTCCTTCAGGTTCTCCGTCCACAGGAAACACGACGACCTTTAAATAGGAGACCTCCTTTTCCAATTGTTCCCTCTCAAGCAACATGGAATCCCTTTCCTCAAAAGCTTTGGCAGTTTTTTCCGTCTCCCTCGTTAACTCATCGACTTGCACCTGAAACTTCTCCTCGCTCCGCTCGAGGGCACTTTTTAACTTTTGTGTCTTCGCTTGAAGAGTCTCTTTCTCCGGCTCCAATTCCCTCACCAGTCCATAAGAGCCAGCTCCTTCACCTGCAAGGACAACAACCATCTCCGCGACCTTCATCAAACCAACCATCCCAGAAGCCAAGTGCTTCCTTCGACCCTCCTCATCGAGGCGTCTGATAATGTCAGACTCAGCATCAGACGCAGTTAGAGGGAAACCCTCGAAGAAATCCTTTTCCACAAAAAAAGGGGGGAGGTTGAAGGCCCAGGCAGTCACCCCCTCCTCGACCGCACTTGCAAGTCCACCTTTGGGACGACTTTTCTTCTTGCTCAACACAACCACGTGTTGTGCGGCATCGAGGGCACCCGATGACCCACTAAAACCATCCATGGCCAGATTTGAGACTGAACTAAGGCGTGTGGGCTGGTGCGGCTTCACCAACCTCTTATGATTCTTCTTTTCCTGGGTCAGCTTCAACATTCGTTCATGACGCTACGCCATGTTACCTGGGAAAACAAAAACAATATCCTCGGGTTAGTCTTGTTAGAAGGACATAAATAAATAGCTCTAGAAGTAAAAATACAATAAATCGCACGAGCAGAAACCTAGAAGGTTCACGACTTGCCCATAGGTTCGACATTCAACGAGCGCCTTGGTGTTGATAGGGTGCGCCTCGAACGTTGGTTCTCCGTCTTCTTCAAGGATGTCATGTCCTTCCCTCGTGACCAACCTCGGGGGAAAGAACCCGTCGACGAATCGGTTAACGACATCGAATGACTCTTCATCCTCGACACTCATACTACCGGAAGGGGTGTGGTAATGGCCAGGACTATGCTCGTAGTGGCCCGAGCACCAGTGGATAGGGGATTTCGAAAGTCGCCCAATCTCTGCATTACCCTCCTCATCATAACATACCTCCCCGTCTTCATCTACTACTTGATCGGGTCGAACACGGCATCCACGGCCGCCTGAGACGAAGGTTGCATGACGTACCATCTATCCTTGAAGTTGCAAACAGAATCCATGTACATCCTAAATAGTCTCTTCGACTGTTTCAAGGAAACCCAACTATATTTCCCACCCCTAGATTGTTGTTGGAGGTGGAAAACCCTGAAGAATAGAGGAATGGTCGCCCCGATCCTCAGGAACCGACAAGTAATTTCGAAAGCCCGGGGGAAGGCGATCACATTAGGATGTAACTGAGAGGGTGCCAGGCTCAAATGGTTAAACACGCCCATATGGAAATCATTAAAGGGAAAACAAAGCCCCAAGTCTTTGAAGATGACCTCATACATAGGGAAGCGGTCCTCCTCAAACTCCATGCATATCCTAGCCGTGGGAGTCGGTCGCAGGATCGTGAAGTTCCAACGAAAACCTTCCATATCATTGCAATTCTCGACAATGGTATATGCTTCCCTTCTACTGTAACTATAGACCGTAGCCATCCCTCTAGGTTCTGGCCCGACCCTGGACAACGCATGGTCATCGACCGTGTCGACCAAATGGAGCCCTTCCTCAACTGTACTTGTCTCTTCGAAATCTATGTGCCCGAACGATTCTGGAGTATCGACCATTTCACTTGTAAAGCAGAGGAAACCAGTGAATTCGACAGCAAAATCACATCCACCCTTCCACCGCATCTCGGGTGAAAGGGGATAGCTGCTCCAAGACTAGGTCGACGTTCACTCGTGCAGTGGGGAACATACATGACCCAAGATCAACACATGGAATTTATACAAATATCATAAGACCACGCAGAGATGATAATAATAAAATGCATGTTTCATGGGTAACGCAAGCACATGATAAATATCGCGAGCATCTCCATGAATGCTGCGAGGAACATACGAATTTTCCAGACAAATTCATGATTCACCGGGGAGTATATAAATTCCCCGCGCAGGACTCATGAATTTCGCCGGGAACAGATGAATGTCACGGGTATTTTCATGAATTTTGTGGGGAAGAAATGAATATCACGAGCCCACTCGCAAATGCTACGCATGAATGTATGAATGCCTCGAGCAAACTGACCCCCCCCCCCCCCCCCCCGGTAACAAAATTCTATAAGGAATCATCAATAAAGTCAGAGAAGTGGTACATGCGCAAGAGAAAGTGAGAAAGTGAAATATAAAACATGGGAAATGGGCCCCAAGCCACTATATATAGGGATGACATGGAATACGAAGCGTCGCATCAGGCAGACCATTGACCGCCTTTCTCCTTGCCACCTACACGCTCAGGTAATAATGACCCATGTTCTCTAGGCCATCATTACTATCCCAAAGGTCACGTCACGTGCCCACACCTTGTGTGGTTTCCTCTCCCTGCGAGTCGAGGAATAACTGAAACATTCCCCGTCAAGCCAATTCCAACCTCTGCTCGAGTAAACACGCATCCTAGAGACTCTCTCCCTCGATGTAGTAAAAGATCCCCGACGAAGTTATGCTCGCCATAAGGAGAAGTTGGACTTAAGTTATAACTCCTTCATCAGAAGCAACGACTTGGGGAGCTCCTATTCTGGATTGGGCCGACACCTGGCCCAACTTCATACGAGGCTCAATCCAACTATGTTGCTCGAGGAGGCATGCTGATCGAGTCTGCCCTCAACTATGTCGGGCAGTAACCTCACCCTTCGTGAAAACACGGCTACCCCGTACGGGGATAAACCCAGGAATCATGAGGAGGCTCGTCGCCGGTCAGGAGGACCCCGCGAGCACCCTCCACTCTTCTCGTCGATCAAGGCAAGCCCTCTTGGACGACCTCACAGATGGCAGGGAGGGCCGACGACGATGTAAGGACACCGCGAACCTCCTCCTCGTAGGGTTGACTCATCACATCCCCGAATATCACCGAGTCCTCTTGGTCCCAAAAAGACCACATCGATATCCTCCTGACTATTCAGGGGAGTCCATCCTGGTTGGGGACCACATGTTGGCCCCACTACGCACGTAGAAACTGACAATTTCTATTTTGGGTCTGCTTGCCCAGCCGAACGATGGGGACCTTGACCCTCCGTTGGAGGCTATAAATACCCTCTCTCTTGAGAGGGTCAGGTATTCATTCTTTCATACTCACTCTCATATTTGCTCGTACTGCTCTAAATCTTATTTTTGTATCAGAGTGTCTTGCAGGGACCCTCTCAACTCACTTCCAATTGATGTTCAACTCACCGCTCGTAAGCATTAACAATCCACTATGATAAGGTACAAAATATATATATAAAACATAACGTGACAACTATATACGTCTTTCATTTTTTATTTCTTTAATTATACTAATTTTAATATCTTAAATGATCAAAATGTCCTTTTTAATTAATAAAAAACAAAATCTAAAAAAATAAAATAAATTCAACATGAAAATATTTTTGTTAAACAAAGAAATGCGTGTGCTCTATATATAGTTTAGAAGGATATGTTGGTAATCCGAGATTCCATTGAAGACTTGAATTTGTGCTTTACAATATTACTTAAAACAGAGGAGATAGAAAAAACATATCATAATAGTATGTGGCTGTCGATATCCGATGCTTTTAAGATATTCTTGCGTTACTAACTCCCTTTTGTCAATTATTTCGTCTAGGTTCACTAACTTTTCTATTTTTTATGAGTAGAAAATTCTGTTAGAATAATTAAAGGAGTATATTATAGTTCCATGGTGAGTTGGAGATTGATGCGCTCTTTTTAATTTTCAAATTTCTTCACACTTGTTTTATAATTTTTCTCTAATTTTGTTTTCGTATTTTAAATTATTTTTTATATTGTTTACCTATAAAATTTATTTTAATTACTACAAACAAAGTTAAAATACTAAAATTTATTTAGCAATAAGTTAAAATAAAACACAATACAGTTAAACTAAAACAAACAAAGTAGAAATACTGTAAACTATTGTGCTCAATTATGTGTTATAGTTTTAAATATGTAGTGACGGCCCCGACACAGTGCCTAACAACGTTAAATTTGTATCAGTTAGTTAGGGTGACGCTAAACTCTATATTTATTAATTTTAATTTTTAATGAGATTCTAATGTTACTGACGACTTTGGCTGAAGCTAAATAAAAGTTAATATTGAAAGTTTTTTTATTTTATTAGGGTATGCTATTATTAGTCTCACTTTTTGTTTTTAAATTTATTAATGACTTTAATAAAGTTTGTTAAGCAGACAATAAATTTAACAATGTATGGAGGAATTTTTTTTTACAATAACCAAGTATTAAAATAATATTTCGCAAATAATCGCGTTTCAGAAAAAATCACGCAAATAACCATGTTTCAGATGACTCCCCAAAGGAGGAGTCATCTCAATTGGCGCATCCTCCCCCACTTTTGCCCTAGGCGCCATCTCACTTGGCGCCTCCCTTCACTTTTAGCCAAGTGAGATGGCGCAAGCTCCTTAAAAGTGAGAGGAGGCGCCATCTCACTTGGCTCCTAGGACAAAACTAGGGCAAAATGCTGTTTTATAAATAATTCGTCCGTTTCTCCGAAATTTCGCACACTTTCTCGAACTGTATTTTTATTTTTTACTCTGTTATTTGCGTCATGACGTCGCCCATGATTTTTAGCTGAGATGGTTACATTATCTTCTCCGCCACGAAACCTGCAATGAAAATGAAATTCTGGCACATTCACTCAATGGAGCGTCTGAAGCGGGAGTTGATGCGATGGCTAGATGGAGACATTGCGGAGGGGGAAAAAATTCGAAGGATCCAGCAAAAACGAATAACAACCTCACATGCGACAGGAAGACCTAATGTATGATTGGAGGAAGTCAAAACAGACAGCGATGTAATGTTGATGATGCATGGGTCAGATGAAATTGTGTTAACAGTTGTAATTTCGTAGACGGAATATCGTTAATTTTTCTTGTACGCGCAATATTTATTGTAACAAAATCTGTTAACGGAAAACCCTAATGTTTACAACATAATGAAGGAAAGATTTTATGTATTACAATTTTTATGTGGTCGAGCCAGACGCCCGATTCTGACAATTTTTGCGATTGTGTCCGACCTGACAGCGTAAACCACACTTTCTTTCCAACTTGTCAAGATCGTCCATTTCTGTTGTGATGCGCTTACTTTTGGGACGACCCTTCTTGTTCCTCCGTATTTGGTCATTGTGCCACACTATTTCGCCGTCGTATGCAGGCCAATAATCTGGTTTTGCTACCAAAGGAAAGTTGTTGTTGTAAACATTGAGCAACGTTTCAGATTTGTAAATGTTTGACAGAAGTTGCAGCGCGTCTTGATGGGTATGAGCACAAGCGGCAATGACATGAGAGCAAGGCATACAAAATGCTTGAAACCTGCCACAATCGCACCAACGAGAAGGTAGCACGACCCTATATTCTTGTCTTGGCAGGCCTTCGTTGTGGTCGATTGTCTCTTTCACAATGAAGTTGTGGCTGTGTCGGTCAAACCGTATAACCATATGAGTGTTGGCTTTGGCACTTTCTGCCTTAATGTATTTCATGCAACTTTCACTCCATAGTTGTCCAGATTGCAACACCGCATTCCATATTTCACCTCTTTTGGCAAATAACGCAGTCATCCTAAAATACGTAGATTTTACCAAAGCAGTGATCGGGAGGTTTCGTATGCCTTTGAATACCCCATTCATTGATTCAATAAGATTCGTTGTCATGTGCCCCCATCTTTGGCCATTATCGTATGACCTAGTCCATGTTTCCACCGGAATATTGTCGATCCACCTACCGACTTCCGGATTTGACAAACGGATCTCGTTGCGGTAATATTTGAATATGGGTTGTGTCAATGCATATCCCGCATTCATAACCGCTTTCCTTAAAGTTTTGTCCTTGATCTCCCTCGTGAAATTCTGGACGATATGCCTAACGCAATAGACATGCGTTGAAGGAGGGTCATGCCAACCGTTTGCAGGATTATTGTAGGCACTTTCAATGGAGGCATGTCTGTCCGAGATCAAACAGAGATCTGGTTGAGGAGCCACGTGTGTCCGCAGATTTTTCAGAAAAAAGCTCCAAGCACCACCGGTCTCCCCCTCGACAAGGGCAAAGGCAATGGGAAAAATGTTGTTGTTGCCATCTTGTGCAACTGCCATCAGTAGCGTGCCTTTGTACTTCCCATACAACCAAGTCCCATCAATTTGTATAATTGGTTTGCATGATGCAAACCCTGTGATGCATGGTTGAAATGCCCAAAACACTCGACTGAATATTCCGTTGCCGTTTAGTAGACTACCATCTTGGGCGTATGCTGGCACTGTTTCCAGAACGTAAACACTACCCGGAGAATATGTCTTGAGTGCATTCAGGTAGCGGGGAAGTTCTTGGTATGACTCCTCCCAGTTTCCGTACACCCTTTCAATCGCCTTAGTCTTTGCTAACCACACCTTACGGTAAGACGGAGTGTAGTTAAAAACCGTGGTGATGTGGGAGATGATTGTTTTTACCTTCAAAGATGGGTCGTTGCTGACCAGGGGTAGGATTTCTTGACAGATGAGATCATAGTTAAGTTTTCGGTGGTCCTGTGATTGAGTGGAACTTACACAAGTGTGGGTAGTCATGGAACCTATGACCCAGCAGTCACCTCTTAATCTGTATGATGTGGTCAGCTTGAACATACAGTCAGGGTGGACACACTTGATCTTGTACCTTTCCGGGTTGACACGGTCCACCTTAAAATCAACTGAGTTGAGCATGTGGAATTTTTTGATGGCTCTGATGCATTCCTCTCTGTTACGAAACTTGTCCTTCTCTTTTAAATTTTCATCTGACTGCATATACGGATTGAAAAATAAGTCAGTAGAAGGTTCATCTCCGCCCATGTTGAAGTTTGTCATGTGCGAAGGTGGTGTGTAGATTTCGTTTGCAGGAATACTAGGTATGCCATCATCGCCGGAATCATCATTCACCATTTCATCAAACTCTAACTCGTCATCTTCTTCTTCTTCTTCATCAACTGCATCTACCTCAGCTTGTTCATTCTCCAAAGGATCAACCACTTGTGTCACCTGAGGCTCTCGCAGCATAACGTACAACTCAATAGAGTCGTACCCAGAATACACATGGCTGGAAAACATATTCTGGAGATCCTCGTCATCTTGAACTTCAACCTTATAAAAAATTACTTGGTTGTTTCCAAAAAAAACTGGATTCTGATAAAATATCTGGGTCACCGGGCCTCGTCCAAGTTTGGCCTCCAATCGTTTTTTGAAGTACGAGAAATTGGCTTTCCCGTTTAAGAGAAATCATATGTTTTCTGTGTCTCTAAACAAAAACCCAGCGGTGGGACAAATGTATGTCTCACCGTTGAAATGTGCTTTGACGATAAATTATGGTGCAGAGGCCATTGCGTAGAATTTTTTGAAGGTTTGAAGGTTTGAAGGTTGGAATGTTTGAATTTTATGAGTTATTCGAAGGTTGTAATGTTTGAAGTTTATTGATTGTATGAAGGTTTGAATGTTGTAAGGTTTGAAGGTTGGAATGTTTGAACTTTATGAGTTATTCGAAGGATTGTATGTTTGATTGTTTGAAGGTTTGAAGGTTTGATTGTAAGAACTTTTGAAGGATGGAAGATTTGACAGATTAAGTGAATCAATGTAATGATAAACGTAAGACTAAAAATTTCAATTAAGTAAGGATGTAACCCCCAAGGATGCCAATAGTGTTACATGCATGGCATCCCAAAGGCTGTCACATAGCCTGAGCCTAGCCTGCAACCAAGGACACCTCTGATTCGCCAATTGGGATGGCGACACCATTCATTTTTGTGCTCTTTTGCCAAGTCCAATGGCGCATCCCTTACTGTCCAATCGTGATACATGCATGCAGATATGTAACCCCCTAGGCTGCCACCTAGCCTGCACCTACTCTGCACCTATACTGTATGTTGTAAGTCTCCTCCCATCACCTCCAATAGGGTTACATGCATTCAGGCATGGCATCCCAAAGGCTGTCACGTAGCCTGAGCCTAGCCTGCAACCAAGGACACCTCTTATTCGCCAATTGGGATGGCGACACCATTCATTTTTGTACTCTTTCGCCAAGTCCAATGGCGCATCCCTTACTGTCCAATCGTGATACATGCATGCAAATATGTAACCCCCTAGGCTTCCACCTAGCCTGCACCTACTCTGCACCTATACTGTATGTTGTAAGTCTCCTCCCATCACCTCCAATAGGGTTACATGCATTCAGGCATGGCATCCCAAAGGCTGTCACGTAGCCTGAGCCTAGCCTGCAACCAAGGACACCTCTTATTCGCCAATTGGGATGGCGACACCATTCATTTTTGTACTCTTTCGCCAAGTCCAATGGCGCCTCCCTTACTGTCCAATCGTGATACATGCATGCAGATATGTAACCCCCTAGGCTGCCACCTAGCCTGCGCCTACTCTGCACCTATATTGTATGTTGTAGGTATCCTCCCATCACCTCCAATAGGGTTACATGCATTCAGGCATGGCATCCCAAAGGTTGTCACATAGCCTGAGCCTAGCCTGCAACCAAGGACACCTCTGATTCGCCAATTGGGATGGCGACACCATTCATTTTTGTACTCTTTCGCCAAGTCCAATGGCGCCTCCCTTACTGTCAAATCGTGATACATGCATGCAGATATGTAACCCCCTAGGCTGCCACCTAGCCTACGCCTACTCTGCACCTATATTGTATGTTGTAAGTCTCCTCCCATCACTTCCAATAGGGTTACATGCATTCAGGCATGGCATCCCAAAGGTTGTCACGTAGCCTGAGCCTAGCCTGCAACCAAGGACACCTCTTATTCGCCAATTGGGATGGCGACACCATTCATTTTTGTACTCTTTCACCAAGTCCAATGGCGCCTCCCTTACTGTCCAATCGTGATACATGTATGCATGTAACCCCCTAGGCTGCCACCTAGCCTGCGCCTACTCTGCACCTATATTGTATGTTGTAGGTATCCTCCCATCACCTCCAATAGGGTTACATGCATTCAGGCATGGCATCCCAAAGGTTGTCACATAGCCTGAGCCTAGCCTGCAACCAAGGACACCTCTGATTCGCCAATTGGGATGGCGACACCATTCATTTTTGTACTCTTTCGCCAAGTCCAATGGCGCCTCCCTTACTGTCAAATCGTGATACATGCATGCAGATATGTAACCCCCTAGGCTGCCACCTAGCCTGCGCCTACTCTGCACCTATACTGTATGTTGTAAGTCTCCTCCCATCACTTCCAATAGGGTTACATGCATTCAGGCATGGCATCCCAAAGGTTGTCACGTAGCCTGAGCCTAGCCTGCAACCAAGGACACCTCTTATTCGCCAATTGGGATGGCGACACCATTCATTTTTGTACTCTTTCGCCAAGTCCAATGGTGCCTCCCTTACTGTCCAATCGTGTTACATCCTTAGGCTGCCACCTAGCCTGAAAGAGTGACACCTTTCATTTTTGTACATGCATGCAGATATGTAACCCCCTAGGCTGCCACCTTGCCTGCAAGAGTGACACTTCGCATGCATGCAAGCACCAGCAACCACTCTATGATTTTTTTTTGCCTATAAATACATACCATATCATACGTCTCTCACACCCACACAAGTATCACTCTCTGCTACGAAATCTTTCATAATCTCTTACACTTTCTAAGTCTTTCATACTCTCTTACACTTTCTAAGTCTTTCATAATCTCAAGCATTTTAAACAATGGCTCTTCTAACAATGGGCGATTCTCACAGAGGCACAAGGGAAAACATTGCCGCATATTTTAAGTTTCTTTTTTGATTATACATTTTTCATACTTCAGATAATTCTTTGTTCATCTTACTTAATCTTATACCTTTTACGTTATGAACTCAGGACACCAAAAGATTCAGAATCCGTTCTCACAACTACCTGGCTCCCGAACCATTTATCGTACCATATCTGGAATACGCAGGTTTTGGACATGTCATAAAGATCTCCAACTGCACAATTGATTCGAAGTTCATTCTTGCAATGTTGGAAAGGTGGAGACCAGAGACCCATACATTTCACCTACCAATAGGTGAATGTACCATCACGCTAGAGGATGTGTACATGCTACTAGGTCTCCCTGTCGACGGTAAGGCCGTGAACGGGTCAGTTCAACAACCCAACTCTCAGTGTGAAGAACTGTTGGGCAGGGATATGGTTGAAGGTGGTGGTGCGAGAGGTCAGGGAATACTACTCACTGAGCTTAAAAGTCATTACGCAAGTTTGGAATTAGACAACAATTCCTCCGAGTAAGATAGGGTAGTAAAAGCCAGAACTTATCTTATGATACTATTTGGTACCTTTTTATTTCCCGAAAGTACGGGAAATAGTGTAAATTTTATGTATTTACATTTACTAAGAAATTTTGAAAAAACAAGAAAATATAGTTGGGGTTCTGCAGTTTTAGCCCACCTATACAGTTCCTTGTGCAAAAATGCAGTCAAGGAAAAATCTACATTTTATGGGTGCGCTTTTTTACTACAAGCCTGGGGTTGGTGGAGGATGGAGTCCTTAAACCCCGTCAACAACAACACTTTCGTTTTCCCGTACGCAACAAAGTAAGTCATCAAGTTATATCATTTATTACTATTCATCTCTTCACCAAATATATGCTAAGAATAAAATGTTTTTCATTTCCTTTAGGTATTGCGTGAGGGGTATGGATTACGGCAAGAATCCAAGATTCAATGTCGCACTATACTGCAATCTGTTGGATCACTTAGGCCCGGATGATGTACGTCACAACTTTAAACTTTTCTTCATTTAAATTATTTATACATTACGTTTTCGTTAACCTGATTTAAATTTTATCGCAGTTCGTCTGGAGACCATATTTGGGTTTGGGCCATGATCCAAATCCGGAGGATGCAGCAATTTGGACCGCGAAGACTGCAATCATTTGGTTCAACATTGTGGAGATGCACCACAGCGACCGTGTGAAGATGAAGTTCGGAATGCATCAAGAGATACCAAGTGATCCAACTTGTTTGTCCCCATGGCATCTTAAAAGGGTCGACGCCCAGTGGGGTCTTACCAACTGGAAAGACTTCGCTCCAGAATGGTGTAAGATGTGGCAGAGGCGTCACCTCTATGTCTTACAATTCCCGGTTTTCCTTAATCATGGTAATATGCGACACACGGATCAATATTTATCTTGGTACAGGTCGGTTAGAAACCCTGAAATGCACGTGTCTCATCCAAGGTACTTGGTTGACCCACGCACACAATGGGCACAACCCTCGTTTCCCCAATAACAAACCCAAAACCCATAAACCTCCCACCAACTCCCAAGAAGAAACAGAACCACAAACACCCAACCATAGTCCCCACCACAACACAATTACACTCAAATGCCACACAACCAACCATAATCACCACCTCACTACCAATACCCCGATATGCCTCAGACCCAACCACAATACCAATCACAATACCAACACACCCGCATACCCCACACACAATTTCAGTCTTCCGTATATCCCAATATGGGCCCCTCAACATCCAGCCTTAGCCCTGATATGGGAATGTCGGAAGATTACGAACAAACCGACCCAGCCTACCATCAACCACAATATCACCAAACCACCCAACATCCTCAATACCAAACACCCCAAGATCCATTTCCTTTCTACCCACCATACTCAGACGATCAATGCTACAGACCCACCATGGAACCCCACCCACCGCCAACACGACCAAACTTTAAGGGTATGGGTAACCGACTGTACTAAAGCGGATCTTCTAGATATGGAGATCTGACTGATTTTATGGATCCGGACCGCATTGACTTCGCTAGGACATCGACCCTACCGCAGCAGGAAACGCGACGACACCCAGCACGGGAAAGGCGAGGACGGGGATGCGGAACCGGGGGTCATTACCGGGTTCCGGGGATCACTGATTTATCTGTTTTTTTTCCTGTTTTTTTTATCTGTTTTTTTTTCTGTTTTTTTATCTATTTTTTTAATGTAATACAGTTGGATGTAATTATTTTTTTTAATAAAAAGTCCATTTTGTTGATCCTGTATCCAATATGCAACGCACCGGACAAATTTTTTTTTCAATTTTTGCCCTAAAAATACACCTAGGCGCCATCTCACTTGGCTTAGGGCATGCCCTAAGCACATAGGCGCCAAGTGAGATGGCGCCTCCCCTTAAAAAATGGGAGGATGCTCCAATTGAGATGGCTCCTCCTTTGGGGAGTCATCTGAAACATGGTTATTTGCGTAATTTTTTCTGAAACGCGGTTATTTGCGATTTTTTTTTAATACTTGGTTATTCAAAAAAAAATTATGTATCGAGCAGCCACATTGAATGCAAAGTCGTGTTGTAGGGCTTTTGTGCATATTCTTAAGGATGAAAGATCCAAGTTGAATGTAAAGTCAAAATATTGTATATTCATCAACTATGAACAAGATAATTTTGGTTACACGTTGTATGATTCTATAGGGAAAAAATTTATCTGAAGCTGCAATGTAGTATTCATGGAAGACCAAAATATTGAAAACATTGATAAGGTAGAAAAGACTACATCTAAGAAAGATATTAGTTTGTCTAATGTTGATTCAGTTCGGTTACCTAATCATAATCTAGATGCTATTGGTGGTGATGATCATAATGGTGATCCATATGATTATGTTGATGATCAACAACTTGGAGATGAGTTAAATATTCAACCTAATGATGATGATGAAGGGGAAAATGATATGACCCGGGATGAGAATCTTGGTGAAGCTCCAAAATCATCTCAAGTTAAACTTAGGAGGTCTATCAAGCAGAGACAAACTTCTACGACGTATAATTCTGATGAGTATGTGACCTTGACTTATGAGGGTGAACCTGAGTGTTTTCAAGAGACCATGGAAAGTGATGAAAATAAAAAGTGGTTGGATGAAATGAATGGTGAAATGAAATCATTGCATGATAATCCCACTTATGATTTTTTGAAGTTTCCTAAAGGCAAAATGACTTTGGAAAATATGTGGATTTATAGAGTTAAACATGAGAGTACCTCTAAGTCTCCAAGATATAAAGCTAGATTGGTGGTGAAAGGTTTCCGTCAAAGAAAGGGGGTTGATTTTAATGAGATCTTCTCACCCGTTGAAAACATGTCGTCAATCAAAATCGTATTGAGTTTAGCTGCTACTCTTGATTTAGAAGTTGAGCAAAAGAATGTGAAAACAACTTTCCTTTATGGTGATTTAGAGGAAGAGATCTACATGAAATAATCCGATGGTTTTCAAGTTAAAGGCAAAGAAGATCATGTTTGTAGATTGAGAAAGTGTCTATATGGGTTAAAGCAAGCTCTAAGGCAATGGTAGAAGAAGTTTGAGTCTGTTATGCGTGACCCAGGATACCAGAAGACTACTTCAGATAATTGTATCTTTGTTAGAAAATTTTCTAATGATGACTTCATTATCCTGTTATTATATGTTGATGATATGCTTATTATAGGATAAAATATTTATAACAATAAAAGGTTAAAGAAGCAGTTGGGAGAGTCATTTGCCATGAAAGACACGGGAGAAGCTAAACATATTCTTGGCATTAGAATCATGCGTGACAGAAAAGAGAAGAAACTTTGGATGTCACAAGAACATTATATCGAAAAAGTGTTGCAAAGATTCAAAATGGAAAACTCTAAGGCGGCAAGCATTCCTCTTGCTACTTATTTCAAATTGAGTTCTAGTCAAAGTCCTTCAAGTGAAGGTGAAGAGTTTGATATGAAGTGTGTTCCTTATGCTTCTGTTGTGGATAGTTTGATGTATACAATGGTATGTACAAGACCACATAAAACACATGTTGTTGGTACAGTCAGTATATTTTTATCAATCCAAGTAGAGAGCATTAGAATGCTGTAAAATGGATTTTAAGATATCTTTGTGGTACTACTTATATGAGGCTTTACTTTGGAGGAGATAAGTCTACTCTAGTAGGATACTCTGACTCTGATATGTCTGGGGATATTGATTCCAGAAAGTCCACTTCGGGCTTCGTGATTAAATTTACAGGGGGAGTCGTGGCTTGGCAGTCCAGATTGCAAAAGTGTGTAGCAATGTATACTACATAAGTTGTGTTTATTGCTATTATTGAAGCATGTAAAGAGTTACCATGATTGAAGAATTTTTGCAGGAACTTAGTTTTGTTCAAGACAAATATGTGTTATTTATTTATATTCAAAGCGCTATTCATCTTTGTAAGAATCCAACTTTTCATAATAGGTCCAAACACATTTATGTAAGATATCATTGGATACGTGATATTATGTATGCTAAGTTATTATAGTTAGATAAGGTTCACACAGATGATAATGATTTTGATATGATGACTAAAGCATTACCAAGAGGAATATTTAAAGCATGTTGTGATATCGTCGGTTTGACAATTTCCTCTACATAGTTGTGAGGGGGAGATTTATTGGGCTTGGGTTCCCTTCCTATATGGAGAAAGGCCCAAATATGAATAGCCTAGTTTTCTCAATTATATAAGTGGAGAGTGTCAATTTAGGGTTAAGAGAGATAGAGAACCAATAAGGATTCAAAACGAGAGAAAAGAGGAGAGAAACTCATTCCTATTTTTTCTGCAGCAGTATCACTAAAATGACGATCTCTGATTTTTTCACCGTTGGATCGAGCTCGAAAATCATGGGCTTATTCATAACACATATATCTAGCTTTTGACCATTGAGATCTTTAAAATAATGTCTGAGTTGAGAGATATTGTCTTCATAATGAAGTTGCAGATTTGGGAAAATTTTCAACTATTTCATTCTTATTTGTAAGTTAGTTTTCTTTGTGATTTGCGGTTGTTATCTTTATTTTGTGAATCACCTTAAGACTCTCTTGTAACCTTAATTGATTATGGTAAAGCTGGCTTTTTTTGGTCTGCACGACTCGTAGTTTTTAATATCATATTGAGGGGTTTTCCATGTTAAAAATATCGATATTCTTTTTGTGTCTTTATTGTTCGATTGTCGTCTTATATTTGTTGTTGATCCTCAAAGTTCCTACAAGTTTGAGAAGTATTATATCCACTTAATATTATTCTGTTATTTTGTCTTAATTTTTCATCATCATTATATATGAGAAGTCATAATTAATTTTCATAAATATAGATTTTAGTGACTACTATAATACATTTTTTTTTCATTTTCTAAATTAACCCGACTCAATTATAGAAAACAAATTTATAGGATTAGAATTGTCCTCGTTTATAAATACCTATTATCTAGATACAAGATAATATGATTTTGATGTATGACTTCTTGATAATATGATTTTGATGTAAGATTTATTTATGATGATTATATAATATGTTTATTTTAGTTGTGCTTTTTGTTTATTGAATGAAAGTTATATAAAAATAATTGGTTTAATGATTTTTAAAAAATATTATTAAAGAATAAATTTAGTTCTTTTGCACACGTTATAAGGTATTTATTCACTATATGTCCAATGGTATTAAAAAGAATTTGGTTTAATGAAATAAGGAGTAAATGAAATGAAATATAATATAATTATCAAATATCTACACCCGTGATAACTAAAATATGGTGTAATATACTATATTTTTACACTCTATTTAAAGAAGATAGAGTGTAAATTTTTTGACGTTCATAGTAACCATTATTCATTTTACACCTAACGTTTATCAAACGGGGTGTAAATATGTTACATTTAAGTGTATATATGTAATAATTTACGGCTATCTTTTTATAAAAAAATGGTGTAATGTACCCTCTATTTACACCCATTTTAAAACTAATGTAAATTCATCAAATATTTCTCACCTTTTGAATTTACACCCTCTAATAAGGGGTGTAAAATGTATAAAAAATAGGACTAAATTCTTCTTCCGACACTAGTGAAATCAGCTTGAATATTCATTGTCAAACGAATCTGTAAGTTTTTAAAGCTATCTAGAAATTCTGATAACTAGATTGAACAATAAGGCATACAAAATAGTCACTGAATCAAAACAAAAATAAAAACTATTAGAATGGAAAATATTCATGCCTAGAAAGTATTTTCCATTGAGTGACCAATTTGGAATAATTCATCACTCATAAATATCATCAGATAGACTCCTAGGAAAGAACACCGATTGAAGGCGAACTGGGGATAAAAATAGACATTGATTCTGAATAGAACGTCGAACGAAGGCGAACTTATAAAGAAAAGATATCAGTCGAAGGGGACTTTTGACAAGGATTGCCAACCTAAGTTAAGCTTTTAATAAGGTATTGATGTTTGCAAAATCATAAGAACTACATTATCCCTCAGGCCAAAGACGGGGTATAATTCCTCAAGAGTGGCAATTATCTGAATTGCCACACACCAAGTATGGATACTTAAATACTTGAGAAGAAAGATAGATTATACACCAACTCTTACTCGTACTCTAATTGAAAAGGCAAACACTGGCACAAATACCGCAACAAGAGCTTTTCAAAAAGCGAGACGCTTGGTATATGAATTGGACGGTGGATTTGTGAGAAACGAACACGAGGTCAAGAATGCTTGCAGATAGCAACAACAAGAATATATGTCTTGAGGAGAACCTACAAAGAATACCACTTGGGATTTTTTATTAATAGAATCTCTTCGGAGATATAAAGGGTGCTTGAAAAAGACTTTAATGTTTCTTATGCTTCAATGCATGTTTAATACTTTTTTCTTTTTAGCGTAATTCTTCAAATCAATGGAAATGCTACGCGCTTTTAGAAGATGTAATGCAATGCCGTGATGATTACTATATGCAAGGTGCCTAAGCGAGGATATATGTTGGGAACTCAAAGGATAAAATCTCATCTTCTAACTTCTGCTGAAGAAAACTGACAACCTGGAATTAAATCTTGATCTCAGCTCAAGATAAAAATCCTAAATTCAGTGGGAGATAATAATCCTAGACTTTTGTCGAAGAATGCCAACAACCAAAACTTAGGTCTCTAGCTTTTGATGGAGGAACACCAATACATGGATTTACATCCCTGACGAGCTGAGGATAACGATCTTGACTTCTCGACATGCTCTTCAAATTCACAAGTTGTTTAACTTGTGACTGGACTTAACCTGATCAACTCTAAAGTGGAGGAATGCCCCTGCATAAAATCATTCCCCAGTCTGTAGGGATTTCGAAAAAAAATTCCCTCGAGAAAACTTTCTGAGATATGTATCATCAAAGACTACCCCAGTGTCATGAACTTTGGAACACGGCTTCTGGCTAACCAGAGTGGGAGATGGTTTCAACAATGCCTGAGTGAATGCCCATGCATCCTCAAATTTTGAAAAGATTCTCCTCTAATCAACGGATTCTCGGAGAAATTTGTCAAATCTCGACATCACTGCCCCAGTTTAACTGTACTTTGAAGGATCAAATCTCGACTTGAGTGCCTCAGGTTGGATGAACACTTACTCAACAGAGTATTCAACATGCTTCCCCCTTCTCAACTGTCTTGACAAACCTTTTCTCCATCTCATGCTCACAGAGAAATGAGAAGCTCGCGAAGTTATGAAGACAATACAACCTTATAATGGTTGGCTTACATCTTGAAAGTAGGTTAGTACATAATTGTTCTTCTCAACTTGAACTGGTTCATTCTCCAATCGGATACTTGAAGAAATACGTCCCTCAAGACCAACTAAAAGTAATGCACCACTGCTCGACAGAGACTCTGGGCAATCAACTTTTACAATTTTCTTCATATAATTTTCTTAAACTAGTATTCTTTTACTCAACAGAGTCAATAGAAGGTTTGCCCCATATTAAGATCATTCTCAAAAATGACTTACCTTTCAACGGTATCGTGAAGCAATTTGTCCCTCGAGATAATCAAACATCCATCTGATGCCTATTATGCAAGCTTACTTGATGTTCCAGCACTTACTCATATGCAAAGAATGTTTATTCTAAGAATGATAATTATAATACAAAGCTCATATGTTTGTCTTGAAGTTTAAAAACTTTTATTGAAAATATTAAACATCAAAATGTTTTTTGGCGGAATCGCCCTAAACGGGTCTTCAAATAAAATAGAGGGGTTCCTGACATAATCAGCAACAGAGACCCCCATCATATATCTCTACCCTACTTCTCATGGAAAGGAAAATGGTAAAGTGATGAAGTAGTAAAAAGGAAGAGATGAAATACCAAATGGATGACAATTCGTGGCAAGCAAGCAATAAAATATAAGAAACTCGGAAAAAATTGAGTGAGCTAGCATCAACAAACAAAGCAAGTTAGAAATTGGACGTCCAACACAAGCCTCGAAGCAACGTTGTAAAAATAAATAAAAAATAGTGTGCATCGGACACCATCACAAAAGTCATCCTGCATGAAAATATAGTCCAGACAAAAACACAACAAGCATGTATACTCCTCAAATCATGAGGGTCAAAGTATAAGATCGTCCAAATTGCATCTGTATCTCGCAAATAAAGCGAAACATGAATCAAGATTAATATTGAATTCGTGTTCCCCAAATAAAGTGGAATACAAATTAATATAATCATGCGAATCCCTTAGTATGAGTCCTTGCACAATCAACACACATAACAGAAATAACAAGGAAAAACTAAGTTGAAAGAGAAAACACAATGAAAAATGTAACAAAAAAAAGAAAAGGAAGTTGTTGTTTTTGGGCTTGGGAACCTGGTTACCAGAATTTAGGTAACCGGTTACCCTAAATTATTTTTTGGAATAATTGATGTGTTGTGATTAGTTGGATTTATTTACTTTATTAAGCGGTGGAATAATATTAGAAGAATGACAATATCATTTGATGTGGGCTTGTTTTAAAGGATGGAAGTAGTAATAAGGGGGTGTAGTAGTCTTAAGCCCATTAAGGAATAAAGAGAATAATAGGGTTATTTTATTATTGTAGAAATAATAAGAAAGAAGAAGCAGTAAGAAGAATAAGGGTTAGAGAAAAAACGTGAAAGCTGTTGGAAAGGAGGAAAAGAGGCAAAACGGAAATTCAACTGGAAAAGTATAGAGCAACCTTCAATCCAAGGTAAGGGTGGGATTCTGACTCTATAATAGGGTTTATGATAATTGGTATGTGGGGTTAGAGGTGAAAGATTGTTTGGTTTATGATTGAATTATATATGTTGATTGTATGATGATAATCAATGAATTATAGATGAATAACGATGCCTTAATGTTGTATATTTGATGAAGAATTATAGGGTAATTATAATTTATGATTATCTATGATTAGAAGATATTTTTAGGTCCTAATGTGTGGAAACCGTAGTGGAAATGCAGTGAAATCACTGAAAATATCCATGGCAGAGCAGTATGTGTCGACCCCAAATGCCATGTATCGATACAAGAAGGCTTTTAGACTCAGGATGAGTCGATACGTAAGAGCATGTGTCTATACATGCAGTGTTGCAGACTCAGTATGAGTCGATACAAGAGAGTATGTATCGACTCATGTAGTGTGATCAGTTCAGTACGCGTTGACCCAAGGCAGTACGCGTCGATCCATGTTGTCTGGTTTTTGACAGATTCATTTTCCCAAGGCTGTAACTTGAGTTTTTGGACTCCGTTTGAGGAGCCGTTCGAAGCGTTGAATAGCTAACGCAATGAACTTAATTCTTAAGTATTAAAATTAAGAATAGGAAGGATAATCCTAGTATCCAAATTAGGATTTGAATTAGTTCTCGTGTTGATCGTTAGGTTGACGTTTGTGAAGATGGATGAGGATGAGATGATTATAGATTATTGTTTAGTTCAGAACAGTAAGATTAATGATGATAATGATGTAGTATTACATAATAGTAATATGTAGAGTTTGGTGATTTAGAAGTAAGCCTTATATGATTAATTAATTATAGGAAATATCATGTTGTAGGGCTACGGCCAACGTTGTGAGGTTGACGAGTTACTGTTGTATTGTTGTACGACTGAGTTATTGATGAAATGATGTTAATGAGATCATGCTTGATGAATTATGATGTATAAATGATTTTTGATTAATTATGATGTATAAATGATGTTTGGTGATTTATGATGATAAATGATGTTGATGAACGATGTTGATGAAAGATATTGAGATGCCTCTAATAATTGGCAGCTATTAAGATGTAGGCTTATGGCCAATGATGATGTTGTGTTGAGATGTTGGTAATTATGGTGTTGTCATTAAATTCATGATTGTGTCGCATACATTGCATTTCAAGATGGAGCTTATGCTCGTTAAGATGGCCTGTATTGGCGAATATTAAGATGAAGGCTTATGCCTTTTTGATGTCTATTTATTGGCAGATTTTTAAGATGAGAGTTCTGCTCCAATGGTACTACATGCATTTGCATAGTATTTTTTCGCATTATATGATTGCATAAAGAAGTTGTGAATTGATGTAATGAATGTGTATTATAGTTGGTATTTCTGTTGCGATTATTGTTGATTACAAGATGAGAAGTGGTGATGCTATGTGGTCTAATTTAATATATTAATTATCATACGTTTTATTATATTGTTAGATATCTCACCCCTTCTGTTTGAATGTTACCCTTACGTTGGTAATGTGCAGGTATTCGAGAGTGAAGGTTGTATACCTTCAGTAGTTCGAGTTAGTGTCATTTAGGGATGTCAGTTTGGACATGTTAATGGGGATCCCCGCGGGGAACGCCCCGTTCGGGGCCCCAAAGATGGGGAATTTTCCCCCGTGGGGGCGGGGATGGGGAGAAAAATTCCCCCGAGAGCATTTCGGGGACGGGGACGGGGAATACACCCCCCGCCCCGCAGGGACCCCGCCCCGCCTATTATTTTAATATAGTTAATTTAATATATATATTTTAGATTAGGTTTTTTAGTCATTTCCTTTATGTTTATTTATAAAAATAAATAAATAAATATTCATGTATTTATTAAGAGAGAGAAATGTAAATATTAGACCCTAAAAAAGTTGAAGCGTTTCATTTTCTTCTGCCAGACATTTAGAGTCTCACACGTTAGACTCCTTTTTTTCTTCTCCAGTCAAATCTCCATTCATCTTCCTCTTCCAATTCCATCTTCTCTATTTGGTGTGCTTCCATTATTCACAGCTCTTACAATTTCATCAATAAGGTTTGATTTTCATAAATTTGTTCATGTAATTATTTATAGGAAAAAATAGATTATTTCTCTTTGATTCTCATAAATCTGTTTATATTATTGTTTATAGAAAAAAGTAGATTGTTTCTCCTTGATTCTCATAAACCTGTTCATGTAATTGCTTATAGGAAAAGTTGATTATTTTGATTAAATTTAAATTAAATTGTTTAGAAATTTTAGAGTTATCAAATCATTTGCATATTAAAAAAATATAAAATAATCAAAAAATTACTCATTTTTATCTCCTTTTAAATATTTTTGTGTTCATTTTTTATTTATACTATGCATTTGTAATTAAAATAATGTCGTCAGTTTTTCCTTAAAAAATATTAAAATATACTTTTCCTATTTTTTATTAATATATCACACTATAATTTAATTTTCTATATTAAACAAAAAAATATTACTTTTTAAATGAATCAATATATCATGCTATCACGGTATCACCCATAAAAAAAACCAAATATCTTATATTTCTAATTATTAATGAAATAATAACATATAAACAATAATATATCATGCTATCACCCATAAAAAATATATATATCTTATATTTCTAATTATAAAACCAAAGCCATTAAGTGAAATAATAACATATAACTTTTTACACGAGTAAATATATCATGTATATAGGTAAATAAATGTATTCTCAATGTATATAATTAATTAATATATGTTATTATTTCTAATTGAAAAGTTACAGTAAATAAGGCATATTTAGAAATATGTGTAATGCATCATATATTTAGAAATATAAGATTTTTCTTATTAATTATTTTTTGTGTGAATTTCATGTATTTACTATTTCATTTATTTATTATTTTTTCATATATTTATTATTTTTGTTCTACTTCCATGTAGCCTTTTAAAATTTGTGTTTGTGTGTGCCAGGTTTTTGGTAAAAGAATGGTTGGTGAAGTTCAATCATCTAATAGTCCTAATGTTGCTTTGGAAGGGAATGAAGTTCCTATAGAAAGTAGTGGAGTTTCACTCACACAGGAAGTTCAATCTACTCCAAATGAAATAAATATAGAAAATCAAGATCCTGAAGCTCCCGTTGAACCCACTACAAGTCCTAACAAAAGGGGATTAAAATCAGATGCTTGGCCCTATTTTAAAAGGCAAAAAATAGGAGGCATTTGGAAGGCTATATGCAAATCTTGTGATAAGAAAATTGGTGGTGATACAAAAAATGGTACTAAACATTTATTTGATCATATTAGCATATGTCCAAAACGCACAGAGAGAGGTCCAAAACAAGCCATGCTTAAAGTGACAGAAAAAAAATCCGGAAACAGACATGAATCATTTGTGGTTGGAAATTATACATTTAATCAAGATGTTTCTAGGAATGAACTCGCGAAGATGATTATATTGCATGAATATCCCATCATGATGGTTAACCATATTGGTTTTAGAAATTATAGCCATTCTCTTCAACCTTTGTTCAAGATAGTTTCTCGCAACACCATGAAGAATGATATAATGAAGTTGTATGAAAGTGAGAAGTCAAAGCAAATGAAAATACTTGCAAAGAATAAAAGCCGCATTGCAATAACTACTGATATGTGGACTGCTAGCAACCAGAACAAAGGATATATGTCTGTTACAGCTCATTACATTGATGAAAATTGGATTTTGCAGAATCGGATCATCAGGTAACTTCTCCCTTCCATTTACGTTATTATTATAATATAGTTATTTTATGTGATATTTATTATAATTTATTTTTAGGTTCATTTATGTCCCTACGCCACATACTGCTGAGGTCATTTGTGATTTTTTGGTAGATTGTTTGATGGATTGGAATATTGATAGAAAATTGTCAACATTAACCGTTGATAATTGTAGCACCAATGATGCTCTGATTGACCATTTGATTGATAAGATGTCACCTTCTTCTTTTATTTTAAAAGGGAAATTGTTTCATATGCGTTGTTGCGCCCACATATTAAACTTGATAGTGAAAGATGGCATGCAAACAATTTCTAGTTCAATTGAAAAGATTAGGGAAAGTGTCGGTTTTTGGGTAGCAACACCAAAGAGGGAGGAGAAATTTAAAGAAACTTGTAATCAATTGAACATGACTTATGAAAAGAAGCTTGCACAAGATTGTAGAACAAGATGGAACTCTACTTATTTAATGCTTGCTTCTGCATTGCCTTACGAACAAGTTTTTAAACGTTTAAAACAACGCCGTGATTCCCAATATAAGTGTGCACCAAGTGAAGAAGATTGGAAAATGGCAAGAGAAATTTGTGACAAGTTGAAATTATTTTTTAGTGTCACTGAGTTGTTCTCGGGTACTAAGTATCCAACATCAAACATTTATTTTCCCAAAGTTTGTCAAATAAGATTAGCTTTAAGAAAGTGGGAAGATTCTTCTAGTGATACTATACAAAGTATGGCAAGAAGTATGATAGTGAAGTTTGACAAATATTGGAGTTTTATTAATGGGGTGATGGCAATAGGGGCTGTTTTGGATCCTAGATATAAAATAACTTTGTTGAATTACTTCTTCCCACTTATGTATGGGAATAATGCTCCCAAAGAATTGGAAAAGGTAATACAAATGTGTGAAGATTTAGTTGAAGAATATCAACCAAATAATGATATGGTTCCTACAAGTAGTGAAGTTGGTGCATCAACATTGGTAGATGACATTGATGTCACAAGTCAAGATTGGGAGAAGGCTTATTCGGAATATGTGATGGAAAATACTTCAACTACAAATGTCAAGTCAGAATTTACTTCCTACTTGGAAGATGGTGTCTTGCTTGATAAACAAAAAAAGGAAAATTTTGACATCTTAGGATGGTGGAAACAAAATGGTTTGAAATTTCCAACTTTGCAAAAGATTGCAAGGGACTTTTTAGCAATTCCTATCTCTACCGTTGCTTCAGAGTCCGCCTTTAGTACTAGTGGTCGTGTTTTAAGTCAACAACGTAGTAGGTTGAAGGAAGACACTTTAGAGGCTTTGATGTGCACTCAAGATTGGATCCGAAAAGATATAAAAGGTAATATATTTTTATCTTTTACAAGATTAATTGAAAAGGATTTTTAAATTTTAATTTAGCTATTTGTTTCTTAGGTTATTCAAAAACGTTGACTCAATTCGAATGTGTGGATGAAGATATGGATGATGATGATGATGATAATAAGGTAATTTACATATTAGTGTTGATTACCTTTTAGTTTTTAAAGTATTTTTTTAAGTAAATATAATTATTGATTGTTTACTTTTCGTAGGAAAAAGAAAGTCATATCTAATTGTGGAATGAGGAAGAAGACCTTGCAAGGAAAAGTTGGAAAGAGAGACATGATTGATCATTACTTGTTTGGATATTTTGCTTAATATTTTAGTTTATTTATATGTAACTTTGTTTTAAGTATTTTGATATTTCTACTTTACGTGTGTTATCAATTGAGCAAATAGAGATATGTTGACTTTTGCTTTTAGTTGACTTATTATGAAGTATTTTTTAGCTTTTCAAGCATACTCATGATGCTAAATTTTATAATTATCCCTTATTAGTTTTGATGAAGTATAGTTTTTTAAGCATAATTATGTTGTTGGATTTTTTTAGTTGTTTAGGCATATTGTTACTTTAAAAAGTATTATAGTTCATTTTGTTGAATTTTATAGCATTTTATAGAAATTTATAAAAAAAATATTATTATTTTGTGTTCCATTAGTATTTTTAATAAAAAATAATAAATGTCAAATACTAGTATTTTTTAATAACATAATAAATATGTGAATTCTTTGTGCTTTTTATTTTTATAGAAAATATAAACATTTTAAAAAAATAAAATATTAATGAATAAATGTAGGATCTATGGGGATCCCCGCGGGGAACGGGGATCCGCGGGGAACGGGGATGGGGATAGAAATTCCCCCGTGACGGAGATCGGGGACGGGGAATGAATTTGATGGCGGGGAAAAAGATGGGGAAGTGTCCCCCCGGCCCCGCCCCGCCCCATTGACATCCCTAGTGTCATTGCTCTGATATGTAACACTCAGGGGGATGAACGCCTGTTGCTTTTAATTGTCAATTATTCAGTTGTTGAACCTTAAGTTGATTATTATTAAATATGTGTTGTTTTGAAGTTGCTGTAACGATGGATAAAGTTGTTATTAAGAATTCTCCTGCGTAGATGTTTAAATTGTTGAATTAAGAGATTAAAGTATTATGCTGATGGTTTATCTGAAGTTTTAAAGTGTTATGTATCCACGATGAATGCAATATTTTTTTAAAGATGAATTTGTGGCATCCTGATTTGTTTACATGAATGATTATAACTCTGATTTACATTTATAATTTCCAGTAGAATTGGGGTGTTACAAAGTTGGTATCAGAGCAAAAGGTTGGTCCGACCTTGTTGTCGAGTCGTAGTTGTCTAACAATCGAGTATTGTTAATTCGAGTTCTAACCGTTGTTTATGTTGTAGTGATAAGTTGAGATGGCTGGAAGGAATGATGTTGCACTTGCTGCTGCTTTAGAAGCAATGGCTCATGCGATGGAGAATCATCCGAATGCTGACGAGAATGTTGGATCTCGTAGCTTGGCGACTTTCCAGAGAGAGAATCTATCTACCTTCAAGGGAAAGTATGATCCTGAAGGAGCATTAGATTGGTTGGAAGAGATTGAGAGAATCTTCCGTGTGATGGACTGCACTCCAACGCAAAAGATTCGATATGGTACTCATATGCTAGCAGTCGAGGCTGATGACTGGTGGCTAGAGACTTGTCAGAGATTGGAAGCTGTAGGTGAGAATGTCAATTGGGCTGTGTCCCGTAGGGAATTTTTGAGGAAGTACTTTCCTGAAGATGTCCGTGGTAAGAAGGAGATCGAGTTCCTTGAGCTAAAGCAAGGGAATATGTCGATTGTTGAGTATGCTGCCAAGTTTTATGAGTTGGCTAAGTTTTATCCGCACTACGTTGAGGTAGATGCTAAGTTTTCGAAGTGTATCAAGTTTGAGAATGGGTTGCACCCGGAGATCAAGAAGGAAGTGGGATACCAGAAGATCCTTGTTTTTGCTGATTTGATTGATAGTTGCAGAATTTATGAGGAGGATAATAATACTCATTACAAGATTATCAGTGAGAAGAGGGGTAAGCACCAACAGAATCGTGGTAAGCCTTATGATACCCCAGCTAGTAAGGGTAAACAAAAATTTTCTCAAGGTCAGAGGACTAGTGGAGGGGATGCTCCTGCTGGTGTGGTTTGTTTTAAATGTGGAAAACCTGGGCATAAGAGTAATGTGTGTACTACTGAAGTAAAGAGGTGTTTCCGTTGTGGTAAGAACGAACATGTTGTATCTTATTGCAAGCATAAGGATATGATTTATTTCAACTATAGTGAAGAAGAGCACATTAGTAGTCTGTGTCAGAAACCAAAGAGGGTGCATACAAGTGGTAAAGTGTTCACTTTGGTTAAGGATTAGACAACTGCTGAGGACAGACTTATCAGAGGTACATGTTTCATTAATAATACTCCTTTAATTACTATTATTGATACCGATGCTACTCATTGTTTTATTGCTGCTTATTATGTTGAAAGATTGGGTCTTATGTTGTCTTCTTTGAATGGAGAAATGGTCGTCGATACTCCAGCCAAGGGGTCGGTGACTACTTATTTTGTGTGTTTGAAGTGTCCCTTGTCGATCTTTGACAAATACTTTCCTGTTGATTTGGTTTGTTTATCGTTAAGAGGTTTGGATGTGATTTTGGGTATGAACTGGTTAGAGCATAACTATGTTCATATTAACTGTTATGACAAGTCTGTGAGGTTTTCTACTCCTGAAGAAGAGGAATATAGTCTGTTGTCTGCTAAACAGTTCAGGAAGTTAATGCAAGAAGAAGCACATATGTTCTCGTTGATGGCGTCACTATCTGTAGAGACTCAAGCTATAATTAAGGAATTGCAGGTGGTGTGTGAATTTCCTAAAGTTTTCCCTGATGAAATCCATGATGTACCACCGGAGAGGGAATTTGAATTTGCTATTGATCTTGTACCTGGTACCAGACCTGTGTCTATGGCACCATACAGGATGTATGCATCAGAATTGTCAGAGTTAAAGAAGCAATTGGAAGAGTTACTTGAAAAGAAGTTTGTAAGACCAAGTGTATCGCCATTGGGAGCTCCAGTGTTGTTAGTAAGGAAGAAAAATGGAAGTATGAGGCTTTGTGTTGATTATAGACAGCTGAATAAAGTGACAATTAAGAACAAGTATCCTCTTCCAATAATAGATGACTTAATGGACCAATTGGTCGATGCTCGTGTATTTAGCAAGATTGATTTGAGGTCGGGTTACCATCAGATTAAGGTGAAGGATGAAGATATCCAGAACACGGCTTTTAGAACGCGTTATGGACATTATGAGTATTCAGTGATGCCGTTCTGTGTTACTAATGCGCCGGGAGTATTCATGGAATACATGAATCGTATCTTTCATACTTATTTGGATCGGTTTGTAGTGGTGTTCATTGATGATATTTTAATTTACTCTAAGTTAGAAGAAGAGCATGAAGAACACTTAAGAGTAGTATTGCATGTTTTGAAAGAGAAGAAGTTGTATGCAAAGCTGTCCAAGTGTGAATTTTGGTTAAAGGAGGTTAGTTTTCTTGGTCATGTGATTTCAGGTAGTGGCATTGTTGTAGATCCATCGAAGGTTGATGTTGTGCTGCAATGGGAAACTCCGAGGTCAGCTACTAAGATTATGAGATTTTTGGGATTAGCTGGTTACTATAGAAGGTTTATCGAAGGTTTTTCTAAGTCGGCACTTCCGTTGACTAAGTTGACTTGTAAAGGTAAATCTTTTGTATGGGACATTCAGTGCGAAGAAAGTTTTACAGGATTGAAGAAGAGGTTGACGTCGGCCCCGATTTTAACGTTTCCTAATCCAGGAGAGCCTTTTGTGGTGTATTGTGATGCTTCTAATATGGGTTTAAGAGGTGTGCTTATGTAGAATGATAAGGTAATTGCTTATGCGTCAAGGCAGTTGAGGACTCATGAGAAGAACTATCCTACGCATGATTTAGAGCTTGCTGCAGTTGTCTTTGTGTTGAAGATTTGGAGGCATTGTCTTTATGGTTCTAGATTCGAAGTGTTTAGTGACCATAAGAGCTTAAAGTATTTATTTGATCAGAAGGAGGTGAATACGAGGCAATGAAGATGGTTGGAATTGTTAAAGGATTATGATTTCGGTTTGAATTATCATCCAGGAAAAGCGAAAGTGGTAGCTGATGTGTTGAGTCAAAAGACTTTACATATGTCGGCAATGATTGTTAAAGAGTTGGAATTAATTGAGCAATTCAGAGATATGAGCTTAGTTTGCGAGGTTACGCCGCAGAGTGTTATGTTGGGCATGTTGAAGATTAATAATGAATTTCTAGACAGTATCAGAGAAGCTCAGAAGTTGGATGTGAAACTGGTGGATTCGATGGTTGGGATCAATCAGTCTGAGAGTAATGATTTTATGTTAGACGCGCAGGGTGTGTTGAGATTTCCTAACCGGATTTGTATTCCTGATGATGCCGAGAAGAAGAAAGTGATACCTGAAGAGATTCATAGAAGTAAGTTGAGTATTCATCCAGGAGCTACAAAGATGTATCAAGATTTGAAAGGTTTGTTTTGGTGGCCTGGGATGAAGAGTGACGTGGCTCAGTTTGTGCATGCATTTTTTACTTTTCAGAAGTCGAAAGTTGAACATTAGAAACCTGCAGGGTTGATGCAACCGTTAGAAGTTCCATAATGGAAATGGGATAGCATTTCAATGAAATTTGTGACGGGGTTACCTAATAATTTAAGAGGACATGATTCAATTTGGGTTATTGTTGATAGACTTACGAAGTCGGATCATTTTATTCCTATTAACATCAGTTTTCCAGTGTCGAAGTTGGCTGAGACTTACACTAGTGTGATTGTGAAGCTACATGGTGCTCCTTCGTGCATTATGTCAGATAGAGATCCAAGATTTACTTCTGATTTTTGGAAGAGTTTGCAAGAAGCGTTGGGTTCTAAGTTGAGGTTAAGTTCAGCGTATCATCCTTAGACAAATGGTCAGACTGGAAGGACTATCCAATCGTTGGAAGACTTGTTGAGGGAATGTGTTCTTGAGCATGGAGGTTCATAGGATACTTATCATCCGTTGATAGAGTTCACCTATAATAACAATTACCATTCAAGTATTGGGATGACACCTTTTGAAGCGTTGTATGGTCGAAGATGTAGAACTCCTTTATGTTGGCATGAATCTGGTGAAAGTGTAGTACTTGGACTTGAACTTGTTTGTGAGACTACTGAGAAGGTTAAGTTGATTCGAGAAAAGATGAAAGCTTCCTAAAGTAGACAGAAGAGTTATCATGACAAGCGAAGGAAATATTTAGAATTTCAAGCGGGTGACCATGTGTTTTTGAGAGTTACACCTGTGACTGGTGTTTGGCGAGCATTAAAGTCTAAGAAGCTCACTTCTCGTTTTATTGGACCATATCATATTTCAGAGAGAGTCAGGAATGTTGCTTATAGAGTGGCTTTACCACCTAATCTTTCGAATTTGCATAATGTGTTTCATGTGTCACAACTCCGGAAGTATATTTCAGATCCATCTCATGTGATTCATATGGATGATGTGCAAGTACGAGATAATCTTATGGTGGAGACGATGCCTGTACGGATCGCGGATCGTGAAATAAAGACACTAAGGGGAAAAGAGATTGCTTTGGTTCAAGTGGTTTGGCTAGGAGCTACCGGAGAGAGCATGACTTGGGAATTGGAGAGCAAGATGCGAGACTCCTATCCTGAGTTGTTTGATTAAGGTAAATTTTTGAGGACGAAAATATTCTAAGTGAGGGAGAGTTGTAACGCCCGTAATTTAATTAATTATTTCATTAAATTATTTTTGGAATAATTGATGTGTTGTGATTAGTTGGATTTATTTATTTTATTAAGTGGTGGAATAATATTAGAAGAATGATAATATCATTTGATGTGGCCTTGTTTTAAAGGATGAAAGTAGTGATAAGGGGGTGTAGTATCCTTAAGCCCATTAAGGAATAAAGATAACAATAGGGTTATAATATTATTGTATAAATAATAATAAAGAAGAAGCAGTAAGAAGAATAAGGGTTAGAGAAAAACGTGAAAGCTGTTGCAAAAGAGGAAAAGAGGTAGAACGAAAATTCAACCGGAAAAGTATAGAGCAACCTTCAATCCAAGGTAAGGGTGGGGTTATGACTCTATAATAGGGTTTATGATAATTGTTATGTGGGGTTAGAGGTGAAAGATTGTTTGGTTTATGATTGAATTATATATGTTGATTGTATGATGAAAATTGATGAATTATAGATGAATAACGATGCCCTAATGCTTTATATTTGATGTAGAATTATAGGGTAATTATAATTGATGATTATCTATGATTAGAAGATATTTTTAGGGCCTAAAGTGTGGAAACCGTAGTGGAAATGCAGTGAAATTGCAGAAAATATCCATGACAGAGCAGTATGTGTCGACCCCAAACCCTATGTGTTGATACGAGAAGGCTTTTAGACTCGGGATGAGTCGATACGTAAGAGCATGTGTCGATACATGCAGTGTTGCAGACTCAGTATGAGTCGATACAAGAGAGTATGTGTCGACTCATGTAGCATGATCAGTTCAGTACGCGTCGGCCCAAGGCAGTACGCGTCGATCCATGTTGTCTAGTTTTTGACAGATTCGTTTTCCCAAGGCTATAACTTGAGGTTTCGGACTCTGTTTGAGGTGCCGTTCGAAGCGTTGAATAGCTAACGCGATGAACTTCATTCTTAAGGATTAAAATTAAGAATATGAAGGATAATCCTAGTGTCCAAATTAGGATTTGAATTAGTTCCCGTGTTGATCGTTAGGTTGATGTTTGTGAAGAATGATGAGAATGAAATGATTATAGATTATTGTTTAGTTCAGAACAGTAAGATTGATGACGATAATGATGTAGTATTACAAAATAGTAATATGTACAGGTTTGGTGATTTATAAGTAAGCCTTAGATGATTAATTAATTATAGGCAATATCATGTTGTAGGCCTACGACCAACATTACGAGGTTGACGAGTTACTGTTGTATTGTTGTACGGCTGAGTTGTTGCTGAAATGATGTTAATGAGATTATGCTTGATGAATTATGATGTATAAATGATGTTTGATGAATTATGATGTATAAATGATGTTTGATGATTTATGATGATAAATGATGTTGATGAACGATGTTGATGAAAGATGTTGAGATGCCTCTAATAATTTATAGCTATTAAGATGTAGGCTTATGGCCAACGATGATGTTGTATTGAGATGTTGGTAATTATGGTGTTGTCATTACATTCATTATTGTGTCGCATACATTGAATTTCAAGATGGAGCTTATGCTCGTTTTGATGGCCTGTATTGGCGAATATTAAGATGAAGGCTTGTGCCTTGTTGATGCCTCTATTTATTGGCAGATTTTTAAGATGAGAGTTCTGCTCCAATGGTAACACATGCATTTGCATAATATTGTGTTGCATTATATGATTGCATAAAGAAGTTGTGAATTGATGTAATGAATGCGTATTATAGTTGGTATTTCTATTGCGATTATTGTTGATTACAAGATGAGAAGTGGTGATGTTATGTGGTCTAATTTAATATATTAATTATCATACGTTTTATTATATTGTTAGATATCTCACCCCTTCTATTTGAATGTTACCCTTACGTTGGTAACGTGCAGGCATTCAAGAGTGAAGGCTGTATACCTTCAATAGTTCGAGTCGGTGTCATTGCTCTGATATGTAGCACTCGGGGGGATGAACGCTTGTTGCTTTTAATTGTCAATTATTTAGTTGTTGAACCTTAAGTTGATTATTAATAAATATGTGTTGTTTTGAAGTTGTTGAGAATTCTGCTGCGTAGATGTTTAAATTGTTGAATTAAGAGATTAAAGTATTATGTTGATGGTTCATCCGAAGTTTTAAAGTGTTATCTATCCACGATGAAAGCAATGTGTTTTGAAAGATGAATTTGTGCCATCCTGATTCGTTTGCATGAATGATTATAACTCTTATTTACATTTATAATTGCCGGGTAGAATTGGGGTGTTACAGATCTCATCCTTTTCCTTTGCTTTTTATGTGCTAAGACTGACGACGCACATGTTGTCATTTCGAGCGCGTCTACGCAATCCTCTAGGAACTCTCGAGCGGGACTAGTGGTAGCTCTTCGAGCATATTAGAAATCTCTGGGGAGCAGCAAGACCAGATGGATCAACAGATGGGGGAGCCTGACATGGGGGCAACCTCTTCGACTCAGGGCAGCCTGTTTCCTCCTCAAGATGACGAGGATCCTAGAGATTGGGTAGCTAAAGACCCTTGGGAGTGGAGGTCATATTTTTATGAGCACGGGGAAGACATTTTTACCGATGTTTATGTCCATGATGAAGGAGCCCGGGAGGAGTGGTCGTTGTATATCTCTGGGAAAGACAGCAGGATCTGCTCCAGATATGATAGGAGGCAGATTCCTATGTACAATATAGTTTTTCGGGAGATGGGTCACCGCCTTCCTTTTTCTGATTTTAAAGTGGCCGTTTTCTGGCTCTGTATGTGGCCCCATCTCAGTTGCACCCGAACGGGATTGCATTTATGCGGGCGTTCCAAATAATGAGCGACTATATGAAGATTGGGGCTACGATCCCATCGTTCTTCTATTGTTTTCATATCTAGAGGAGCAGGACTGACAGGTGGTGGGGATGGGTCTCCCTCAAACAGGGCAGTGGGAAGATGTTCAAAGCCTACTTGGAGTCTGTGGGCCATTTTAAGGACAAGTACATTTTGGTGCAGCCCATGTCGAGGAAGGCGTTGCTGAATGTTTTTAGGAGCCAGGCATCTCTCAACGAGGACGGGACTCCTCGTATTAACGAGCCAGTGGAGCCTACCGCGATGCTGGTCGCCAAGTTCCTATTCCAATGGACCAGCCGACATTTCGAGAAGGAGCTGGGCTCCTATGTCTGAAAAAAGGGGGAGCTTGGGGATGAGGACTTGTCGATCTTCACAACTTTGACCTCGTTTGTAGCTCAAATTCTTTCAGTCCAGTGAGTCGGTCGTAGAGGTAGGCCAGTGATGGATAGAAGCGGGGAGCCCGTGTTCGAGTCGGGTCTCATAAACGTCCGAGAGCTCCTTGGGAGAGAGGATCCCGTTAGATATCTAGTTATAAATTTTATTTTTCCAGTATGTGGTCGTCGTGTTTGACCCGTCGTTTTACTGACTCTTGTATTTTCTTTGTTTTGCAGAAAATATGAATCCTGCTCAAGAACGTCTGGCCAAGGCACTCGCTGCTCGGGCGAGAAAGTCCAAGAAGGATGCCCAGATTGGCGCGGGGCCGGTTTCTGCTCCTGGATCAGGTGGATCATCTTCGACCCCTTCCACAACTGCTTTATCTCCGTATGCTGTTTCCTTGAAGGCGAAGAGGCCTCGACCTGAGGGGAGCTTTGACCTTACCGGGGAGAAGGGAAAAGGGGTTTATGATCTGCTCTCCTTGCTGGTTGGAGAGTATTTTTTTCGAGAGTACGACACTTCGTCTTCCTAGGGCAGAATCTCTCCTCCTCGAGGGAACGAGTCTTCCGGAAAAGAGGGCGACACTAGCCTAAGACGCGGGTAGCTTGATGCGGATCCTGGAGATGGTCGTGGCGTATACCTAGGCTAGTTCATCCCAGGAGATGGAAATCAAGAACCTCCGAGCCATGTTGGCAACAACCGAGAAGGCCTTGGTCGATAAAGACAAAGCCCTAAAGCTGGCCGAAGTAGAGTCGGGGAAGTTGGCCGAGGAGCGCAGCGCTTTCATAATCAAGAGAGAGAGTCTAGATGGGAAGGTGGAGGCTTTGACTGCAGAGATAGCGCCCGCTGAGGACGAGCCAGAGGACACCAAGGACCTGAAGACTCAGGTTGAGCTAATAGCCCGTTTCCAAATTGCAATGGATGATGCTCAGGCTGCTTCCGAGAAGAGCTTCGACAACACGGTGAATCAGATACATGTGTTGAATCCCGACATTAAGCTCAACATTTCAGGCATAAGGGTCAACTACTATGTGGCTGACAGACAGATTCTGGTTCCCGAATACCTGAGGGATGTCATCGATCAACCGGTTGGGAATCTTGCTCGTCTGTCACCTATCATCGAAGGAGAAGAGGAGGGGTAATCGTTTATTTATTTCGGCCTACGTGCTGTTTTTTTTGGTAATATTTGTTGTTTCTCGGGCTGTTGCCCGTTTATGTAATATTCACACAATTTCGGTCTAACTGGTCGCTTTATTTATTTTCTGGCCATTGGTCGTTTTTCTTTGAATATTTAATGTGTTATTTGCATGATCATTGACAAGTTAGCCCTGTTAGGACTTTTATAATTTTCAAGGAGTTTGTATCAGGGGACATGCTCGTTTTGTATGTTCGTCGGTATGGGGAAACCGACCAAACTGTTAGGGCGAATGCCGGGCGAGAGCTGGAATCCAAGTCTCATTTTCGAGGGACCCGAGTTCGACGGTGTGAACTTCCCGTCGCGAGTTCTACCGTCGTGGCACAAAGACTATGGAGCTCAGTCGAGTTATCCACGTCGGGCCAAGGGTACGCTCGTCTACAGAATGAAACCTTGCCCCTTCTACATACTTTGGGTGCTACCCTTATGCCTAGGCGCGCACGCATGGTCTGGCTCAGGCGGGTCTGTCTTTTCGACCTAACCTGCCAACAACTAAGTGTTTTCAACTGTAGTATTGTTTTAGATTTTCAGTGTTCCGTGATCGAACGAGTTGTTCCCCTTGTAAATTTTCTAGGTAATACGCTCCGATTCCTGTTTTGGCGTAGACAAGGCTTCCGACCTCAAACTCTCGACGTATCACCCTAGCGTCGTAGCGCATGGCTATTTTTTGTTTGAGCGAGGCCTCTCGTTCGATCACATGTTATGCATAAAACTATTTTTTGCCCTAATTTGGTCAGGATTTTGACCTAAATTCATGGCACTTTTTCATATAGTTACAAGTGGAATCTTAAAAAGAAATTCAAAGTTGGGTTGTAGAGCACATTGCAAGCTTTCCAAAATTTCCAAGAACTCCTTGAGATTATTCTTGAGGAGGGAGAATCGAAGATATGAAGATAGGGTTTTGTCACTTGAATTACAAGTCATTTTTGATGAACACATGAACCAAATTCATGCTAGGCTGCATTATCCTTTCTTTGCAGACCTCAAACTTGTTTTTCACTCCATATGCCCTTATCCAAGTGTTTCAAGCTCTGTCCAAATCAATTGGCCATTTTAGGGAGAAAGTAACATATCCATCCTTGTAAAGCAAGCTTTATGCACAAAGTCAGCTCCTTGAGCTCCCAACTTGTTTTTATTGATTACACTCCATCCAAAAAGTCAGGAGCATTGTGTTTAAAGTGGTTAACAACTCTATGAACCAAGTACAAGGCATGGAAACTTGAATTTCTCAAAAAAAAAATCACATGTTATGCATAAACATGTAAATTTGAATTCTGATCAACTAGAGCATTCCAAACATGTTGCTTATAAATAGAGTCACTATTTATGAGCTAGAGGAAGAGCTTGAATACCCTGAAATACACCAAAACTATCTCAAATCAGAAATTGCCCAAAAACTCGATTGTTGCACAGTTTCTGACCTTGAACATTAAACTCCCATTTCCCTCGTGCGTTTCTTGGCCTTTTAGTTTCTAAAGCTACCTTACATCAAATACAACTCATCCCTATCCTTATTCCAGAACTGTAACACCATTTACCATAACTTCCATAACCAAAAAACAGAGTCTGCAACTTGACTTCTCCAAGTCATTTCAGCCACTCTCAACATGAGCAAACCATTGCATTAGCTTCCTAAGACCTTAAGGAAGCTAACCTGATCATCACCATCACTTAAAACAAGCTCAAACTCCAAACATGATTTCCAGTTTTGAGGTAAGTTTTCTCAATTTGAAACTCTTCATACATGCATTATCAATAGTTTATTTGTGAATAAAACATGTAGATATCATTGCCCTGAGGCTAAACATGTCCTTAGTTTCCATTAATTTTGCTTGAGCTTAGAGAATTTTGAAACTGAAATTTCTGAAATTTTTAGAGTTCAGATTAAGGCCATTAAAATTCTTGCTTATCTTTGATCTATAGTTTTAATATTTTAGATTTTTGGAATCGTGAGAAAATTTGCTATAAGTTTCATGTTTACAGTTTTCATTTTTGATGAGAAATGAGAAAGTTACAGCTGGTCTGGCTGGAGGTTGAAGATGAAGCCTTTAGAACACGTTTTCCTTGCATATTTATTGTTTCATTTGTATTAACGGATGTATAGCCACTCCAGTGGTAGAAGCGCGCGTCTGTAACCTATGGAACCTGGGTTCGAGCCCAAGTGGTACCCTTTTCATTTTTTTCATGTTTTTACAATTCTGACTTTTTTATTTGGCAGATGCTCGACCCTTTGGGCCCGGCTTATTTTTTTGTGTTTGCTAGCTAACCTCCACATTGACTCTTGGCACCCATGGTCAAATTTATTTATTTATTTATTTATTTCATTTATCTTTTCTTAAATATATATTTTTTCCTAAATACAAAAAAAAACATAAAATACAAAAAATGATATATTTATATTTTGACTTGTTTTATTTTATTTTTCTCATAAAAAATATTTTTATTTATTATACTTTATTTATTTTATTAAATAATCTTGTAAAATGAATTAATATTATTCTTTTATTTATTTACTTTTCACACCATTTAAAATACATTATTTTATATATAAAAAGACTAAAAATAATTTATAATGCTATAAATATTTTCAAGATAAAAACACCAAAAACATTTTTCTTATACTTATTTCCTTTTAATCAACTAAATGGAATTAAGGTTTTATTCAAAAATCTTTTCTTAATAAATTCAAACTTAACTAACTATTTTCTTTATTTAATTAGGTTAGGATAAAATCTTTTTTTCATGAAAACTAAACAATATTCATTTTCTCTACATTTTGCATCCTTGTACATTTATTCATTTTTATACTTTGTATTTATTAAATTCCTTGTATATTCATATCAATTAAATATGGTTGTAATAGACTAATTAGTTTTAAATTCTTGCAATCCCCATTCATGAATTTGTACAACCCCTCCCCACAAATGTTGTAATAGCGTAGTAACTTTAAATTTTACAATTTATCGCTTTTATATAACATACTAGTAATTAGGGTTTGTATGGAAAGACTAAAACCAATACTTAGAAAACCCTAGTTCAAGATAAAAACAAGCATGAAAACAAACACTTGCACACAAGCACCCTTAGGGTTATTCCACTTGGTTGCCTTATACAAAATGGCCATATTACGCATGTAACATATCTTAACAAAAAAACAAGCAAATACAAGATCATAGTCCCTCGATGATGCAATTTAAGTTGCCTTACAAATGATCTTAGTACCTCCAAAAGAATGCTAAGATACCTTGCAACAATGCTAATCATGGCTATACGATGACCCATTCCCGTCCCTTTTACATCCAAAGATAGGGTTTCTTACCAAATCAACGGTAAGATAACAATGTCAAAGGAAAGAGAAAGTAAACAATAAAGACTTTTGAGTAGGTAGAATGTTCTTAGTTGCTTGCTCATTTTCAAACAAAAACATCCTTGCTATTTTCAAAACAAACACCAACAATTTCAAAACACCTTTCAAACTTGAAAACATTTTCAAAATATCAACATCTTTGTATACATTATTACGAACGAGAATCATTATAAAGATTTCCTAAACAAGGGCCTCTTTACAAAATACTTTCAAAAACCACATAAAGCACAATTTCAAACAAAAGCAAGTGATCTAGCAAGTAACTAAGAGCCCATGGATAACCATGGATGAAAAGGGTGCTAATACCTTTCCCTTTTCATAATCTACCATCCGAACTCAAGAAATAATCTCAAAGGTCTTTCCTGTGCTTTTTCACCTTTCCTTTTGGATAAAAGAAAAGTCGGTGGCGACTCTTACTAATCGCAACACTTACGATCAAACGCAAAACACCAAAGTTAGTTCTCCCACCGTACCACAGAACTGGCGACTCTGCTGGGGAAAGTTATAAAAGTGGGGTTACCTTAGGGTTAGATCACATTTACTTGCTTACATTGTTTGACTTGTATGCTTTACATTTTGTTTCTTTGTTTGGGTTTGAATCTTCTACCCGGATTTGGGATACCTTATAGGTAAGTAGAAATACATTGTGGAAACTGTGCGGGGTATACCGACATGGTCTAAGCAATAGCTACGTTAGTGTGACATATTTGTGGGTACCGGTAGCCTTTGAGTTAATCAAAGAGAATATGGGGCCGTTGAGTGATGTCATAAAACACTAATGAACTTTTAAAACCTTTACTTGACCAACTTGGCCTTTAGGATGTAGTGAGATTAGCGGCTTTGGTGCAGTCCAAAGTTGGTAGATACTCGATACTACACTCATTGAGGTTTGGTTTCTTGGCATATTTCGTTCGCCATTAAAGAGGCTTGTGCTGAAATAATGACCAAAGAAACAATCCAGTGATATTGAGTTCCTTAGAACCCGTTTACTATTACTAGGACATGTTTAAGCCAACTAAACTTCAAGAGGGTACTTACCTATGAGACTCCATGCAAGCCTAAACCTAGGAACTTGTTTGTTTTATTTGTATATACATACTTGTACATAACATCATGAACATCATAACATCATACACATTCACTAACCATGTCAAGGATTTTGGGATTCATCTTTGTTCTTGTTTTGTAGGATATGGATTCTCTTCCCAGGAAAACTATTCAAGTCAACCTTGTAAGGATCCCTCCACAACTTAAGGAGCTAGCTTCAAGGATTCCTGAAAACTCTCCATTCAACGAGAGACATGGTCGCCTACTCAACTTGGTCACCTCCAACATAGATGAGGAAATTATGAAGGTGCTCTTTCAGTTCTTTGATCCTTTACACCATTGCTTCACATTTCCCGACTATCAACTTGTGCCTACTTTGGAAGAAGTCTCTTGACTCTTGAGGATTCCCATTCTCAATCAACTACATTTCAACGGTACAGAAAGATACCCAAAGCCAGAAGAGATTGCTTAAGCTCTACACTTGCACTCATCTGATGTCATAAGTCATTGGGAAACAAGGAGTGGTGTCAAAGGTTTCCTAGCAAAGTTCTTGTTTGAGAAAGCCCAAAACTGTTGGAATTCCTTAAATTTGCAAGCCTTTGAGGAAATTATGGCTCTCCTCATCTACAGGATGGATTTGTTTCCAAATCCTGACCAACTCATAGATGTGAACGCCGTCAAAATCATCATATCCCGCAACCCGGTGCCTACATTGCTAGGGGATATCCTACACTCTTTTCACACTCGCACAATAAGGAAAAGAGGTGTCCTCATGTGTTGCACTCCTCTCTTGGAAAGATGGTTTATTTCGCATCTTCCCCAATCTGTATTAAAGAATGATCAAGGATCAAGGTGGTCACAAAGGTTGATGACGCTCAAACATTCAGACATCCATTGGAGCTCCCGATCCATAGAGAATGTTACTATTGTCGACCGTTGTGGGGAATTTCCTAATGTCCCTTTACTTGGCATTAGGGGAGGTATCTCCTACAACCCTTGCTTAGCTTTAATACAATTTGGTTATGCCCGAAGGGATGGCCCGCATGAGATGCTGATTCAAGGTTTGGTATTTGACTACGACAATGACGATCAAGGCCTTCGCCAGAGATTTACCCGAGCTTGGAGGATGTTAAATAAGGTAGATAGGAATACATTGGGGCACAAGAATTCCATCCCTCTTGAGCCTTACCTCAAATGGGTACGAACTCGTGCTCAGAGTCTTATGATGCCTTACCCCTTCATTCTCCCGGTAATCATTGAGCCTGTCATGGAAGGAGATGTTCCATACACTATCCTACATCCTGACATGCCCACCTCTCTTGAGGACCTACAAAGGGATTGGGTACAACTCAAGGGAGATCGAGATACTTTCGAAGCCCAATTCTACGCAAGCGAGAATAAGGTTTTGGAACTCACTAGGCTACTTCATGAGGAGCAGACTCTGAATGCCTACATTGCACCAAAGAGGATGCGAACTACCTTTTTATCTTAGAGTTTCTTGTATTTGTTTTGCCCAAGAAGGTATTGATGTACTCGAGCTTTAATATATTAATATAACGTGTGTTTCCTTTTTGTATAAACCAAATTTGAATCTTAAGATCCTTGAAATCATTGCATACGCACTTATCATTCATCATAGTATAAACATGTTTATTGCAACATGTCTCCTCATCTCTATACTGTTTATTTCAGTAAGATGGATCTCGAGCAAACAGTAAAAGACCTCCAAGCTCAGAATGCACAGTTTCAACAGTTGTTCTTAACTCTGGCCAAAGGACAAGAAGAGTTGAAGACCTTGCTGGTGAAAGAGAAGAAAAAGAAGACAAAGAAGATAACTAGAATTCTGAACATGGGAAGAAGATTCCAAGGGCATACAAGAAGGGCCTTAGACTTTGCAACGACATTCGGTGAGAAAGACAACCAAGATGGGAAAGGTAAGGAAATAGTTATTCAGTCTGATTCAGAAGAGGAAGAGGAAGAAGAAGACTATTATGAAGAATAATACCTTCCAGCCGACGACAAGTATAAGCATCTAGAAGAGCGGTTGAGCGCAATGGAAATCCAAAAAGTGCCTGGCTTGGACTTTGAGGAATTGGGTTTAGTATCGGGGATTGTCATTCCTCCAAAATTCAAAGCACCTGTGTTCGCCAAATATGACGGAGTTTCATGCCCTAAAATGCATCTCTGGTCTTATATGAGGAAAATCTAACCCCATACCGCTGACAAAGATTTATGGGTACACTTCTTCCAAGACAGTCTCTGGAACTCAACTCGATTGGTTTTATCAGTTAGAAAGAGCCAATGTCCATAAATGGGAAGATCTTGCTGCAGCCTTTTACAAACAATACCAATACAACACTGATCTTGCGCCTACCCGTACTCAGCTCCAGAGTATGGCCATGGTTTCAAGGGAAGGCTTCAAGGACTATGCGTAAAAATGGAGAGACTTGGCTGGAAGAGTTCAACCTCCCCTATCTGAAAGAGAATTAGTAGACATGTTTTTGGGCACCTTGTCTGGTCCCTTCTTCAATCACCTAATTGGGAGTTCATCGGCGGGTTTTATTGAACTGATATTGACCAGAGAGAGGGTAGAAGCCGGGATAAAGAGTGGAAAGATTCAGAAAGATGCATCCTCTTCCGCTGTAAGGAAGCAATTCATCGGAAATAATTGGTTGATGTGTATCCTTAGAGAAATCAAGATAGGGCCGAACGCCGTCCAATGTTGGGGCCTGTTATGATTCCTAAACATGCGCCTGATCAGCAAAGAAACAACCAACCAAGAATGGAAAGACCAGTCAGACAATTCACCAGAATTAATATGACCCTATCTCAAGTACCACATCTGTTAGGATCCAACCTAGTGACTTTGAAAGAAGCTCCAAAGAACCCTAACATAACATCTCCTCACTATCATCCTAATGCTCGCTGTGCGTACCACTCTCAGAGTCCCGACCATGACACCAACAACTGTTGGGCTTTAAAGAAAAAAGTACAAGACCTCCTTGAAGCCAAAGAGATTAAATTCGATGCGCCAGAAAAGTCCAATGTCATTTCTTCCCCTATGCCCAAACATGGCCATAATGCCCATGTTATTGAAGAGGATATGTTTGTTACTTCAATTGATAAACTTATGACCCCACTTATGACTATCAAAAGGAACTTATTGAGTGCTAGTGTTTTCCCGGGCTGTGATGAAAGCTGTCATTTCTGTTTGTCCTCACCAACCAGCTGTCCTTTGTTGAAAGCAGGCGTTCAGTGCCTAATAGATAACAAGGAGATTCTGTTCGAAAAGACTTTTGTTCCACCTGTTTCTTATAATGATGTTTCCATCGTAACCACTTCCGATAATTCTTCTAGGGTCTCCACCAAAATACCCGTTAGAATTACATCAGTTCCAAAAGTAGCTCCTTTGATAATTATAATGCTTGGACCAGTCCCGTATTTGTCAGACAAAACCGTACCATGGAATTATGGAGGGGATGTCTACTACCACGGTATCAAGTAGGATTGGCCAGTTGCCAAAGATTCAAGTTTCGAGAAATATAACTCAGATATTAGTAACATTGCCGGGACTAACAAGATTACCCAAAGCGGAAGGATATTCTCTTCAGAATTTGCTCCCCCAAAAGCAATTTCTGGACCCGTAATCATTCTTGTTGTTGTTGCTCCTCCGAAGCCTATTCCAAGTTCCACAATCATCTCCACCAATGCTCCAACTAACAAAGCTGTTACAATCCCTGCTATCACTCCTAATGACATTCCTATTGCCGAGTCAACTGAGACTCGAGGTAAAGGTATTCTGATTGAGCCTATCCGGACGAAGGCGCAATCACTAGCTATCCCTGAGACCTTCCGGAAAGAGATGGAGGAAATTATAAAGATCATAAAAAGAAGCAACTACAATGTAGTTGAACAACTGGGGAAAACTCCATCCAAAATTTCCATGCTGGCTTTACTACTATGTTTCGAGGCGCATGCAAAGGCCTTGGTAAAATTCCTAAAAACTGCTCATGTACCCCAAGAAACATCTGCCGATCAATTCCAAGACTGTGTAGCCAGCTTAACTACAGATAATGGTCTAGGTTTTTCAGATTCTGATTTAACGCCAAGAGGAAGGAAGTATAACAAGGCATTGCATGTCTCAGTCGAGTGTAGGGGCACAACTTTGGCCCATGTCTTGGTTGACACCGGTTCGTCTCTGAATGTATTGCCTAAAAAGGCTCTTGATAGGCTTGACTGTGAAGGATTGACATTGAAACCGAGTAACATAGTAGAGAGGGCCTTTGACGTCTCAAAAAGGATGGTGCATGGGGAAGTGGATATCCCCATAAAGGTTGGAACCAAAACATTTGATTAAACTTTTTATGAAATGGATATTCTCCCTTCATACTCCTGCTTGCTAGAAGGACCATGGATTCATAATGCCGACGTTGTTACTTCTACGTTACACCAAATGCTGAAGTATCTGATTCAAGTGAAGATTATCACCGTTCATGGAGAAGAAGAGTATATGATCAACCATCTCAATTTCTTCAGATATGTGGAATTAGATGGTGAATTTATTGAAACTCCATTCCAACACTTTGAGGAAGTCCCGCAAGATGTGGCAGTAACCAAGGTTGTTCCAAAGATCACAAGGACCCCACTCAAGATGTCATCTTTGAAGGATGCAAAGGAAGTGATAGAAGAAGGTAGGTGCACTATCTGGGGACAACTCCCAGATATCCCATGCAAATATGACAAGTTTGGCCTAGGTTTCACTTCAAGTTCTCAGAAGGTTGTACGTCGCACTCGTGCTGGAGGACCACCCCTGAAGATCAGCAACCGTGAAGTCAACGCGGTAGAGGATGATGAAGATGGATGCAACCTAGAGGATTAGATCTTCCCAACTGTCAGTGGAGGGCTTAACAATTGGGAGGCTAAAGATTTTGTCCCGATCACTTTTATCCCACAGTAATTTGTCTTTACATTTTGTTGGATCTGTAATATTAAAACAATTCATACTCTCAAAACCTTGTGTCTTACCCGAGGCACAATGGTCCATTTATAAGGGTTATTATCTCACTTCCATATGACATCAATGAATCATGGACGTTTTTGCATACAAACTTTGTGCTCATTGTTTTTTTTTTACATTTTTCATTTTTTTCATAGATAGTTATACCCTTACACACAATCACACTCACAATGCAGGTCTACATCCATTCAGGGTCCCATGGATAACATTTATGCTATGGCTTTTTGTGACTCTGAAAATCTAATCTACCAAGCCGAAGACGAAGGTGAGGAAGATTGTGAAGTACCAGGGGAACTTGCTAGATTACTACAACAAGAAGAGAGGACCATTCAGCCCAACGAGGAACCCGTGGATACAATTAATATAGGTACCGAGGAAGACAAAAGAGAGGTCAAGGTGGGTGCCAATCTAGAACCCAGTGTCAAGGAGCGGCTGATTCAGTTGTTACACGAGTATGTTGAGGTCTTTGCCTGGTCGTATGAGGACATGCCAGGACTTGTCGCAGATTTTGTGGTACATCGTCTACCTACAAAAGAGGATTACCCACCAGTAAAACAAAAGGTCTATCGAATGCGACCAGATATGTCAGAGAAGATTAAAGTAGAAGTCATGAAACAATTCAATGCTGGATTCTTGGCCGTCACCTCCTATCTGCAATGGGTGGCCAATGTTGTCCCCGTGCCCAAAAATGACGGCAAGGTACGAATGTGCACGGACTACAGAGATTTGAATAGGGCAAGCCCTAAGGATGATTTCCCACTTCCCCACATTGACATCCTAGTTGACAATACTGCACAACACAAAGTGTTTTTCTTCATGGACAGTTTCTTAGGTTACAACCAAATCAAAATGGCGCCTGAGGACATGGAGAAAACAACATTTATCACAGAGTGGGGCACATTCTGCTACAAGGTTATGCCATTCGGACTGAAGAATGCGGGGGAAACCTATCAGGGTGCCATGGTAGCTCTATTTCACGACATGATATATCACAAAATAGAGGTCTATATGGACGACATGATAGCTAGATCTCAAACAGAAGAAGAGCATCTTGATCATTTACAGAAACTGTTTGAGAGGATAAAGAAATTCAAGCTAAGGTTGAACCCAAATAAATGCACGTTTAGAGTAAGGTCTGGTAAGCTCCTAGGATTTGTCGTCAGCAATAAGGGTATTGAAGTAGATCCTGCCAAAGTAAAAGCGATACAATAGATGCCTGTTCCTCGTACTGAAAAGGAAGTCAGAGGATTCTTGGGACGTTTGAACTACATTGCCAGATTCATTTCTCACCTGACAGCTACCTGTGAACTAATCTTCAAACTATTAAAGAAAGATCAAGTAGTCAAATGGAATTATGAATGCCAAACTGCTTTTGACAAGATCAAAGAGTACCTGCAAGAGCCTCCTGTTTTGATGCCACCAGTCGAGGGAAGACTGTTGATTATGTATCTAACTGTTTTAGAGAATTCAATGGGGTGTGTGCTGGGGCAGCATGACGAGTCTGGACGAAAAGAGCACGCTATTTATTACCTGAGCAAAAAGTTTACCGACTGTGAAACAAGATATTCACTGCTCGAGAAAACTTGCTGCGCTCTAGCATGGGCTGCTCGCCGGCTAAGACAGTATATGCTGACCCATACTACCTTGTTGATATCTAAAATGGATCCAATAAAATACATCTTCGAGAAACCTGCTCTCTCCGGGAGAATAGTGAGATGGCAGATGATCCTAACAAAATATGACATACAATATACTACCCAGAAGGTAATAAAGGGCAGTGTACTAGCTGATCACCTTGCTCACCAAGCTGTGGAAGACTACCAGTCCATGAAGTTCGAATTCCCGGATGAAGACATCATGATGGTAAACAACTGTAAAGAATTCAGGACATATGACGAACCTGAACAAGGACCCCGATGGACCCTGGTTTTTGATGGGGCATCTAACGCACTCGACAATGGTATTGGTGTAGTACTCATATCTCCTGAAGGGTGTCATACTCCATTTGCTGCAAGACTCTGCTTCAGTTGTACAAATAACATGGCGGAATACGAAGCGTGCATCTTTGGTCTCAAAGCTGCCATAGACTTGGGGATCAAATTTTTGAATGTATTCAGAGATTCAGCTTTGGTTATCATCCAGATCAAAGGGGATTGGGACACCAAACACCCTAACCTTATCCCTTACAAAGAACATGTTTTGACATTGCTCCCACACTTTGAGAAGATTACCTTCGAGCACTTCCCGCGAGAAGAAAATCAGCTAGCAGACACACTAGCCACAATGTCATTTATGTTTAAACTTAAATGGGATAACGAGTCTCCCTAGATCACCATTGAACGAATGGATGAACCAACACACTGTCACGAGATTAATACTGAAGAAGTAGTGGACCAACCTTGGTTTCACGAAGTCAAGAGGTATCTCGAAACCCAAGAATATCCAGAAGGAGCTTCAGTGAATGATAATAAGTTCTTAAGGAGATTCTCTACTAAATTCTTCCTTAGTAATGGCATTCTTTACAAACCCAACCATGACTCTGTGTTAGTTCAGTGCGTAGACAAGGTTGAAGCTGAAAGCATCATGGCTGAGTTACATGAAGGCATATTTGGCACCCATTCCAGTGGACATACGATGGCAAAGAAAATCCTACGGGCAGGCTATTACTGGTCTACCATGGAAGCAGATTGCTATCAACACTCTCGAACCTGCCACAAGTGTCAGATTTATGCTGACAAGGTGCACGTGCCTCCGGTTCCTCTAAATGTCTTGATGGCTCCTTGGCCCTTTGCTATGTGTGGAATTGATATGATTGGGGAAATCAAGCCAACAACTTCCAATGGACACTGCTTCATCTTAGTGGCCATTGACTATTTCACTAAGTGGGTGGAGGCAGCCTCTTTCGCTTTCGTGACCAAGAATGTTGTCGCCCGGTTCATCAAGCAGAATCTCATATGCCGTTATGGTATCTCAGAGAGGATCATTACAGACAATGGTACAAACCTGAACAATACTATGATCACCTCCTTGTGCGAGAAATTCAAGATTCAGCATCACAATTCTTCCCCTTACCGGCCAAAGATGAATGGTGCTGTCGAATCCCAAATAAGAACATTAAAAGATCATACAGAAAATGACAGTCACATACAAAGACTGACATTAGATGCTACCATTCGCTCTCCACGGATATCGTACCACAACTCGCACATAAACCGGGGCAACATCCTATTCTCTGGTTTATGGAATAGAAGTTGTTTTGCCTATTGAGGTCCAGATCCCCTCTCTAAGAATCATGAAGGATGCAGGGTTGAATGAAGACGATTGGATCCAGACTCGACTTGATCAAATAAACTTGGTTGATGAGAAAAGGCTTACTGATGTCTGTCATGGTCAAATGTATCAAAAACGGATGATCAAGGCTTTCAACAAAAAGGTCAGACGGCAAGTATATCAAGTTGGAGATCTGGTGATCAAGCGCATCATACTACCGCAAGGTGATCCAAGGGGCAAATGGACTCCTACATACGAAGGATCATTTGTAATCAAAAACATATTTTCTGGTGGCGCAATGATCTTGACCACCATAGATGGTGATGACCTGCCGCACCCTGCAAACGCAAACATAGTCAAAAGATACTACGCATAAGAGACCCGCTAGGTTGACACACCTAGGCAAAACAAGGGCATCCCGACGAACCAAAAAAGGTTCGGGCAAAAATTAGGGATAAAAAAAAAGAATCTGTACACCCGACAAGTTGAAAACCCGAAAGGGCGGCTTGGGAAAAAAAGGGTATCCCGGTGGACTGAAAACCCGAAAGGGCGGTCCAGGCAAAAATTAGGGATAAAACAAAAAATAATTTGTACACCCGGCAAGTTGAAAACCCGAAAGGGCAGCTTGGGCAAAAAAAGGTATCCCGGTGGACTGAAAACCCGATAGGGCGGTCCAGGCAAAAGTTAGGGAATTAAAGCGTATGACTATGTCCCATTGGATCACCTTAAGGAGGTTCTGATCAATTCAATCAACTTCGGATAAGGCAACAAATAGACAAGATGCTCAGAGATACGAAGGCTATAGCAGAATGGGAATCCCATGGGATTATTGCACATAGATATCTTTTCTTTGTATCAAAATTTTCATTTTTTTGCGACGGTATTCTCTTACTAGAATGTTTGTCTCATTGTACAAAAATACTTAATCAAAGTCAATACAAAAATATCCCTTTGAAAGTGCAAAACTATCTGTTTTTTTCTTTACTCTTGTGTTTTATTTGCAAAAACGTCCAATGATTCATTTTTGAACATATGCATTTGAATATAATTACTGTTTATAAAAAAGCAAAATTAAAAGACAACCACTGATGGCTTTAAGAGGTAGGGAAATCTATATATGCTATTTCCATAATCCCCCGCAGTGTGCAGTTTAATCCCCAGCGGAGCTGAGCTTCCAGTTATCAATCCCCAGTAGAAGTCGTCAAATTTCTTAGGATTCCCTAATAGGATTTTACAAGCAGTACACGACATCTCACTTACAACAGAGTCTATTCCTCCAAGCATAAATTCATTTACGCTTAGACTTCACAACATGAAGAATTATACTCCATATCCTCAGCAGCAGTTAGGGATTTATTTTCCCTAATCCAACAACAGTGTGACAAATTAGCTTGCATACGCCTACATTGCATCCATATATCATAAACATTGATAACACAAATGCATTATACCATGCATTTAATACAACATGACTTTGCATTTTAGCTAACATTTTACCCTTTTCAGGATAAGGTTAATAGCTACCATTAACGATGTTCAAAGTTTTCAGATACAGTTCAGATACGCTCTAGACACGGATTCCATTCTGATACTCATTCAGATCCAACTTTCAGATACAGTTCAGATACGCTCCATACACAGATGCCATTCTGATACTCATTCAGTTTTCAACTTCCAGATACAGTACATATACGCTCCAGACAAGGATGCCATTCTGATACTCATTCAGACCCAACTTTCAGATACAGTTTAGATAGTCTCTAGACACAGATGCCATTCTGATACTCATTCTGACCCAACTTTCAAATACAGTTCAGATACGCTCCAAACACGGATGCCATTATGATACTCATTCAATTTTCAAATTCCAAATATAGTACAGATACGCTCCAGACACAGATGCCATTTTGATACTCATTCAGAGCCTCTTCCAGATACAGTTCAGATACGCTCCAGACACGGACACCATTATGATACTCATTTGTTCAGCTTACAAATTACAATTCAACAATCACTCTTGGATGGAATCTACAAGCCCATCTGCAACAACTTTCTATCATCTCTCCAAATGGCATCTTTAAGCCCATTCCCTCTACCATCACATCGCCTAGTGCAAATTTCTGGGCACTCTAGTGTCCAATCATCTTCCACCTTCGAGTCACGAATGGAAAAACATGCAAATCTAACTCTCCAGGTTTAAGAAGATTGAACAGGGGCATCTGTTGTACCCCAAAATTTTCCCTCTCACTTATCAAGAATTTTCTCACAAGATCTCCCTTGACTCAAGACTGCATTAGGGTTTGATCAGCTCAAGACATCTCCTTAAGCACTGATGACCAAAATTAGAGTTTGAGTTTGCATAAGGACATTTGAACTTTCAATTCCTCATATGAATTTCATGGATCATTATGGACCCCCAAGATTAATCATGCCAAGTTTCAAGCCTTGAATCACATTTTTGCTCAGTCAATTGAGCAGTTGACCTAAAAATCAGCTGTATTTAGGAAAAAGTCAACCATGGCCAATTTACAATCAAAATTTATAATTTTTGATCCATATCAACATTTTAAACTTATATGTATCATTTGATCAAATTTGGACTACAACTCCTCAGAGAATTTGATCAAATCTCCAAAAGGGCAAAATGGTCAAAATTAGGGTTTTGACTGAGAAGGGACAATTTCTGATTTTTGATCTAGCAAATGGTCAATTGGTTTAAGGAATGATCTCAAGAGTCCAATTGCATCATTTTTACCTAATGACATGGTTCAAAACATTGCAAGTCCATTGGATTGACAAATGACTTTTGCAGTCAACTGATCAAAAGTCAAATGTACACTAAAAAGTCAAACTTTGACTTTTTGGTCAAATTCAAGTGCCAAAGATCACAATTCATCAAAACATGTCAAAATATGAAACTTATTCATCAAGAAATCAAAAAGTCAAGATTTCATTTTGAAAAATCAAAATTTCTAAACTCAGAAATTTTTCAAAGTGTTGGAAATTTCATGTTTTTTCATAAATTTGAGCCAAATTTTCACCATGATGCAAGATGATTCAAGAGAAACTTCCAACATAAAAGTTATATATCTCCATGAAATCTACAAATTTTCTTTACAAAACTCCTTCCAAAAGTGCTTTGATCTCAAGTTATAATTTTATGAACATGTGGTCATGATACTAAACACTTAGTGAAATTTTGCCCTAATTTGGTCAGGATTTTGACCTTACTTCATGGAAGTTTTTCATATAGTTCCAAGGAGAATATTAAAAATAAATTCAAAGATGGGTTGTATAGCACATTTCAAGCTTTCCAAAATATCCAAGAACTCCTTGAGATCATTCTTGAGGATGGAGAATCGAAGAGATGAAGTTAGGGTTTTGTCACTTGAATTACAAGTCATTTTTTATGAACACATGAACCAAATTAATGCTAGGCTGCATAATCCTTGCTTTGCAGGACTCAAACTTGTTTTTCACTCCATAATTAATGGTTTACACAACTGATAATTCCCTTATCCAAGTGTTTCAAGCTTGTCCAAATCAATTTGCCATTTTAGGGAGAAAGTAACATATCCATTCTTATAAAGCAAGCTTTATGCACAAAGTCAGCTCCTTGAGCTCCCAACTTGTTTTTCTTGATTACACTCCATCCACAGAGTCAGAAGCATTGTGTTTAAAGTGGTTAACAACTCTATGAACCAAGTACAAGGCATGGAAACTTGAATTTCTCAAAAAAATCACATGTTATGCATAAACATGTAAATTTGAATTCTGATCAACTAGAGCATTCCAAACTTGTTGCTTATAAATATAGTCACTATTTGTGAGCTAGAGGACGAGCTTGAACACCCTGAAATACATCAAAACTCTCTCAAATCAGAAATTGCCCCAAAACTCCATTGTTGCACAGTTTCTGACCTTGAACATCAAACTCCCATTTCCCTCGTGCGTTTCTTGGCCTTTTAGTTTCTAAAGCTTCCTTACATCAAATACAACTCATCCTTATCCTTATTCCAGAACTGTAACACCATTTTACCATAACTCCATAACCAAAAAACAGAGTCTGTAACTTGACTTCTCCAAGTCATTTCAGCCACTCTCAACTTGAGCAAACCATTGCATTAGCTTCCTAGGACCTCAAGGAAGCTAACCTGATCATCACCATCACTTGAAACAAGCTCAAACTCCAAACATGATTTCCAGTTTTGAGGTAAGTTTTCTCAATTTGAAACTCTTTATACAGGCATCATCAATAGTTTATTTGTGAATAAAACATGTAGATATCATTGCCCTGAAGCTAACCGTCTCCTTAGTTTCCATTAATTTTGCTTGAGCTTAGAGAATTTTGAAACTAAAATTTCTGAAATTTTTAGGGTTCAGATTAGGGCTATTAAAATTATTGCTTATATTTGATCTATAGTTTTAATACTTTACATTTTTATAATCGTGAGAAAATTTGCTACAAGTTTCATGTTTACAGTTTTCATTTTTGATGAGAAATGAGAAAGTTACAGATTGTCTGGCTGGAGGTTGAAGATGAAGTCTTCAGAACACGTTTTTCCTTACATATTTATTGTTTCATTTGTATTAACGGATATATAGTCACCCCAGTGGTAGAAGCGCGTGCCTGTAACCTATGGGACTTGGGTTCGAGCCCCAATGGTACCCTTTTCATTTTTCTTCTTCATGTTTTTACAATTCTGACTTTTTTGTTTGGCAGGCGCTGGGCCCTTTGGGCCTGGCTTATTTTTTTTTGTGTTTGCTAGCTAACCTCCACATTCACTCTTGTCACCCCCTGGCCCAATTTATTTATTTATTTATTTATTTCATTTATCTTTTCTTAAATTTTTTTTCCTTCTAAATACAAAAAAAAAAACATAAAATACAAAAAATGATATATTTATATTTTGACTTATTTTATTTTATATTTCTCATAATTTTTTATTTATTTATTATACTTTATTTATTTTATTAAATAATCTTGTAAACTTAATTAATATTATGCTTTTATTTATTTACTTTTCACACCATTTAAAATACATTATTTTATATATAAAAAGATTAAAATTAATTTATAATGCTATAAATATTTTCAAGATAAAAATACCAAAAACATTTTTCTTAAACTTATTTCCTTTTAATCAACTAAATAGAATTAGGGTTTTATTCAAAAATCTTTTCTTAATAAATTCAAACTTAACTAACTATTTTCTTTATTTAATTAGGTTAGGACAAAATCTTTTTTTCATGAAAACTAAACAAAATTCATTTTCTCTACATTTTGCATCCTTGTACATTTATTGATTTTTATACTTTGTATTTATTCAATTCCTTGTATATTCATATCAATCAAATATGGTTGTAATAGACTAATTAGGTTTAAACTCTTGCAATCAACATTCATGAATTTGTACACCCCCTCCCCACAAATGTTGTAATAGCGTAGTAACTTTAAATTTCGCAATTTATCGCTTTTATATAACATGCTAGTAAATAGGGTTTGTATGGAAAGACTAAAACCAATACTTAGAAAACCCTAATTGAGGACAAAAATTAGCATGAAAACAATACACTTGCACACAAGCACCCTTAGGGTTATTCCACTTGGTTGCCTTATACAAAATGGCCATATTACACATGTAAGGTATCTTAGCAAAAAAACAAGTAAATACAAGATCATAGTCCCTCGATGACGTTATCTAAGTTGCATTACAAATGATCTTAGTCCCTCCAAAAGAATGCTAAGATACCTTGCAACATTGCTAGTCATGGCTATACGATGACCCATGCACGTCCCTTTTACATCCAAAGATAGGGTTTCTTACCAAATCAATGGTAAGATAACAATGTCAAAGGAAATAGGAAACAAACAAGAAAGACTTTTGAGTAGATAGAATGTTCCTAGTTGCTTGCTCATTTTCAAGCCAAAACATCCTTGCTATTTTCAAAACAAACACCAACAATTTCAAAACACCTTTCAAACTTGAAAACATTTTCAAAAGATCAACATCTTTGTATACATTCTTACGAACGAGAATCATTATAAAGATTTCCTAAACAATAGCCTCTTTACAAAATACTTTCAAAAACCACACAAAGCACAATTTCAAACAAAAGCAAGTGATCTAGCAAGTAACTAGGAGCCCATGGATAACCATGGATGAAAATGGTGCTAATACCTTCCCTTTTCATAATCTACCCCCCGAACTCAAGAAATAATCTTAAATGTCTTTTCTGTGCTTTTTCACCTTTCCTTTTGGATAAAAGAAAAGCCGGTGGCGACTCTTGCTAACCGCAACATTTGCGATCAAACGCAAAACACCCAAGTAAGTTCTCCCACCGTACCACAGTACAACCCACGTCGAGGAAGGCGTTGCTGAACATTTTTAGAAGCCGAACGTCTCTTAACGAGAACGAGACTCCTCGTATTAATGAGATAGGGGAGCCTACCGCGACGCTGGTCGCCAAGTTCCCATTCCAATGGACCAGCATACATTTCGAGAATGAGTTGGGCTCCTATGTCTAGAGAGAAGGGGAGCTTGGGGATGAGGACCTGTCGAGCTTCACCACTTTGACCTTGTTTGTAGCTTGAATTCCTCCGGTCCAATGAGTCGGTCGTAGAGGTAGGCCAATGCTGGATAGAAACGGGGAGCCAGTGTTCGAGCCGAGTCTCAAAAACGTCCGAGAGCTCCTTGAGAGCGAGGATCCTGTTAGATATCTGGGTATAAGTTTTCTTTTTCCAGTATGTGGTCTTCATTTGTTTGACCCTTCATTTTACTGACTCTTGTTTTTTCTTTAATTTGCAGAAAATATGAATCCTGCTCAAGAACGTCTGGCCAAGACACTCGCTGCTCGGGAAAGAAAGGACAAGAAGGATGGCAGACTAGCGCGGGGCCGGTTCCTACTCCTTGATTAGGTGGGTCGTCCTCGACCCTGTCCACATCTGCTTTATCTCCGTCTGTTGTTCCCTCAAAGGCTAAAGGGCCATTTTTTTGTAATATTTGTTGTTTCCTTGGATGTTGCCCTCTTATGTAATATTCGCACAATTTCGGCCCAAGTGGTTGCTTTATTTATTTTCTAGCCATTGGTCGTTTTGCTTTGAATATTTAATGTGTTATTTGCATGATCGTTGACAAGTTAGCCCAATTAGGACTTTTATATTTTTCAAGTAGTTTGTATCGGGGGACATGCTCGTTTTGTATGTTCGTCGGTGTGGGGAAACCACCAAACCTCCAAGGCGAATGCCGGGTAAGAGCCGGAATCCAGGTCTCGTTTTTTAGGGATCCGGGTTCGGTGGCGTGAACTTCCTATCGCGAGTCGAGCGTTCTACCCCTCCCGTTCTGATTTCTTCCACCAGGTCGAGCTCTTCTCTGAGGGCGACGTCGTTCATCTCCTCGTCGAGAGGTGCCTCAGTTTGTTTGGAAGGTTCCTCGATTTCTACGTGGTTGACGGCCTCCGTTCCGTATGCTAGCCAGAACGGAGATTCCCCGGTAGACGAGTGAGTAGTCGTTTGATACGCCCAAAGCATGCTGTGTAGCTCCTCGACCCATCGCTTCTTGGTTTCGTCCAACCTTCATTTGAGTCCCCTGAGTATCACCCTGTTGGAAGCCTCGGCCTGGCCGTTGGTCTGTGGGTGCTCGATGGAGGCAAAGTGTTGGGTCGTGCCAAGTTTTGTGACAAATTCGTGGAAGGTGTGATCCATGAACTGGGTCCCGTTGTCGGTGACTATCGCTTGTGGAATGCCGAAACGAGCCAGAATATTTATTTTGTAGAAGCGAAGGACGTTCTGGGTAGTGATTTTGGCCAGGGCTTCAGCCTCTATCCACTTGGTGAAGTAGTCAACCGCTACAATCAGATAATTGTTCTGATTGGTTCCAACCACGAATGGGTCGAGTAGGTCTAGTCCCCACTAGGAAAAGGGCCAGGGAGAGGAGAGGAATTTGAGCTTGCTAGGAGGAGCTAAATGCATGTCCCCGTGTCTTTGGCATTTATCGCATTTCTTCACGTGTTGTCTTGCATCGTGTTGCATAGTGGGCCAGTAGTATCCTATCCGCAAGCCTTTTCTCGCGAGGGATCTTCCGCCCAGATGCTGACTGTGGATACCCTCGTGGATTTTGAGCAGTATGCGTTCTGATGCACTTCAGTCGACACACTTGAGGAGTGGGATGGAAAATCCTCTTCTGTTGAGTTTTCCCTCGATCAATATGTACGAGAAGGCCCTTCGTCTGACGGCGATCCAATCTTTCGGGTCGTCGGGGAGTTTTCCTTTAGCGAGGTAATCGTGTACTGGGGTCATCAAGCAATCCCTGTCCCCGGTGGCGAATACTCCTAGGGTGGAAGATGGTTTCTAGGTGCTCGGTCGAGGGAGTATCTCTTGTATTACAGATTTATTTCCTCCCTTCTTCTCTGTGCTCGCCAGATTGGATAAAACGCCTGTGCATGCGTTGTGCTCGTGAGGAATGTGTTGAAGGTCCACAAACCTGAATTTCTTCTTAGCCTCCTGGACTAGGGCCCAATATTTGGCGAGTTGGTCGTTTTTCACCTGATATTCACCTCGGACATACGAGGTGACCAACTGAGAATCGGCGAAGATTTTTACTTCCTCGACTCCCAGATCTTCGGCTAGCCGTAAGCCTGTGAGGAATGCCTCGTATTTGGCTTGATTGTTGGAGGTCGGAAAAGACAGGGCAAGAGAAACTTCGACAAGGGTCCCTTCCTCGTTCTCTAATATGATGCCCGTGTCGCTTCCGGTCGCACTGAAGGCGCTATCGACGAAGTACATCCAGCAGTGCGAGCCTTCCGGATCCCTGAGTGAGGTTATTTCTGCCACGAAGTCGACCAAGGCTTGAGCCTTAAGGGCTTTCATGCTTTCGTATTGGATATCGAATTCAGAGAGTTCCAGAGACCATTTCAGCATCCTTTCGGCCATGTCTGGTCTTTTGAGCAGCTGTTTTATTGGTTGATCCGTCCGGACCACTATGGTATGGACTAGGAAGTAGTGTCTTAGCCTCCTCGCATCGTTAACGAGGGCTAGGGCTACTTTCTCGATTTGATGATATCTTGCTTCCGGGCCTTGCAGGGATTTTCTCGTGAAGTAAATTGGCCTTTGTCCCTCTAGGGCTTCCCTTATTAGTGTCGCGCTTATTGCCTTGCAAAAGCACACAACTAGATGAAATAGATGAGTCCCATATGGAATTCCATCTGTTGCAAGTTACCCCCCATGACATTGCCTGAGAAGCGTCACGACCCCTCCCTTCATCAATACACACGTGTGAGGGAACAAATCCTGCATAGTGCAAAAACACCATCTCAATAACACAAGCTCGGTGGGTGAAATTCTAGTGATATAGCCTACTTGGCCTCACTAGAGGCGAGTATCCGAAGTGATGTTGCCTACGTGGCGTCAGAAACTCATCATACCAAGCATACAAATGAGTTACCAAGTTGGAATTCCATAAAGACCCTCGCTTACTTCGATCGCAATGGTAGCTCTGGTGTGTATGACACTCTAAGAACACCGATGAGTTACCAAGTGGGAAACACTGTATAGACCCTCATTGGCTTACATCGCAATGGAGGTACCCGTCATAAGGGATTTACTACCTAGTTGCATAGATATACTTCGATTCAAGCATATACCAAATCATCACAATCACATGAAACCACACAAGCAATACATTCGAATGTTCAATCCGAACGAACGGGAACAAGCAATGATCATAACATAACATCAAGCCACACATGCAAATATCTCCGAACGTTCAACAAAAACAAACAAGAACAAAACAATTAATTGATCACATAATAGAGTTTCAAACGTAAAGCATATATTAGGCATGCATATTCATACAATTAGCATAAGTGATCATAACATGTCATTATACATTTCTCAACACATCTCATAAGTCATAGAACACTAGGGAGGAGTCTGGTTCCCTAAACAGAACATAACTGCACTCTAGGGAATTTAAACATGCAAGTTTACCAGGAAAAACTCACTAAGAGGGGTTCCAACACTTTTAGATCAAACATTCTAGTTTTGGGACTAAATTTATTAGAGAGTACATTTCATTAGCTTTCTAGCGATACGAACCACGTGTCATTCAGACACCCGGGGAGAATATTTTGAATTTATGAAGTTTGGAAATTTATCTGCCCAACACAGTGGTACTCGGGTACCCTCATAGCTGTACTCAGATACATCCCCTGAACACTGAAATCTTATTCCTCTGCTGTGTCTTGTACTCGGGTACCCTCATAGTTGTACCTGGGTACACCCTACTAAAAAGTAGTTTTCTACATTTTTAAGGTTCTAAATCCATTCTAATCCAATTCCAAAAAATCCTAAACATCTATTATCATCCAGAAGCATGTATACTCAGTACCATAACATAAATAATCAAAATGTATACAATCTATCAACATGCATTATAGTTTTACCAATAAATCAAGCATGCAATCAATTCATCTCACCTAAAACCCAACATGCAATCATTCCCATTTCTCCTACCCAAGTTCTATCTAATGGCACTCTCCCTGTATAAATGGAGATTAGAATGGTGAACATGTTGTCATTGAACTCCTATCTTGACCAAAATTCCATCTCCAAGTCCATCATTCTGGTAACTCCTCTTTAACCCATTTCAACATGAATTATAACACTTCAAACGTGTTTTTCTCCTTCAGTACATAACTTATGGATATAAAGTCATATAGAAAATCAAAGGGAATTTCGTAAGCTTTCCAAAAAGTCTAGAATCAATTCATACGGAGTTACGAGTAAAAAATTCTTGGTGCAGTCCCCACTAATGAGGTAAGAACTTTTTATTCGTAACTCTGTTTGAACTAGTTCAGGACTTTTTGGAAATCTTGCAAAATTCACTTCATTTTAATATATGATTTCGTTACCATAAAGTCTGTATTTATGGAGAAAACACATTTGAAGTTTGATAATTCGTGCAGGAAATGAGTTAAAGAAGAGTTACAAGATTTATGGACTTGGAGATGGAATTTTGACCAAGATAGGAGTTCAATGGCAGCATGTTCATCCTTCTGATATCCATTTATACAAGATGAGTTCCATTAGATAGACATTGGGTAGGAGAAAATGGGAATGATGGAATGTTGGATTTTTGGTGAGATGAATTGATTGCATACTTGATTTATTGGTAAAACTATGATGCTTTTTGATTGATTGTATACATTCTAATTGTTTATGTTATGGTACTGAGTATACATGCTTTTTGATGATAATAAAGGTTTAAGATTGTTTGGAATTAGATTAGAATGGATTTAGAACCTTAAAAATCTAGAAAACTGCTTTTTAGCAGGGTGTACCCGGGTACAACTATGAGGGTACCCGGGGTACCAGACACAACATAGGCGCAAAATTTAAATGTTCAGGGAGAGTACTCGTGTACAACTATGAGGGTACTCGGGTACCACTTTATTGGGCAGGAAAGTTTCCAAACATCAGAGATTCGTAACTTTAACCTCGGGTGTCAGAATGATGCGTGGTTCGTATCGTTAGAAAGCTAATGAAATGTAATCTCTAATAAATTTAGTCCGAAAACCAGAATGTTTGATCTAAGAGTTTTGTAACTCCTCTTAGTGAGTTTTTGCGGTTAAAATAGCATGTTTAAATTTCCCTGAGTGCAGTTTCGTTCCGTTTAGGGAACCAGACGCCTCCCTAGTCTTCTATGATTTAGGAGATGTATTAAGAAATATATAATGAAATGTTATGATCAACTAATTGTGTGAATATGCATTCATAATATATGCTTTACGTTGGAAATTCTATTATGTGATCAATGATTATTTTGTTCTCGTTCATTTTGGTTGAACGTTCAGATGTGTTGCCTGTGTGGCTTAATGTGATTGTAATGATTTGTTATATGCTTGAATCAAAGTAGACCTATGTTACTAGGTAGTAAATCCATTATGACATGTACCTCCATTGAGATGGAAGCAAGTGAGGGTCTATACGGCATTTCCCAATTGGTAACTCATCGGTGCTCTCAAAGTGTAATACACACCTGAGCTACCATTGTGATGGAAGGAAGTGAGGGTCTTTATGGGGTCCCCACTTGGTAACTCATCTTCCTGCTTGGTTTGGTGGGTTAGTGAAGCCACGTAGGCAAAATCACTTCGGATACTCACCTCTAGTGATCCCAAGTACGCTACATCACTAGGCTTTCGCCCTGTGGGCTTGTGTTGTCGAGATGGCGTTTTTGCACTATACATGATTTGTTCCCTCACTAATGCATATTAATGAGGGGAGGGGTCGTGATGCCACTTAGAAAATATCATGGTGGTAACTTGCAACAAGTGGAATTCCATATGGGACTCATTTATTTCATCTAGTTGTGTGCTTGTGTAAGTCTCTTGACGCGATACACATGATATAACTCATCGAGGGTGTGGGAATGGTGGGCCTATGTAGGAGGGTAAGTAAACTTACTTCTGGATTCCTCGTACATGGGTACGGGTCTGCATATTATTTGTGGCCGTTGTGCTGTGTCTTGTGACGATTATTTGTGTGCTCATGACGGTTATGTTTTCTTGTTTCTTTATTTGTTAGTTATTGGATTTTCAATGGTGGTGTACCGCTGATGTATATTTGCACCTGGATGTGAGAAAAACCCAGATTCTCGGTGAATCCGTTTGATGCATTCACCCTTTAGAAACAATTGAACCCATGAGATTGGGGAACTCAATGAAATTTAGTAATCTCACCATAATCCTCTTAATATATTTCAGGAACGGGTTATAGGTAGAAGGATTGCTAGATGGTCAGTCTTGAAGACTACAAACGAGAAGATGGTAGGAAGACCCCGTCAGATCCTATCTTTCCGTTGTGCATTGCTGAAGACAAGTTGATTATATACATCATGTTATTAGAGTTCTGTCGTATACGATTTTAATTTCTTGTCTTTTCCAGCTTTTGTATGTTTCTATGTACCATTTATAGCATCATTACAAATTATTCTAGACATATATGTACGGGGTGTTAGAACAGATTATCAAAACAAAAGAAAATAGTTTAGTTTTAATTGAAATCTAATACATTTATGAATAATGGAAAATCAAGGTGAAACATCAAATTAAATCTTAAAACATGAAAGAATTCTTTTAAATTGAAATCAACTTTTATGGTTTCTTGACATTCTTTTCTTAGATGTGACTTTGTTGTTCCTTTGTTTTGCTTTATTGGATTTTTAAGTCTATAATTTGTGTATTTGAAGTGACTCATTGACAAAGGATAATTTCTGAAGTTTATTGTTGCTACTATTATTTTTGTATTGTCTTTGATATGTGTTCTGGACTGGGCCGGGCTGGCCCAGAAGCATTGAGAAAGCCCAATCCAAACGGGCTTGCTAAGGGGTCACGCCGACCAAGTGGCCACGTCCATGCCCGACGTAGTGGAGCTACGTGCTCGACCTCCTACTGTCCAGCTCGACCACAGCTCGAGCACTCCTCCCAGGACAGACTCAGTCCACTGCACCTTCACCTGGATCCCGAAAAGACCGTGTCCTTGTCCTCCCGCACTTCACGCAGTTCATCCAGGAAGGAGACCACGTGCGGGTCTCCACTACACACGTAGAACCTGGCAGTTCCTTCATTGGGCCAAACCTGCCCGGCCCAATAAAGGGACCTTGGCCCAGCGCTGGGGGCTATAAATACCCTCTGTTCCCAGAGGGTCAGGTATTTATCATTCTACCCATACTCTTACTATTGCCTGCTCGTGCTCTTACTTACTTCAGCATCGGAGTGTCTTGCAGGTACCCCCCCCACCTCGTTCAAAACTTCAGCTCGGAGCCAGCCGTGACGGTCCAAGTCTGATCAGGTTAGATCAGTGGCGCCGTCTGTGGGAAACTAGCTTCCCCGTCTTGCAAAACTCTAAGACAAAAGCTCAAATTCAACTACCACTGTCATGGCTGATCCAGCTCGTGATGAGCAGAACGTCCGCGTCGTCGACACTAACAACGGCACCACGGACAAAAACGGACATCTTGATAACGCCGGCAACCCCGACCACAACACCATTCCTGCGACAACTGTTCCCGGAACTTCCACCTACCGGGACGGGGCTACTGCATCATCTTCCTCGGTCCCTCCGCTACTCGAAGACGACCCGGCGGCCCTCGCACACTATAGAGCTTCCCGGTTCCAGGAAGTCCCCGTCCCTGCCGGGGCGGACGCCACAACTCAGGCGCTGTTCGCAGCGATTAATCAGACAAACTACCTCATCTTCACCCAAGGGGAAAGATCGAGGGCACTCGAAGATGACCGAAGACCCCCGAGGAGGCATCGGAGGCCCCAGACCCCACCTCCTCGAGTGACTGAAGTCCCTCCGCCATCTCCCCCGCGGAGACACTCCAGAAATATCTCCCGAAGTCCGTCACCCCGTCCCTCGAGGAAACGGCCCGCTTTGGAGAGGCCATCAAACGTCGAAGCCGTAGGGCATGCCCGCGACCCGGCAAGACAAGAAAGAAGGCATTCCGGGGACGAACATGTCAGATTCAACCAACGGGCATCACGCTCGAGGGAGACTCAGCACGACCATGACCGTCATGCCAGACAGTACTACAGGTCCCCATCTCTGTCTCCGGAGAGAAGCGACGAGGACGACCCCCGCGGTCCCTTGTCGCAGGCTATCATGGAAGCACCCATCCCCCCGGGCATGGAGAAGCCCCCACATCTAAAGGAGTACGATGGAGTCGCGGACCCGGTCGACCACATTGACGGGTTCGAGGCTATGCTCCATTATCACAATGTCGGGGGCCCCATCAAGTGCCGCCTATTCCCCACGACTCTCAGGAAGGCGGCAATGGAATGGTACAAAGGACTCGCCCCGGGCTCAATCACCTCGTGGCGGAACCTGAAGAACCAGTTCATCAGTTCCTTCACAGCTTCTCGGCGGCATCCGAAGACTGAGGCGGCTCTTGAGGCCATCATCCAAAGACAGGATGAGACCTTGAGGGAGTTCATCAACCACTTCAACCGAGAAGCTATACAGGTCCCCTGCGCGGACCACATGAAGAGATATCTGCTGGAGAGGGGGCTCCTCCCCGTCACAGAGTTCAGGAAAGCCGTGGGTATCGAGCCACCCAGGACTTTCGACGCCATCCTCGAAAAGGCTCGGGCATACATGGATTATGAGGAGAGGGAAGCGGCCAACAGGGCCCGAGACTCCAGGACTCGCGGGTACAACTACAGCTCGCGCCAGGAAACACTTCCTCCTCGACGAACCGGGGATAAAAGAAAAGAAGACTGACCCCGGGAAGCCCGAGACCAAAGGGGACCCTCGGGGCGTTTCACCGAGTACACTCCGCTCACGGCTTCCCGCGAGCGTATTCTGGCAGAGTGTGCCAGTACGGATTTCAAGGACGGCGGTGTCAAACGTCCCCGACCTGCTCCCGCCAAGCTCGGAGCAGACAAAAACAAATACTGTCAGTACCATAGGAGCCATGGTCATTTGACTGAGGATTGCGTCCACCTTAAAGACGCCATTGAAACCCTCATCAAGGGAGGGAGGCTCGCGCAGTACAGGAGAAGCGACGCTCCCCTTCGTGACGCCCAAGAAACCAGGGAGACGGAAGAAGACGCCCGACCATCAGACGAGTCGGTGCCTATCCAGACCGCCTTTTCCGTAACCAGGCCCGAGGACTTCGACATCCCCGAGCACCTGCAGGAGCCACTGACAACGCACAGCAGGTGGGAATACTTCCCCTCCGCCATGGTCATCAACGACGGCGGGTTCAACGACTTGACCATCAATTCAGCTAAGAGAAAGCTGGACGAGCTAGTCGACGCGGCTCCCCCGCAAACAGTGACGTTCGAAAGGGTGAAGGGCAGGTCAGAGCCCATCACCTTCTACCTAGAAGAGCTCCCCGGCGGAGCCCCGAACGCAGTCATCCCCTTACTGATAAGGGCAAGAATGGCCAATTTTGATGTACATCGCATCCTGGTCGACGAAGGGAGTTCCGTCGACGTGATGTACAACCAACTGTTCCGAACCCTATAGCTGGACGACTCACATCTCTCTCCGTATGTGGGGTCGGATTTACAAGGCTTCAACGACTCGACTTCCAAACCTTGGGGATATGTCGAGCTCCTGGTTACGTTCGGTGAAGGAACGACTACGAGACAAGTCAAAGTCCGTTTCCTCGTTATTGACTGCCCGTCTCTGTACAACTGCATCTTGGGGAGACCGACACTGGAAGAACTAACAGCGGTGCCCTCGACCGTCCACCTGAAGATGAAATTCTACACCAAGAGGGCACAGGTAGCTACTATCCAAGGAGACCTAGCCGCTGCCCGGAGGTGCTTCAACGCCGCTTCAAAGGGACGGGATACTGTCGACATTGGGACAAGGCCCGCCAAAAAGACACGACAGGAGCCCGACAAGCCAGAACCCATCAAGGAAGAAGTCCATAAAGCTCCACCAAAGGTCGACTCCATAGCGCTGGACACTCCCTTCGACCAGGACGAGCCTTCCAGCGGCGAGCAAATCCCACTCCGACCAATACCAGACGGGGATTTTGAGCTCGTCCCCCTCGGCACAGATCCGACCAGGGGAGTGAAGATTGGCAAAGACCTCCCCGACTTGGCCAGAAAACAAATCAAGGCCTGCTTGCGCGAGAATGCTGATCTGTTCGCCTGGAGCGCCGCGGAGATGCCCGGACTCGACCCTGAGGTCGCCTGTCACCACCTCGCCATAGATCCAGCCGCTAGGGCCGTAGTACAACGTAGGCGTAGGCAGTCTCCAGAAAAAACGGAGGCTGCTGAAAAAGCTGTAAAAGACCTCCTAGAGGCAAATTTTATTTCTGAAGCCCGGTATTCCACCTGACTGTCAAACGTTGTACTCGTTAAAAAGAATAATGGAAAATGGAGGATGTGTGTTGACTATACTGATCTCAACCGGGCTTGCCCGAAAGATGCTTTCCCTTTGCCTAACATTGATATGCTGGTCGACAACTCGGCCGGCTACAAAACATTGTCGTTCATGGACGCCTACTCGGGCTATAACCAAATCCCAATGGCCGTGAGCGACAAACACTGCACGGCTTTCATGACCAGCTCGGGCAACTATTACTACAACGTAATGCCCTTTGGACTGAAAAACGCCGGGGCGACTTACCAGCGCATGATGAACAAAGTTTTCCACAAACAGATTGGCGACATGCTCGAGGTTTATATGGACGACATGATCGTCAAATCCCGAGCAGATACCGACCATGCAGCACACCTCAAGGCAGTCTTCGCCCAAGCAAGACAATGCAAAATGAGATTCAACCCTGAGAAATGTATGTTTGGAGTCAAGGCAGGGAAATTCCTAGGATTCTATCTAACAGAACGAGGAATTGAAGCCAACCCCGACAAATGTCGGGCGTTCTCCGATCTCCCGACACCGACGTCGAAGAAGTCCATATAAATCATGAACGGGATGCTCACCTCATTGTCCCGCTTCGTAGCGAGGTCCACTCAACACGCCCTCCCCTTCTTCAAACTCCTTCGAAAGGAAGCAACCTTCGAATGGAACGAGGAGTGCGAGCAGGCGCTACGCCACCTAAAGCAAAGTCTATCTCAACCACCCGTGCTATCCCGACCAGCCGACGGGGAGCCACTATTTTTATACTTGGCCGTCTCGAACGAGGCCATCAACGCGGCTCTCGTCCGCGAGACCCCCGACGGGAAGAAACCTGTCTACTTCACGAGCAAAGCCTTGCAGGGACCCGAAAGCAGATACCAGCAGATAGAAAAGGTGGCTCTAGCCCTCGTAAACGCGGCGAGGAGGCTCCGACACTATTTCTTGGCCCACACAATCATCGTACGAACCGACCAACCGGTGAAGCAACTCCTGGGTCGGCCCGATATGGCGGGCAGAATGCTAAAATGGTCCTTGGAACTCTCCGAATTCGACATTCAGTACGAAAGTAGGAAAGCCCTGAAAGCACAGGCCTTGGCCGACTTTGTCGCAGAAATGACCACTCAGGACCCACCCCCGGGGAAGGAGCACAAGTGGACTATCTTCGTCGACGGAGCATCCAGCTCGTCCGGAAGCGGCGCAAGAATCCTTTTGGAGAACGAAGAGGGTGTAGTAATCGAGCACTCCCTGGCTCTCTCCTTCCCGATGTCAAACAACCAAGCAGAATATGAGGCCCTGCTCGCCGGACTGAGACTGGCCGAGGACCTGGGGGCCCGCGAGGTACAGATCTACACCGACTCCCAACTCGTCGCCTCCCAAGTGCAGGGGAATTACCAAGCCAAAAACGACAACCTCATCGAGTACTTGAACTTAGTCAAAAAATACATGACAAAGTTCGTACGAGCAGAAATTTCACATGTTCCCCGCGAGCAGAACACGAGGGCGGACATTTTGTCCAAACTTGCGAGCACAAGAAAGAAGGGTGGGAACAAATCCATCATCCAGGAATCTCTAGCGCGCCCAAGTATCGAAAGATCCTCGACTACAGTCGAGGTCCATGCCATAGGGGATGCGACGTCCTGGATGACCCCGATTTACAATTTCCTGACAAAAGGCGAACTCCCATCGAACCAGGCCGAAGCAACTGTCACAAAGCGGCGAGCATGTTCCTACGTGGTGCTCAAGCACAAACTGTACCGCAGGGGCTTCTCCATCCCCCTCCTAAAATGCATCGACGAGTCCACAGTCCCTGAAGTACTGCGGGAGATACACGAAGGGATCAACGCCCAACACATGGGCGGTATGTCCTTGGCGAGGAAAGCCCTTCGAGCGGGATATTACTGGCCGACGATGCAGCAGGACACCAAGGAACATGTCAAGAAATGTGACAAGTGTCAAGCACGGTGACATGCACCTCGCCCCTCCTCACGAGTTGAGCATACTGTCGTCCCCGTGGCCGTTCGCCTGGTGGGGTATGGATATCCTCGGGCCCTTCGTGCAAGGAACTTATCAAAATAAATTCCTCATCGTGGCCGTGGATTACTTCACGAAATGGATCGAGGCCGAGGCTCTCGCGAAGATCACCTCACATAACATCCTCCGTTTCTACAAGAGAAACATCCTCGCCAGATTCAGAATTCCGAGGGCGCTGGTGACCGACAACGGTACCCAATTCACCGACCATGGGTTCCAAGACTTTGTCACCAAACTGGGAACAAAACAGCACTTCACGTCGGTCGAGCACCCTCAAACCAACGGGCAAGCCGAAGCCGCGAACAGAGTCATCCTCCGGGGACTCAAACGCAGACTCGGCGAAGCGAAGAGGGGATGGGTCGAGGAACTTCACAGCGTCCTATGGGCATACCGCACCACGCCCCACTCAACGACGGGCGAGACCCCATTTCGACTGACATATGGCACTGAGGCCGTTATCCCAGTTGAAATCATGGAACCTTCTAGACGGAAAGAGAACCCCCTCGACGAAGAAATGAACGACGAGGCACTCAGACGAACTCGACTTAGTCGAGGAAATCCGATCCGGGGCGGCCCTCCGCGAAGCCACCCTAAAACAACGAGTGGCTCTGCGCCACAACGACAAGGTCATCAAGCGCGAGTTCGAAATCGGCAGCCTGGTATTGCGAAGGAACCAGAAAGACTCCCGCGAAGGGAAGCTGGCCGCGAACTAGGAAGGGCCTTATCGCGTCCACGGCACCACTGGTACCGGGGCGTACTACCTCGAGCAATTAGACGGGGAGCCTCTACCACGACCCTGGAACGCTGCTAAACTAAAGCAGTACTATAGTTAAAATCCAACGACACCTAGGACCCTCGACCGTCGACAACCGCGCTCAGTCAACGAGGGAAATACGTCTGACTCCGTAGAGAGGCTAAGGTACAGGCCCGACCTACGTCTAAACCGCACAACATCGTTCAACAAAATGAGACCAAACGATAGTGCCCGACGTGGACACCTCCACCGAGCTCCACCGTCGTAGTACATGTAGGGTAGAACACCCAGCTCGCGATGGGCAGTTCACGCCGCAGGCAAATAACCCCGATCCGGGCAATATACCCGAACGAGCGGCTCGTTCCGCACGCCTGAGAATCTCGAAGAAACTCCGGGCCATCTAAAAAAGGGTCGAAAACAAATCTCTCCTCTCGAGGTCATCACTCTGATAAAATTGGTCATCGAGTAGGGCCCGAACGAAAGACTTAGGCAAGTTTGCCAACAAAGTCACAGCCATATACGGGCACGACCCGGGCACATAACTCGGGCTAATTATGTCGCAAAATACATAGAACACATACACGGGCAAACAGTCAAATGGAAACAAATTCATTCAATACGCCCGTAGGCAACAAAGCAAATAAATATAAACCGACCAAGAAGGCCGGCAATGTTCAGGAAGTACAACCAACGGGCACGCAGGCCCAAAAAATACGAACGGGCACGCAGGCCCAAAACAAATATCAACAAGGCACGCAGGCCCATCATCATCTTACAATTCAGTTTCCCCGGAGCCATCACCACCGACAACAGGAGAGTCGGGCGGGGGCACGATCTTACCATACACGATCTGAGACATGTAGCCTGTCCCTTCAGTGTTCAGACCGGGATTCAGTAAGGAAAGCTGGCTGACCGCGGACTCGAACCCCTCCTCCATAGCGCCGACACAATCCGCTTCGAGGAGCTGGATACGGACGACCAGCTCCGATCGATTCCTCAAAGCGACTATATCCTCCGGCTCATCCTCGGCAGGAAGCATGGCGGCCTTCAGGTCCTCGATCTCTCTGGCGAGGCGCCCGATGTCGATTTCCAGACGCTCCCGATCCGCACGGAGAAGCTCTCTCTCCTCGGCTAGCTTCCCCGAGTTCTCCTTCTCCAGAGTCAGCATCTCTGTCTCGGCAGCCAGCAGTGCGGCTTGCTCACGGAACATCTCCTCGGAGCGCTCCAGGGCAGCCTTTAACTTTCGCGAACTCGAGGTGAGGGCCGCTTTCTCCTGTTCCAATTCTTTGATGCGGTCAGGATCCTCCCCTTCCCCGGACAGCACAACGGCCACTTCAGCCATCTTCACCAGCCCGACCATATTGGCAGCCAGGTGCCTCCTCCGGTTCTCCTTGCTTATCCGCCTGATGGTCTCAGCCTCATCGGCAGTCACGGACAAGGGAAACCTCTCGAAGAAACCCTCCTCTTTGAAACAAGGGGGCAACCCGAAGGATCTTACGGCGCTGGAATCCTCGACGACCGCCGGCCCACTCTCCACCCGGTTCCTTTTCCTTTGTATCAAGTTGGTATGTGGCTCGACCTCTTGGACGTCCGGGTTCTCTCCCGAAGCAGCCCCCGAGCTAGGCGGCGAATCCACCCTCACCGCATGAGAAGCGCCCGGACTATGCGGCGGGCCCATCCTCGTTGCTTGAGGAGCTTTCACCACCCTCTTGTTCGCCCTCCGGTCACAGGACAACTTCAAGAGTCTCTCCCGTCGTCCGGCCATCGAACCTGCACGAAAAAAACCGGGTTAGTGCCGAGCAAATAAGCAAACAAATGAGAAGTAAAGAAATTCAAACAATAAACGACCTAGCAGACGCGCAGCCTGCCCGAATGACTGGCACTCCACGAGTGCCTTCGTATCAATCGGTCGGGCCTCGAAGGTCGGATAACCCTCCTCGTCCAGGACATCTTCCCCCTCCCCCGTGGCCCATCTGGCGGGGTGGAAGCTATCAACGTACCGACAAAGAGTGTCGTAAGCCTTCTCGTCCTCGGAGCCCATGTCGCCCGCAGACGTATGATAATACCCAGTACCGTGCTCATAATGCCTAGAGATCCAATGCACGGGAAACTTGGCCGTGCGTCCCAACACCGGATGCCCTTCGTTGTCTAAAAGTGCCTCCCCGTCATCATCGGTTATCACCGCTTCCTCCTCGTACAGGGACTCTAAAGCGGCTGTGGTAACCGGCCTCACGACATACCACTTGTCTTTAAAACCCCGCACGGAGTCCATGTACATCCTGAAAAGTCTCTTCGACTGTTTCAGGGAAACCCAGCTATGCTTCCCTCCCCGGGACTGGCGCTGTAGGTGGAAGACTCTGAAGAAGAGGGGTATGGTTGCCCCGATCCTCAGAAAACGACAGGTCAGCTCAAACGCCTGGATAAAAGCGAGCGAGTTTGGATGGAGCTGCGACGGGGCCAGCCCCAGATGGCCGAAGACCCCGACCTGAAAGTCGCTGAAGGGCAGCTGCAACCCAAGGTCTTTGAATGCAATTTCGTACATAGGGAAACTGTACTCGGGGAACACCGAGCAAATCCGGGCGGTGAAGGTCGGTCGGGTAACGACGAAATTTTTTTGAAAGCCGGGCTGGCTGTGGCCCGCCTCAAGGACAGCGTATGGCCTGCGGCTGCGTCGACTATAGACCGAGGCTATTCCTCTAGGCTCGGCACCCACCCAGTCCAGCAGAGGGTCCTCTACGGTGTCGACCAAACTCACAGTCTCATCGGCACTTTGTTCTTCCATTTTGGGGCGTCCTGAAGAGCACGGTTCGTCCGCCATGGTTACCTACAGAGCACGGGAAACCAGTCAATTGGGCACGAAACCACACGCTCGCCATAACGGACGAGATGAAGGGCACGACAAACCACGTCGCTCCAGGCGCGACCACAAAGTTGGTTTGGAACAAAAATAGCAGTCGCCTCCCCGACTTCCAGATACCTCGACGGGTCCTTCTACAAGCCGCCTAAATAAGCCGACAACGCGGTCACTCGTGAATACGTCGACCCAAGGTATGAACATGGCGAGCAACATCATAAAGCCTAGAACTAGCGCTATGAGTCTACCGGGCACAATCACGAATTAGGCGCCCTGGATCATGAAGACCCCGGGCAGCACTACAGATTATAACCTAAACTATGCATCTACCGGTCACAAACATGCGTTTGCCGGCCTCATGCATGAATCTGTCAGGCTGAACATAAGTTTTCCGGGCTAGTCCCACGCGTACAGCCTCTAAAAACGTCTAAAACGATGAAAATCATGAATCGCAACAGAAAAACAAGAAAGGCGAGTCACTTACTTGGAATCAAGAAGTGAATTTGACGACGGAGGAAGGGAAACGGTGACGAAGATCGCGGCGGTCCTGTGAATGTCTGAGAAGAACAGCAACAGCAGAAACACAGTGAAGAGAAGAAGCGCGAAGAGTGGAAACACATTCTGGGGCCCAAGGACCCTATTTATATTGATGACGTGGAATACCAAACGTCACCTCGGGCAACCACGGAGTTTCTCTCCTCGACGCACGGTTCCCTAGGCATTAATGACCCTATCCTCCGTAGGGTGGCGACACGGTTCCCAAAAAAGCCTCGCGTGCCCGACAGACACGGCCCGCTGAAAAAACCCTCGAGCATTCCTCGAAGGGACCCAGCCCGCGAGCGCGATACGGGGAACCCCCCTCGACCACCCCATGAAGAGATGCATTTCTTGCCCGGATACGGGGCCCCGCGACGAAAGCGACCTAAGATCAAGTCATGGCTCCTAACCCAAGGAACCACGACTTGGGGGGCTCCTGTTCTGGACTGGGCCGGGCTGGCCCAGAAGCATTGAGAAAGCCCAATCCAAACGGGCTTGCTGAGGGGTCACGCCGACCAAGTGGCCACGTCCATGCCCGACGTACTGGAGCTACGTGCTCGACCTCCTACTGTCCAGCTCAACCACAGCTCGAGCACTCCTCTCAGGGCAGACTCAGTCCACTGCACCTTCACCTGGATCCCGAAAAGACCGCGTCCTTGTCCGCCCGCACTTCACGCAGTTCATCCAGGAAGGAGACCACGTGCGGGTCTCCACTACACACGTAGAACCTGGCAGTTCCTTCATTGGGCCAAACCTGCCCGGCCCAATAAAGGGACCTTAGCCCAGCGCTGGGGGCTATAAATACCCTCTGTTCCCAGAGGGTCAGGTATTCATCATTCTACCCATACTCTTACTATTGCCTGCTCGTGCTCTTACTTACTTCAACATCAGAGTGTCTTGCAGGTACCCCCCCACCTCGTTCAAAACTTCAGCTCGGAACCAGCCGTGACGGTCCAAGTCTGATCAGGTTAGATCAATATGTATTTCATCACACGATGATGTTATGATTAGCCTTCGTTTAGCTCTACGAGTTTTTATTTTTCTTTGTTTGTATTGTTTTACATTTATGTCGTCATCATCATTTCCACTTTCACGTTCTTATTCTTCTTCTTCTTTTTCTTCTTTTTTATTTTTTTAAGTAAAATTTTTAGTGTACTCGAGTATCTGACTCTTATTTAGTTGCTTTTACATTTTGTAGTGTAGTTTTATTTTCAGTCATTCTCTTTTGAGGTGACATATTTGAAAACCCAGTGATTAAAATCTCCATTATATCTAACTGGCCATTTGATGGAATGTATAAATTATACAAAATAAAAAGAGATAGTGAAAGAAAAACTTTAAATTTTAATTATATAAAAATGATATTTTATAAATGTTAGCAAACAGATAAAGTATATTCAATGGGTACTTTAGTTTTTTAAGCATTAGAATTCAGGATTTTCTAGACTTACGTAAATTCGGGTAGCTGAAGTTTAGTTGGTCAAGTATTCATCTATGTATTAAAAATTTAATTTATTTGTGGCAATGAAAATCCTGCTGAGTGAATAAAATATTTATACCATTACAAAAAAAAGTCAGGTGCGACGTGATAATCACGTCAGAACATGCAAAATTACGTCACAACGTATTTTTTACGACGTGAATAATTATTTTGCAGGAGGGCGTGTGACAACTTTGTTGCGACATGATTTTTATGTCACAAAGTTGTGACGTGCAAATCACGTCGCAACATTTTTGCACAAAAAACATCACATTTCAGTGGGAGCAGAGTGGGTGCAGCGTAGCAGGTCGAGGATCAGAGCAGTAAATTCTTTTGCCACGTGATTTTCACGTCACTAATTTGTGATGTGAAAATCACGTCACTAAATAATTAGCTTTTACAAACTAACGTACCAGCCTGATATTTTTTTTTATAAAAAATTATATGTTGCAACGTGATTTACATGTCACAGCCTTGTGCCAAAGAAATCACATCACTAATGTTTTTTTTTAAAATTTATTTGGTGAAACTAAATATACATTATTAAATTAAATTAATAAAATAAATATATTAAATATATAAATTAATAATATTATGTTTTTATTAAGTTTCTTATTCTATTTTTTTATATATATTTATTCTATTTTTAATATATATATATATATATATATATATATATATATATATATATATATATATATATATATATATATATATATATATATTAAAAAAATAGAATATATTAACAAAAAATACTTTCTGATATATAACATAAATATTTTTTCACTTTTTTTCAAATTAACAACAAAAAAACAATATAACAACAAACAACACACCTAATACAAATTTTGAAAAAAATAAATAAATTAAATGACAATTATCTTTTGAAACTAGCTTGATAATCTCTCTGAGTTTGTATCTTGAAGATTGAAGTTTGATAATACCTCTTGAATAGATGATTGAAAGAAATTGAAGAAGAAGTTGTTTGGATGAATGGAAGAATAGGGGAAAAAAGTTGAAATGGTTGAGAGGAAGAACAATGTTGAAAAAGAGAAGAATAAATAATAGGTTTACTGTAAAAATGAGCAAAGCGAAAAAATATATATAAAGAATTAGCGACGTAAAAAACACGTCGCAACCTTGCCACATGTTAATCACGTCACAACCAGGCAACAATTATAAATTAATGGCCAATTATATAAAATTAGTGACGTGAATATCACGTCGCAACCTTGCCACATGATATTCACGTCACAACCAACCAACGGTACAAAGACTGAACAGTCTTCTTCACTCCATCAAATCTTGAGCAGTCTTCTATTTCACTTTATTTTTCAAATTTTTTCACTGAAATGTTGCGACGTGAAATAAACGTCACAACATAAAATTGAGATTTTTTTATTTTCCTCCAATTTAAACGTTACAATTTTCATTTTGGAAATTTTTATTTTATTTTATTTTAATTTATTTTAATTATTTTTTAATTTTTATTTTCTCGCACTTGGACAAGCTTATTGCTTTGTTTTATTTATCCCATATTAATTTGATATATTAATTTTGTGTGGTACTTAATTTTTTCGGTAGGTACTTAGTTTTGTTTTTTTGGACCGTCGAGATTTTATCGACAAACGTTGAATAATTTGCTCCTTGATTATGACAACAAGAGGATGATAATGATCGAGTATCGAGAATATTTCCTAGGTATTGATGGTGGATAAAATATAACCTGATCAAGTTGAATCATCGATAATACAATTTTAAACAAACGTTTGAGATAATGAACACTAGAAAAAAAACAAAATTAAGGTCAATGTAAAAACAATATAAAAAAGAATCCGGTGAATATCATGAATTAATTTGTCAGCAAAAAACATTTGTGATGCACACATTATGTAATAAAATATTAAGGTTAGTTAAAATACACATCACTTTAAAACTATTTTATAATGTTATCCAATTAAAATTATTTATTTTGACATATAAAAAGAGAAATTGCAAAAAAATTCCATGCGCTACGCCAAGGTCATACGAAGAGAGTTCGAGGTCGACAATCTTGTCTTAAAGAGAAATCGCAAGAAACCCCCGCGAGGGAAAGCTCACAGTGAACTGGGAAGGTCCTTATCACTTCTACGCGAAAACATGGACAAGAGTGTATTACTTGGAAAACATACAAGTGGAATAGCTCGTTCGATCATGGAACACTGAAAAGCTAAAACAATATTACAGTTAAAAAAACTGATCAGTCGGCGAGTTCGCTCAACGAGACAAACTCACTCAGGCCCGACCACGCGTACATGCTTAGGCACAAGCACGTCACCCAAAGTATTCAGAAGGGGAGAGGCTCCACTATGTTGACGAGTGCGCCCTTATCTCGACATGTATAACTCGAACGAGCTCCATAGTCCTTGTACCATGACGATAGAACGCCTGACTCGCGACGGGAAGTTCACGCTGCCGAACTCGGGTCCCTCGAAACCTGAGTTACGGTCCTCGCCCAGTGTTCACCCTGGCCGTTTGATCGATTTCCCCACACTGACGAACATATAAAATGATCACAGCCCCGCTATAACCTCTTAGCAAAATAAAAAACGTCATAAATGGGCTAGTTTGTCAACAAACATGCAAAAAACACAAGTTAAATATTCAAAGCAAATGACCATTGGCTGAATAATGACTTCCTGGGGAAATGCCAATATATTCCTGCTGAGGAGATAAAAGTTTTCTCGTGCCAAAATGAATGCACACGCTCAAACAAATGCTCGAAGCTTGCAGAGATCATAAGTAATATATTGTTGGGAAACAAAGATTCAAACTAGAAATAAATTGGAGTGAAACAGTCAACCAAAATACATCCTTTGAGAAATAAACTCAAGAGGGAAATCCAATTTATCCAGACAAAGAGCTGTACAAGAAGGCTAAATCAAAAAAACTTCCACGAGGGATAACTCATTGGGGAAATTGAAAGAATATACACTTCCTTCTTAAGGCCGACACTCTATTGGAGAGAAGACAACACAACTCTGCAAAATAGGGTAATATGTCAAAAAAATATTAACGAATGTGAATAAGCAATGATTTTCTAAATTTAACTATGCATGATGTATGTATGAATGTATGAGTGTTATCATGTATATGCTGACAAAACAGACATATAACACTGGGAGTAACCAGGAAAAACCAACTCGGGCACAATCAACACTCGGATAAATCACATCCAAGATGAACATTCCATAAGAAAATAAGCACCAAATGAGGAAACATAATCCTATTTCGCGGCTTAACTTCACTGGGAAGGAACATAATTCGGAAGTAAACAAATCATAGCGACAAAACAATACAGATACAAGGATATAACATCCTTCAAATATTTCACGGTCTGTACTTCTACTGGGAATTGCAATACTGATTTCAAATAAGGCAAATGAAAACCATATCGTCAAAACATCAACTGATGATTTCGAGCTGACTTCATTGGGGGAACAACATACAGACTTCACTAGAGGAGATAATGCCTCATCATCGAGATATCAACTGGGGACCTCGTACTGACTTCATTGGGGAGGATTACACCACATCATTGAGAGGAAACCAAGATACGTTCTTTAATATTGAGAGTAAGTATTGCACCAACTTCTCTGGGGAAAAAGTATGAAGCCTCATGGGGATAACAACTTGGGGAGTTAAGAAGTCAAACATTACAACAGGAAATCAATCTTATAGGGATTTTAAATCAAACCCAGCACTTGGCGGGTGAAAACCCAAAAAACTGACAAATGCCTCAACACTTCTTAAATAAAACATTGCCCTTTCCTGACTATCGGGCAATCAAACAAAATGCAAGTACTTCCTAAAGGGAGATGCTTCATAAATGAGTCAAATCTCAGCATGCACAGGGAGAAAAGACTTCTATCAAATAGCGAAGCCTTCACTGGGGAATTTTGGATTGATTCTTCATATCATGCAAACTTATTCCAACAAAAGATGCACTGGGATAACCTTCTTGGGGAATCAAGATGTCAACATTATAGAAAAAGGTCAAACTCATGAGGATTTTAAATCAAACCCATCACTTGGCGGGTGAAAATCCAAAGGGTTGACAACTGTCTCAACACTTCTTAGAAAATATACTTCCCTGGTCTAGTTTCCTGGGAAGTAAATACCAACAATAATGCCAATACTGCAGAAAGAGTGACATTTTGCAAATAGTTCCATCTCAGCACACAAAGGGAAAAAGACCTTTCGTCATATGAGGGAAGACTTCGCTAGGGAATCTGGGATAGAGGCCTCAAACCATGCAAACCCAAAATAAAAAATGAACCAAGACTTGAATGGGGACAATGGGATCACAAACCTGATACCGCACCTTACGCCAATTGGTATCGTCTTCAATATACAAAAATCATGCGCATACCAGCGAAAACCACCTGAGAAAACCTTCCCGGGAGAAACAAAACTTCCCAAAATTACTGGAGTTCATCCATTCCTGGGATCACCACTTTTGTTTTCCTCTTGAATCACAAAATCTAAAGTAAAAGTAAGTTGTAAATTCTTTTTGAAAAATAATTTTGTTATTTAATCTTTTTTCTTTGAAAATTATTATCAATAATAAATGAAGTCTTTGTAAGCTGAATAAAAATAAGAAATACAAAGAATTGGGTAAAAGCTCAAATTTTATTGATAGAATGGTAGTCTGCGAATGGCGAGACTCCACAGATGATTACAAAGTTCGGAAAATTGTAATATATAATGGAAAAGATACATTGAGATACAATGACCACTATTCCCTCTAACAACTTTGAAATTCTAAGCAGCAACTTTTGTTGAAGTATGGTGAGGATCCAAGAAGATTGTTGCTTCAATGATCAAGTCTTGTCTGATGTAGTTACTTGCCAAGAAAGTCCTTAACTTTTGCCTAAGCTGCCCTTGCGGGTTTTCAACTTAGCGGGAATTTTTATTCTGTTTATGTCTCTAATTTTTGCCTAGACCGCCCTTTCGGGTTTTCGGCCTACCTAGACCCTCCTTTTTGCCTTAGCCGCCCTTTCGAGATTTTAACTTAGCGAGCTGTTCTTTTATTTCTTTAGGCGAAGTATTTCTTGACTGCATCAGCATTCATGGAACGTCGGAACTCCACACCATCCATAGTTTCTAGAATTAATGCACCGCTAGATAAGGCTTTCTTGACAACATATGGGCCTTCAAAATTGGGAGTCCACTTGCCCCTAGAATCAACATTAAAAGACATGATCTTCCTGAGCACGAGGTCGCCTTCTCTGAATTCACAAGGTTTGACCTTCTTATCAAAAGCTTTCTTCATTCTCTTCTGATATAACTGCCTATGACACAAAGTCATCATTCTCTTCTCTTCGATCCAATTCAATTGGTCAAACCTGTTCTGGACCCACTCAGCCTCTGACAACTTAGTTTCCATTATCACACACAAAGAGGGAATCTCAACCTCGATTGAGAGCACCGCTTCCATTCCATACACAAGGGAGAACGGGGTTTCTCCTGTTGAAGTGAGGACAGATGTCTGATATACATGTAAAGCAAAAGGGAGCATTTCATGCCAATCTTTATAAGTAAAAACCATCTTCTGGATGATCTTCTTGATATTCTTATTAGCAACTTCAACAACCACATTCATTTTGGCTTGTACGAAGATGAATTATGATGGACAATCTTGAATTCTTCACAAAGTTCTGTCACCATCCTGTTGTTTAAATTCGAGCCATTGTCGGTAACGATTCGGCTCGACACACCATACCGACATATGAGATTATTATTAATAAAACGCACTACCACCTGATTAGTAACATTAGCATATGAGGCGACTTCCACCCATTTGGTGAAGTAATCAATTGCTACCAAGATAAAATGGTGTCCATTTGATGCTTTGGGTTCTATCATTACAATTATGTCAATACTCCACATAGAGAAAGGCCACGGGGAAGAAATAACATTGATAAGTGTCGGAGGCACATGAATTTTGTCCGCATAAATCTGGCATTTATGGCACTTCTTTGCAAATCTGTAACTGTTAGATTCCATTGTCAGCCAATAGTAACCATCCCTTAGCATCTTTTTATCCATCGAATGTCCATTGGCATGAGTGCCAAATAAACTTTCATGAATCTCATGCATCAACATGTCTGCTTCGTGTCTATCCAAAACAAACAAACAACCCAGTGTCTTGAGGTAAACCTCAAGAACTCCAGACAAAATATCAGTTAAGGTCACAAGGTCTCCAACATAGGCCAAGGTCTCTAATCCTAAGTCCAAAAATTCCAATACTCCATAATGCCAAGGATAGTAACCAAATAGTCCAAGTATCATTAAAGTTTTTTATGGTTCATGTTGATTATTATGTATCTTGAAAAAAAGAAAAGAAAAAACTCAAGTGAGCAAAATAAAAATGACATAAAAGTAAATGCTCAAGTGAGCAAAGAGGAACATAACATGAAATGTAAATGCTAAAGTAAATGGTGCATAAAATAAAAGAGTCTAAAATAAAAACACAAAATAAAGTCAATTATTAGTAATTAGTGGTTAGTTGGATGACCATCTTGAAACTTGCATTTGGAACTCATTAGAGGATTGGTAGAACCAAAGCCTCCACACAATAAGTTGCATTTGCTTTTTGTCAACTATATCATCCATTTTGGAATCCTCAAAAGTACCATTTAATGATCAACGTTGTTTAAGTGATCCGCGTTGACCAAAAGTGATGTAGATCCATTAGAGGATTGGTAGAACCAAAGCCTTCACACAATGAATCTCAAGGTTATTGGTTCAAAGAGATCAAATTAACATACTTGGGCTTGCAAACATAGGTTTGATCCACCAATGATCATTTATTTGAATCGGGACAAAATTTAGCGTTATGTTAAGCAATCGTAAGTAGACTTATGTAGAAGTCGCACCTATTTTGAGGCCGGTCAATAGCAATCTATGTACTTCATGTTTTGAGACATGATATAGAGATCATGCTCCAATAACACTTAGTGCAATAAGAAAGGGATGAGATGAAGAAGGATGGGAAAGAATATAAACAACATTTGAATTAAAATTTAATCAAACATTTATTAAAATCATTCGTCCATTTTTATGGAGTTAGACTCAACACCATGGATCCAATTATGTTAACAAAGTTCATGATAAAAAATTCAACCCAAGATCAGCCAGAAAATAATCACAAAATAATTTATATATCAACTATATTCAAATTGATTCAGAAAAAATAAATAAGGCAATAGAAAAATAAAAAATAGACTCAAATATTTTTATAAAAATTTTGATAATTTTTTAAAGTCAGAAACTATTTTTAAAATTAAAAGAAATGAGTAAAATAAACCAAAAATGATAAAAAAATAACAAATTCAGAAATAAAATATAAATGAGGTCACCAATATTTGTCACAATATCATTGAATCATTCCAAATTTTTTTAGAATTTAAAAATGCATAAAAGTATTTTTAAATATTTAAAACAATTCAAATAAAGTGAAAATTTATAAAAAAATATCAAAACACAAAATAAAATTGTAAAAAATAAAAATCAGAAAGAGAAAAATCAAAAATATTTTTCATAATTTTTTCAAAATTTTTGGACTTAAAATGAATTTTCTATGATGTTTTGAAGTTTAAAACAATTTAAATATAAAAATCAGAAAATAAAACAAAGTCAAAAAAAAAATATGGACCAATGGATGAGAGTCAAAACGTGTTAGTAAGCTAATCCAATGGATCAGACGCGCTGTGTATATCATGGTGTTTAATAAATATCACACTGGATCCAACATTTTTAAAATAAAACAACTTAAAATGTGGCACGTTGGATGGAGTCTGACTCACAAAAGTAATCAGATCCAAGGGCTCCTGAGGCACGCAGATGGTAAGGAAAGCATATTATATCCGTTTCAAAAAAATAACGTGGCTTCATGTCATTGGTTGAAGGCGGACATGTCATCATCTTCAACCTCCAGCCATCCCCAAATTGAATCCTTCAAACTGTAAAATTAGCAAACCAGGCCGGTACCATTAGATTCGTCTCTTCAAGACGATTCTAATGGTACCATCGTGCCAAATTTATATAAATTATGCAAGGCTGTGTTTGAAGAAAACCATAAAAAATAGCAAGCACGAAAATCTGGGACATCTCACTCAATTCTCAATGAAATTGCAAATTATAAAGAGCATGAGGATCATAACAATACAAGGAGTGGATTAGTCTTTTATTTGAATCAATTTGGCCAAGAAATCTACCTGAGCGAAATAGTGAGAAGTTTCTCTGAAACTGGACTTCTACAGATCAATATAGGTCACAATTCTTGAAAGTAACCGTATGGTTAGCTTCAGAGAAGTTCAATGAAGCTAACTAAATGGAGTTTTTGGTGTTTGAAGGTGAGAATGTAAGAAATCAAAATTTCAAATTCAGAGTTCGTGTGGGATCTGAACAGAGGTCAATTGGCTATCAAAAGCTTTCCAAAATGAGTGAGGGGTGATCCTTATTTATAGCTGATCATGATGCATGGCTCAAGCGTGTGAATTGGAGGCAAAATCAATGAAATCACGTGGACCTGCTAAGTGTGAAAAGTGTGACTTCACATGACTCAAAATACAGTAAAATGAATGGTGTAAGGATCATTTCTTGTTATGGCAAGTTCCTAAACATGATTAAACACGAAATTGATCCTTAAATAGGCTTGTAATTGGATTTAAACTAATTTTCAAATCTGACTGAATTTGGAATTTCAATTTTATGATGCTACTTTCATAACCATGGTGCCAACAATGTAGGACACCATATGATGTGATTTTTGAAGCATTTTAAAGATAAAGTCACAAGCTTTATAATGTGCAAGGAGTGACATAAATTGGATGTTTGAGCAAGAAATTGTGTTGAGTCAAAGTTGGAAGAAAAGGGTTGACTTTTGATACTTAGAAAATTTCTAAGTCTTTCTTCAAAAATGACTTGTAATGTTTTATATCCAAACATGGCCTTCCACTTGAAATTTTCTCTTGGCCAAAAAAGATGGCATGAAATAGACATCTTGAATGATATTTTGAAACTTGAACCATTCCAAATCTCCAAAAATTGAGAGAGTTATGAATTGTTGAAGTTGACAAAAAATCATGAAATGACCTATAATCTTTTGTATCCTTAGGGCATTTTACATCCCTTTTCTCACATTGCATATAAAACAATGAATAAAGTTCAGATCCTTAAGATAATTGTGGAAAAATAATGGGATCAAGGTGATAAGAATTGATTATGTTATGATTATTTGAAGTCACACATGGGAAATTGGGGGTTCATCTGGAGGACTTGTAATCTTTATTCATCATCAAGTTTCTTCCACATGAAAACTTCTTGAAACTTTTGAAGTGATTTGTTAATAACCCTTCGAAGAGAAGGATGTTTTTGGAATCACTCAAAAATACCAAAACATGAGCAAGATATACTTCTTTGAAGTTCAAAACCCTAGCTTCTAGATCAAGAAAATGCTTTGAGGAACTTTGACAATTTTAAACAACCTTCTTGTGCCAACACCTTTGCTTTGTAGATAGAAGTTGTTGAGGATGATAATGAGAAATCATAGCAATGAAAACCACTTCCATATATTGAGAATTGAGAGAAATATGCACTTGTGACCAATGAGAACAAGGCCTTGTCCAACCATGACAACTTCTTCAATCAACCCCTTGTACTTTTGAATCAATCTTGATAACTTTGAAATGTGGTGAACCAAAATAAACATTTCCATGCCATTTATTGCAAAACAACTTCAATGGTGAGGTTTGAATTTCTCAAGCTTTATTGACTAGGGCATGGAAATAAACTCATGAACCCATGGATCAACTTGTTAAACCTCATTTCCTTTACCTACATTATTAACAAGTAAGACAAACCAACATTGTATTTTATTAATTAAAAGGAAAGTCAAAACAAAACATGCATGATAACAAAAGAAAAACAAGTCAAGGTGCTTGGTGATTCCTCAAAGAGAAAATCTAAAGATAGGGAGGAGAACCAAAATCCCTAATATGGTCTTGTTGTGATTGGATCAATATGGTATGATGAAGGGATCTTAGGGGAAAAAATGGGGGTACAACACTAAGGTTGACATTTTATTGTAGAGAGACAATACACACTCTACAATTAGAATAAAAAATGTTAATGAATTCAAATGAGCAATGAATCTTCATTCAGCTTATGCATAATGTATGAATGATGTATGAATGTTATAATTATGCACATGATAACAATACATACATATTTCACTTGGGATAACCAGAAAACACAAAACTTGGGTATATACAACACTCGGATAAATCACATCCAAGATGGAAATCCCATAAGAGAGTAAGCAACCAACCAAGGAAATAATGTCCTACTTTAATGCTTAACTTCTATGGGAAAGGAAAATGTTGCTTGAGAATAAACAAAGAAAAATCCTATAACAATAATCCACAAAGCTGTGGGGATATAACAACGCCCTCTAAGCTTCCTTGGGAAATAACACACAGACTTCACTAGGGAAGATGATACCATATATGATGGGAAGAAAACACAAGGCTTCTCCAGTATCGAGAATAATGACTGCATAAGCTCTTGTGGAGATATCAAAGAAAACTTCATGGGGATAACCACCTTATAGGGAAACATCTCCCTTGGTTTACATGGGAAACTAAGAAGTTAACACCATAGCAAGAAATCAATTTTTTGAGGATTTTAAATCAAACTCAACACACGACGAGAGAAAACCCAAAAATTGACAATTGTCCCATTACTTCTTAGAGAAGATAGTGCTTCTGACCTACTACTTGGGGAGCACACAAAAGCAATAATGTCATAACATGAATGGTAAAATACTCTACAAGAGATTCTTTATCAAGTCTCAACACGAAGGGAGAAAAAATCCAACAATTGAGAAAAAGCTTCATAATTTTAGAATCTTTGCTTGTTATAACCTGGTTGGGAAAAGAATCACATCATAGGGAGAAATCTGAACCAAGAATTAACTAGGAAATATGGGATCACAAACACAACACCATATAATAACTTGGTTGAAATCCACTAAGTGATTAACAACTGTAGGGGATACCATGCACACATCTGTGAGGCAACTCACAAGAACAACTCTGCTTGAGGAAGATTCTTGGCTTGGGAGAAAACATATTAACTATCTTGACAAAATTTGGAAATTCCCTTGGAAACAACTTTGGTGCCCCAAGTTTATTGTGCTCAACAAGATAACTTTCACAACTTTCCCTAGACTAAATGCATTTAAGGTAATATTCCTTACCAACAGGCTTCTAGAGATTTGTCGAATCTCGATGTAACTGCCCTAGATTGACTGAATGTTGCATATTCTTTTCTCAACAACTTCTTATATGCAACATGCTCTTTGCTGATGCTTAATTGTAAATTTCCTTTATATCAAGCAAATGATTTACAAGTAGAAATTTTTTATCACGAGAATGGAAATTCTAATGCAATTGTTATGTAAGTTTTGAAGAATTTATTAAAAAGATGTCGCTAAACCTTGTGAATGAATCACTAGCCAGTATGCAACATTGATTTTTTGTATGAAATATAACAAAATCATATGATACAAACACAACTATTTAGCAAAACTCATGGGAGTAAGGAAACATTATCTCATTGAAGTATGATTTCGAAATAAACTTTGCTTCAATTAGGACTTTTGAGGGTTATAACATGGCCTGGTTCATGGTTTTTAGAAAAAATATTTTAAGGCTCAAATTTTATTTTTGGCCACTATCTTGGTGAAAAATCGAGGAGACCAAGCTATTGAGAAACATGACTCACAAAGACTTAAGAAGTCACCACCAAACTTTATTGTTTCCAAGGAAAAGGGAAAAGATCGAAACCTTAATGTTTAACATGCGATGCAAGAAGTAAATATTAAAAGTAAATCATAAGGAATACATCCAAGATGCGGGGGTTAGTTATACAAAGGGGGGATATTAGCACCCTATGTATCTATAGTACTCTATAGGAACCACTTATAATATATGTTTTTGGTTAAACAAATTTTTTTTGTTAAATGAGTGTGGAGATTGGAAAAGAAATTTATTTTAGGATATTTTTGTTTGGAAAGCCATATTCTTGTACCTACATACCAATTTAGGACCAAAACCTCGTAGTTCATGGTAAAAATAACAAAATGGTTTGTTGTGAAGTATTTTAGGAGAAAAGACATTTCTTTGTGTTTTAGAGAGAAATCTCATATAATACCACCACAAGTATGAGAAGATGGATCTTTCATCATAATGAAGGAAAGACTACCAATTGGATATAAAGATTAAGAAGTTGCCAACTAACATCTTCATGTGGAAAAAATCATATTTACTTCAATATTACTATGGGGATAGGAGAATCATATCTCAAATATGAAGATTATTTATATCTAATATTTTTAAGAAAAGTTTTAAATTTAAAAAGCCAAATGGAAAAAAAATATTTGGGTGAGGTTAAGTCACTTTTAGTCTTTTGAAATTTGTTTGGATATTCTTATGTATAGTGAAACATTTGATTAAAAAAGATTTTTAGGGTTCAAAAGGCTCTTTAGAGCATATAAGAATACACATAGTGATCAATCACAAAGGTTTTATACAAAGGGTGACACACATGATTATGATTATAAAGTCAACAATACTATCCTTTTTTTCTTGGATTTTTGGGGGCACAAGTATTTAACATTTAATTACTAACACAATAACAAACACCCCTCACAAGGGTTAATCACGAGAGGGAGGTTAGGATGTTTATGAAGTAAAAGTTGTGACAAAATATAGAATAATAACAAGTGAGCAAACAAGAATGGTATCACTTTGGTAAGTGGGAGTTTATGAAGGAAATACATCATTAAAAAGGGAGTAAACTCAAGACACGTGAATATACAATCAAAGGGATAAGTCAAGAATCATGGATTAGGGTTTTAGACAAGTTAGAATCAAACATAAAAAAGTCAAGTCCTAAACCTGATAAAAATTAAATTCTTCATGGTATAAATATACACAAGGGTCATGTAATCAAGCAACATTCATTAAAGACATGAGTGGTTAATTATCAAGGGTTTATTAAAGAGATTTAATCAAAAGAAAGTCAAAGAATGAGTTTTTAAATAAGCAAAAAGGATTTGTTTTGAATTAAATAAATAATTTTTTAAAGATTTTTTTCTTATATTCATAAAATTTAGGTAATAAACTAAGTGTGTGAAAAAAAATGGCTCAAAAGGATTAATTTCATTGGTGAAAGTATTAAATGAAAATTTTAAAAAGTAGTGAAAAAATGATGAAGAAAATAAATTGCAAAAATGTGAGTGGGCACCGGCAGATTCGAACCCAGACTCTATAGGTGACAGGCGCGTGTTTCTACCACTGGGGTGACTATTTCATTTGGTTATAATACAACCACCGCCAATTATAAAATAATCTAGTTTTTCAAAATATTGAAGATGAACTTCATCTTCTTCCTCGCGCCAGCAACAACAACACCATTTTTGAAAATGCTTCGTTCCTCAATCATTTCAAAAAATGTAAACACCAATATTGCATAAAATTTAATCACGAATTCAACCATGTAACATTTTCTAGATAAGACTCGATGATTAAAGAGAATTTATGTTGGTAACAAAAACGAACTCTAATAGTTCAGAGGCAAAATTATCAAGACATAGAAAATATAAATGAAAACTAAGAACATGGTTAGCTTGAGGGAAATGATATCAACATTTTATATTTTGAAATCGAAAGTAAATGATGCATGGATAAGGATATCTTAGTTCAAAAAGTTTACCAAATTGGAGAAAGTCCAATGCTTATTCTATGGCGTTTCAGTGCATTGCGATGATATGGTTAGCTTGCTGGGACCTCAAGGAAGTTATTCCAATTCTTACTTTATGCTGAAAGTTGCTGAAACTCCCAGTCCAAGTCAAGTTGCAAGCTTCAGTTATGGAGTTTAGAGGATGATTATGATGGTGTTACAGAAGCGTATCAGGTGCTTGGATGAGTTCTGTATTATTTACATGAGGTGTTAGGATGGTTGGTTTGCACAGATGTTGCAAGGGTTGTGAAATTCAAAGAAATAAACTTCTTAGAGATTTAATGGAGTTTTTGAGCAATTTGAGAATTTGATAGAGATTGGGGGTATTTTGGAGCCTTGAATTGGTGGTTATGAAGTGTAAATGCGCTTTCTGTTTATCGAGAAAACTCAGAGGTAATGAGATAAATTGGTTCTCAATTTGTCAAGTTACGGTTTTGGTTGAAATGCAAATATCAAGTTATGTCCTATTTTCCATGGTTCAAAGATGAAGTACCAAAGTTCTTGACAAGGTATGGGTTCAAGACAAACTTTGTACCAAAAGAATTGCTTTTCAAGAATAGTAATGGTAAATTTTTTCCTTAAATGACAAGTTATTTCGAGAATGGCTTGCATCTCTTGGGTAAATGCTTGAAAGCTTGTGTACTCTCTTGATCTTGGATATATTTAGAAGTATTATGGCCTGAAAAGAGGGATTGCATAGCATGGCTTAAACATTTGATCATTATGCTATCTCGAAAATGATTTATAATGCAACTTTGATTACCCCTCTTCATAAATTCGAAACATCGAACTCAAGAAAGATAAATTCATGATCTTGGACATTTTGGAAAGATTGAAACATTATCTAAAACATTCATGTTTAACACTTTTTTTTATCAATCGGGATCATATTGTGAATTAGCCATGAAGTTGAGAAAAAAAACTGACCAAAAATGTTTGATAAAAATCTCAAAGATAAAGTTGCAGAGCTTCTCATGCCCATAAGTCTAAATTTGAGCATTTTTTGGAAATCAACCCTCAAATACAAATTAGCATGACTTTTTATTCTCTACCACTTTCATGTTTAAAGTTTTCTTTGAATCAACTTGCATCTTGGTGAAACTTGCTTATGATGTTAGGGTTATTTTGAGTACAAAACACTTGAAAATTTCTAAGTGTTTTAAAAGTCTTCGTCTTTAACTTTTGTTGACTTTCTAGATTATCTTAATTCTCGATGATCAATGTTGAAAAATTTGAATACTTTAGTGATTCTTGACTTTTAATGTTCAATGTTGACCAAAAAGTCCAAGTTTGACTTTTGTGTGACAATTGAATTTTCATCAATTGATTCCAATTTTTTCACTATCAATCATTTGTATCTTTGAAAATGTTTTGAGACATATAATTAGGTCAAGATAGTGCATTTGAGTTCTTTGAATCATGCTTCAAGACATTAGGTCATGCACTGAGCCAAAAGTCAATGATCCACTTTCTTTAATCAAAACCCTAATTTGATTAAGACTTGTATTAATGGATACTTCTTGATTCAAAACCATGTTTAACAAAGATAAAACACAAGAAATTTTTTGTATTCCATTAGAGATGCACTGATGCGTATGAAGTGGGATATTGGTTAAAAAATTAGGGTACAACAGATGCCCCTATTTAAGTTTCTTCTATCTGGAGATGTGAAGATCGTAGTCTTCGTCTCGACGTGATGGGAGGTACTTAAATATAAAATGCACAATTTTTGGCTCTAATACGCCACAACAGAAAACATAATGAAATGAGGAAAATAAAGAACAATTAATCCTTGAAGGTATGATAAAACCTCAATAATAAAACCTCAATGGGAGAGATTGACTCAACTCAGCGAAAGAAAAGAGAACTGGACCCTTTGGAAAAAAGCCTAAAAAAAGGAAAAGAGAAACATGATAAGTGCCATTAAAAAAGAAACAATAAGCTTCCCCATGACTAACGGGTCTCGAATTCTTCTTTAATCAAGTCATCTACTTGAAAATGATAACAATAATCTTCCCACGACGAACGAGTCTCAACTTCTTCTTTAATAAAGTCTACCACTTAAAAGGATAGCAATAAACCTCCCCATGAAGAACGAGTCTCAGTTTATTCCACTTGATAATGATATAAATAAGCCTCCCGACGACTAAAGGGTCTAAACTTCTTCTTTTATTAAGTCTTCCACATGAAAAGCATAACAATAAATTTCCCCATGATGAACGGGTCTCAGCTTCTTCTTTAATCGAGTCTTCCACTTGAAAAGGGTAGCAATAGAAAACAATCTCCATCATATCAAATGGATTAACCTCCCATCAGAGAAAAAAATCTTCACAATGAATTATCTCCATCATATCGAAGAGATTAAGCATCCAGTGAAGTAAATAACAACCTTGATATCTGGGTATATCTTCTTTGGGAATTGACAGACTACTCAAAAGAGACTGTCATTTTCTGTCCAAAAGGAAATTTGGGGACACACAAGATTCTTAAATAAAGAGACCACTACTTGTTGTCGGATAATAATTCTGAGAGTATAGCAACAATGCTGCTGAGAGATGAATTCAACTTCCCGGGGAATCGTAAACAAGTCCCTGCTGAAGAGACAAAATATTCCTATGAGGGTATTCAAAAGAAGTACAAGTCATCGATCTTGTGGTGTAAATTTCTTCAAATAAAGAGGAAGTCTTCATACGTGCAAAATAAATTCACTCTCAATCCAGGATTCAATTATCCAGAGAGATCCAATCAAAACTTATTTGTCAAAGACAAGGTTAAATCCATGGGTAAATTGGAGAGAGACAGTCTAACAAGACTCTTCCCAAAGACGAATAAACTCAACTTGGTATTTATCCTATCCGAAGATGGATGGGAAAACTAAAGCAAAACCTTCCCATGAGGAATGAACTCAATGGGGAAAGTATAGGGGATACACATCTTTCTGCCTATGGCTTACATTCTATTTGAGAAAAGTGAATACATCATTCTAGTTAACAAATGTACTACTTAGGGATAAACACAACCAAAGTGAAAGGAATCAGGAAAATTAAGAAAAAAATTACAAATGTGCATGAATGATGTAAGTATGTATGAATGAATGTCATGTATATGCTGACCATATAGATATAAACATATCATAACATCGGGGATGACAAATTATAGTACACGGTCACTCGGGTAATATCAACATCACTTGGGGACAAAAAAGTGGAGCCAATGATAGAGTAAGAACTCGCGGTAAGGTTACTACCTCCGGGAGGGGAAAAGATCATTTTACTAGCGGCAAACCCGAAGTTCATTTCTTAAACATTTCAAAAGAAAAGGGCAACAATCTCCTTGAAAGGTCAAATAGAGGAAACTTAATTATCCGACGGTTTCTGAAAAGCACATTTCCTTCTTAATTCCACATTTCAAAATTTAACCTGTCTTAGGTGTAGCGGTAGAAATGTTGAGACTAAGCCATTTGATTGACTTAAATCACACAGATCAAAATAAAAATCACCACCGCGATTTATTATTTCCAAAGGAATGGGAAAAGAGCGAATAACCCAAAAAAAGGGGGAGAGAATCTAAGTTCGAGGGTTAGTTATGCAAAGGGGAGATATTAGCACCCTAAACATCTACGGTACTCCGTAGGAACCTCTTTGTAAATCTGTGTATTTTGGATATAAATGTTGTATAAAATAATATATGGTGGAGAAAAAAAAGTAATTTTTTTATAATTTGCACCCGTTGCGGTTGCAAACCTTTAATGCCTATGTACCACCTTCCGTGCAATAGGATATTAGGGTACTCGTAGTTCATCTTTTAAAAATTTTAAAGCACAAGTGTGTTGGTTAAATTTTAAGAGACGAAACGTCATCGTCTTTATCCGAGTGGAAAACATACCTACTACCCACAATAATAAGAAAGGAGAATTTGCATCATCTCAAAGTGGAGGATATGGATTGGATTTTAAAATCAATAAAGTCTCACTCAACACCCAAATGGAAAACATCTCCCTTCACTACATATTGTAGAAGTATAGTTATTTGCATCACTACAAGAATAAACAAGAGTCTAATATTTGGAGAAAATTTTAAGGTAAAATGCCAAAATGGAAAAATGGTTTGAATGAGATTGATTGACTTTTAATCTTATCACAAAAAAATGTCCACGTATTATTAAATTGATTAAAGTTTGATTAAGAAATTTTTTTGAAAATGCATGGACAGAAGTCCAAATTTATTATGAAAGTGGTTCAAGTTTTGAAACAAGAAGAGTTTTCAAAAGTAGGGAGAAGATTTTTGAAATTAAAGAAGATCGGAGGAGGTGAAGGGACTATTCTAAAGCATAAGGTAAAAGCTATGGAAAAGAACCATCTAACCAACAAGAAGCCAACACTTGAAACAATGAGTTAATGTAGAATTCCCATTCTTTGGATTTTAAACCAAACAATCTAAGATAATAAACCTCTTAAGAAAACCAAGCTTCAATTGCATTAAGTCTTCACAAAAATAGGGCAGTGTAACAGTTGTATACATATGAATTTCCGATCACAGACAAAGCATGTGATCACAATAACCTACACATAAAGCAAACAAACAAACAACCCAATATCTTGGGGTAAACCCCAAGAACTCCAGACAAAATAACAGTTAAGGTCACAAGGTCTCAAAGTAGGTCACAGCTTCTAATCTTAAGTCCAAGAAGTCCACAATCTTCATAATGCCAAGGATAGTAACCAAGTAGTTCAAGTAAGATTAAAGTTTTTATGGTTCAAGTTGATTATTAGGTATCGTCAAAAAGAAAATGAAAGCTCAAATGAGAAAAATATAAATGACACAAAAGTAAATGCTAAAATGGGCAAAGATGAAAATAGCATGAAATGTAAATGCCAAAATAAATGTGCTAACAGTAAAAGCATAAAATAAAAGAATAAAATAATGTCAATTGCTAATGAGTTAGAAATTAGAGGTTAGTTGAATGACCATATTGAAACTTGCATTTGAAAACTCATTAGAAGATTGATAAAATCAAAGCCTCTCAACAACAAGTCTCATTTGCTTTTTGTCAAGTATATCATTCATTTCAAAATCTCAAGGAAATAATAAATGATCAATGATATTTAAGTGATCCAATTTAACCAAAGTTGATGAAAATTCATTAGAGGAATGATAGGACCAAAACCTCCTAATAATGAATCTCAAGGTTAATGGACCAAAGGGTTCAAATTAACATACTTGGGGTTACAAACACGGGTTTGGGCCACGAATAATCATTTTCTCAAATCGGGACAAAATTTAGCACTATGTTAAGCAATCGTAAGTGAATTTATATAGAAGTCGCACCTATTTTAAGGTCGGTCAACAGCAATATATGTACCATATGTTTTGAGAAATGATATGTAAATTGTTCTCCAATAACATTTAATACAATAAGAAAGGGATAAGATGAACAGGGATGGGGTAAGAATTAAACCACATTTGAACCAAAAATTTAATAAAACTATTATTAAAATCATTCATCCATTTTTTATAGAGTTAAACTCAACACCATGGATCCAATGATGTTAATAAAGCTCATGATCAAAATCTCATAGTTCAAGATCATCCAGAATATATACAAGATAAAATATATTTAAAAAATAAAGAAAAATATTTTAAAAAAAGGTTTAAAAATGGGAATAAAAGTAGAAAATAGCAACTATATTCAAAACATTCAAGAAAAATCAAACAAGACCATAGAAAAATTAAAATGAGCTCAAGTATTTATATAAAATTTTTGGTAATTTTTTATAGTAAGAAACTATTTTTAAAATTAAAAGAAATAGGCAAAACAAACCAAAATTTTCGAAAAATAGTAAAGTCATAAATAAAAATAAAATGAGGTCACTAATATTTGTAAAAAGGTCATTGGATCCTTCCATATTTTTTTCAAAATTTAAAAATAAAGAAAAGTATTTTTAAACATTTAAAACAATTCAAATAAAGTGAAAAATTAGAAAAAATATCAGAACACAAAATAAAATTGTGAAAAATAATAATCACAAAGAGAAAAATCAAAAGTATTTTTCATAATTTTTCAGATTTATTGAAGTTAAAATGAATTTTCTATGATTTTTTGAAGTTTAAAACAATTTAAATATAAAAATCAGAAATAAAAATAAAATCAAAAAAATGTGGACAATTTGATGAGAGTCAAAACTCGTAAGTAAGCTAATCCAATAGAACAGACACAATGTGCATATCATGTTCTTTAGTGAATAAAGCATGGAATCAATTATTTAAATCTGATTTGAAAAACTGCGTGGCACGCCTTCATTGGTTGATAGATGACATGTTGGTCATCTTCAACCTCCAGCCAACGAATCTGCAGGTTCTATAATCTACAAAATTAGGACACGAGACCGGTACCATCCGCTTCGTCTCTTCAAGACGATTTCAATGGTACCTTCGCGAAAAGTTTATATAAATTGTAGCTCAATTATTTTTGAAAAGAAGTTCTGAAAAGGGATTTGAAATTTCATGGCTAAAACTTACTTCCTGTTGAAAACAAGTGTTGCAACTAGAATCATGATGATGAGAGCTTCATAACAGTATGAAAGTTTGAGTGAATTGGTGAAGGAATCTACCTATTGAAGTTAAATTGTAGAGCTCTGAAACTTGCTTGGCTAGCATGATTTAGGAAGTCTTAGAGCTTAATTCTTCTTCTGTTAGCTTCAGTGAGGTTCGAGGAAGGTGAATTGACAAATAAAAATGATTGAGAAAGGCTGTAAGAGAAAATTCGAAGTTTCATAAAATTGAGTTCAAGAGGAAGTTTGGCAGGGTGATTCTGACTCTCTAAGCTTGGAAAAATGAATGTGGTATGATCCTCTATTTATAGGGAAGCTGATTGAATGCTCAAGCGTGTGAAATGAAGAAGTTTGGAGGGAAATCGTGTGAAGTTACAAACAAGAAAAGTGTGACTTCTAATTTGATCAAAACTCATCCAAACCTTGAGTTTTAATATGCTAATCACTTCCGGAGGTTCACTAAACATGTTTAGAAGAAAAAGCGCGCAGAAAAATGTGTTAAAAGCTAAATCAAGGATTTCAAATTCTGACTTTTGAAGAAACTTCAGTTTCAAGTTGCCAAGTTCAAATCAATGGCATCCCCAGCTCAAGGAGTCTTAGGACATGATTCTTGAAGCTTTAGAAATATGAGATCACAAGCTTTACAATGTGAAAAGAATGGAATCCAATGGATGCTTGATCTAAAATTGTGATAAGTCAAAGTTTAGAAAAGAGGTTGACATTTGTACTTTGAAAAATTCTAAGTTTTTTTCTTCAAAAATGACTTATAATGTCTTGCATCCAAACATGGCCTTCCATTTGAAATTTTTCTTAAATAAAAAAAGATGGCATGAAGTAGATCTCTTGAAAGACATTTTTAGACTTGAACCATTTAAAATCTCCAAAAAATGAGAAAGTTATGACTTGTTGAAATCGGAAAAAATTCATAAAATGACCTATACTCTTTTGCATCCTTAGGGCATCTTCCATTCATTTTCACACTTTGCACTTAATAGAAGGGTTGGAGTTCACATTTTAAGATCAATGTGGAAAAATAATGGGCTCAAGGTGATAAAAATTTACCAAGTTATGATCTTTTGAAGTCGCATATGGGAATTTGATGGTTTGTTTAGAGGACTTTAAATATTTCTTCATCATTAGGTATCTTCCTCACAAAAGTTTCTTGAATCTTTTGAAGTGATTTGTTGATCCTTTGAAGAGAAGGATGTATTTGGAATCACCCAAAAATACAAAAATATGAGCAAGCTATACCCCTTTGAAGTTCAAAACCCTAGCTCCTAGAGAAACAAAATGCCTTGGGAAACCTTTGCAATTTGGACAAACTTCCTTGTACAAATTCTTTTGTCATGTAAAAAGAAGTTGTTGAGGATGATACGGAGAAACCATAGCAACCAAAACCACTACCAAATCTTGAGAATTGAGGGAGATATGCACTTGTGATCAATGAAACCAAAAACTTGTCCAACTAGGTCAAACTTCTTCAATCAACCCTTGTACCTTTGAACTATTTTTGACAACTTGAGACATAATGAATCATAATACACTTTGTCATGATATTATTTCAAAATATCTTTAATAATGAATCTTGAATCTCAATGAAGCTTTGTTGAAGAAGGCATGGAAATAAACACATGAACCTATGAATCAACTTGATGGAATGTATTGTGCTTTTACCTATGATACTAACAATTAGAGCAAATATTCATTTTACTTATTAGTAAAAAGTTAATCTATACAAAACATAGATGATCACAAAATACAAGTCAAGTTGTTTGGTGATTCCCCATGGACAAACCTAAAGACGGGATGAAGAACCAAACCCTAGTGTGTGGTCTTGTTGTGATTGAATTTATAGCATATGATAGAGGAATCTTAGGGGAAAAATGTGGGTACAACATTAGGGATAACCAATAACATTCCCTTTCAAATTCACGAGTTATAAGAAAACTATTTTTGTTGTTATACATGTTTTAAAACACATTTTTATTAATAAATTGTTTCAAAACCATCATAAGAATAAAAGAAATTTTGTAAAGCTTAAATAAAATAAGAGTATAAAACAAATGGGCAACGACTCAAATTTATTTAATGGAATGGTAGTTAGAAAATGGCGTTACTCCATGGATCTTTTACAAATTTTGAAATGGTAATTATACGGGAAAGGTTATATTGAAATAAAAAATCCTATTCTCCCTATCATGTTTGACTTCCGACGGTGTTCAAACTTCACTGGAGATGAATTTGATAAAAAGCCCTCGTAGAATAATCAATTTGAAGGGGATAAAACTCAAACCAATGTATCTACTTGTCACAAAGATCCCTAACTTTTGGCTAGATATCCCTTTCAGGTTTTCAATCTACAAGGATTTTTATTTTTTCTATTTTATGTCTATAATTTTTTCCTGGACCTCCCTTTCTTGTTTTCAGTCCACCGAGATGCTCATTTTTGCCTAAGTCGCCCTTTTCAGGTTTTCAACTTAGCGATGTTATTTTATTTCTTTTAGACAATGTTTTTCTCGACATCATCAGAATTCACATGATGCGGGTGCTCCTCACCATCCATAGTCATAAAGGTCATTTCACGGCCTGAGAAGGCCGTCTTAACCAAATATGGTCCTTCAAAATTAGAGGCCCACTTGCCCCTGGAATCAGGTTGATAAGATAAGATCTTTTTAAGCACAAGGTAACCTTCTTTGTACTCAAAAGGTCGAACCTTTTAATTAAACTCTTGTTTAATTCTCTTTTGATATAACTGACCATGACACAAGGTCGTCATCCTTTCTCTTCTATCAGATTCAATTGTTCGTATCTACATTAACACCACTCAGCCTCAAATAACCCAGCTTCCCTTAGAACTCTCTTTGACGGGATCTCAACCTCTACAGCGAGTACTACTTCCATTCCATATACCAGAGAAAATGGAGTTGCCCCTGTCGAAGTGAGAACGAATGTGCGATAACCATGTAGAGCAAAAGGTAATATCTCATGCCAATCCTTGTAAGTTACATCTATCTTCAAGATAATCTTCTTAATGTTTTTGTTAGGAGCTTCAACAACACCATTCATTTTTGGTCTATATGGAAAAGAGTTGTGATGTTCTATCTTGAAATCATTGCAAAGTTCTTTCATCGTTGCATTGTTCAAATTTGAACCATTATAGGTGATAAATTTTCTTGGCACACCATATCGGCAGATGAGCTAGTTTTTGATAAATTTGACCACAACATAACGAGTTACATTCGTGTATGAAGTTTCTTCGACCCACTTGGTGAAATAATCAATAGCCACAAGGATGAAACGATGTCCATTTGAGGCCTCAGGTTCAATCATATCGATCATATCAATACCCCACATAGAGAATGGCCATGGAGAAGATAGAACATTGAGAAAAGTCGGAGGCACATGAATTTTATCTGGGTGGACCTGGCATTTGTGACACTTCCTCACATAATTACAATAGTCATATTCCATCATCAGCCAATAGTAACCTGCTCTCATCATTTTCTTAGCCATTGCATGCCCATTGGCATGGGTACCTAAGGAGCCTTCATTAACTTCTTGCATTAGCAGACCAACTTCATGTTCATCCACATATCTTAACAGAACCATATCAAAGTTTATTTTGAACAATATATCACCAATCAAGAATAAATTGCTGGATAGTCTTCTCAAAGTCTTCTTATCTTTACAGGACGCCCTAGGTGGGTATTCTTGAGTTTGAATAAAAAACATAATGTCGTGGAACTAAGGCTTGGTATATGTAACTTCTTCTGCCGGAAACACATGGGCAGGTCTTTCTAGGAGTATGATTCTGATTGTGGGTATATCGTTGCATCAGCCATTTGGTTTTCTTCACGGGGAATGTAGTACAACTCTAGTTTGTTGATGAAATTCATTAATCTCCTTGCATAGTATTTATAGGGGATCAAGCCAGGGTGGCAAGTCTCCCATTCTCCTTTTATTTGGTTTATCACAAGAGCTAAATCTCCATGTACATCGAGGATTTTAATTCTGGGATAAATTGCTTATTCAAGACCCATAATGCAAGCTTCGTACTCCGCTATATTGTTTGTGCAGTCAAACATCAGTCTTGCAGAAAATCGAATGGGGGCACCTTCAGGGGTAATGATAACTACCCCTACTCCACTTTCATAGGCATTAACAGCTCCATAAAAAATTAGATCCCATCAAGATTCAGGATCGGGTCCTTCTCCAAACTCAAGTTCATCACAATCATTGACCTTTAACATTACTACGAAAAACCCATTTAACAACGATTGGTAAATACATATAATCATGTAGGACCAGGCGTTATTGTGTAGAGTGTTATTGTAAATTCACTTCTAATAATCACGGTCTTGGGACCGTTGTAGTATACTAGTAAGCTCGCATAATATCACATCGATTATGTTTATTAACCCTTGTGATATATAGGGTACTAGGTTCGAAACCCAACAACAAATAAATTGCATTAGATCACAATATAAAAAAAACTGTTGTGGAATGTACCCAAATTTTATTAAATACAAATGTATATTGCTTATTTTACCATACACATCATAAAGAAATAAAATCATTAAAATTGGTAAAGAATTATATAATTTGAAAATTAAACTATTCTTGAAAACCAACTTAAACACACTATTGTATTCAGAATTGCATGTGTCTCATTCAACACATTTTATGTTCTTTAACACATATATAGTTCAATGGACGGATTCATTCAATGCATCAATATCTTATTATTGTTTACTTCATCACCGTCGCTTATCATCATGATTGTTATGATTACTTATCATCATAACAATCACGATCATAACAATCACGATGATAAGTGATGACGACGAGGTAAAGTAAAGTAATATATATCGATGTATTGTAGATATCTGACCGTTGAACCATATATGATGTGTTAAAGAACCCAAAATGTTTTGAATGAGACACATGAAATTTGTAACACCCTAAATTCCCTGACAATTAATAATATAAAAATCAGAGTAATCTTTTTTTTCTTCTAAAAACAATATATTTAGGATGCTACATCATCTTAAACAATCATAATTTTATCAAAATAAATAAAGGGATACATAACACCTTTCGGATAAACAACACATGTCATAGTTTTAAAGTTCAACTTCATTAGGCAGCGGAAAATAATTCATGTTTATCAAATCAACCTCAAGCCATTACGATTCATAAATAAAGTATCCCGCAATCTAAAATACTCCAAAATAAATCACCAAAAACAAAAAATATAATAAAATTTTTTATCCCTCGACCCGGTGTTATGTATCAGAGCATAACGTCGAATCTAAAAGAAGACTAAAGAGCAACCTCTTCGAACCCTGCAATTCATACTACTCCTAATTATCTACACGTTATCCATGTAGAGGCAACATTCAAACAAAAGGGGTAGGATATTATAACAATATAAACGGGTATATAATAATGAGTAAGTAAAGTTCAACACACATAATTATACATTCACACTTCATGCATCACCATAACAACACAATATTATTTCAACAATCAATCCCAAACGACAACACATCATATTTATTCAACAACAACAACATAATGAATTGAGACAAATTTCCCTAATTATATGCATATGTTACCATAACAACATCCCTTTGCCATACAGGCTACACCATCACTTGTCGTTAAGGATACATCGTCACTTGCCATTAAGTCCACACCGATATTTATGAACATGCATGCAACACTAACATGTATGACAACAAATGCACTGTCACAACATGCATCAACAATAAAACCAATACAACTCGTTAATCACACATCATTATTTATATATATCATCACAACATATCTACGTCATGAAATTTCTTTATATTCATCGTCGCATTCACAACTTCATATTTTCAATGAAACGTCAGAATAACATAAAATTCAGGAAATCACTTCATATTGTGTTTAAACCATTTTTATTGAGTAGAAAATATTTTGTTTTCCAACGGTCGGTATATCAAACAGACACCCTAGTCAAATTTTTTGGAGATTTCAAGTTTTAAAAAATGTTGTCAAATATTGAGCAATCATTTGCACAAACAGAGCAATCGATTGCACCCTATTCTAGAGGCAAAAAATCAAGTTTTTAAGCAGTGCAATCGATTTCTCTTCTGCTGCAAACAATCGCTTTATGAAACAAAAGCAAAAATCCCAATTTTTAAGCAGTGCAATCAATTGCTCTTCTGCTGCAATCGGTTGCACCATGTAGAAAACAATTTTACAAATTATGTAAAGCGCAGTACGAAAACCCTTTTGTCTCAATTCCAAAAACATAAACTTTATTAAATAATGCACAATAAAACATCCAATTATCATTGCTATCAACATACATCAATTACAACACAATACAAATCATCAATTCATCGATTATAGTCAATTTCCACGGATTAAATCAAACAATCTATACCAAAACCTAACATGCATATCATTACATCCCTACCATTATACCACACATTAGAGAGTTGGAATCCCACCCTTATCTTAGATTTATGGTTCCCAAGATTAAGCTTTTCTCTTCTTCTACCATGGAAGTCTTCCTAAAGCCCTAGTTTCCCTTCCTTCCTCCAGTTCTCTGTTTCTCTAAATTTTTCATGATTGTAATAATGAGAACACAAACCCCAACTTTTCCTTAGGTCATATTTACCCTTAGGACCCCTAATATGGTATTCCTATCTTATCCTCACTAAACCTCATGCAAGGACCATCATGCCCTCATTATTTCTCTACTCATACTATCAAATTTTAATTTAATAAAATAATTATAGATAATTATTCTTAAATCCAAATAATTCAAACTAAATTATTTAAATAAAATAATCACTAACTAATATTAATAATTAGTTACTCACAACACCCCTCATCTCTACACTATTGCTCACACACCTCCAACACCTTAATTTCTATATTTCAAAGGAAACTACCCCATACCAAGGGTATCACAACACACCCATTAATGCATATATATGCAAAACACCACATAATTAAATTATGAAAAAGAATTAAATAAAAATGGGGTGTTACAACTCTCCCCCACTTATAATATTTCCGTTCTCGAAAATTTACCAAATAAACTAACTATGGGTACAACTCTCAAATTCTACTCTTCAACTCCCACGACTTGTTTGGCAATATTTCGGATACCACTAATAAATATTCCATATTACTAACCATAATAATCAATCAAGTTGCAATGCTACCGAGTTATCAACGCACATATTTCATTTTACTCCTTGTCTAATCACCTTAGGATACATGATCTAGCACCTTATTACACTGCAACAACATTATAAGACCATCAACATAATTGTAATATCGACAACATTTGACACACAACACTAGTACCACAATGCTATATCCCATCAATCGAGCATACAATTCGATACATCTATTTAAATGGAAACAACACAAATAATATATAATAACTCTTCACTTATGACTTCCCTTCTGGAATGTCCAATAGTTTGCACAAGCCCCGCAGGCTTCTGATGTTTAACACCAGACTCACAACAATTCACTCGGCACAATGAATAATGCCACATCACGCTTCAATTGAGCCACTCTGACCGCCTACCTTAAGGTCACTGTCCTCATTTGATTTCCATCAACCATCAAACCTAAAAGTTTCACATCTAGTTTCTAACTCTCTTTAATATCCACCAGAAAATTATTGTTCACTTTAGATATCTGCAACCTTCCACTCTACGGTGTTAGCTCGCATACCAACTCAAGTCTCCATAGTGTTCAATAAGTCCCAACTCTTACATAGCCACTTTTGTATTAGGTTTACACAAAATGTTGAACAACTATCCTCTCGATAAAACGTCAATTCACTTTATTCATTATCACACTAGATGGACGAGTGTATCCCATCCAATACGATCCCGTCCACTATCAGCAAGAGATTATGAGTGATCAGTTCCTCAATTTGTTAATAGGTAGCCGATAACCATAATAGTGGCATAAATCATCGTTACCTTAACTACAACAGCGTCCTTTATCTTGTGCTCAAAGTTACTTAAGTATAATGTTCAATAATCATCTCTAAGGCTTACAAACATTTTCTTAACTTCCTTATTTTCAACCTCGTCAATGATACATAAACGCCTAAAAATCTATTACATATTCTCCTATACATACTCGTAGCACAACACAATTGTTAAATATTCTCCCAATATCGGAATCACTACTATATCAAGTACAATCCAAATAATTTCGCTCCGAATGAAGTATTCATCCAAGTAGAGAACTTTTACCACACTAATAAATCCTTCGTCTTTCCTTTAATATCATACCCTGGATGATATGTATAGTTTCACATTTGGATCTCATTCCAATCGCAATTTCAATAGCACCATTTCCACACTTTAACCATGCTCAATTGACATCAACTATACTTATATATGTTTTCTCCAATACCTTTGTCATACCCCAAATTTGTCTTACGCTTTTCACTTTTATTTGGCTTAGGCTTTGCATTTCATTGGCATCTTTTTCATTAGGTCGTTTAGATATCATTCCTTCATTTCAATAAGGCAGTGGTTCAAAGCATTAGTGGTTGTGCTAACTAGGGTTTAATTTTGGTTTGAGGCTTCTACATTCTATAGTTGATTTCCTTGGTTCCTCCTTGAGCAGTGGATAATGGAATCAAGTTTTGAAGTGTGGTTATCATGAATTTCTTATTCATCAATGTACAAGGTCATTTCTCATTCAAATTCATCAAGATCTTGGATTAGGGTTTATTTCCCTATGCGTGATTAAAAATCAGGGTTTGCTCCTCAGTTACCATCTCCTAAGTTGTTCAGTCAGAAATTAAGGTTTCCTTATGCTTTAGGGATTTTATTTCACTCAAGTGTGATTCATTTGGTTTCAACATCATTCATGTTGTCATAGCTAGGGTTTTGATACTTTGGCTATCTTGAGCATTCTTCACTTCCTATTTCAACTTCCATTTTCTCTAGAGACTTCTCTAAAAATGAGATTCGGGTGTAGCCTCGGAATCAAGACTTTACTTTGTTGGAGTCCATCAAATGGGCAAGAGTTTGTCAAAGCATGATTTCCTTTCTATTGAGATTTCTCTTAAGAAATATGGATCACCAATTTAAGATTTCTTGTTTTTATGGTACTTGTGAGAAGAATGTGAATTCATCAGTTGCTCCAAGAATAAGGCATAGAGGATTGGAAATTCAAGCATGATATTGGGGTATGTCCTTTTATTCGTGTTTAATTGGTTTGAAGTTGTGAATTAAAGCAAAGTGGTTAATTTTATTCAAAGACCATTTAAACCATGAATTAAGAAGTTGAGTTTATTAAAGACATGGTTTGTTCAAATTCGTTGGTTCATCCATTATTCAAAGATCCAACCAAGGTTCAAGATTCATCCAATTTCCATAAAACAAATTCATCATTCACAAATTCAACAAAGACAAGTTTCATGTTCATTACATTTTGAGAAATTTACAAGGAAATTACAAATTTGAAACACAAGTTACAAGTTTCTTATTTACAAAGAAAAGAGAATTATTCTTCAATCTTCTTGCTCCATCTTCAAGCGTCTTGTTCTCACGCCTTGCTATAACTTCTTCTTTAAGTCTTCCTCTATGCTCTTGCAAGCTCATCCATCAACATCACATGGAAAACAAACAAGGAAATAGTTAGTACAAGTTCAATCAACGAGTCATGAACAGGAAAGCTTCCAAGCAACTACTTCACAAATTCATCATTAGGGATTTTGTGAAGGAATCAGAACATGGGGAGTTTGAATTCAATCATATGCCAAAGCCAAACAAAGGCCTTATTATTTTGCAAACAAAATCATATTCTATCATTGGCCCAAAATTATTCCTATTGCAAATCACAAAAACAAGTTTGGTTCACAATAAGATAAACTTAAGAGACAAGTTACTGCATACACCTCAAACAAAAACACAACAAAGCATCACAGAAGTATCAAGTACTAAAATTTAAATTGTCAGGGCCCACAACAAAGTTCATAAAATATCAAACTAACATTAGATTGCAAAAGCCCGAATGAAGAGTTCACATAAGGCAAACCCTAGACCTATTCATCATCTTTCTCAATACCACAAAAATCCTACCGAAATTTAATCGAAATCATAAAGAAGAAGAAGATATAAGCCACAAAAGTTTCATACAAAACAAGAAAGGCCAAATTCAGAAAGATATTACCGAAGAAATCTCAAAATCCTTGCACAAAAATCACACCAAAACATGACATTATTGTCAAAGAAAAACATCCCTGCAACATAAACCAAAACCTGTTGCATACCTTGCAAAACCATCCAAAATCTGTGCCAAAATATGCACAAAAAAGCCCTTCTCTCAACACAAATCAAAACCTGTTACACCCTTTGCCCAGCCTGCCATAAAACCCGCTATTAAAACAGACAAAACTAGCCCTGCATCCACCTGCTGCAAAACAATCCAAAATCATGTAACAAAAACTTGTTGCACTAAAGCTGTGACCCTGCTATGTTATTGTTCAGAATAGTACAAATGCTTCAAAACCTTGCACAAGAATAGAAAACAAAAACCTGCATCAAACCCCCCCCCCCCCCCCCCCAAAAAAAAAATGCAGATTTTTCTATCTATAATTAAGGAATTTTGTTCAACACATAAAGGAGGAGATCACAACAGAAACACATGGATATATTAGAAGATAGAAATTCCACTCAAAACCCTAGTGACACTATGCCCAATCTTCTTTAAAACCTGCACGAAAAACTGACCCAAAATTCCATAGAAAAACAACTCAAAGTCACCTCAACCATAACCTATCCTCACCTAATCTTCATACAACTCAAACTTCAACTATCACCACCTTCATACCAACAATACTTCATGCACCTTCAAACCTTGATGCAAAACTAATTGTCTACCATCGATCAACACAAATTACTACTCTCCCTTTGCCTAAACTTTATGCTAAAGAAAACACTTAACAAATATCTCTCTCAAATCTGCAGCAACATACACAAAACCATCTGAGACTCAACCTTCCAACAAGCCCACAACAATAAACTACAATCTTGAACTCGACCCTCAACGTTCACAACAGCAACTCGTGAAAATAACATCTCGTAACGATAACTTCCATCTTCATCAATTCAACAATCTCTCCATTTAATACGACAACCACATCGACAACACCAACGTATACACAAAAAACTCAGAAGCAGAAGAAGTTGAAAACATACTTACCTGGTGATTCTAGTTCATATCGAGTCCTTCACCTTCATCTTCAGCATAACGTAGCAAAGGTGAGTTTGATTCCATAACATTCTTCATCTCTTCCAGCCTCTCTGGGAAACCATAGCATATCATGAACACAATTGAATTGTATCGCCAATTCCATGATTCTCTCTAAAGCATGTTGAGGTGATAATATTAATTTTTAGGGTTTTAACTTCAATCACTTAATTAGAACTGATGGTTAGGTTTTGGGAGATTTTGAGACTAGATCGTGACAGGTTGAAATAGGGGGTAAGAACCAAAACCGAGAGATATAAGTATGATGTCGTTGTTAGTTCAAGTTTAGATTAGAGAAATCGATTTGAATGGAATCAAAAGAGAAAGAGGTTCACGGATTTGATAGAGAGAGAGACTTGATTTGAGTGAACAAAAAGGACGAGAAAGAGATAAGTATGGATCATCGTAGAGAGAGAGAGAGTATCTTATGTGTTTTCCTTTTTATTTTAATTATTTGTTTTCTTCTTTAATATGGTTTAGTGAAAATCAATTGAAAATTTATATGGACCAAGTCTCCACATATGCAGCGGCTGCCACTTATTCAATTAGCGTTTCTTTTGATTTTTTCAAATTCTCTTACAACTTCTAATTGGGCCTAACCGGACCGAGTTCTCCCATAGAGCCCAATTCTTTCTTTTGTTTTACTTTTTATTGTTTTTGAACTATAACAATAAAGAATTAGGAAGCATGAAGTCGTGGTAAGGATTTAGAGTTGCAAACCAATGTTCCTAGGTTCAACACCTATAAAGACCATTTCTTTGACCTTCTTTGTTTCATTCTCTTTGTCCTAGCTTCTAAATGTTACTCATATTTGTTTATTTTAATTTCTTCTTTAAATAAATAACTAGCATTTAATCTTATTTCAATTTATTTTCCTTTACACAAAAGAATTAAAAATATTAGAATGTTTTAGGTTTAGGTTTTATTTCGCTTTTGAATTTAATATTTATTTAACTTGAAAAAACCCCAAAAATGTTAGGATTGTATTTTCTTTTATTTTAGGTTGATTAATTGATTCTTGATAACATGTCCCCTTAAGAATTCCATTATACGATTAAACTTTGTTTGGATCGCTTTAATGTTCTATTAGATAATATGTTTTAAACCTTAGCATGATAAATTTTAGGATATAATTTTCCTTTAAATTGTTATTACATTAGGTAATTCCCTTAAACTTAATCCTAGGCCAAACTTCGCATGTTGTCTTAGGTAAATTTTCTCCCTTCATCTCAACTTTAAGTCCATACCTTGTATGGCAACAATTAGGTTTCTTAGTCTCTCTTTAGACTTTTTCTTATTTTGTAAATAAAAACTAAAACTTATTTCCATTATCAAGAATCCAAAAACACTTAATCATTATTTATACTCATTCCACACTTAACAAAAACATTCAACAAATCGAAATAAAAAAGGGCATGTCATCTCCAAGCTACTGCGATATAGGCCGTGCCTATTTCTAGAATGTGCGAGTTAATGTCTCCCACTAAAAAACACTAACAAACCAACATTTTCTAGAAGAACTATGGTGTTCTGATTCCTTCACGGGATACGTAGGCAAAGGTTTTCAAGACCCTCACGAACGCACTATTAAAACCATTTCATTCCCCTTAGCAAGTATAGTTATAGATAGACACACCCTTAGAAGCAAACAATCAAAATGGATCTCGTTAAGTACAACAAATGTAAGGGGTGCTAATACTATCCCCTTGCATAATCGACTTTCGTACCGTCTCTTTTGGTTGCAAGACCATCTTATCCATTCTCTTGGGTTTTCTCAATATTTCCCCTTCCTTCAAGTTAAATAAAGTTCGGTGGCAGCTCTTTGTTTTTTGCCAGTCACTTCAGCTGGCGACTTTGCTGGGGACCAATGCAAGTTAATCCTAGTTTTGTCTGTTTGATTACTTGGGTGTTTATTTATTTACTTTATTTGCTTTACCGCTTTATTTATTTATTTCCTTATTACTTTATTTCTTTCTTTTGTATATATTGCATTATACTTTCTCTACTCACATATTCTGGATATGTTGTATCTTTTGTGATATTGGAGTGGGTGGTTTCATTTGATAAGTCCTATAACCGGACTTGGGGTTACATTTAGGATTAGGAAGGGCGGTATAGTCATTTTAACTTTGAGGTAGTAATCCCGAATAAGGAGGAATGAGATCCCCTACTCAGTGGAGGCCCCTTTGACTGTAATATTTGTTTACCGAGTAATCGAGAAGACATTGTTGCTTTCGACCTGGGATCCAGAGAAGCTGAGGGCCGTAGAACCATTAACCCATCTTAGCCTTGTTAGGTGTAATACCGATACTATGACGGAGTAATCGAGAAGTTTCTGTCATGCGATGCTACACTCGGACGAGTTTTTCTTGCAAATATTACTAATTACTGAGTAATTAGGATGTTGGTAATATCCAAAGAAAGAGCGTAGACTCTGAGATTTCCCTAGAAACATGCTCGGCAACCTATAAACCATTAGTACATACCTTATGGGTGGCTACCTTGAATTCATGCTTGTGACGTCAGACCTTTGATCCAGTTACTTTCAAATTATGCAAAGGACTATATAGTGGTTATCCAGAATATGTGGAGTGGAGATCTCACGCCATAACATACCATCATGTATATGCATCTCATATATAAGGAATTCCAAAGGCAAGTCATGTTGGTTGAGCTCTTCAAAAAGAAAAATAATTTTTAAAAGACACTTATGGATAGACAAGTCTTTGGATTTCATCAGAAATGAAGATGAAATGTGCATTCATATTATCATGCATTTATTATTCACAACAAAAAGTTATTGGGGTCCTTTTTCAATCAGACTTCAGTGAACAACAAAGACGAGTTCCCTACATCCCTACCATACAAGAAACAACCAACAAAGACTTATGGATCTATTTGAAGAAAATCAGAATGCTCTTTGATTCACCCCAAAATTTACCCTCTTGATTCAGCCTTATGTTCCATCATAAACATCATATTGCATTGCATTCATACTTTGTGATGGGATTAAGGTATTCTGGTTATCAAGTTTTTCCTCAAGATTTTGAAGATTGATGGTGTTGACAAGTTGCTTAAGTAGAGCTTTATCATCTAAGCCTATGGATCTTTCAAGCTCAAAGGTATCACATATCTCAAGATATCTTATCCATCTCATTGGGTCATCAAAAGAATGAAGATTGTGTTGATTATTAGGAGGATCACACCTTCTTGATTCATCAGTCAAAATTAGGGTTTTGGTTTATCAAGGCTATTGATGAATATGCAAGTCTTTATTTTGAGGCTACAACACCTCATTGACATTTAAAATATCTTTGTGCAAGAAATTGGCCAAGATATCCAGAGGATTTGGAGTTTTGAAGATGATTCATCTTTCTCCTAAGATATTGACCAAAACTAAGGTTTTGGATTTCATATGGATCTTTTGAGAATTTTGAGATGAAACTTTTTACATGGCCTCTATATGTTTGTAAGATCACGTGTTTGAATCTTTGATCATCAATTTTGAAGAGAAGTGGATCAATTGATTCAAAGGGGCAAAACGGTCATTTTAGCCAAAATCAGTCAAAGTCAAAGTTGACCAAGTGAACTTTTGGTAAACCATTAATTCAAGGGTGTGATTTTCATATTTAAAGTCTATTTTTCTCATTGGATCAAGAGGATTATGGTTTGGATTGAAACTTGTTCATGAAGAAACCCTAAAAAGTTTCTAAATTTGGAAAATGAGGACTTAACTTCAAAAATTCACCATTTATTCATCCTTGATCCAAAAAATGCAAATGAGGTATTCTTGGAAACCTAAGAGGATGATCTTTCATCCCCTTTTGTTCTCATGTCCAAATTGTCAAGTAATTAAAAGTTATAGTCTTTGGAATTTCATGCATCAAGGTGAAATTATAGGTCATTTTCAAAAGGCAAGTTTTTTCAAGCTCAATTTTGAGAAACTTGATGGATTCAAATCTAAGAACTCAAAACTAAAACATTGTAGATATTTTCTAGAGCTTTCCAAGTTGTAGTCATAGGCCTCTTAATTCAAAAGCACGATCTCAAATGGAAGGAGTGAAGTTGAGACTTTTTTATGAATTCTTGCACACCATGCAATTTGCAAATTCTTGATAACCTGATTTGTGGCCCTTTGTTTCACTTCAAACTTGGCCCATGACTCATTTTCAATTTACTAAGGCCCATCATGCCAAAGTTCGAGCTGAAGATGGGAAAATGCAAGGGCAATCCGTGGTTTTGCAAAAAGTGGCATGAAAATGCCTAATCACCAACACTTGATTAATACAAGGAATTAAGCCTTGATCTTTTGCTAATCTCTTCCTGAGAAAAAAGACCTGAAATGCACGTGAAAGAAGGGAGAATGCATGAGGGATTTGAGTGCTTCATGTGCACACTTCACTTTTGCAAAAAGGGTGATTCATTCTTTCTAACGGTTTTCAGTGTGAAAAGCCTATCCTACCTTCCTCCTCATGCTCTATATATTGAGAGGCAAGCTTCATTGAGCCTCATTGGTGCTTCATTTCGTCCCTGAGCTCAGAAAACTCCATAGCCACTTGTTCTGCAAATATCTTTGATTCTCTCAATTTACTCGCGCGTTTTGAGTACTTCTTCTTGCATTATCTTCTCCAAGTGATAAGGATTGTAGATCGAGGCTTGGTTTGCAACTAGAGTGAAGGAGACAGTAGATTCGTTTTTGCCTCAAAGGTTAGAATTATTAACTTTGTGTCTTGATTTCTAGCTGTGCATTGTGTTATTTGAGCTCAGAATCATGTTTTTTGAGGTTCATTAAGCGTTTTTATAGCTTTAGGCTTTTGATTTGATGAGATGTGCATGTATGATGCATCTGAAATTTTCTGTTCAGTGAGTTTTTGTCATTTTCATGAGATTCGTTCTTGATCTATGGTAATTATTTGATGTGATTCGAAAAGCATAATGTACATGTCGTTTCTAGCTTTGCTTTGCACAAAATTTCATAAAAAATGGTGTAGAATTGAGCATGTTATGTTGATTAGAACATGAGGCGGTGGATCTGGTCTTGTGCGCATTTTACCCTATGATGGAGGTTGAAGATGAAGTGAGGTGGCGCGCCCTGATTGGATGATTTGAATTCTTAATGCATTTTATATTATTTGATTTTTATTGATTTCTTCAGATTTTATTTTGTGATCAAAACACCTTTAAAAATTCTAAAAAAATTACCATAGGCTGATATAAATTTCAAGTATTTGTCTTAGTTTTTCTAGATTTTTTAAAAATCGTTTGATTGGTTTAAAAATTCGTAAATTGAAATAATTGTTTATTTGATGTTTTTTTTTTGTTTTAATACCTCCTTTGATCTAAAAATTCCACAAAAAATGTTTTGGACTCCTGGAATTATTTATAATTTGATTCTGAAATTTTTTTGTTATTTTTCCTATTTTCGATTAGAAATTTAATTTGAGAGTTTTATTTGATCCTTTTGTTTCACAATTTTTGTTTAAATATTTTCCTTGATTCAAAAAATTCATAAAAAAATCATAGAAGCTTGTTTTTAATCATAGTACTTGAATGTAATTTTGTTTTGGTCCTTTTATGATTTTTTTGTTAGGTTTTTCATTTTAGGAATTAAATAATGGTTTAATGGTTTAATTTTTGTATTCAATTTCATTTCAATATTTTTCTTTATCCAAAAATCCACAAAAAAATATAGAAGTTTGTAATTAATTCAAATATTTGAATATTAATTTTGGGATGATTTTCTTCTGACTTTGGATTGGAATTTTATTATGGGATGTAATTGATTGTTTAATTGATTAGTTGTTTGAATTTGATTTTATTTTTAACTTTTCTTTAATTCTAAAAATGTGGAAAAATATGTCTTCTTATCTTTAGGGTTTCCTTGTGATTTGTATGATCTTGGTTTGAATTGTTTGAATTTTGATCTTACCTAATTAATATTTAAGATTAAAACTCAAACAATTAGGGTTTTGTGGCTTACATTGCAAGTTTTAATTTCAAAACCAATTCTCCTTGGGTTTTCATTGGAATTAGGGTCTTGTTTAAGGTTTATGGATGTATTGAGGATCTAAAAACCATTTTTCTTGAATTATTTGACTTGATTGAATATTTTTCCACAAATTGTTTTGAAAGCTTTCCTAGTTTGGTAGTTTTGCCAACTAGTCTTGATCCTTGAGCCTCACTTGATCCTCTCCTCCACTATCCATGAACTTCAAACTTGTTTTCTGATGTCTAAACATCTCAAAAATGTTAAATAAATTTTGGTTTGGATTATTGAGGTACTTTTCTATTTTTTGGGGGTATTTTTGAAGTGAAAGTGACCAATTGATGCTGTATTTCTTTGTTGCAATTTATTGGATGGCCAATGAACTTGTGTGAGGCCTATAATTTGGAACTTAATGATCATACTGATTCTGTTTTCTCACACCAATTCAAGTAAATCCTCTTGACTTCTCATAATTGGTTGATGAGTATTTTGTGATCCATACCTCCTAAGAGTTTCTTTTTGTGAATTTTGCTTTGAGTTTTGAATTTTTTTGTCTTGAATTTGAGGTCATCAAATGACTAATGATAACATGTTGGGGAATGATACATCAAGGATAGTCTCATAAAGAATTGAGATCACTTGACCTCTAATGTTTAAATCATTTTATTTTACTTTAAATTTGATGTTCAAGCCTTCCTTTTCTTTTGTATTAGAGGTAAAGGGAATGTACTTGTACAACCCATAAGAGATTAATATCTTTTCTTTTTATCATCCTCTCCCCTGTTTTGGAGACTTGAGTTCAGCATTAAACCATTCAAGTTCTCACTAATAGTTCTCATTACTTGCCCATCTTTGTCAATTTGGTTTATCATTTCTCTTTGAAATCACTAATATGTCTGTTGAATGTGTGAGGTACTATGAGGAAAGTTTTCCATTGTGACTTGATGCTGTAGTGTTCCACTTTATTTGTGGAACAAAATTGATTGTGCTTGCACCATTCTTGTGCTTTGCATAGTTGATAGTCTTTGCAGGATATATGAGACTATGACTGTTGTAAATCACCTGTGGGATATGTTCATATTTGAAGCCTCAATGCTTACTTTTGATGGCGTGATTTATGAATTGATTTATTTACTGATGCTATCTTGCTTGAAGATTCTATAGGTTTATTTTTCTTGCTCAGTTGCTACGGACAGTTATCCGTTTGGAATTGCACTGCTTCTTACTGTCTCTTCCATTTATTGCTTTCTAGAAATCATGTGAAGTAGGAAGCAGGAAATAAAGAGCGTGCACTCGAAGTCGTTGTTTAAAGACCTGTAGCAGGCATTTCTCACCTCCTTTGCTATATATGTTGTGCTTGTGTTTTTTTCTTTCTTGTTGATCGATGAGTCACTAAATTTAGAAATTGAGATCACGACTTCGCTCTCATTTCATGCTCCCTATAAGACCTCTTTGTTTTCCTTTATTTCTTGTTGATCGATGAGTCACTCAATTTAGAAATTGAGATCACGACTTCGGTCTCATTGCATGCTCCCTATAGGAACTTTTTGTTTTCCTTTATTTCTTGATGATCGATGAGTCACTCAATTTAGAAATTGAGATCATGACTTTGCTCTCATTGCATGTTCCCTATAAGATAGTTTTTGTTAGACTGTCTTTGGCATATTAACCTAGATAGAATCCCTTTAGGTATGCTCTCTTGAGGTTTTGGCTTGTTTGATCGGATTTTCAAAGTCATAACTGGAAGTAGCAGAACTGTTATCAATGGGATCCAGAGTGGACATGGATCTGCAGTTTGATACGTGAGTGTGTGTAAGAGCATAGCTGTATAGACAAAGTAAAAGTAGAAAAGAAAAACAGAGAGCACAAAATTTGTATACATAAACGTCCAAAAAAAAGAAAGACAATTACTTCTGAACAAAATTAATCGCTACAAAATCCTTTTCCGTACAGTTACTGGGTCCACCATTGGTAGTAGGGAAGATCCAGCTGTCCATGTAATCATCACCGTCTCCGTCTTATACAAAATTGACCCCATGATTGCTGATGCGTAGGGGAGGTCTTCCAGCACGAGCATGTCGAACAGCCCTTTGAGCCCCTGAAGAGAAACCCAAACCAAATTTATCAGACTTGTATGGAATATCAAGGACCTGACCTCAGATGGTAGACCCACCTTCTTCGACAACTGCTTTTACATCCTTTAGAGAAGACATCTTCAAGGGAGGTCTGGTGATCTTCGGAATATTGGTAACAGTTTCAGTTGCAACCAGAGTCTGAGGTACCTCTTCAAAATTTTGGAATGGAGTCTCGATGAACTAACCATTCATTTCCACATATCTGAAGGAATTCAGGTCACTGACCATGTATTCTTCTTCGCCATGTACAGTAACAATTCTCCCTTTGACCGGGTATTTCATCATCTGATGCAGAGTGGACGTAACAGCTCCAGCCCCATGTATCCAAGGGCGGCCCAACAAATAGGAATAAGATGGTCTGATATCCATCACATAGAAGGTAGAGTCGAAAGTCTGAGAACCAACCTTGATAGGGACGTCCACCTCCCCGTGCACCATTCTCTTTGAGCCGTCAAAAGCCCTCACTACAACATTGTTGGGCTTCAAGGTCAAACCTTCACAGTATAGTCTATCCAGAGCATTTTTAGGCAGCACATTTAATGATGAATCAGTATCTACTAGGACACGAACCAAAGTAGTGCTCTTGCATTCGACAGAGACATGCAACGCATCATTGTGCTTCCTCCCTCTAGGATTCAAATAAGCATCAGAAAAGCCCAAACCGTTATCAGCCGTCAAACTAGCCACACAATCTTCGAGTTGGTCAGCAGAGGTTTCCTGGGGCACATGGGAAGTTTTCAGGAATTTCACGAAAGCCTTCGTATGAGCTTCAGAGCATAATAGCAAGGCTAGCATAGAGATCCTTGAAGGGGCCTGCCCCAGCTATTCGACTATGTTGTAGTCGCTTTTCTTGATAATTTTCAAAATCTCTTCCATTTCTTTCTTGGAAGCCTCTGGGATAGTCACGGAATGCGCCTTTGTCTAGACAGGCTCAAGCAATATGTCTTTGCCCTGAGTCTCGGTTGACTCGGTGATAGGGGTGTCAGCAGGGGTAATCACATGGATTGTAGTAGTAGTATCAACAGGAATGAAAGTAGGAATGATCACATGACCAGTAACAGCTTCCGGAGGAGAAATCTCAAGGGAGAACACTCTTCCACTTCTTGTTATTTTGCTGGTTCCAACAATGTTGACAATGTCGGGATCAGCATTCTCAGAAACCTGGTCTTTAACAACCAGCCAATCTTGCTTGACGCCATGGTAGTAGACGTCACCCCATAGTTCGAAGGAACAATTTTATCTAAGGAGTATGGGATTGGCTCTGGCATAGTAATTATCAGCGGAGTAGCCTTTGGAACAGATGTAATCGTAACGGGTCTTTTGGTGGAGACCCTGGGAGGATTGGCGGAAATGGTTATTATCGAAACATCTTTGCAAGAAATGGTTGGGACGAGATTCTTCTCAAACAAAATCTCTCTATCATCCATCAGGCGTTGAACAACTGCCTTCAACAAATGGCAACCAGTCGGTAGAGATAAACAGAATTGGCAACCTTCGCCACAGCCCGGAAATAAACCGACCTTCAATAAATTCCACTTAACGGTCTTAAGAGGAGTAACAAGCTCTTCAACAATAGTAACAAACATATCATCTTCAATAGCGTTAACACCACGGTCGTGCTTGGGCATAGGAGCAGTGATAACATTTGGAATTTCAGGGGCGTCAAACTCAATTTCCTTCGCCTTGATAAGGTCTTGTACCCTGTTTTTCAAAGCCCAACAGTCGTTTGTATCATGACTTAGACTTTCCCAATGATAAGCACATCGAGCATTTGGATTGTAGCGGGGAGAGGTAGTGTTGGGATTCTTTGGCGCTTCCCGCAAGGTTACCATATTAGATTTCAACAAATGAGGAAAAACTTGGGATAAAGTCATATTTATCCGGGTGAACTGTCTTACCGACTTCTCTGTTCTTTGCTGATTATTCCTCTATTGAGTGGGTACAGGCTTAGGGATCATGACAGCCCCTACCGTTGGATGGTGTTCAGTTCTGTCCTGACTCCTTTGATTGTACACGACACTAACCTCTTTCTTCCTAGTAAATGGCTTCTTTACTGTACTGGAGGATGCACTCTTCTGGATCTTACCAGTTTTAATTCCAGCTTCCACTCTTTCCCCTGTCAAGATTAATTCAGTAAAGCCGTCCGAGGAACTTCCAATTAGGTGATTAAAGAATTGACCAAACAGGGTACCCAGAAACATAACCACTAGCTCCCTATCAGATAGGGGAGGCTGGACTCTTCCTGCTAAGTCCCTCCACTTCTGAGCGTAGTCTTTGAAGTCCTCGCTCAAACCCATAGCCATACTTTGTATTTTAGTACGGGTGGGAGTAAGGTCTGCGTTGTACTGATACTGCTTATAGAAAGCAGCGGCCAGGTCTACCCAATTATGGATGTTGGTGCTTTCCAGCTGATAGAACCAATCTAACTGAGTCCCAGATAGACTATCCTGAAAGAAGTGGACCCATAAGTCTCTGTCAGTAGTGTGAGGCTGTATCTTTCTCACATAGGATCGGAGGTGCATCTTGGAACATGAAACCCCATCGTACTTGGAAAACACTGGAACCTTGAACTTTGGCGGAATGACAATCCCGGAAACCAAACCCAACTCTTCAAAGTCCAACCCAGGCACTTTCTGAATCTCCATTGCACTCAGACGCTCTTCCAGCTGTTTGTACTTTTTATCGGCCGAAGGATACTTCTCTTCATTGTAATCAGTCTCATTGTCAGATTCATGCAGACTAGGGTCATCCTCTCTTGTTTCACCCTCTTGGTTATCTCTTTATTTGGAGGAAGATGTCAGCTCAACCACTTCCTTTAGCGGTCCTTTGAATCTTCTTCCAAGATTTACCACACCAGTTGTCCTCCTTGGCTTCTTAGCCTTGTCTTTAACAATCAAGGCTTTCAGTTCCTCCTGCCCTTTGGCTAGAGCCATGATCATTTGTTGGAATTGTGCGTTCTAAGTCTGTAAGTCCTTCACAGTTTGTTCGAGAGCCATTTCTTTACGGCTGGAATAAACAACGAAGAAGATGAGAAACCTGCTATAAAACCTATTTATGCAATGATATGTATGACATGTGTATGCAATGATTTCAAGGATTTCGGGAAATTTAAATTTGCGAACCAAAATGAAACAAAGATTTTATTATTAGAATTCAAAATACAATTGCCTTTTAGGCGTTTTAATTGAAAGTTCACAAAAAAATCAGGTTTCCCATGGGCGCTTCCTTTTCGCGCCGAGATAGAAATTGAGGCTTCTTTCCACATGAAGTTGCTTCGTGAGCTCTAAAAATTTCCTCTCATGGGCATAAAAATGGTCTCTAAATGTATCCCGCTCTTTCTTCAGCTGAATCTAGGACCTATGTAATTCTTCAAGATCAGTGGACATATCAGGATGAAGAACCGAATAGGGAATATCCCCTTCAGTAATGGGCTCCATAATCACTGGTAAGATGGCTACAAATGTCAGCATAAGATTCTGAGCACGAGCTCGTACCCATTGGTGATAAGGCTCCATAGGAATGGAAGTCTTTATCCCCAACGTCGTGATGTCAAATCTGTTTACCATGCCCCAAGCTCGTATGAACCTCTGGCGATACCCTTGAACATCATCCTCATAGTTAAACACAATGCCCTAGATAAGCATCTAGTGAGGACCATCCCTTCGAGCGTAACCAAATTGTCACAGAGCTAGAGAAGTATTATAGGTTATGCCTCCCCTAATGCCAAGTAGTGGGACATTAGGGAATTCCCCGCAGTGGTCAATAATAGAAATATCTCCAATAGATCGGGAATACCAAAGAAGATCCGTGTGAGAAAGTGACATGATCTTTTGTGACCAGCCTAAACCTTCTTCATTCTTCAGTATTGTCTTAGGGATATGAGAAATAAACCACCTCGAAAGCAAAGGCACACAACACATAAAAATCCCTCTTTTCTTTGTGGCACGACCGTGGAAGGTATGCAAGATATCTCTGAGTCGAGTGGGCACATGGTTGTAAGAAAGGAACACCTTGATGGCATTCACATTTATGAGTAAGTTTGGATTAGGGAACAGTACTAACCCATAGATGAGAAGGGCCAAGACCTCCTTAAAAGCCTGAAAGTCCAAATCATCCCAAAACAACTGAGCCTTTTCTATTAGGAACTTGTATAGGAAACCCTTAACTCCGCTTCTTACTTCCTTTATCTGATTTGTAATATTATTTGATTTTTATAGATGTTCATTTTGAAGTCCAGTCAATTTTTTTTTTAAATATTGTTTTTATAATATTATTTGATTTTTATAAATATTTTCTCCCAAACCTATTTAAAAATAAAATGGTTCATTTTAAAATTGTTTGTATTTTTAAAATAGCAAATATTTGCACACCTTTAATATATTTTTAATTGAGTTTATTTACAAATAAGTAACATAGCACAATTGGTAAAAGAATGAAGCTTGCAAGGATGAAGTCACTTTCAACATTTTCTTTTTTTCTATTTTTCATCACTAATTTTATTTCCTTTTTTATATGTGTTTCTTATTGGCCATTTGGGTCAATTTTTGTCACACCTTATTTTTGATTGGTCAATTTTGTTTTATTTTCAATTTGAATAGTTTCTTTTATCTATAAATAGGACCTTAGTTTTTCCTAGTGGAGGACCCAAAAATCATACATAAATCACCCACAATCATCCACGATCTTACAATTTTTTTCACACATTCACAAACTCACTTTTGTAGTCTTCTTTTCAAAACTTCTTTCTCAAAACTATTCAGCCAATGATTTAAATATGAGGCCTCCTTGTTATTTCAAATTTTAGTTCTTATTTTAAGCCATATGATGATACCTGATGGCTCGTTTCTTCAATTTCTTATTTGTTTTATTTTGTTCCAAGCATTCCTACAACATTGTTAAACATTAACCTTTATTATATTTTATTTATTTATTCATACGTTGTTATAACAATTATTCTTATATTATGGTTTATTTGCTCATACTTTATTCTAAAAACTAATATGTTATTTTTTGCATATTGTTACATAATAATTCTTTATGAAAGAATCCACAATTTTGCAACATCACTCATACTCACAATTCCACACACTTTCTTTTCAAATTTTGTTTTCAAAAAACCTTTGGTGTTACGAATTTTTTTAGTGTTATTGTGTTATTTTGGCTGATGATTCAAATATGTTCGGTGTTTTAAACCATTTTTTTGCTTATTTTTATTATCTTGATACCTATTTTTTAATTATATTTTTGTTCTAACCATTTTTTCAAGAACCACTTTTTTTTTACTCACACACACTAACAATCTCACACTAATTTCTACCACGTGTTACACTTGTCATCTTTTTCTCTTTTACATTAAAATTATGTATTATACTTTTTTATTGAAATTATATGCCATATTTTGTATTAAAATTATATATTTTTCAACTTCTGATACTGTTCACTTTATTTCAAAGTTCTCAAACTAATCTCAAATCCAACCCAAATCAAATTATGTACATGCAAAGACCACAAACCAATTCATCAAAATTAATACCAACTCCACAATAATTTATAAAATACCTGTATAAGATTTTTTTGTTACTGGAAAAATTGAAAAAAGTCAATTGAGTGGCCTTGGGGTTTGGATCTCTTCGGTAAAAATTGAATAAGGTTGCAACAGTTTCTTTTTTATTTATTTATTTTGTCTTACCCTATTTTTATTAATGTCTTGATAAATGTGCTTTTCATTTATTTCAATTTACATTATAGTGTAAATATTCTAATATTTTAATTTATTAATGATTATACTACTTCCTAATACAATTGAAACTTATTGTGAAAGTATAGCATAGAGGAGAGAAAGGAGGTTAGTAATAAGTTATGTTTTGTTTTTTTTTATAGAATTTAATAGAAAATTATTAACTTTTTCAAATTTAAAGCTTTATACTTTTAATTTTAATATTCTCTTTATAAATTGACATGGGAGAAAAAGGGCCTAGTTTTTTGTTTTATCATCATTATCATGATATTGTATAATTAATTAGGATTAATTAGTGATTAATTTATTTTTTCTATTATTATTATTATTATTACTGTAATATTTAAATCCCTTCTATTATTTTGTTTCTATTGACTTAATGTAATTTTTTTCTCTTCCTCTTTTCATTAGTTAATTTTAGTTAGATAAATATAAAACTTGTGCATAGTCAAACAACTTTTATAATATAATTAATTCAACAGTTCAAGAAGATACTTAAACCCACGCAATTCCAAATATTCCATATGCGAGTAACAAGTGGCCAATATCTGGCCACGTGATGAGGAAGACTATATCAGACTTCCTCCGCATCCTTCATAACAAGCAGTACGAAGTCAATATCTGACCACGTGATGAGGATACTACATCAGACTCTCCTCGCTCTTCATTTTAAAATAGCTAACCAACATCAAAAAAAATTTCAATTAACATAATCAAAGTCTGTTACCTTGGAAAATCTTAAGGTATTCATGTACGTGTAGTAAATGAAGATATTCTCATAAGCTAAGAGTCATCCTCCAAAGTAAGGGTTTTCTGTGAAACGGGAGCCAGTGTTTGAAAAGCTGGTTTTATTAAGTTAGAGTTAATGCTTAAAAGGAGTCACACTGAAACTGTCGAAACTGAACTACGTCGACTAGAAATAAATAAAAGAACATGTGTCAAGAAGTCAAAATTGGTTTAGTCGACCAAAGGGTGAAAGACAAGGATTTAGTCGAAAATGGTTTTAGTCGACAAAAACGGGTTTCTTGGACTTAGAGGAAGTATGGTTATTCTTTTCCAAAAAGAAAGTGTCGAAGCAAGGCAGAAGCGGTTCACGTTTAAGAGGTTTAGAGGAATAATGGGCGGTTACCAGCAATCCACGATGTATTTAAGCGTTAAATAGGTGGAACTTCAAAATCATGAGCAGTTACCAGCAAGCCACGATGTGTTTGAGCGCCAAATAGGTGGCAACATCTAGTGAAGCAGTTACCTCAAGATGTTAATATTAGCCGTAGATTTTATCTAGGTAGTTATATTGTAAACACTATACATAAACAGATTTAGTATAGTTTATGGTGTCTTCACTTGTACTCTCGAATTACTTGTCAAACTCTGTCATTCCGAGCGTTAGGAAATCAAGAGTGAAGAGTGCTTGATGCACGTGAATCACCATTTTTATTTTAATGCAAATACTTTATCTTTCAATTATAACTTTTGAATACTTTATCTGCTTTCTCTTTACTATCGAGCAAGATCTATATGTTATCTTCTATTTCACATAAACAATTCAACACTATCTGTTGGTCACGAGTCACCAGTCAGTTATTTTAGTAAGTCTCGCTTTCGTATGAATGTCTTCTGTTAGTCACGAGTCACCAGTCAGTCGAACAAATCATAGTATGGAAAACCATTACACCTGTTACCCCAGTCAAAAGAAAACCATTTACCTTGACTAGTATTTCGACGGAATAGGTGTGATAGTAAAACTCTTAGCACGTGTCTTGAGATCAACTGGTCGATCTCACAAGTTACCCTCAGTTTAGGACTCTGGGAGGACCAGTGGTTGTTTACCATTTTACACACTAAACAATTTGGTAAACCTGGTGGGACCCAGTGTTAAGAATTTGTCTTAAGTATTTATAAGTGGATGCAACTTAGAAATGGGAAGTTAACTACAGAGTATAATAAACCATTATCTACGAAGCAGATATCAAGAATGACAATTCCTAATAATCCAAATGTAGATGAAATACCGTCACGAAATTTAATCACTACCGATCCAGTAGTTTCTCAAGTAGCACCTTTTCCTCCAGTAGGGTCGACTTCTGCAGTTTTCATACAAATGTCTCAGGCTCCACCGGGAAGCCCAAGACCAGTAATCACTACGACTACCATACCTAATGTGCCTCGTTTTTGTAATATAGACCAGACTTATGGAATTTCGTATTCCATGATGCCAGGATACCAATCAACGTCGAATACAGTAGTGGTGTCAGATAATGTTCAAAATTTGAACTCTGCTTTACAAGGATCTTCACCGGGAGGAAATAATAGAGGCAACCAAAATAGGGTAGCGCCTTCTCAACCTATGGTACCACCTCTTACTAATACTTCAATAGCAATATTAAAACAACAAATGGATGATAGCAACCACGAGTTGGTTAATGTGTTAACTAACTAGACGGGTAATGGATTTAATCCTATAGTACAAGAGTCGACTGAGACTAATAGGCAGTCCGCTGAAACAAATCGACAGGTAATTACCCAATTAACACGTTCGTGTAATTTTTTAGGTGCTCTTCCAGCACCTATTCGACAGGTACCACCTGTTCGACTAGATGCCCCTGGTCAAATAGACATGGGGGAAATACAGTACGAAATGACCCATCAGTGGAAAATTCTAGTTCCTCCAAGGAATTTAATTGTCGATCCACCTAGGGTATTAGTAAATCGACATCAAGAGGCTGATTAAATTGTTGATCAAATCCAACAAGAGGATTTAGCTGTAGAAAATAATTTAACCACCATTGTCGAAACTTATGGCTAGAAATGATATGAATACAACACTCCAGAGGCCAACATATTCCTCCCCGTTTTATGAATATATTTTACAGACTGAAAACCCTAGAGGATGGAAAATCCCTAAGTATACGAAATTTGGGGGAGAATTTTGAGAGTCGACAGTGGAACATATTGCTAGATATTTAACTGAATCTTGGGATATGTCGAATAATGAAAACTTAAGGGTAAACCACTTTCCTTCTTCCCTTACTAGGGCAGCTTTCACGTGGTTTACAACTTTACCCCCAAATTCGATTAACTCATGGACGAAGTTAGAGAAACTTTTCCATGAGCAGTTTTATGAGGGTCATTCGAAAATTAGTTTGGTCAAATTATAAAACATTAAAAGAAGGTTTTCAGAAACCATTGATGATTATCTAATCAAATTTAGGTCATTAAAAGCAAGATGCTTTACTCAAGTTCCAGAACATGAGCTTGTTCAAATGGCTGCTAGAGGTTTAGATTATTCCATTAGGAAGAGAATAGATCCAACCTTCGTGAAAAGTATGTCACAGTTAGCTGATAAAGTTCGACATCTAGAGCGTCTGCGACTAGAAAAGGTCAGACATACTAAGGCTAAGACTAGAAAAGGAAAAGTATCTTTTATAGATTATGATGACACAGATCCCATTTGTGAGGCCGACTATACCTCATCAACAGAGGCAGAGGTCTACTTGGCTGAAATGAAGTCAGGGCCAACCCATGAGTGTAAATCATTATTTCCTGCTAAAGGAAAGAATACGGTAAAAAATAATCCAAAATTTCCAGCAAAAATTTATACGTTTGATGTCACTAAGTGTGAAGAAATTTTTGACTTACTGGTTAAAGACGGTCAAATTTTAGTACCCTCGGGTGCTAAATTACCACCATTAGAACAACGACAGAAAAGAGGTTTTTGTAAATTTCATAATTATCTTAGTCATACAACCTCTCAATGTTACCTTTTCAGGGATATCGTGTAAAAGTCGTTGCAAGAGGGTAGGCTGAAATTTGCTGCAAGAAAGATGAAGATTGATACTGATCCTCTTAGGCAAGAGGAAGCTTTGTTTCTCGACCCAGTTGACATCAAATTGGTAGAGATTACTGAATTCCCTGATGATAATATGGTCAAAGAGGGAACTGGAGAAAGTCCTGATGTCGGCCTAGCAGATGTGTACCCGAGGCCTGAGGAAGACTTGCTAGATTTCCTTTATCGTTGTAAGAATAAAGGTTCACAAGCTTGCCTGTGTCCTAGATGTGGCGCTTTGACTTACAAAATAGCTGCTGAAAATTTCCAGAAGCTACAGTTAGAAAATAACAGAGGCAAGCCATACAATCAAAGGTTCCCTACACCAAGGCACCCAAGGAGAGCTATGGGAAACTCTCATGCTAAACCTAGGAGTTATATTCCCTCAGCAAAAGCTCCTAACGGTACCTGGATGAAACCCCAAGGGAGAAATGGCGCACCAATTAATGGGGCACCAAACTAAGGGAAGTCGGCTATTGACTATCGACATGAGTTCAAGTCAGAGAAGAAAAGCCACATTTCTGTAAACTACATGGGGAAGAATCCAATGACTCGAACCCAATGGAAACGCTTCCAGCGTCGAAAGCAGGCTGAGAGGAAAGCAGCTGCTGGACAAATTGCTGCAAACAAAGGTGGAAATCAGAGGCTGTACAAGGTAAAAGTCGACTCCTCTGTGAAAGAACGAATCAAAGAATTCGTGAATCGACCAACTGCCAAATGTTCTGAAGAAGCCACTGACGATTTTGACTCCAACTCTGAAGAGAGTTTGAATATCTTAGTCAATGTAGTATTAATTCTTCCAGCGGAATATGATTGCTTGACTAAAGTAGAAGAACCATCAGACATAAATGCTGAGGAGATGGCTTTACACAAGCCAATGTGTTACTTTGTCATGAACAATGGTTCCATTGAGAACCAAGATGCTTTCTTTAAAAGACCAGATATGGCCATGAGGAGCCATTTGAAGCCTCTTTTAATAAGGGATAATGTCGAAGGGGTGGCTATCAATAAGGTGTTGGTAGACTGTGGTGCTACGGTGAACATTATGCCACACCACCTATTGCGGAAAATCGGTAAATATGACACCGATGTTAGATCTCATAAGATGGTCTTATAAGACTACGAAGGAAGAACTAGAAACACCATGGGTGTGATCCAAGTGGACATTATTCTCGGTTCAGTTACTAGGCCTGACTATTTTCATGGTGATTCAAAGTAAGCCGAGTTAGAACCTCTTATTAGGGAGAGAATGGCTACACGGAGTAGGGCTATGCCATCCTCTATGCACCAGCGTTTGGTGATCTGGAGGGAAGATGGAATAGTAGAGAATATTGAAGATGATCAAGGGTATTTTATGGCAGACGTGAACACTGTCAGAAAGAAGCAGTTCAACAGGAAATTATTGTGTCAACCTGCTGAAGATGTATATGCCAACCTTGATGAAGCTTTTATTTCATTGAAGTTACATGAAAACCATGGTTTTATGTGGGATGTGGAAACTCTTGAGGATCCATACTGTACCAACTGACCGACAGGCTGAGGAGACATCAGTGATAATGTCTGAGCTAGATGCTCTAAACAGGGTTTCGGCATATATTGTCGAAAGTAAAATAAATTTGGCACTGGAAGCTGAAGAAAATATGGTTGTCAAAGCCAATAAAACACAAGTTCTAGATGAAGGAGCTACTTTGGCTATTGAGCCAAAGCCACCAAATATAATAGAGACAGTCGAAAAAAATATTGATAAGCAGCATCTGGACTGCATATATGACGAAGAACCCTTAGGCTTCGAAAAGGATCCAATGGCACCAGAAAAGATGCAGCCACAAGACCCTTTAGAAGAAATAGATCTTGGCGAAAAGGGGGATAAAAGACCAACTTATATCAGCGCCAACATCGACCCAAAGTTGAAATCTGAGGCAAGTGATTTTCTTGGCTTTGTGGTGCATAAAAAAGTCATATAAGTAAATCAAAGTAAGACCAAAGCCATCATGGGCATCAAATAACCGTCGACCAAAAAGGAACTTCAGTTTTTGTTGGACAAGATAAATTTCCTAAGGAGGTTCATATCCAACTTAAGTGGAAAAACAAAAGTATTTTCACCACTACTTCGACTAAAAAATGAAGATTTCATTTGGCAAGAGGAGCATCAAGAGGCTTTCAACAAAATCAAAGACTACTTAGTGAAGCCTTAAATATTGGCACCTCCTATTTGACATAGGCCTATGAGGTTATATATTGTAGCCTCAGATGCAACTATAGGTAGTATGTTAGTCCAACAGGATGAAAAAGGTGTCGAGAGACCTGTGTATTATCTTAGTGGAATGCTAAATAATCCTAAGACTAGGTATAGTGATATAGAAAAGCTATGCCTTTGCTTGTATTTCTCTTGTATTAAACTAAAGCAATATATAAAGCCTGTTGATGTGTATGTATCTTCTCATTTCGATATTATTAAGCACATGTTATCCAAACCAATTTTACATAGTCGAATTAGTAAATGGGCTTTAGCATTAACAGAGTATTCTCTGAGTTACATGCCCTTAAAAGCAATGGAAGGACAAGTAGTTGCAGATTTTTTGGTTGACCATTCAATTGTTGGTATACCTAAAAATTATGTAGATTAGTGCCATGAAAATTATACTTTGATGGTTCTAGCCATACGAATGGATTGGAATAGGAGGAATTATAATTTCTCCCAGTGGAATTCCAACACAGTTCAAGTATAAAATCGATGGTATATGCACAAATATTGAAGCAGAATACGAGTCTTTAATAACATGACTTGAACTACTGCTAGATTTGGAGGCAAGGAACGTCTAAATTATAGGAGACTCTGAATTAGTGATTAAACAAGTATCAAAGGAGTAAAAATGTGTTAAAGAAAATTTAATCATATATTTTGTGATTACCATCAGATTGTTAAAACAATTTGAGCAAGTAAGTATTCGACACATGCCTCGAAGAGAGAACGAAAATGATAATGACCTAGCACATGAAGCCTCGGGATACAAGAGAGATCAAAATTAAGAACTTACCCAAGTAATAGAGAAAGTTCGAGCAACTTTGTTATCCCCTTCATATTTTTCGATTGTAAAGTTAGGGGCTATAGATGCCAAAAAATTTCAAATTTTAACCATTGATAATGGACAAGAGAATGACTGGCGAAAGCCATTGGCTGACTATCTATGCATCCCCACTGGGTTGATAGATCGTAAGATCAAGTATCGCGCTCTCAGTTACGTTTTGATAAAGAACGAATTATTTAAGAAAACTGCTGAAGGAGTTTTGTTAAATGCCTTGGAGAAAGTGAGGCATATGTGGCAGTGTCAAGTGTGCATACTGGAGCATGTGGTGCACATCAAGCAGGACATAAAATGAAATGGCTTTTGGTGCGTTCAGGCGCCTATTGGCCTTCAATGCTAAAAGATTGCATTGAATTTTCTAAAGGCTGCCGAGAATGCCAAATGCATGGGGGCATACAACATGTCCCCGTAAGTGAATTACAAGCATACAACATGTCCCCGTAAGTGAATTACAAAACAATAAAGATATATTTTAGTCGGTATTGATTAATTTACAAAATGGGTCGAGGTAGTAGCTTTAACTAATGTCGACCAAGAAGCTGTTATTGATTTTATACAAAATCACATCATCTGTCGGTTTGGAATTCCAGAAACAATTACGACCGACCAAGGAACAGTGTTTACTGGACAAAAAATGCAAGAATTTATGCAAGAAGTTGGAATTAAATTGTTAACTTTTACTCCTTCCTATGCTTAAGCAAATGGCCAAGTCGAAGCTGGAAATAAAGTGATAATTAGCCTAATTAAGAAGCATGTAGGAAAGAAGCCAAGGAATTGGCATAAAACTCTGGATCAAGCCTTATGGGCATGTAGAACTTCCCCTAAGGAAGCAACAGGAACTACTCCATTTTGTTGTACCCTAAATTTTGCCCCTAACTTTCTCAGTCGCACTTTCATATCATATTTTATCATTTGGTCTCAATCATTAACAAATAGCTTCATTCATCACATTTGAATCCTATCCTTAAGTTTGCTCTTGTGTTGTTGACTAACTTCTAATCAAAATATAAAAAATATTTGTCTTTGTCTTTGCATATTTGTGTTTTGTAGGTATCAAGTCGAAGCATATGGAAAATATGGTTTTCCGGTATTATTTCCCTAAAATTTCTATTTGCAAAGAAAGAGAATTAATTTTTTTTCATTTTTTTCACTGTACAATCGATTGCTCCTAGAGTGCAATCGATTTCACAAAGTGCATTTTATGCAATTTTTAAAAAAATATACTGTGCAAATCAATTTTCACTGTAGTTCAATCGATTGCACAACGTGAAAATTTGAAAAAAATCAACAATTTCAAGCTTGTCAAATTTTGGCTCCAATTTTTCTCTAATTTTTGAAAGAATTATCATTAACTCAAATTTTGGTTCCAATAATCAATTACCAAATTACCACTAATCCAAATCCTAAACTCTATAAATAGAGCCCTCATTTTATTCAAATTTCAAGCTTTTGATAGCCAAAATCACTTTGCTAAAAAATCTCTCAATTCTCTCCATCTACCAAATTCACTCAAAGCTCCATTTTCAAAAAAAAGTTAGTAAGCTTTGCATTGAAGCTTACTAATCTTTGAGCTAAATCTTCATCCAAACACTTTTTCTTCATCAATTCTCTACATCCAATCTTGGGCAATTGATTATTGTGGTTGAATTGAAACAAATTGTTGAAGTTGTGTTGATAATTCTCTAGATCTACCTTTGGTAAGTTGGATTTTTCATCTTTCACAATTTGTTCTAATGGTGCTATTTTCTCATAATTTAATGGAATTTTCGTGCTCAATTGAATCCATGATCATAAGGTATATGATGGAAGGTTTAAACAAGAATTTGGCCTTTTAAAATGTTGTTTTGCTGTCTGTAACAACATGTAATTGATTGCTGTAACAGTGCAATCGATTGCACTAAGTGAATTTCGCACATATTTTTGAAAAAAACACTGTGCAAATTGATTTACTTTGTAGTGTAATCGATTTGCACACAGACATAATGCATTTTTTGCCTTGTTTTGGGGCTGTTTTGATTCATAAATGATTTTCTACTCACTCCTTTTGATTATTGGTTTAGATTGCAATTTCAAATGTCCAATTTCTCTTTAAATTCAATGGATTTGGGTGTAGATGAAGTTGGATAAATGTTCATTAATTCAAATCTACCTAAGAGTGAATTATTTAATTCATTTTTAGTGCTTTGAATTAGTGATATGTTTAGTACTTTAATCCACCAAGATGAGTGATGGAATTTAAGGATGAAAGAATTTTGAAGTGGTGATCCAAATTATCTTATCATTCCCCTCCCTCTTCATCTTATCCCTTTCTTTTTTTAATTGTGCTACATGTTAAGGGATGATGATCTCTATATCATTTATCCAAACATGGAGTACATAGATTGCTATTGTCCGACCTCAAAATAGGTGCGACTTCTAGATAAGTCCACTTATGATTGCTTAACATAGTGCTAAATTTTGTCCCTATTCGAATAAATGATCATTCGTGGCCCAAACCTATGTTTATAAGCCCAAGTATGTTTATTTCATCTCTTTGATCCAATAACCTTGAGATTCATTGTGTGGAGTCTTTGGTTCTACCAATCCTCTAATGGATCTTCGTCAATTTTGGTCAACGCGGATCACTTAAACATCGTTGATCATTAAATGTTTCCTTGAGAATTCTAAAATGGATGATATACTTGACAAAAAGCAAATGCAACTTGTTGTTGAGAGGCTTTGGTTCTACCAATCCTCTAATGAGTTCCAAATGAAAGTTTTAAGATGGTCATTCAACTAACCACTAATTTCTAACAATTGACTTTATTTTATGCCTTTATTTTGTGCTCTTTACTTTATGTACAATTTACTTTAGCATTTACATTTCATTCTATTTTCATCTTTGCTCACTTGAGCATTTACTTTTATGCTATTTTCATCTTTGCTCACTTGAGCATTTACTTTTATGTCATTTTTATTTTTCTCACTTGAGCTTTTCTTTTCCTTTTAAAGACACTTAATAATCAACATGAACCATAAAAACCATTAATGATACTTGGACTATTTGGTTACTATCCTTGGCATTATGGAGTATTGGACTTCTTGGACTTATGAATAGAAACCTTGGCTTGTGTTGGAGACATTGTGACCTTAATTGATATTTTGTCTAGAGTTCTTTGGTTTTACCTTAAGACATTGGGTTGTTTGTTTGTTTTGTGTGTAGGTTATTGTGATTACATACTTTGTCTGTAATCTGGAATTCACTCGTATACAACCGTTACTCTGCCCAATTTTTGTGAAGACTTAATATACTTGAAGTTTGGTCTTCTCAAGAGGTCTAGTATCTTGTTGGTTAGACGGTTCTCTTCCTTAGCTTTTACCTTATGCTTTAGGATAGTCCCTTCATCTCCTCCCATCTTCTTTAATTTTCAAAACCTTCTCATCTTTTTTCAAAATCTTCTTGGTTTATAAAATCAAACCTCTTTCATAATAAACCTCGACTTTGTCGAGTTCTTTTCTTTTAAAACTTCTTTTCTTTAAACAAACATCAATTCATTTAATCATACTTTGACATCTTTCAAAACTAACAAAAACACTTCAACTGATTCAAACTCTTTTGTGCGCTGGAGCACCTTTACCCTTCAAACCTTTTTTCACGATGAGACATGATTCATTGATAGTCGAGCAAAATTATCCTATCCCCATGGTTATAAAGGTGTCGACTTTTCCACTTGAGTACTAGAGGCGTTCTCAAACCCTCACTCTTGCTGATGCAATATCCATCTTTCCCACACCTTGTGGGAGTTAGTCGAGATTTCTCTCCTAACAATGACAAATTTTCTCCTTGTTTAAAATTAACCAACAGACAAGTCTTTTCTAGCTGAACTACGGTGCTCTGACTTTCCCACTACACGAGGGAGTACGTATGCACTAAGTCTTACGACCCAAGGCGAGCAACACAAATAATAAAAAAACATTTCATTTTCTTTTTTTTATAAATACTTATTCATTCTTTTCCTTTAGCAAGTAAACCTTTACATAACACTCCTTTTGAAATAAACCAAACAAAGTGGATCCTACGGAGTACCGTAGATGCTTAGGGTTCTAATACTTTCCCTTCACATAACCAACCGTCGTACCTCGATCTCTGATCTTTTTGGTTTTTGTTCTCTTTTTTCCAATTTCCCTTTGGAAACAATAAAGTGCGGTGGTGACTTCATTGTGTTGAGTTAAGTCAATTGATGGCTTAAATCTCAAATCTGTACCGCTACATTTCTTTTCCTATCATTACTGTCGCAATTTCGTTCTCTCTTAGTACTGATTTGCGCGTGCGAAAGGAAAGTGTCGACTTCACTGGGGACAGATTGACCTATTGCTAGTCCATTCCTAAGTGGGTCAATCCTAGCTTTATTTGTTTATTTTCTATGAGTGTTATATATTGTTTTACTTGTTGTTTATTACTTCCCATTATGTTGTATATATGTTTGTCTGGATTTTCTTGGTTTTCAGGGGCTTGGTGATTTCTTATAAGTCCTCTACCCCGAACTTGGGAAAACTAAGATAGGACGGGCAGTATAGTCATATTAACTTTGAGGGAGTAATCCCAAAAATAGAGACATGAGATCCCCCACTCAGTGGAGGCCCCTTTGAGTGTAGTATCATTTACGGAGTAATTGAGAAGACATACTGCATTCGATCTGGGAGCCTGCTGAAGCTAAGGACCGTAGATTACCTAACCCATCTTGGCCTTTTAGGTGTAGTGTGGAAGGTATGACAGAGTAATTCGGAAATAGTTTTCACGCGATACTACATATTGCTAATTACTAAGTTAATCAGGACGTTGGTAATATCCAAAGGAAGGATGTAGACTCTGGGAGCCTCTTAGAACCCTTGTTCGGCAGGTGATAACCATTAGTCCATACCTTATGGGTTGTACCTTTGACTCCAGGCTCGTGACTTTGGACCGTGTGATCCTATTACTATGAGGTGCATTGCATAACATTACATATCATTTGCATCCTCTGCATCATTCTGCATACATCCAGGTTGTTCAGGATCTTATTCCCAGTTACTTCTCTCTTCCAGTTAGTCGTCTACCGTCAAGCTGATTCCTTAACACAACTACGGGACTAGAGCTGTTGTCATATTGAGAATGGAAAACCAAGAACAACACAACATGGAAGTCAAAATGGAAATCGATGAGTTAAAGTCAAGCATGGCCAAACTTACTGAGATGATGCAAGTCCTGATTTCCATAGGAGATCCACCTCAAAGGAATGTGATATCTTAAATCCCAACTGTTGTCGTTGACACTCAACCTATCTAGCATGCATATACTACATGGCCAAAGTTTGGGTTACCTCAGAATTACTCTCCGCCTATTGTGATTACTTCAATGGTTGGCCAATCTTCCTGACCAGTCTTTCAAGCTCCAGTTTTCACTGAACCTCAGCCAATTGGTCATACTGCTTCTCATCAACCTGCTGCACAAGCTACTTTTGGGAACCCTCTCTTTGAGTACCTGTGATCGGTGGATCTGGAACTGACTGTTTAAAGCTGGTTTCGCGAAATGTCGCGGAAGCAAGAGTCGCCACCGTCTTTTATTTTCTCCAACATGGACAGGACAAAAGCACAGCAAAATTCCTTATGAGATAGTTTCTCGGTTCGGGAGGTAGATTTATAGAAAGTGAAGGTGTTAGCACCCTTTCTATCCATGGTTATCCATGGGCTCTTAGATACTTTCTCATTTGTGTTTTCAAAATGTTTGCTTTTCAAAGTGTGAGTGGGTTTGAAAAAGTTTCGTTTAAAGATTTCAGATCGACTCTTGTATCAGTCCTCAAGAGTGTTTGAAAAATTGTTTTGAAAGTTTTTTGAAAAGTGTCAGTGTGAAAAGAAGTTTTTGATTTGTTTTGAATTAGAGCAAATATCTATGAGTTATCTACCTACCCTAAGGAATTAGGTTGTGTAAATGTCCTTAAGGTAGTGCCATCCCACCATTGAGAGGTAGGTAGCACCACCGTTGGAGGTGTTCGGGTCAATTCGAGGGTTAGGGACAGTGTGGTCACCAGAGCAACAGTAGGACACCTTAGAAGCTACCCCTATGCCATAGATCATGGACATAAGGACTTACTAAAACGTCCTATACTCGACGATCACGTTTCGAGGGGCAAGGCAACAGGTGAGGCGTACCCTAAGAGTGGTGTGTGAATTTGTGTATTGTTTTCAGTTATGTTTTATCTTATCATGCATTTGGTGAGCTACGCATTGTTTTTATTTTAGGCCATTCATTCTTTCATGCAAAGTTTAGCAGTTTTAAGAGTGCGGAATTTAAAGTGCGGAAAATAAAGTCCTACGCTATTACAAGGCGCGGGTCTATACATCGCCAAATTAACAAAGACCCGTTTTGAATAAAATGCGGAAAGTAAATAAATTTCCTAATTACTATTACAAGACTTGGGCAATTACATAATATTCACAAAGAAAAATAAAATAAGAATAAATGCGCGAAAAGAAATTAGAATCGAATGTTCGAGGGCGTTGGACCCTTTAAAGATTAAATTAAATTAAAAGTTAATTAATTATTAAATTAAAAGAAAAGAAATTGTTTTTATGTTTTTGAGTTTTTTATGGAATAAGAAATTAAAATTGGAAGTTAAATAAAACCCTAGTTCTAAGTTATTTTTAATTATTAAGAAAAAAATTCAAGTTTGACCTAATGTACACTAATTAATTAATTACATATTTATTTACAAAAATTAATAATAATAATAATAATGAGAAAAGATTATTTATTAAAGAAAAAGGTGAGAATGTTAAAAAAACCTAATTTCTACATATTTTAATTTATTAAAAAGTATTAAAATTGAAAAAACCTAAATTAACTAAATTTATTATTTAAAGTTTATTTACAAAATAAATCAATGATGAAATTAATATTAATAAACATATTTTTTTGATTTTTGATTTTTCTGGTTTTTATTATGAAAATTAATTTTGGTGAATTAAATAAAACAATTAAAACAAATTAAAAGGATTAGAATTGAAAAAAAGAAAATAACATTGAAGAATGCAAACCAGGGGGGGTCTGGCCCAATTAGGAGGTTTTTGAAGCAATTTTTGGCCCACTGCAATCCAGGCCCTTTTTGACTTTTTATGCTTGCGTACATGTGGTTGACTGAGTGTGTATCATGGATTGCATATTCTGGCCATTGGATTGATCTTTCAGATTACGTGGCAAGCTAGCATGTGAAGGTGTATGGTGGTCTTTGAAAGAGACGCTGCATGGAAATATGTTAAAGGCAAAATTATGAAATATGAGAGGGGGACCTGGGAATCGAACCCAGGTCCCAATGCTTGCAACAATCTTCTTCCACCAACTGAGCCAGCGCGTATATTTGTTATTTGGATAACTAAAAAACATAATATGCAAAAACGTTAGTTAGTGGTGCACACAAGAAAATATGCGCCAGCATTTGAATGCCCCAACCGTATCTGGACACCTAGGCTTCGTCTTCATCTTTCTGCAAAAATATCAAAAAAGTAGCGGGGGTTTTAAACCCCCACTAAATAGCATGGTGAATAATAGCGATTAGCATATGCCGTATCATAAATTGAACGCGAGGTGTGGATTTGCTTTGTTTGGATGTCACGAGTCCATTGGTATAGGTTTCAAGGCCTGATTTTACCATATGTATAAAGCCCTCTTTTGGAGCTTCAGAAACCATAGCAAGCGTCAATGGCAATTTTCTATACAGGCATTATTAGTTCAATCAAAGGGCACCATTAGCTTCAGAACATTCATATTAGTGTAAATCAACATTCAAAACATATGAAAAATGCATGTATATTGAAACACGATTATGGAAAATTTTGAGAAAAGTGCAACGTGGTTATACCAATTCTTGAGGTCAGGAGATGTGTTCTTGATTGCAACACGTTCCTTGATGGTCCAGCAATGTTTTGGAATCCTTTTGGAGCCTCGAAACGAGCTCTAGGTATCAAAACAGTTTTCAACTTTTTGTCCAAAAAAATGCAATGTTGTTCTTCCTTTTCTGCACAGCTTCTGTGTCCAATGCATTAGGTCTTAGTTGTGCATATGTAAGTGAGTGAATTAGGTTAAGAAAACCAGCCCATAACCCATGCATTGATGATTTGGGGATTTGATTTTCCATGATATCAATTTCAATCTTTTTGCCATGAAACTATTGCCAATCATGAGAGATATTGCCTTTTTGAATGTGAAACGAAATCCTTAGCACATAATGAATGAATTCTCCGCACAAAAAGATTTGAAAGATATTATTTGATATTTTTTCATATTTAAATTTAATTAAGTGAATTAATAATAATAAAAATTCAAATAATTAATCAAAAATAAGAAAATACATCCCTTTGAGGTCAATGGGTCGTGCATAGCCTTTGGGTAATGATTCATGGAAGAAATTGAGGCCCATTAGCAATTTTGAGGCTTTTGAAGCAAAGTTGACTTTTCAAAATTCCCAAAAATTTCCCAACTTCTACAAGGCATATCTTGCTCAATTTTGAAGCTATGAACATGTTCTTGGACATTTTGGAAAGGTCTTGAAGTCCTCTAACCAATGCCTTTGGTCCCATGTCATTTTGATTTACAAATCTCAAGTTATGGTCTTTGACTTAAAGTGCCTTTTTGTTGACTTTTGAAAATGACCTATAATGTTGAAATTGATAACTTCTTGTGAGAGCATTTCTTGGACTTGAAGTGTGAAGATGAGTTGTAGTAAATGTCATTCTCTTCAAAATGAGCTTTGGATGGGATTTTTCTGATAAACCATGAAGAAGTTATGCCCTGGTCAATTTGCAGTTGACTTTTTCAGCTGTCCAAAAATAGAAACTTTTGCATCTTGAGACCTTTTGAGCCATGTTTTGAGAATCATGATCAAGAATTGATCAAATGATGTTTGTGGCTTCAAAATAAGATGTTGACCAAAATTTTTGACTTTTGACTGTCAAATGACCATTTTGCCCCTGCAGTTGACTGTGGTGCAATTAGGGGTTTTTGACTGTGCAATTTGATGCTGTGAGTCTTGAAACTTGGCATATGGATGCTTGACAATGTATATGGGCATGTGGGACTTGTTTGGACCCTTGAAAACTTCAACTTGTTTGCAAGCACCAAAACCCTAATTTTGACTGTGTTAGGAGGCAATTGGACTGTGCAACCCTTGGGAGATTTTGAACCATGATCTTGGCAAATTGTGAAGAATATGGGAGGGCAAATTTTGGGGTACAACAGTACCATGCTGCCAATCCTCGATGTGTGAGTCAAGGAGACTTTGGTGAGTTGGAAGAGAACAATATAAAATTTTATAGAAGAGACTCCGAGCTATGGAAGGTAATGATGTCTTTGGTATTACTACTAAAAACATGTGCCTAGTTTCTGATCTGGTTATGCCTGCAAAGTTCAAGACTCCTGATTTTGATAAATATCGGGGTAAAACTTGTCCAAGGAGTCATTTGGTGATGTACTTTCGAAATATGTCTGCTTACACAAAGAATGACAAGCTGCTTATCCATTGTTTCCAAGATAGTCTGAGTGGAGCTTCATTGAAATGGTATATGGGACTTGAGAAAGACCGTATCCAATGCTTCGAAGAAATTGTTGATGCTTTCATAAAGCAATACAAATACAACCTTTACATGGCACCTGATTGTCTCCAACTGCAAAATATGTTTCAGAACGAGAAAGAATCTTTCAAGGAGTATGCTCAATGATGGGGAGAATTGGTATCTCAAGTTGAACCACCTTTGGTAGAGAAAGAGATGACTAGTTTGTTCATGGATACTTTGTCTCATTTATTTTAGGAGAAGATGAATGGTAGTGTGTCTTCCAGCTTCACATACCTGGTGATTATTGGCCAGAGATTAGAAGAAGGAGTCAAGAACGGTAAAGTGTATAAAGCTGCTGAATCTTCTAATGGTGCAAAGAAATACCTTGGAAACATTCAGAAGAAGAAAGAAGTAGAAGCCAATGCTGTCTCAACTAAGAGAAGAGTACCTCATCGTAGGCCTCAATATATTGATCAATCACAAGTAGCGGTTGTTTCTCCTGCGGTCAATGCTCAACCAGATCATGTCCCTAACCGACAAAATTTTGCGTTGAATCAGAATCGGAATAGGGTTCAATTTGATCCCATCCCTATGACGTGCACTGAATTGTATCCTGCATTGGTGTAGAAGGGCTTGATTACGACTAGGCCTCTGCTTCCTCGAAATCCTCCTCCAGCCGGGTTCAGATCTGACCTTCAATGTGAATTTCATTAGGGAGTTGTCGGTCATGATTTAGAAAGCTGCTATGCATTGAAAAATAGAGTTCAAGAATTGGTGAAAGCAAATATTATCATTTCCAAAGAGGCAGGTCCAAATGTTATCAACAATCCTTTTCCAATACAAAGTAGCTGAAGACTGAGTCGAGGTACCCTCAAGTCACTTCCTAAAGCCAATGTTTCAGACAGGACAACTCATCCTTGTTACTGATTAGTCACTAGGCCATCTTTCTTTCTATTTGCATTTTCCCCTTGTTTATGTTAAAACTGTTTCCTTCAAATACTGTTTATACTTTCATGTTAATTCTAATGAAATGAGCAATGCAATGTTTTGATTCAAATCATTTTCATTTACTGTTTTCAAATATATTTCTCTTTTTTACTCCCTTTATCAAGCTTTTGTTTATGCAAAGATTTAAGGGTGGAGGATGAAACTAAATACCCATAATTTTTGTGGGTATGCTTTCGAATAAAACTTTGTTGAGGATTTAAAGGCATTATTTCAAGTCCCAAACACTGGATAAATAAGGAAGTTAATCCCTCGTTCACCCCTTTGAGCCTAGAAGTTAGAGTTTCTTTCTATACGAAAAAAACCTGCAATCTTAACCTGGGAATGGGTAGTTCTCAGTTAATTTGACTGTGCATTCAATTACAAGAGAAATCATGCAAGACACATTTCAATAAAGGTCGCAATCAAGCTTTCCTTTGCACACAACAAGAAGTGTCAAAGATGCTCTCAAACAAAAATGACAAAGATGGTTCCCCGTAATCATTGAGGAAGGCAGTCATTATCTTTCCAAAAAGAAAAATGAAATGAAAAGAAAAATCAAAAGAAAAATCCCGCTAAGTCAAAACCTCTGAAGGAGACTTAGGAAAAAAAACTAGGGCATCCCGCTGGCTGTAATCTCAAATGAAACAGTTCAGGAAAAAGTTGGGAATGATAAATTCAATCAGAAGAGGTCTTCAAATCCTCAAAATTCCCCACCAGAGTTGACAAAAGTCCTCAAAACAACAAAATGATGTAAGAAGAACTGACTGCCGTCTCAAAAATTCCTTAACTTCTGAGCCATCAGCATTCCTACCATCAGTGCAATTCCAAAATCTTTTGGAACCTGAATTCATATTCTGAATTAACTGAATGTAGGGCTGAAAAACGTCACGAAGATTGGGTTGGGTACAAATAAACTTTGAGCCTTTATCCTTTATTTCTTAAACTGTGAACCAGACCACGTTACAACCCTTAAAAGACCTAATTGAAGCCAGGTTTCTTTTGAAAGCATACTACAGCAAGGTTGCGTAAACTGACTCCTAAAATCTTTTGTGAATTATTTGTCTTGGTATCATACCTTTACTTTCTCTTTAACTTTAAAAGTATAAACCACTGTGTTTTAACCAGTGATGCATTTCATACGCCAATAATATCATTTTAAAAATGATTTTGGATTCAAAACTTTTGCATGAACTTTGCATTAAAATTACCATGTTTGAATAAACAACTTTGCTTGCAAACAAGATTTCCTCATCAAGGAATTTCAAACAGCTGATGAACTTGGTCAATGACCATATCAGAGGCAAGTATCTTCCAGGTCCATTTGCGAAATAGTTCAAGATTTGTTGCTTAGTGCGAGTTTTCTCAGAATTGGTTAGCCAGAAGATCATTTCAAGACTCATACTGGGGCATTCCTTTCCAATAATCATTTCAGAGCTGAATCCATGATCAATTTATTTCCAACAATCATCTCAAGAGCTGAAGCCATGATCAGTTTATTCCAACAGTCATTTTAGAACTGAAGCCATGATCAGCTCATTTCCAGCAACTTTCGACTGAAGCCATGATCAGTTTATCATCAACAGTAAGCTAATCTGGGACAAATCCCCAAGCAACTCTCCATGTCCTTCCTCGGAAAATCATCAGTTTAATACAATTTATAAGTGTGACAAATTTGGGTTCAATATAATTTCTTTCCATGAAATTTTGGAAGAGTTCTCCGTGTTGAGGAATCGAACTTCCAATCTTACCTCCACAAAAGAGTCAAACTCCATTGTCATAAACGTATGCATTACATGCATTTATCATTCACATATCATGCATAAAAAAAATTCATAAATAATGCATAACAAGAGTGTTTCATCCTCATTCGTATTTTTCGAGGACTTGTTGCAGTTGACATGTCACCTTGAGATTAAAGTCCAACTTACTTGGCGCCTACTAAAGCAGATGTCAGTTCAGCTGTTTCTCTCTTTCTTCCAATGCTAATCTTATATGAGTTGTTTCTCTCATTTGTCCAATGCTAATCTTGGATGAGTTATTTCTCTCTTCTGTCCAATGCTAATCTTAGATGAGCTGTTTATATCTTTCTTCCAATGCTAATCTTGGATGAGTTGTTTCTCTCTTTCGTCCAATTCTAATCTTGGATATGTTGTCTCTTTTGTTTCCATCCAAAGCCAATATTGGATGTTGTTACCTTTTCTTCCATCCAAAGCCAATATTGGATGTTGCTATCTTTTGTTTCCATCTAAAGCCAATATTGGATGTTGTTATCTTTGTTGCTGTCTAAAGCAATTATTGGATGCCATGATTTGTCTCACCTCACTTAAAGACAATATTGGATGTTGTGATATTTTCCCTCGTCTAAAGCCATTATTAGACGTTGAGTTTTCCACTCATTCAAAGCCAATATTGAATGTCAGGATCTTTTGTTTCTGTCCAAAGCCAATATTGGATGTCACTATCTTTTGTTGCCGTCCAAAGCCAATATTGGATGTTGTGATCCTTTATCTCACTAAAGCGATAATTATACGTTGAGATTTCTCTTCATACAAACCCAGTATTGGATGTTGTGATCTTTTCCCTTGTATAAAGCCATTATTAGACGTTGGGTTTTCCCTTCATCCAAAGCCAATATTGGATGTCGTGTTTCTTTCCCGTCCAACGTCTTTCCTGGACGACTCTGATGTAGCTTAAGATTTGGTCTCATCCCACATCTAATGTTCTTCTAGATGCTTCTGATTGTCTTTTCCAGAGAGTTGCTCGCCTCATTCAATGCCATTCTTGGATGTCACTGCTTACCTTCTTGAGTTTTATCTCTTTTTTCCAAGTATTGATGGTTACTCTTTGTCGCCCTGATAGATATCCAGAAATATCTTGTTGTTTCCCTAGCGTATCTTTCCACATCATTTCATCTGAACTACCATAAGTTTCCAGTTTCAAGTCTTTCCATATTCCCACAGAGTCCGTCTCATCTCATACATCATTAAAAAAATATATGTAAAAAAAGAGTCGATGCATTCATTCATAACATATGCTATCATCTAATCGCATAAGGGACGAAATTCATGTCTATTTGTATTTAATTACTTTCCGCCTATTTGGCTAAAAGATAATTAAATAGGGGCAACTGTTGTATCCTAAATTTTGCCCCTAACTTTTTCAGTCGCACTTTCATATCATATTTTGTCATTTGGTCTCAATCATTAAAAATAACTTCATTCATCACATTTGCATCCTATCTTTAAGTTTCTCTTGTGTTGTTGACTAACTTCTAATCAAAATACAAAAAATATTTGTCTTTGTCTTTGCATATTTGTGTTTTATAGGTAACGAGTCGAAGCATATGGCAAATAAGGTTTTCCGGTATTATTTCCTTAAAATCTCTAGTTGCAAAGAAAAAAAATTAATTTTTTTTTCATTTTTTCACTGTACAATCGATTTCTCCTAGAGTGCAATCGATTGCACAAAGTTCATTTTGCGTAATTTTTGAAAAAATACACTGTGCAAATTGATTTGCACTGTTGTGCAATCGATTGCACAACGTGAAAATTTGAAAAAAAATTAGCAATTTCAAGCTTGTCAAATTTTGGCTCCAATTTTTCTCTAATTTTTGAAAGAATTATCATTAATTCAAATTTTGGCTCCAAGAATCAATTACCAAATTACCACTAATCCTAATCCTAAACTCTATAAATAGAGCCCTCATTTCATTTAAATTTCAAGCTTTTGATAGCCAAAATCACTTTGCTAAAAAATCTCTCAATTCTCTCTATCTATCAAATTCACTCAAAGCTCCATTTTCTAAAAAAAGTTAGTAAGCTTTGCATTGGAGCTTACTAATCTTTGAGCTAAACCTTCATCCAAACACTTTTTCTTCATCAATTCTCTACATCAAAGCTTGGGCAATTGATTCTTGTGGTTGAATTGAAGCAAATTCTTGAAGTTGTGTTGATAATTCTCTAGATCTACCTTTGGTAAGTTGGATTTTTTATTTTTCACAATGTGATCTCTTGTTGATCTTTGGGTTGATTCATTGAGCATTATTTTGTGATTCCAATGATGCTATTTTCTCATAATTTGATGGAATTTTTTTGTTCAATTGAATCTATGATCATAAGGTATTTTATGGAAGGTTTGAACAAGAATTTGACCTTTTAAAATTTTGTTTTGATGTCTGTAACAGTGTGCGATTGATTGGTGTAACAGTGCAATCGATTGCACTAAGTGAATTTTGCGCAGATTTTTGAAAAAAACACGGTGCAAATCGATTTACCCAATAGTGCAATCGATTTGCACAGACCCAAAATGTTTTTTGCCTTATTTTGGGGCTGTTTTGATCCATAAATATTTTTCTACTCACTCCTTTTGATTATTTGTTTGGGTTGCAATTTCAAATGTCCAATTTCTCTTTAAATTCAATGGACTTCAGGTGTAGATGAAGTTGGATAAATGTTCATTAATTCAAATCTACCTAAGAGTGAATTATTTAATTCATTTTTAATGCTTTGAATTAGTGATATGTTTAGTATTTTAATCCACTAAGATGAGTGATGGAATTTAAGGATGAAAGAATTTTGAGGTGGTGATCTAAATTAGCTTATCATTACCCTCCCTCTTCATCTCATCCCTTTCTTTTTTTTAATTTTGCTACATGTTAAGGGATGGTGATCTCTATATCATTTATCCAAACATGAAGTACATAGATTTCTAATGACCGGTCTCAAAATAGGTGCAACTTCTATATAAGACCACTTACGATTGCTTAACATAGCGCTAAATTTTGTCCCAATTCGAATAAATGATCATTCGTGGCCTAAACCTATGTTTGCAAGCCCAAGTATGTTAATTTGATCTCTTTGATCCAATAACCTTGAGATTTATTGTGTGGAGGCTTTGGTTCTACCAATCCTCTAATAGATCTTCATCAATTTTTGTCAACAGGGATCACTTAAACATCGTTGATCATTAAATGTTGCCTTGAGAATTCTAAAATGGATGTTATACTTGACAAAAAGCAAATGCAACTTATTATTGAGAGGCTTTGGTTCTACCAATCCTCTAATGAGTTCCAAATGCAAGTTTTAAGATGGTCATTCAACTAACCACTAATTTCTAACAATTGACTTTATTTTATGCCTTTATTTTGTGCTCTTTACTTTATGTACCATTTACTTTAGCATTTACATTTCATGTTATTTTCATCTTTGCTCACTTGAGCATTTACTTTTATGCTATTTTAATCTTTGCTCACTTGAGCATTTACTTTTATGTCATTTTTATTTTGCTCACTTGAGCTTTTCTTTTCCTTTTAAAGACACTTAATAATCAACACGGACCATAAAAACATTAATGATACTTGGACTATTTGGTTACTATCCTTGGCATTATGGAGTATTGGACTTCTTGGACTTAGGAATATAAACCTTGGATTGTGTTGGAGACCTTGTGATCTTAATTGATATTTTGTCTGGAGTTCTTGGGGTTTACCTCAAGAAATTGGGTTGTTTGTTTGTTTTGTGTGCAGGTTATTGTGATTACATACTTTGTCTGTAATCTGGAATTCACCCGTATACAGCTGTTACTCTGCCCAATTTATGTGAAGACTTAATACACTTGAAGTTTGGTCTTCTCAAGAGGTCTAGTATCTTTGCTTGCTTGGTTTTAATACAAAGAATTAGAATTCTATCTGGACTCATAATGTCAAGTGTCGGCTTCTTGTTGGTTAGACGGTTCTCTTCCTTAGCTTTTACCTTATGCTTTAGTATAGTCCCTTCATCTCCTCCCATCTTCTTTAATTTTCAAAACCTTCTCACCTTGTTTCAAAATCTTCTTTGTTTATAAAATTGAAACGCTGTCATAATAAACCTCTACTTTGTCGAGTGCTTTTCTTTTAAAACTTATTTTCTTTAAACAAACTTCAATTTATTTAATTATACTTTGACATCTTTCTAAACTAACAAAAACACTTCAACTCATTCAAACTGTTTTGTGCGCTTGAGCACCTTTACCCTTCAAACTTTTTTTCAAGATGAGACATGATTAATTGATAGATGAGCAACATTCTCCTATCCCTATGGTTATAAAAGTGTCAACTTTTCCACTTGAATACTAGAGGCGTTCTCAAACCCTCACTCTTGCTGACGCAGGGTCCATATTTCCCACACCTTGTGGGCGTTAGTCGATATTTCTCTCCTAGAAATGACGACATGTCTTCTTGTTTAAAATCCACCAACAGAAAAGTCTTTTCTAGCCTAACTACGGTGCTCTGACCTTCCCACTGCACGAGGTAGTACGTAGGCACTAAGACTTACGACCTAAGGCGAGCAACAAAAATAATAAAAAAAACATTTCATTTTCTTTTGTTTACAAATACTCGTTAATTTTTTCATTTAGCAAGTAAATATTTACATAACACTCCTTTTGAAAGAAAACAAACAAAGTGGATCCTACGGAGTACCGTAGATGCTTATGGTGCTAATACATTCCCTTCGCATAACTGACCCCCGTACATTAATCTCTGATTTTTTTGGGTTTTGTTCGCTTTTTTCCCATTTCCCTTTGGAAACAATAAAGTGCGGTGGCGACTTTATTTTGTTGAGTTAAGTCAATTGATGGCTTAAATCTCAAATCTTTACTGCTACATTTCTTTTCCTATCATTATTGTCGCAATTTCGTTCTCTCTTAGTTCTGATTTGCGCGTGCGACACATTTCAACTTGCATATGGGCATGATGCAATGTTACCAGTGGAGATACATCTTCAATCGATAATAATCCAAAGACAACATGAAATACCATCTGAGGATTACTGGAATATGATGGAAGACGAGCTTGTCGACATAGATGAATAAAGGATGTTGGCCCTTGATTCGTTAATAAGACAGAAAGAAAGAGTTTCCTGAGCTTATAATAAAAAGTAAAGGATAAAGTATTTGATTTCAATGATCTAGTATGGAAAGTGATATTACCTATGGACAAAAATGATAGAGTCTTAGGGAAATGGTCCCCAAATTAGGAAGGACCTTTTAAGGTGATACAAGTTTTTTCAAATAATTCCTATAACCTTGAGGAGTTAGCCCCAGATCGACGGATCTTAAGGGTAAATGGCAAGTACTTAAAAAAGTATAATCCCATTCTTCAAGAAATCAAAATCTCGACGGAATAAGTATTCGTCGAACCAACAAGCTGGTAAAATTTTGTTGAGACCAGCAAATTCAAAACACGCATAAAACGTGGAAGATACATATAAAACAAAGAAATAAAGGTTTCGTTAAAAATTTGGCTTAAATCCATAAAGATATTACAAGATTGTTGGTACAATGATTAAAAATGCTTTAATTTGTCTTGGAATGACCACGGTTCACCATGGAGGTTTGTGGCCTGATATTCAAAACCTTCTCCCTATGTCTTAAGTGTTTCAAGCTCTGTTTCGATAGAAGAAATCGTGTCACTTACAGCCACGGCGTCCACAACCATTTGCTCAACTTTTGCTTGGGTTTGATTAATCACATTATTAATCTCTTCCTCTTGCTTGGCAATCAATTCTAATTCCTTGTTGAGAGAAAAAATTTGGTCACGTATTTTAGCAGCTCTGTTTCATTTGGGAACCAGTTCCTATTTCTTATTTTCAATCATTGCTAACAAATCATTAATTACTCTAGTAACTTGCACCACCATATCCAAATTCTCTTTCACGAAGGCTTTCTTCGACTCAACCGCTTCCTCATTTTCCCGAATACTTTCAACATTTTGGCGTAGAGGAATGAAAATTTTCTCAAATGCCGTTATCATCAACTTGGTTGATTCAAACATATTGAGCTCTTTCATTTGAGTAAGAACATCTGAGAGTTCTGGGCCAAGAGTTGGATCATAATGGAGTTGATGCGGCAAATCAGGATTCAAAGCATGAGTCCGAATTTTAGTCATCATATTTTTGGCTTTAACTGCTTCAGGACTCATCTTGTCGTTATGTTCTTGAGGTGGGTTGGAGTCAGAAGAAATAGTGCGAGAACTCACAAAGCGACGCAACCTAGAAATTGCTTCTAGAGCAGAAGGATTGATTCCCATGTGTTTTAGTTTAGTGTGTGAGTCTACCTTTACTCCCCCAGAAAAAATGAGAGGCGCGCCTTGCGTGCTTTTAGGAGGGGGCAGAATTCGAGAGGTGGTAACATTTTTATTTACTTCTGAACCCTGCAGGGAATCTGAAAGGCTAGAATCAGAACTAGCCGAACTATAACCCTTATGTTTGGAAGGACGAGTGACTGAGTCAGAGTCACTAAGAGTAGCTGGAATAGTCAGGTCGATAAACCCACCATCAACATAGTCAAAATTCTTATGATGGTGAGGGGAAGAAGCTTCTAACAAAGGGGTATAGTCAGGTACATGTTGTTGTTGACCGGGTATATTAACCTAATGAAAGAAAGAAAAGGTATTAGCCAAAACAAATTCAACAAACAAAAAACGAAAGAAACTAGAAAACAACCAGATAGTACCTGTGTCGACAGATTAAGATCGACAGACTCATCCTTAGTTGAAACATCAGTAGTGTCTCTCATTGGGTTTTGAACTTCATCAGCCCTAGGAGCACGAGTCGGAGTAACCAGGGTTGTGTCGACCATAATGGTAGCAGAAAAAGATATAAGTCGAAGCAATTATCTTAGTCGATAATGGAAGTTTTAAATCAACAAAATATACCTTAGCCCTCTCAGAAGTATGGTCTTTGTCCTTCTTGGACCTTTTGGATTTGTCAGAGGGAGCAACCAAATCCGCTGAGCGTTTTTTACTCTAGAAAACAAGGAAAATATTAATACAAGTTTAGGGCATAAATGAAATAGAAACAAGAAGTATATAAATACACCCACTAAAGAAGCATTCTTGAGTGAAGAAGAAATGGGTTCATCGTCGGAGGGTGTATGGTCAGAAATGATCTACAAAAATTAAGTTAAGTCAGATATACAAAATCAAGAATGATAGCTGGCACAAGGTTGAAGTTTAAACCTGATACGTCGAAGGTTTTTGGTTGCCGACAGGAACGACACCCGCCTGATCTATTGGTATAACTGTAAGACAAGTGCAAAACAATCAGATAAGCAACCAAATTAAAATAAGCAGGGGGGTAAGCTTTCCATAAATCGTTACCGATTTGTGTAGTCGAAAGTACTCTAACATATCGGAGATCATAATGAAGATTCCCTGAATAGTTAGGTAGGTAATACTTCGTCAGTACCACTCTGTTGGCCTTGGTCTTATAGGAATTTTGCATATCCGGTATAGAGAAATACCACCAATCAGGAATAGGTGGGCCAAAGGCCAAGGCCAAAGGGCTAGATGGCAAAGGAGGAAATTTGATGTTTCCAAAATGATGAGCGTAAAGATATTTCTCTTTCGCATAATCAGAGATTTTTAGTGTCGAGATCCTATCAGTTACCTTCTCCTTTAATTCGAAAGAAGCCTCATAGATGGTCCAACAAAGATTATTAGGTCGATACACAATTCAGAAGTAATTCTTGAAAGCTCGAATTTGTTTAATATGAGTAATCTTACACTTGGTTGCTTTTCGCTGCAAATTTGAGAAAGCTGTAGTTAGTTCAGCCATCTTGGCATTAGAATCACCAATGAATGTGACAAAATATGACTGCCACCAAGTTTCAAATTCTTTGGTGCAGTAGAAAGACGGTTGGAAAGGAGTGAGAGTGAGTGTGCGTCTTCGTGCCCATATATTCCTTATATCATCCTTGATCATTTCGAAGGGTTGGTCAATTATGATGTCTACCAGCAGCTCGTGATAATTGAACAAAGACTTAGGAACAAGTTGACAGAGTCCAAATTATTGACCCACCAAGTTAGGCTGATAAGCGACCAAACCTGGGTTCACACAGACAATCACATTAGACAGGAATTGGGGAGTTAACTAACGCCTTCAGAGGATTAAGGAATTTTTCTTATCCTCTTCTCATGCAGGTGGAAAATCCCTAGTAAACCACTCTAGGCCATCTTGTCTATCATGAAATGAGGCTATAGAGGGTGTGTAATCGACTCTTGTCAATATAATGGTAAACAACGGCCTGAAGACTTCAGGATTTGGGGAGCCCTTGTCGATAGAAGTCATAGGGAGAAGGCGTTGCCAAACGATATGGCTTTGAGATGGAGGGCATGATACCTTTCTATTTGTAAAGGGCTTAATCTACTCAGAAAAGGTGGCATTCAACCATAGCTGCAAGAGCCAAAAAGGACCATGGATTAACGTTCTTTTTCTTTGGATTATTAGGGTCAAAATGCTTTATTTGATTAGCAGCATCAGTAAAAGATGCATAAAGAGAGGCCAAAATTAGATGGCCTAAAGCAACATTCTCACCCATATGCAATTGGGTAGCCAGATAAGAAAATTGTTTGGCCACCTGCATCGACCTGGAACAAAAAACAAAACGAGACTTCCATAAGGTTAGAAATGCCACATCCTCTTCATCGGTTGCAGAACCAGAGGTTTGAGCATGATGGTCGATGATATTATTATATGTTAGTTTTCCAGCTTTACCCACATCGAACCTTAGTTTCATAGGTTTAGCATCTCTATGGTTGAAAACTGTGCCAGATGGTTTTAACCCTGTGATGGCAACAACGTCGAACATAGTAGGAGTGATCATACCATATTTAGTATGAAAGGTGTTGGTCGATCCCTCCCAGAAATGTATAGAAGCTAGGAGCATGCCACTAGAATAAGGTTGACCACATCTAGAAAGTTCTAGCAGGGTATAAATACCCATCCTTTCCATTGGTCTCCTTTGGCAGTTTTTAAACGTGCCATTCAAGCACGAAGTTTAGGGCAACATAGAGGTGGGGTTGTTCGAAAGTTCATGTCAATATATTTAAGCGATATAGGGTTTGGAGAAGAAATGATGGGTCTGGTAGTAGTACTAGTAGGAAAAAATGCCTCCTTATCATCTACAAAGATTTCGGAGGGTGCATCAGCAGGAAGTGGCCCTAAAAAGGATATGGGTTTCTCTTCAAGAGAGAAAGGCATAAGTACCTGAGATTGCCAGATTTTGGCTTTCTCCTCAGCAAATGGAGGTTCCGACACATAAGCTTTGTCGTGGACAAAGCACAGTTGAAGAGCGATTGCTGTAGAGGAAGTTTGATTTTTAACATTCGCCATTATAAAAGGTTTGAAGGAGGATAAAGATGAAGAACAACAATGAAGTGTGTAGTTTCTGTGTTTTTTCTAAAAGCAAGGGTTGAAGAAATGAAGAAAAATAGAAAAAATGATAAATAAGGTATTTATAGACCATGAGGAAGGAGGAAATAATGGGAAAAATATTTTGTGATTTCCCAAGTTTAAATCACGTCAGTTTGTGGGACGCGTGCTACAAGATCAATGTGAATTAGTGGGCCACGTTTCTCACTAAAAGTGCAATGATGGAAAAAATGAGTGTTACACGTCTCGAAATTGAAAAGCGTGATATGCTACCATGATTACATGACTTCACGGAAAAGACAGAATAATAATATTCACTTTTAGAGAAATTGAAACGATTTGGTCGAATGGTGAAACCGACGCTTCAAAGATTCCATTATCTCATATTAGTCGAAATTAGAAAATGGCATCTCTGGGGGGAATTTTGTTACCTTGGAAAATCTTAAGGTATTCAAGTATGTGTAGTAAATGAAGATATTCTCATAAGCTAAGTGTCATCCTCCAAAGTAAGGATTTTCTGGGAAACGAGAGCCAGTGTTTGAAAAGCTAGTTTTATCAAGTTAGAGTTAATGCTTAAAAGGAATCACACAAAAATTGTCGAAACTGAACTGGTCGATCTCCCAAGTTACCCTCAGTTTAGGACTCTGGGAGGACCGTCAGTTGTTTACCATTTTCCACAGTAAACAAAGTCCAAGATCATTTTTCAAAAAAGATTCAATAGCATTGACTTCAAAATCAAATTGCGAACTGCATCTACGATCACTCAATTTACAACATAGACAAGGTTCAAGGTAAATTTGAAAGCAATTCTACGCAATCTATAAAAAAACACCAACCAACCGCGAACTACGAAATGAGACTCTGATTCCTCCTAGGAGGATACGTAGGCATACGATCAAAATTCAAACCCTTTTCCCCCTATTTAAAATTCAAACCCTTTTCCCCCTATTTAAAATTCAAACCCTTTTTCTCACTAACTAAAATTTAAACCCTTTTTCTGATAACAAACATTCAAACCCTTTTTCTCCTATTAAAAACACTCTTTCCTAAACATCGCGCTTCTAAACCTAGTACCCTTATGAACAAGGTAGATAAGGGGTGCCTAACACCTTCCCCTCATCTAGAACCGAGTCCAAATCTAGAATCTATGAGTTTTAGGGTTATTCCTTTATACTCCCTTCCTTAAGGATAAAAATTAAGGGTCACGACTCTAATTTAAAAACCAGTTGCAATAGACATCAACATGATCAGAGGTGATTTGGTGAAGATGCATGCTGATCTCTGTGAGTTCGATTATTATACACATGACTATGTTGGTCGTAGTATTTACAGTTCAGATATCCATGTATGTGATAAAGTGAGAGTTGATATTCAAAAAATGATGGATGAAGGTCTTATCCACATTATCAGGCCAAGGGATGAATATGAAGAAGAAGTGGATATGGTTTATGGTTGCCCCGACGAATTCCATATTTTTTATGTAAATTACAAGAGTTATGATTGAGTTAATATGATTGAAAACTACCCTGTTGAGGACGTGTGTTGTACCCCAAAATTTTCCCTCTCATTTTACTCAATACATGTCTATTAAGATCCTCAATTTGCTCAAGGTTGCCTAAGAGTTGACCAGACAAACTCTCTCCTGAGGCAGTGTACCTCAAATTAGGGTTTCTATTTTCATCAATATGGGTGAACCACAAAGGCCTAAAATGATTTCTAAGGTATCATTATGTTCCCAAGATCATCCATGCCAAGTTTCAGGCCTTGCATAAGAAGTTTGCTCAGTCAACTGCTCAAATGCTTGAGAATCGACTATATTAGGTCAAAAGTCAACTATGGCCCACATACAGTCAATCCTCAAGTTTTTTGGTCAACATAAACATTTTTAAGTGACTTCCATCATTTGATCAAGGGTTTACCATGATTCCCCAAGGAATGCTCCAAATTCATCAAAAACCAAAAGTTGCTAAATTAGGGTTTTGTTGTAAAAGTCAACCCAACTTTGACCAATCATAACTTCTTCACACATTATCAGAAAATTTCCATCCAAGGCTCATTTTTAAGAGCATGCAATTTCCTACAATTCATCTTCATCCCTCAAGTTCAAAATATGCACTCATCAAAAGATATGAATTTCTACATTATAGGTCCTTTTGAAAAGTCAACAAAAACTCCTTTTGGGTCAAAGCTTCATACATGAACATGGAAGATCAAATTGAGATGAAACCAAAAGGGTTGTTTAGGGGACATCCTAAGCTTTCTAAAAAGTCAAAGAACACCTCTCTAGGGTCAAAATTGAGAGAGTTGTGGATTGTCAAAGTTGGAAATTTTTGGAAAATTGTCAAAAGTCAATATTGATCAAATTGGCATTTTTTCCAAAGGGGCCCATGTTTTCTTGCTTGAAACATGTTTCTAATAGGACCCACGACCCCTGAGCTTTTCCACCTATTATTTTATTACTTTTATCATTTATTTTGATTTTTTATTCATTTAAATCAAAATAAATCAAATTAAATGGTAAAATAATGAAAACAAATCAAATCTTGAGATTTTTGGACACATTTGGAGTCCATGTACAGCTAGCATGATTATCAATTCGTGCAAGACTCATTAGGGTTAGAAAAGATTGGATTGAAGCTTGTTTTAGAAAGATATCACACATGAATCAAATCAAATCACATTTTCATAATTCTCAAAGATATGATACAATTTTATTGACCTAATTCAGTCTACTACATATACACAATAATTCCAGACCATAAGCATAAGGATTGGAGGCGTGAAACAGCAAGAAAGAAACCAAAATTTTGCAAGAAAAGTGTGAGACCTATCTTTGTCTACAGGCCAATTCAAGCCAGTCCAACATTTCCAATCGATTCCTGGATATCCCAGGAAGCTAACAACATCATTTGCAAGCGTCAAAGCATTCAGAAATCGTCCCAAAAAGCATCACGGTTTTCCTTAAAACTCTAACTCGATTTCAATGTTTTACGCATCCTAAATGCATGCTAATCATATATTTGTGTTTATCATCTTGTTTGCAAGGTACATGTACCCTTTAATTGCATGTACCGCGCAGGAATCCATAGTTGCCATTGTTAAGGTTATTGAGATGTTTTTAGGGCTTTGTTATACAGGTAAAATTGGCCATAGAAAAGAGTATTAGGATGCTCGTGGCATCAAGGCGGTTTGATCCATGTAACTGTAATTCATTTATCATGCGTTGTGTTTATTTTTAAGAATTGCAGGTTTTTAGCTATGTCTGATTGTCCGTGGGTAAAAGCTTTGAACCTAAGGCGACGGTTCCTTGGAGGAGACGATGCGTGTCACAGCGTGGTTGGTCCATTTGAATTTGGAGCGAGTTCTCTGGCCACTAACTCGTTTTCTAATATATTATATGTTTGTTATTATATTGAAAATTGAGATAAATAGCCCAGTTGGTCAGGAAGCGTGCCTTGGATGTTCACGTCCTGGGTTCAAACCCAGGCGTGCGCGTTTTGTTATTTTCTCATGTGTTTCAGGAAGATCTCATGTACTTCTCTCCAGCACGCGTACCATGGGCTTGCAAATCAATACCAATGGATGGCATAGTGACCAGATCTGAGGGCCATTAAGCAGCGTACCGTGGTGCACCCACACACATGGTCAGCATAGGATCTCACGCTGACTGGGCTTGAAGGGATTTTGGGCCTTGGAAATTAAGATCTTCACCCACCATTTTCTAGCACATACAGGCCAAATTCTCAATCTTTCTTTTTTTATTTTATTTATTTTCTTTATTCTTTTCAATTTATTTATTTATTTTATTTTTTAAAAATCAGTTTTTATAAAATCATAAAATCAAGAATTCACAAATTTAGAATTAGTTTTTTTATTATTATCAATTTTTTAAATTAATTAGCTTAATTTAATTTAGGGTAACTTTAACTCATTTTTACAATTAAAATTAACTAGAAAAATTAGGTTTAATTCTTGACTTAATTATTTTCTTTTTTGCAAAAAAAATAAAAATACAAAAATAGGTTATTTAGAATTAATTGCTTTTCATTAATTTATTTATTTTCCTAAATTAACATTAATTAGAACTTAGGATTTTCTTTGAAATTTAATTATTCTTTATTTTCTTAAATAAAAAACGACCAAAAAATGATTTTCTTTAATCAATTGCAATTAGGTTTAGTCAAGGTCAAAACCCTGATTTCTCTCGCCTTTAATTTACCGCGCGTTTTTAATTTTCTTTCTTATTATTATTGTAACTGTTTCAAGGTTGTAATGGTTTTAATTAGGGTTTTAAATTCCGCACTTTTATTTCCCGTCAAGGAAATTATGTAACTGTCAAAGCCATGTAATAGCTAGGTTTATTTCCACTTTTTACTTTATGCAAATTCTTAACTGTTAGATGTATGCTAATAGGAATGTATGGCAAGAATGCATGAAAAATTAATACAGTTAGAAAACCATAATGTGCAAAAATAATAAACTGAAATCAAACAGTCGCACATGCTCACTCTTAGGGTATACTCTCACTTCGGTTGCCTTCCGTTAAACGGTCATGAAGCATAGGATGTTTTAGTGGCTATCCTCTATGTCCCAAAAGATCTAAAATGACCCATTCGACTGTCGCGTCAGAAAAGATCGGTAGGACTCTAGGATGGTTACTAAGGTGTCCTAACATTTCTTTTGTGACCGCACGTCCATTTCGAATTATCCCTTACAAACTCCAACGACGGTGCTAGCTACTCCTCAATAGCAGGATAGCGCTGTCTAAAGGAAATGAGAATAAAAATGTGATCGGTGGATCTGGAACTGACTGTTTTAAAGCTGGTTCGCGAAGATGTCGCGGAAGCAAGAGTCGCCACCGTCTTTTATTTTCTCCAACATGGAAAGGACAAAAGCACAGAAAAATTCCTTATTAAGAGATTGCTCTCGGTTCGGGAGGTAGATTATAGAAAGGGAAGGTGTTAGCACCCTTTCTATCCATGGTTATCCATGGGCTCTTAGATACTTGCTCATTGTGTTTTCAAAATGTTTGCTTTTCAATTGTGAGTGGGTTTTGAAAAAGTTTCGTTTAAAATTTCAGATCGACTCTTGTATCAGTCCTCAAGAGTGTTTGAAAAGTTGTTTTGAAAGCTTTTTGAAAGTGTAAGTGTGAAAAGTATTTTGTTTGTTTTTTGAAAGAGCAAGTATCTATGAGAATCTACCTACCCTAAGGAATTCGTCTATGTAAATGTCCTTTGAAGTAGTGCCATCCCACCATTGAGAGGTAGGTAGCACCACCGTTGGAGGTGTTCGGGTCAATTCGATTTTAGGGACAGTGTGGTCACCAAAGCAATGGTAGGACACCTTAGAAGTAACTCTAATGTCCTAGATCCTTTTAATCCGAGGCAACTGTTTCGAGGCAACCGGATCTTTAGACATCAGAGCGACTGCTAAAACATTCTATGCTTGACGACCACCTTTCGAAAGGCAACAGTGAGGCGTACCCTAGGGGTGGTGTGTGCGGTCCGTGTGTCATGCTTCAATTATTTTGTCTTGTCATGCATTGGTGATCTAACGATTCGATTTTATTTTTGGGCATTCATTCTTTCATGCATATTTATTAACAGTTATATACTTGCGAGAAAATAAATCTAGACTATTACAACCGGCGCGGGTCCACATCGCCAAAAAAACCGAACCCGATTTGACTGAAAATAAATAAAGCGAATAAATAAAAGTGCGAGAATTTTAAATTACATGGCTTTGGGGCATATACAGAATTATTCACAAAAGCAATAAATGAAACGTGCGAAAAAGAAAATACTCAAATGCGAGGGCGTTGAACCCTTTTAAGGAATTAAGTTATCTGAAATTAAAATTAAATGAAAAATGGTATTTTTGTGTTTTTTAAGATTTAAAAGAAAAAAGAAAAATTAATTAAAATTAAAATCCTAGTTCTAATGTTTTTTAAGTTTATTATGAAAAATATTGACTTTTAACCTAATTTAACTCTAAATTAATTTATGTACAATTTTTAATTTATGGAAAATAAATAAATAAATAATAATATTGTGAGAAAAAAGGAACAATTAAAAAAGATATAAAAAATTAATAATTAACCTAATTCTACATTTTTTGGATTTTTATTATGAAAAAGAATTAAAATTAAAACCTAATTAAACTAAATGATTTACATTTTAATTTATTTATAAAAGTAATCAAAGTTAATTATATTTTTTTGTCCTTTCTGTATTTTTTAATGTTTTTATATTTTTGTAAGAATTAATTAAATCAGAAAATAAAATACACAAGTAAATTTAAAAATAATAGAATATAAAGAAAATTAGAAAAAAGAAAAAAAGATAGAACCAGGGGGGTGTTAATTTGAAAAGCCTGGCCCAATTGCTTTGAATTTTGTTGACCTTTCCAATCACATGCATGCCTGTTGACTTGTCCTCATGGTATTCCCTAGCACGCAACCCTTGATCTGATCCCACTAAGTGACGTGGCTGGCCTGATCTGGTGAGTACACGGTAGTCCATAATGTCATATCCACACCTGAACACATATTGAAAAAGAATATTGAAGTAAAGTAGACCTGGGAATCGAACCCAGGTCTTATGCATTAATCACGCGCTCGCTTGCCATCTGTACCAGTTAATCACTTTGATATATAATACATAAATAAATCATATAAAATAAAAGCAACGCGCTAGTGGCTGAAACGCGCGAATTTTGAATGGACGAATTACAGCGTGCCACATCTTCATCTTCTTCACGTCCCTGTAAACAAAAGTGTATGGCCACGGTTTTGCAAGTGTAGTGTTAGGGGACTTTTGGAGAAATAACGAATAGAGCTACGTGAATCAGAAATTAATCGCGAGCATCTCATTCTCTTCGTCCAGATGCCTGGAATGTAATGGTGTGACTTTCATGGGCTAATTGTTCCTGGACTGAAAACACCTAAATTAAAAAAACTGTAACCCTAACATTAGAAAATGGTAGAATCTCATATGATCAACAAAAATGAAATTAAACATCATGAATAGCTTGGAAACATCACATGGAACAAGGATATCCAATTGAAATGCAATGAAGATGCTTAGAATTAAGAATACGATTTCAAAAAATTTTATGTACAGCTTGAGTTGTAGCTATTGCTTCTGCGTGTTTTGATTGATGTTAGGAATTGGGATGTGTTCAGAAATGCCTCAGGATGCTAATGGTATCAAAATTAAGGCTTGAAAGATCCTCCAAACTAGTTTTCAGATTTGTGTTTTTATGCCAAATTTTCAAATTGCCAATCCACTTTTGAGCGAGCCTTTTGCTATGTTATGGTTAGGGTTGGACTCAGTGATCATAATGGATGGAAATTAACTTGCTAACTGACCTTAATTCATGCTTGGGAAAGAATTGGTCTTAGGGTTTCTTCCATTAACCATTTTTCCTCCTTTTTAGCCAAAACCTAGACCTAGTGTGCAAATGAACCTTAGCCTGATTTCTTGAGTTGGTTCATGATACATAGGAATTGTCCAAGTTCACATGACACTATTCCATTGGTTTTTTTAAATTTTATTTGAATTTTCAAAGAATTAAAATGAATTAAATCATCAAAAAATTAAATAAAATAAAAAATCAATATTTGGTCTTGAAATTAGCCATGGGACACGTGTGTGGCATGACAAGGATGAACCAAGTGGAAAAAATGGGGCCCTTTTGTCAAAAATTGGATTTTCAAAGATAGTTGACTTTTGCCATTTCACAAAAATTTCCCAACTTCTACAAGGCATAACTTGCTCAATTTTTAAGCTTTTCACATGTTCTTGGACATTTTGGAAAGGTCTTTGAGTCCTTTAACCAATGCCTTTGGTCCCATGTCATTTTGATTTACCAATCTCAAGTTATGGTCTTTGACTTAAAGTCCCTTTTTGTTGACTTTTGAAAATGACCTATAATGTTGAAATTGATAACTTTTTGTGAGAGCATTTCTTGGACTTGAAGTATGAAGATGAGTTGTTGGAAATGTCTTTCTCTTCAAAATGAGCTTTGGATGGAATTTTTCTGATAATCCATGTGAAAGTTATGCCCTGGTCAATTTCAGTTGACTTTTTCAGCTGTCCAAACATAGCAACTTTTGCATCTTTGATGATTTCTGAGCCAAATTTTGAGAATCATGATCAAGCATTGATCAAATGATGTTTGTGGCTTCAAAATGATATGTTGACCAAAAATTTGAACTTTTGACTGTCAAATGACCATTTTGCCCCTACAGTTGATTGTAGTGCAATTTAGGGTTTTGACTGTGCAATCTTGAGCTGAATGCCTTGAAACTTGATATGAGGATACTTGACCATCTTTGTAAGTATGGGAGACTTGATTGAGGCCTTGAAAACTTCAGCTTCCTTGTGAGAACCAAAACCCTAGTTTGACTGGCTTCAGGATGATGGTTGACTGTGTAGCCTTTGAATAGACTTGAACCAATTGTGGATGATTCTTGTCAAAACTTTGAAGGTTATGGGAGGGCAAATTTTGGGGTACAACAGTTGCCCCTGTTCAATCTTCTTAGACCTGAGGATGTAGATTGGCTGACGTGCCTTTCGTAATCCGAGGGTAGAAGATGATTGGACACTAGAGTGCCCAGAAATTTGCGCTCACATGTTAGCAATGATGGGGGAATGGGCTTATAGATGCCATCTGGAGATTTGATTGCGTAAGAGATTCCTTAGCGAGAACCTGCATACCTGCAAAAGAAAAAAAAATGAGTACCTGACACGTTGCAGGAGCTAGTTTTCAGATGCTTGGTATAGATGTGCCCTGATTGATTACAGGAGCTGGATCCTTGAATTCTTCAGACGTGCCCTGGCGAGATACAGGAATCGAGTCTGGTACTGTAGTCGTCAACAGATACTCCCTGGCAAGATTCAGGTATCGGATCTTCGAACTCTTCAGACGTGCCCTGTCTAGATACAGGAATCGAGTCTGGTACTGTAGTCGTCAACAGATACTCCCTGGCGAGATACAGGAATCGGATCTTCGAACTCTTCAGACGTGCCCTGTCTAGATACAGGAATCGAATCTGGTACTGTAGTCGTCAACAGATACTCCCTGGCGAGATACAGGAATCGGATCTTCGAACTCTTCAGACACACCCTGGCAAGATACAGGAATCGGATCTGGTACTGTAGTCTTCAACGGATACACCCTGGCAAGATTCAGGCATCGGATCCTCGAACTCTTCAGACACACCCTGGCAAGATACAGGAATCGGATCTGGTAATGTTAGTCTTTAACGGATACACCCTGGCAAGATTCAGGCATCGGATCCTCGAACTCTTCAGACACACCCTGGCAAGATACAGGAATCGAGTCTGGTACTGTAGTCGTCAACAGATACTCCCTGGCAAGATTCAGGAATCGGATCTTCGAACTCTTCAGACGTGCCCTGTCTAGATACAGGAATCGGATCTGGTAATGTTAGTCTTCAACGGATACACCCTGGCAAGATTCAGGTATCGGATCCTCGAACTCTTCAGACACACCCTGGCGAGATACAGGAATCGGATCTGGTAATGTTAGTCTTCAACAGATACACCCTGGCAAGATTCAGGAATCGGATCTTCGAACTCTTCAGACACACCCTGGCGAGGTACAGGAATCGGATCTGGTAATGTTAGTCTTCAACGGATACACCCTGGCAAGATTCAGGTATCGGATCCTCGAACTCTTCAGACACACCCTGGCGAGGTACAGGAATCGGATCTGGTAATGTCAGTCTTCAACGGATACACCCTGGCAAGATACAGGAATCGGATCTGGTACTGTCAGTCTTCAACGGATACACCCTGGCAAGATTCAGGTATCGGATCCTCGAACTCTTCAGACACACCCTGGCAAGATACAGGAATCGAGTCTGGTACTGTAGTCGTCAACAGATACTCCCTGGCAAGATTCAGGAATCGGATCTGGAATCACGACAGTTGATAGCAATTATCTTTGTGTTAACTTTTGTCCTGAAAAGACAAAACGTTAGTAGTATGCGATGTCATGATGTATGACATGCGAGATGTTCTCAGAATGAATGAGATTGTATGTCCATGATGCGTATATGCATGCTATAATGTATGAAGATGTGTTGTTTATGAATGTATGTTTCCGTCTAGGAAAATAAATCCTTGACGGGTGCCAGGAAGTTGAATCCCGGGCTGATGTGGAAGAATAGAGCTTCTTATTTCCGCTGGGGACGATGGTTGCAAGAATAAACCGGTAGGAGAAGATGACTCCGTTGGGGAATAAACTTGGCAAATGGAGGATTCTGCGGGGAGAAAAGATACTCTAGCGACCATGCTGGGAAACAATACTCTGTGGGGAGAGAGATACTTTGTTGAAACGTTGTATGAGAATTCCGTTGGGGATACCGTTGTCATGTTGGAAGTGTTAATAGACTCCGCTGGGGACGAAAAGACTTTGTCGACGACGCTCTTTCCGTGGCTTTTGGCTGAGGATAACCCAGTTATATCCTGTTAAGGAAATAACTCTTTGAATAAAGCCGGGCGACGCGTTCGTGCTCTGGGAGGGGATAAGCTTCCAGAATTTACTGGGGATAAGCTTATTGCTTGGGGATATGAATTCCATCTTTGCTGGGGAATTGGATTGGACTCTCCTGGGGAAGTATTGAACTGCGGGGGAAATGATCCCTTTGACTGCTTGTATGCCGCCGGGGAACAATCTTTAGACCAAGACTGCCGGGGATGCTTGTTAAGAACATGTATGCTGCTGGGGAATGTTGAGGTCTGCTGGAGGATACTCAACTTCCTTGATATTTGATAATTTTGCTTGGAGAGGAATGTACTGTTTTGCTGGACCACTCTCTGGGGAATTTAAGATGCCTGGTTTGGTTCTTTAGCTGAACCTACCTTGGTACCTTGGAGGATAAAACAATTAGACTGCTCAGACAACTCTTTATTGCCCCTGTTTCTAATGTCACCTGCAATTAATTCTTTGTTTCGTATGCAAATATTTATGAGTTAGCAAGTTATTGTCAATGCATATATCACAAATTGAACCTTGGACGTTCTTCGCAAAACAAAACAGAAAAAGAAAAAATACTTGGCACGTTTAACTGAAAAGTATATATTTGTATTGATTTTTGAATGGCCTGTAAATAGGCGTTTTATGTACAAGAGGCTGACGTCCTAGTAAGAGAACGTCGCCGAACAAAAGAGTTTATACAAATTTGTACAAGAGAAAATAAAACAGCTGTGTGAAAGATGAATGATCCACTGGGTTTCAACTCTGCTATTTCAACTCTGCTATTGCCGTTATATCTCCGAGCGTCTCATCACTTGATGACCTTGGTTGAAGGTGAAGCTGACTGATCGATGCCGTCTTGATGTAGATACCAGATTCTGGATGCAAAGTGATCCATGAGACATAGTATTACGCTTTTATCCCTAACTTTTGCTTGGACCGCCCTTTTGGGTTTTCGGTCTACCGGGATACCCATTTTTGCCCAAGCCGCCTTTTCAGGTTTTCGACTTGCCGGGTGTACAGATTTTTCATTTTCATCCCTTCATTTTGCCCGAACCCTTTTGGTTCGACGGGAAGCCCTAATTTTTGCCTAGGCATGTCAGCCTAGCGGGTCTTTTTTTTCATGCGTAGTATTTTTTAACTATGTCTGCATTGGCGGGGTGAGGAAGGTCGTCACCATCCATGTTGGTTAATATCATTGCTCCTCCTGAGAACACATGCTTAACCACAAATGGCCCTTCGTATGTAGGGGTCCATTTGCCCCTTGGATCACTCTGAGGAAGGATGATTCGCTTGATCACCAAATCCCCGACTTGATATTCCTGTGGTCTGACCTTTTTGTTAAATGCCCTGATCATTCGTTTCTGATACGTCTGACCATGACAGATAGCAGCAAGTCTTTTCTCGTCAATGAGGTTGAGTTGATCAAGTCGTGTCTGGATCCAATCATCTTCACTCAGATTTGCATCCTTCATTATCCGGAGAGAAGGAATTTGTACTTCGATTGGCAAGACTGCCTCCATGCCATAAACCAGAGAGAAAGGAGTTGCCCCGGTTGACGTCCTAGCTGAGGTGTGATACCCATGCAGAGCGAAAGGTAACATCTCGTGCCAATCTTTATACGTTACTGTCATCTTCTGCACGATCTTCTTGATGTTTTTGTTAGCGGCCTCTACAGCCCCATTCATCTTCGGTCTGTAAGGAGAAGAATTGTGGTGCTGTATCTTGAACTGCTCGCAGAGCTCAGCGATCATCTTATTGTTCAGATTGGTACCGTTATCTGTAATAATCCGCTCAGGGACGCCGTATCGACAGATCAGGTTGTGCCGAATGAACCGTGCCACAACAGTCTTGGTTACCGTAGCGTAGGATGCTGCTTCAACCCACTTCGTAAAATAATCAATCGCCACTAGGATGAAGCGATGTCCATTGGATGCCGTAGGTTTAATCTCACCGATCATGTCTATGCCCCACATTGCAAATGGCCAAGGCGCAGTCAGAACATTCAGGGGAACCGGAGGAACATGCACCTTGTCCGCGTAGATCTGGCATTTATGGCATGTCCTAGAATGTTGGTAGCAATCAGCTTCCATGGTGGACCAGTAATACCCTGCCCGTAGGATCTTCTTTGCCATGGTATGTCCACTGGAGTGTGTACCAAAGATCCCTTCATGTAGCTCTTCCATGATTCTTTCTGCTTCAGTCTTGTCTACACAACGCAGTAGAGTCGAATCCTGGTTTCGCTTGTACAAGATGCCATTGCTAAGAAAGAACTTGGCTGCAAACCTCCTCAGGAATTTCTTATCATTGACAGATGCTCCTTCAGGGTATTCCTGAGCTTCTAGGTATCTCTTCACTTCGTGGTACCAAGGTTTCTCAGTCACCAATTCGGTTTCGAGATCACAACAGTATGCCGGTTCGTCCAGTTTCCAGATGATGATCCGGGGAGCCTCGTTATCCCATTTGACTTTGAACATTGAAGACATTGTAGCTAACGCGTCTGCTAACTGATTCTCTTCCCTTGGAAAGTGCTCAAAGGTTATCTCTGCGAAGTGGGGAATCAAGGCTAACACACATTCTCTATAAGGAATCAGGTTTGGGTGTTTCGTATCCCACTCTCCTTTGATCTGATTGATCACAAGAGCGGAATCTCCGAAGACACTCAGAAATTTGATCCTCAGGTCGATCGCCGCTTGAAGACCCATAATACACGCTTCATACTCCGCCATGTTGTTGGTACAGTTGAAACACAGCCGGGCGGTGAGTGGAGTATGAGTACCTTGTGGAGATACGATGATGGCGCCAATACCATTTCCCAAAGCGTTGGATGCTCCGTCAAAATGCATAGACCATCGGGATCCTGGTTCAGGTCCTTCATCCGGTCCAGGTACTTCACAGTCAGTTATTATCATAATGCTTTCGTCTGGAAACTCGAAGTTCATCGATTGGTAGTCATCCACAGCTTGATGTGCTAAGTGGTCTGCCAATACACTTCCCTTGATGGCTTTTTGGGTCGTATACTGAATGTCGTATTCCGTCAAGATCATTTGCCATCTTGCAATTCTCCCAGACAGAGCAGGCTTTTCGAATATGTACTTTATAGGATCCATTTTTGAGATCAACAAAGTAGTGTGAGTCAGCATATACTGTCTCAGCCGGCGAGCAGCCCATACCAAAGCGCAGCAAGTTTTCTCAAGCAGTGAGTATCGGGTCTCACAGTCGGTAAACTTTTTGCTAAGGTAATAAATGGCATGCTCTTTTCGGCCAGACTCGTCATGCTGCCCCAGCACACACCCCATTGAATTATCAAGCACTGTCAGGTAAAGTATCAAAGGTCTCCCTTCAACTGGTGGCATAAGGATGGGTGGTTCTTGGAGATATTCTTTGATTCTGTCAAAAGCAGCCTGACATTCATCATTCCAGCGTACTACCTGATCTTTCTTCAGCAGCTTGAAGATTGGCTCACAGGTAGCAGTCAGATGTGAGATGAACCGGGCAATGTAATTCAGACGTCCTAGAAAGCCTCTGACTTCCTTTTCTGTCTTAGGAACTGGCATCTCTTGAATAGCTTTGACCTTAGCTGGGTCCACTTGAATGCCTTTATCACTGACCACGAAGCCTAGCAACTTCCCAGATCTTACCCCGAAGGTGCACTTGTTAGGATTCAATCTTAGTTTGTATAGTTTCAACCGGTCAAACAATTTCTGCAGATGATCAAGGTGCTCTTCCTCCGTCTGGGACCTAGCGATCATGTCGTCAACATACACCTCTATCTCGTGATGGATCATGTCATGAAATAAGGCCACCATAGCACGTTGGTAGGTTGCCCCAGCGTTCTTCAACCCGAACGGCATGACCTTGTAACAGAAGGTGCCCCACTGAGTGACAAATGTAGTCTTTTCCATGTCTTCCGGAGCCATCTTGATCTGATTATAGCCTGAAAAACCATCCATGAAAGAGAACACTTTATGCTGAGCTGTATTATCAACAAGGACGTCAATGTGGGGTATAGGGAAGTCATCCTTGGGGCTGGCCCTGTTCAGATCCCTGTAATCGACACACATCCTGACCTTTCCGTCCTTCTTAGGTACCGGCACCACATTAGCAACCCACTGAGGGTAGGAAGTCACTGCAAGAAACCCGGCATCGAACTGCTTCATAACCTCGGCTTTAATCTTCTCAGACATCTCTGGACGCATACGGCGGACCTTTTGCTTAACCGGAGGGAAATCTTCTTTAGTTGGTAAGTGATGGACCACAATGTCGGTATCCAATCCGGGCATATCTTCGTAAGACCAGGCAAAGATTTCCTTATAGTCACGCAGCATTTGAGTCAACCGTTGTTTCACGCTGAGTTCTAGGTTGGCACCAATCTTCACCTCTTTCTTGTCTTCCTCAGAACCCAAGTTTATTATTTCCACTGGCTCTTCATGGGGTTGAATTGCCCTCTCTTCCTGTTGTAACAGTCTCGCAAGTTCACCAGGCACTTCGCAATCATCTTCACCTTCGTCTTCGGCTAAGTTGATCGGATTTTCGAAGTCATAACTGGCAGTAGCAGAGTCGTTACCAGTGAGATCCAGAGTGGATTGAAACCTGTATGAGTGAGTGTGTGTGTAAATACAGCTGTTTTGCAATATGGAAAGAAAGGAAAGACAAGGAGCGCAAAATTTGAAAAGTGAAAAACGTCCAATGCTTTTATTCATGATATATGATAGTGACAAACAAAAGCCCTCACAAATAAAACCACGGTGCCCCGGGTAAGACACCGGGCCATATAGTCTCAAATTATTGTTTATTACAAATCAAAAACAAAGAAATTCATTACTGGGGAACAAAAGTTATGGGTGTAAAATCTTTAGCAGTCCAATTGGTCAATCCACCGTCGGTCGTCGGGTAGATCCAGCTATCGAACTCTGACTCTTCCACTTTGACTTCCTCTCCAATAGCATTCACCTCTGAGTGAGTAATGAGCACCGGAGGTCTTCCAATTCTTGCCTTGCGCACCGCTCTCTGAGCTTCTGTGGTGAAACCCAGCCCAAACTTGTTAGTCTTAGGAGTAAGATCAGGGAGCTTGCCCCAGTTTTCACATTCACCTCTTTCGATCACAGCCCGGGCGTCCTTCAAGGAGGCCATCTTCATAGGAGAAACCTCTTCATCTGCTTCTGCTGCTGCCAAGGTTTGTGGCACTTCTTCAAAGTGTTGAAAGGGGGTTTCAATGAACTCCCCATCCATTTCTACGTATCTGAAGGAGTTGAGGTGACTGACCATATACTCCTCTTCTCCTTGCACCGTTATGATCTTCCCCCTGACCGGGTATTTGAGCTTCTGATGCAACGTGGAGGTCACAGCTCCAGCCTTGTGGATCCATGGGCGACCCAGCAAACAAGAATAGGACGGACAGATATCCATCACATAGAATTTTGAATCAAATACCTGTGACCCAACCCTGATTGGGATGTACACCTCACCATGTACCATTCTTTTGGACCCGTCAAAAGCCCGGACAACAATGTTGCTTGGTTTGAGCTCTAGACCCTCACAATCCAGTCTATCCAGAGCCTTCTTGGGCAGCACGTTTAATGAAGACCCTGTGTCAACCAGCACATGAGCAAGAGTAGTGCCCCTGCATTCAATGGAGACATGCAGGGCATCATTATGGTTCTTCCCCTTTGCTGTCAGATCGGCATCAGAGAAACCCAGGCCATTATCAGCAGTTAGGTTGGCCACGCAGTCGGTGAACTGGTCAGCAGACGTATCTTGGGGTACGTGAGCTGTCTTTAAGAAAGCAATCAGAGCCTTTGCATGGGCCTCTGAACACAGCAGCAGTGACAACATGGAGATTTTAGAGGGGGTGTGCCCCAGCTGTTCCACAACGTTGAAATCACTTTTCTTTATTATCTTGAGGATTTCTTCCATTTCCTGCTTGGAAGCCTCAACAATGGTCTTTGGTGCCTCCGTCCTGGCAGGCACATCAGCAGCAATTCCCTTGCCCCGAGTATCAGATGACTCAGTAGCAGGGGTGGATACTTGGTCAGAAGGAGAAACAGGTACCCTAGCAGGTGTGAAGATCAAAGGTCTATGAATTACCGGAGGAGCAATGTCTGGCGAGAACAGTCTTCCACTACGAGTGACCTTGGCAGGCCCGGTGATGTTGGAGACACCAGTATCAATGTTGAACTCTTGTTTCACACCCAGCACATAGACATCTGCCCCATAGTGCCATGGGACAGCCTTATCAGATTTGTAGGGTATAGGCCCCGGAACAGTAATGGTGATGGGAGCACTCTTGTGAACTGACAAAATTTGTATAGGCTCCTTTGAAGGAGCCTTGGAATGGTTGTTGAAGATGGTAACGATCGACACTTCTTCAACAGGAGCGGCAGGAACAACAGTCTTTCTGAACAAAATCTCTCTACTGTCTATCAGGTTTTGGACGCCTGACCTCAGCAGAGAACAACCAGCAGGGGAAGCAACACATAGAAGGCAACCTTCGCTACATCCCGGAAATAAACCGGCTAGCAACAGATTCCTCTTGACCATCAGCAACGGAGTAGCAACATCATCCACCGAAGCTACATACAAATCCTCCTCAACAGCATTCACTCCATGCTGGGGCATGGGAGCAGTTACAACATTCGGCCTCTCGGGCGCCTCAAACTGTATCTCCTTTGCATCAATGAGGTCCTGAACCTTATTCTTTAGGGCCCAACAGTCATCTGTGTTATGCCCCGGGCTATCAGAGTGATAAGCGCAGCGAGCATTTGGGTTGAACTTGGGGGATGTAGTATTCACAACCTTCGGGGCCTCTCTAACAGTCACCAAGTTGGTTGATAGCAATTGCGGCAGGATTTGAGAGAGAGTCATGTTGAGCCGAGTATATTGTCGTTTGGGCCTCTCAGCTCTGGGTTGATTGTACTGTTGTGGAGCAGCAGCAGGTTTAGAAATAACCACCGCGTTGACAGCTTGGCGGTGTTCAGGTTTGTTCTGCCTTCTCGGGCCATACACAGCACTCGCCTCTTTCTTGAAGGGCTTCTTTTCAGCATTTGAGGAGGCAACCTTCTGTATCTTCCCTGATTTTATACCGGCCTCGATCCTCTCACCAGTCAGGATCAGATCAGTAAACCCAGCAGAGGAATTACCGATGAGATGATTGAAAAATGGACCAGAAAGGGTCCCCAAGAACATATCCACCAGCTCTCGGTCCGTCAATGGTGGCTGCACCCTGCCAGCCAGGTCTCTCCATTTCTGGGCGTACTCCTTAAAACCTTCACTCGACCCTAGCGACATACCCTGGAGTTGGGTACGCGTAGGAGCGAGGTCGGCATTATACTGATACTGCTTGTAAAAAGCAGTGGCCAGATCCTCCCAGTTACGAATGTTGATTCCATCCAGCTGATAGAACCAATCGAGGTGAGTCCCTGAAAGACTCTCCTGGAAGAAGTGGATCCAAAGGTTCTGGTCTGCTGTGTAAGGCTGGATCTTCCTTACATAAGAACGGAGATGCATCTTGGGACAGGAAACCCCATCATACTTCACGAAGGCAGGTATTTTGAACTTGTGTGGGATCACCACCCCAGTAGATAACCCCAAGTCTCCGAAATCCAATCCAGGCACCCGCTGAACTTCCACAGCCTTTAATCTGTCTTCCAGCTGTTTGTACCGGTCTTCAGTAGGAGGGTACTGTTCTTCGTTGAAGTCAGTTTCAGTATCAGAGCCCACAGGAGTAGGGACCTCCCTTTCTTGGTGACTACCTCCCCCCACAGATAGGGTAGTCCTTTCAGTCTCGTCTCGCAAAGTATTCCCGAATCTGCGCCCAGTGTTGAATAGCACAGTCCTCCTCTTCTTCTTAGTTTTCTTCAGAAGCATGGTCTTCAGCTCTTGTTGACCCTGAGCCAAGCCCTTGATCAGCTCCTGAAATTGGGCGTTTTGCGCCTGAAACTGGACATTCTGCTCCTGAAGAGCCTTGATAGATGCCTCGGTGGATGATTCAGGGTTCATGATGCTGAAATAAACAGCGAAGAACGGTAAACAACCTGAAAAGAAGAGTACCTATGATGCACATGATGAATGATATGTGTTTATGCAATGCATTCAAGAGTTCGAAAATTCAAATTTGTTGTAGACCAAAAGGAACACACGTTATTATTAAGAAAATCATTGTTTTAATACATCAAAGCCTCATGGGCAAAAGTACAAAAAAATCAAATCAATCCAAAAATATGTTGCGCATCCTCTTTGGAGCTATGTAAGTGTTGAGGTTCCTCTCCTCATGCAACAGACGGGTGAGCTCCAAGACCTTCTTTTCACTGGCATGCAAACTAGTCTCAAGAGAACTCCGTTCTTCCTTAAGCTGGATCCAGCTCTTCTGCATCTCTTCCCAGGATGTGGGCATATCAGGGTGCTGAATAACATGAGACACCTCTCCTTCCAAGGCAGGCTCTTTGATTACTGGAAGCATGTGAGGATAAGGCATTACTAATTTCTGAGAGCGGGCTCGTACCCACTTGAGGTAAGGCTCCAAAGGGATGGAGTTCCTGTGCCCCAGTGTCTTGCTGTCTATCCTACTAGGCATCCTCCAAGCTCTGATAAATCTCTGGCGAAGTCCTTGAGTATCGTTGTCGAAGTCAAAAACTATGTCAGGAATCAACATGTCATGAGGACCATCCCTCCGAGCATAACCAAATTGCCTCCAAGCCAGGCATGGATTATAAGTAATACCCCCTCTGATTCCAAGTAAAGGAACATTAGGATACTCCCCGCAACGATCAATGATAGTGACATCTTCTCTGGACCTAGGGCACCAATGTATATCTGCATGTGTAAGAGTCATCAACCGTTGTGACCATCTCAAACCCCGCTCGTTCTTCAGGACTGATTGTGGAAGGTGCGAAATAAACCACTTTCCCAGGAGAGGAGTGCAACACATAAGGACACCTCTTTTTCTCATGGTTCGAGTGTAACATGAGTGAAGGAGGTCCCCCAGCAACGTAGGTATAGGATTCCTGGACATAAAGATCTGGACAGCACTGATATCAATGAGCTGATCTGGGTTAGGGAACAACACCAAACCATAAACAAGGAGGGCCACAACCTTCTCAAAAGCTTGTAAGTCAAGGGAGTTCCAACATTCATAGGCCTTTTCAAACAGAAACCTGGCTAAGAACCCTTTGATACCACTTCTAACTTCCCAATGTCCCTTGAGGTCAGATGACTGTAGGTGCAAGGCTTTAGCAATCTCTTCAAGCTTAGGTTCCTTTTCTGTACCGTTGAAGGGTAGCTGATTAAGGATAGGGATCTTCAGGAGTCGGGAGAACTCCTCCAATGTAGGTACCAACTGATAGTCCAAGAAGGTGAAACAGTGATGCAGAGGGTCAAAGAATTGGAACAGGACCTTTATCATATCTTCCTCAATGTTGGTGTTGACCAAGCTGATGAGGCTTCCATGCCTTTCACTGAATGAAGAGTTCTCGGGAATCCGGGATATAAGCTCCTTAAGCTGAGGAGGGATCCTTACAAGACTGATTGGAATTGTCTTTCTACGAACAGTTTCCATGTCCTACAAAACAAGAACAAAGATGAAAATTCGAACCCCTAAAATGGTTAATTAATGCATATGATGCTGGATGATGTCATGATGCTATGAATAAACACCACAGATATTTACAAAGACAAACATGTAAGGCACACAAGGCACACAAGACAGGCCCTTAAGGTTTAAGGCCAGCATGGGGTCTGGGTATTACCCTCTTGAAGTTGGTGGGTTCATCCTGTCCTAATCAAAGTAACCGGGTTCTAAGGTTCCCAATATCACGGGATTGCTTTCATTGTTCATCGTTTCGATTTAGCCACTGAACTGGCGACCGAAATATTCCAGGAAAGCAACCCTCAATTGAGTGTAGTATCGAGTATCAACCAACCTCGGACTGCACCAAAGTCAGTTATCTCACTACCCTAAAGAGGCCAAGATGGTTCAATTAAGGTTCCTAAGGTCTGTTGATGCTTCACGACACCACGCGGAGGCCCCGTACTCTCCTTGACTGACTCAAGGGTTACCGGTACACACCAAAGTGCCACATCAACGTAGCAGACTGTTTCAACCATGTCGGTATACCCCGCACAGTTCCCTCACAGCCTTGTTGCTACTTTCTAAGAAGGTATCCCCCAGATCCGGGTTAGGATCTATAGAACTCCCAAGACAGTCCCACAATTTAAAGCAAACAAGGAAGGCAATTGAAAACACAATGATCTTAGTCCTAAGGTACACCTCACTTTAAGTTTGTCCCCAGCAGAGTCGCCAGTTCTGTGATCGGTGGATCTGGAACTGACTGTTTTAAAGCTGGTTCGCGAAGATGTCGCGGAAGCAAGAGTCGCCACCGTCTTTTATTTTCTCCAACATGGAAAGGACAAAAGCACAGAAAAATTCCTTATTAAGAGATTGCTCTCGGTTCGGGAGGTAGATTATAGAAAGGGAAGGTGTTAGCACCCTTTCTATCCATGGTTATCCATGGGCTCTTAGATACTTGCTCATTGTGTTTTCAAAATGTTTGCTTTTCAATTGTGAGTGGGTTTTGAAAAAGTTTCGTTTAAAATTTCAGATCGACTCTTGTATCAGTCCTCAAGAGTGTTTGAAAAGTTGTTTTGAAAGCTTTTTGAAAGTGTAAGTGTGAAAAGTATTTTGTTTGTTTTTTGAAAGAGCAAGTATCTATGAGAATCTACCTACCCTAAGGAATTCGTCTATGTAAATGTCCTTTGAAGTAGTGCCATCCCACCATTGAGAGGTAGGTAGCACCACCGTTGGAGGTGTTCGGGTCAATTCGATTTTAGGGACAGTGTGGTCACCAAAGCAATGGTAGGACACCTTAGAAGTAACTCTAATGTCCTAGATCCTTTTAATCCGAGGCAACTGTTTCGAGGCAACCGGATCTTTAGACATCAGAGCGACTGCTAAAACATTCTATGCTTGACGACCACCTTTCGAAAGGCAACAGTGAGGCGTACCCTAGGGGTGGTGTGTGCGGTCCGTGTGTCATGCTTCAATTATTTTGTCTTGTCATGCATTGGTGATCTAACGATTCGATTTTATTTTTGGGCATTCATTCTTTCATGCATATTTATTAACAGTTATATACTTGCGAGAAAATAAATCTAGACTATTACAACCGGCGCGGGTCCACATCGCCAAAAAAACCGAACCCGATTTGACTGAAAATAAATAAAGCGAATAAATAAAAGTGCGAGAATTTTAAATTACATGGCTTTGGGGCATATACAGAATTATTCACAAAAGCAATAAATGAAACGTGCGAAAAAGAAAATACTCAAATGCGAGGGCGTTGAACCCTTTTAAGGAATTAAGTTATCTGAAATTAAAATTAAATGAAAAATGGTATTTTTGTGTTTTTTAAGATTTAAAAGAAAAAAGAAAAATTAATTAAAATTAAAATCCTAGTTCTAATGTTTTTTAAGTTTATTATGAAAAATATTGACTTTTAACCTAATTTAACTCTAAATTAATTTATGTACAATTTTTAATTTATGGAAAATAAATAAATAAATAAATAATATTGTGAGAAAAAAGGAACAATTAAAAAAGATATAAAAAATTAATAATTAACCTAATTCTACATTTTTTGGATTTTTATTATGAAAAAGAATTAAAATTAAAACCTAATTAAACTAAATGATTTACATTTTAATTTATTTATAAAAGTAATCAAAGTTAATTATATTTTTTTGTCCTTTCTGTATTTTTTAATGTTTTTATATTTTTGTAAGAATTAATTAAATCAGAAAATAAAATACACAAGTAAATTTAAAAATAATAGAATATAAAGAAAATTAGAAAAAAGAAAAAAAGATAGAACCAGGGGGGTGTTAATTTGAAAAGCCTGGCCCAATTGCTTTGAATTTTGTTGACCTTTCCAATCACATGCATGCCTGTTGACTTGTCCTCATGGTATTCCCTAGCACGCAACCCTTGATCTGATCCCACTAAGTGACGTGGCTGGCCTGATCTGGTGAGTACACGGTAGTCCATAATGTCATATCCACACCTGAACACATATTGAAAAAGAATATTGAAGTAAAGTAGACCTGGGAATCGAACCCAGGTCTTATGCATTAATCACGCGCTCGCTTGCCATCTGTACCAGTTAATCACTTTGATATATAATACATAAATAAATCATATAAAATAAAAGCAACGCGCTAGTGGCTGAAACGCGCGAATTTTGAATGGACGAATTACAGCGTGCCACATCTTCATCTTCTTCACGTCCCTGTAAACAAAAGTGTATGGCCACGATTTTGCAAGTGTAGTGTTAGGGGACTTTTGGAGAAATAACGAATAGAGCTACGTGAATCAGAAATTAATCGCGAGCATCTCATTCTCTTCGTCCAGATGCCTGGAATGTAATGGTGTGACTTTCATGGGCTAATTGTTCCTGGACTGAAAACACCTAAATTAAAAAAACTGTAACCCTAACATTCGAAAATGGTAGAATCTCATATGATCAACAAAAATGAAATTAAACATCATGAATAGCTTGGAAACATCACATGGAACAAGGATATCCAATTGAAATGCAATGAAGATGCTTAGAATTAAGAATACGATTTCAAAAAATTTTATGTACAGCTTGAGTTGTAGCTATTGCTTCTGCGTGTTTTGATTGATGTTAGGAATTGGGATGTGTTCAGAAATGCCTCAGGATGCTAATGGTATCAAAATTAAGGCTTGAAAGATCCTCCAAACTAGTTTTCAGATTTGTGTTTTTATGCCAAATTTTCAAATTGCCAATCCACTTTTGAGCGAGCCTTTTGCTATGTTATGGTTAGGGTTGGACTCAGTGATCATAATGGATGGAAATTAACTTGCTAACTGACCTTAATTCATGCTTGGGAAAGAATTGGTCTTAGGGTTTCTTCCATTAACCATTTTTCCTCCTTTTTAGCCAAAACCTAGACCTAGTGTGCAAATGAACCTTAGCCTGATTTCTTGAGTTGGTTCATGATACATAGGAATTGTCCAAGTTCACATGACACTATTCCATTGGTTTTTTTAAATTTTATTTGAATTTTCAAAGAATTAAAATGAATTAAATCATCAAAAAATTAAATAAAATAAAAAATCAATATTTGGTCTTGAAATTAGCCATGGGACACGTGTGTGGCATGACAAGGATGAACCAAGTGGAAAAAATGGGGCCCTTTTGTCAAAAATTGGATTTTCAAAGATAGTTGACTTTTGCCATTTCACAAAAATTTCCCAACTTCTACAAGGCATAACTTGCTCAATTTTTAAGCTTTTCACATGTTCTTGGACATTTTGGAAAGGTCTTTGAGTCCTTTAACCAATGCCTTTGGTCCCATGTCATTTTGATTTACCAATCTCAAGTTATGGTCTTTGACTTAAAGTCCCTTTTTGTTGACTTTTGAAAATGACCTATAATGTTGAAATTGATAACTTTTTGTGAGAGCATTTCTTGGACTTGAAGTATGAAGATGAGTTGTTGGAAATGTCTTTCTCTTCAAAATGAGCTTTGGATGGAATTTTTCTGATAATCCATGTGAAAGTTATGCCCTGGTCAATTTCAGTTGACTTTTTCAGCTGTCCAAACATAGCAACTTTTGCATCTTTGATGATTTCTGAGCCAAATTTTGAGAATCATGATCAAGCATTGATCAAATGATGTTTGTGGCTTCAAAATGATATGTTGACCAAAAATTTGAACTTTTGACTGTCAAATGACCATTTTGCCCCTACAGTTGACTGTAGTGCAATTTAGGGTTTTGACTGTGCAATCTTGAGCTGAATGCCTTGAAACTTGATATGAGGATACTTGACCATCTTTGTAAGTATGGGAGACTTGATTGAGGCCTTGAAAACTTCAGCTTCCTTGTGAGAACCAAAACCCTAGTTTGACTGGCTTCAGGATGATGGTTGACTGTGTAGCCTTTGAATAGACTTGAACCAATTGTGGATGATTCTTGTCAAAACTTTGAAGGTTATGGGAGGGCAAATTTTGGGGTACAACAAAAAACAATCTTTTTTCGAGTAGGTAGATGCTAGTAGGTACTTTCTCAAAACAAATCTTTTCACACTAACACCTTTTCCAAACAAATTTTCAAAACAACTTCGTCACACCCTTGAGGACCGATATAAGGGTTATCACGAAGTAAAATATTTTCAAAAACAAGCACACAAACACAAGCAATTTTAAAAGATGAGCAAGTACCTAAGAGCCCGTAGATAACTACAGATAGAAGGGGTGCTAACACCTTCCCTTTCTATAATCTACCCCTGTACTCAAAATCTCAAAAAAGGATTTTTTCTGTACTTTTTTCCTTTCCGGTTGGATAAAATAAAAGTCGGTCGCGACTCTTGCTTACCGCAAAATTTTGTTAACAAAAAACGTAAAACGCAAACCAGTATTAAACAGTCGGTTCTGTCACTGTATCACAGAACTGACGAATCTGTTGGGGATGAATAAGTGGGGTATACCTTAAGATCTAGGTCATTAAAATTGCTTCTCTTGTTTGTTTTGTTTGCTTTATTTTTGAGGGTTTTGTTTGGGGTTAATATAGATCCTACACCCGGATCTGGGGGCACTCATTAGGAAAACAACAATTGATTGTGGAGACTGTACGGCGTAGACCTGTATGGTTTAAGTGATGGCTGTGTTGGTGTGTCACTTTGGTTGGTACCGGTATCCTTCGTGGGGAAACGAGGAGAATACGGGGCCGCCGCGTGGTGTCGCGAAGCACCAACGGACCTTAGAACCTTAGTTGAACAACTTGGCCATTAGAAAGTTGCGAGATAGTCGGCCTCGGTGTAGAGCTGAGGATTGGTTGATACTCGATGCTACACTCATTGAGATCATACTTTCGGGATATTTCGGCTGCTAGAAAAGGTTGCCTTAGCTGAAACAATGCCCGATAAAGGATGGTCAGTGATATTGAGATCCTCTAGAACTCGGTTACTTTTCTAGGACAGGTTTGAAACCAACTTAACTTCAAGAGGGTACTACCTTTAACCTCATGCAAGCCTTAAACCTAAGGACTTTGTGTGATTTGACTGTGTTTGCTATACCTATGGTTTATCATGACATCATGCATCATAACATAGCATTCATGCTTCATTACACTAACCATTTCAAGGACCAAGGAAATTTATCTTTGTTCTGTTTTGCAGATCATGGCCTCCGTGCATAGAAATACCATCTGAATCAGCTTTGTGAAGATACCTTCCCAACTCAAAGAGCTAGTATCAAGAGTTTCTGAAACTTCTGCGTTCATTAAGAGATACGGTCAACTTCTCAACCTGGTTACTTATAACTTCGATGAAAAGATGATGAGCGTACTTTTTCAGTTCTTCGATCCCAAGCACCACTGCTTCACCTTTCCAGATTATCAGTTGGTACCTACCTTGGAAGAATTCTCTCAGCTGTTGGGTATACCCATTCTTGAACAGGTACCCTTCACAAGTCCAGAAGAAGTTCCTAAGCCATAATTCATTGCCTCAGCTTTGCATCTGAAACAGGCTGACGTGGTATCCAATTGGGAAACTAGAAGCAGAGTCGAGGGTTTTCTAGCCAGATTTTTGATAGACAAGGCTCAGCTATTTTGGGATGATATGGATTTTCAAGCTTTTGAGGAGGTCTTGGCTCTTCTTATCTATGGTTTAGTTATCTTCCCTAATCCGGACTCATTCGTAGACGTGAATGCTATCAAGATCTTCCTCTCTCGCAACCCTGTTCCTACCTTGCTCGGAGATATTTTGCACACTCTCCATACTCGTACCATGAGGAGAAGAGGGATTCTCGTGTGCTGCATGCCATTGCTGTCGAGGTGGTTTATTTCTCACCTCCCTAAGTCCATACTAAAAAATTAAGAAGGTCTGGTTTGGTCACAAAGGATAATGTCACTCGCTCATACGAATATTCTTTGGTGTTCTCGATCTATGGAAAACATTGCTATCATTGAACGCTGCGGGGAGTACCCTAATGTCCCACTGCTTTGTATCAGAGGGGGTATAACCAACAATCTTTGTTTAGCTCTCCGACAATTTGGTCACGCTCGAAGGGATGGTCCCCATGAGTTACTAATCGAAGGCATTATGTTTAACTATGAGGAGGATATTCAAGAGTATCGACGGAGGTTCATACGAGCTTGGGGCATGGTAAACCGATCTAGCGTCAAGACTTTGGGGCTAAAAACTTCCATTTCTATGGAGCCATATTTCCAATGGGTACGAGCTCGTGCCCAGAAACTTATGATGCCCTATGTGGTCATGTTACCAGTGATCGTGGAACCCACTACTGAAGAAGGCATTATTTACACAGTTCTCTATCCTTATATGCCCACTGATCTTGGGGAATTACAGAGGTCTTGGGTTCAGTTGATGAAGGAGCGGGATACCTACAGGGATCAGTTCCATGCTCAGGACAGGAAGGTTTTAGAGCTCACGAAGCAGCTCCAGGAAGAAAAAGTACTCAATGATTATCTCGGCGCAAAGAGAAAGCATCCATGGGACTTTTGATCTTCTTTTCTATTTTTAGATTTGTTTTTTTATTTGTAACGCCTAAAAGGCATTTCGAACCTTCATATTCAGCTAATAAAGTTTTTGTTTATTTTGGTTTGCAAATTTAAATTTCCCGAAGTCTTTGAAATCATTGCATACACAACCCATTATCATACACATCATTACAGGTACCATTACAGGTTTCTCATCTTCTTCGCTATTTATTTCAGCAGAAATGTTTTCCGAGCAAGCCATCAAGGACCTTCAGGCACAGAACGCCCAATTCCAATAGATGTTCATAAGTTAGGCAAAGGGGCAGGAGGATCTGAAAGCCCTTATCCTGAAAGAAAAGAAGAAGAAAACCATCGGCATCCTTAACATTGGGAGGAGAGTCAAAGGGCCGTTGAAACGAGTGGTTGAGCTGACATCCTCGTCCAAAGAAGGGGAGAATCAGGAAGAGTAGAAGGACCCCAGTTCTGTAATTTCTGACAATGATACAGATTACAATGATGAACAATATACTCCTACTGAGGATAGGTAAAAACAGTTGGAAGATTGTCTGAGTGCCATGGAAGTTCAGAGGATACCTGGATTGGATTTTGAAGAATTGGGTTTGGTGTCGGGAGTGGTCATCCCGCAGAAGTTCAAAGCTCCAATTTTTGCCAAGTATGATGGGGTGTCCTGCCCAAAGCTCCATCTCCGCTCTTATGTTAGTAAGATTCAGCCACACACCGCTGATAGAAATTTGTGGGTGCATTTCTTTCAAGATAGTCTGTCAGGGACTCAACTTGAATGGTTCTACTAGCTGGAGGGAGCCAATGTCCGAAATTGGGAAGATCTGGCTGCTGCTTTCTACAAGCAGTATCAGTACAATGCCAACCTTGCTCCCACTCGTACTCAACTCTAGAGTATGTCCATGGGTGCAATTGAAGGTTTTAAGGATTATGCACAAAAATGGAGAGACTTGGCTGGGAGAGTTCAACCCCCGTTGTCTGATGGGGAGTTGGTTGATATGTTTCTAGGGACACTATCTGGTCCATTTTTTTATCATTTGATCGGCAGCTCGTCAGCTGGTTTCACCGAGCTGATTATAACTGGAGAAAGAGTAGACGCTGGGATTCGAAGCAGCAAAATACAGAAGGATGCCTCGTCAAGTTCAGTAAAGAAGCCTTTTGCTAGTAAGAAGGAAGCCAGTGCCGTCTATAGCCCGAGGGGACAAAGAAGAGTTGAACACCGTCAAACGGTAAATGCTGTAATGATACCTAGACCAGTAGTTGCTCCACAATGCATCAATAAACAAAGGGTGGAAAGACCACAAAGGCAGTTTACCTGCATCAACATGACATTAGCTGAAGTTTTACCTCATCTGCTGAGATCCAACTTGGCAACCTTGAGAGAGGCCCCCAAGAATCCAAATACTACATCACCCCAATATAATCCAAATGCCCGGTGTGCCTGTCATTCTGAGTCCTGGCCACGATACAAATGACTGATGGGCTCTGATAAACAAAATACAAGACTTGATTGAAGCCAAGGAGATAGATTTTGATGCTCCGGAGAAGCCAAATATCATAATTGCTCCCATGCCTAAGCACGGCCGTGGAGTCAATGCTATTGATACTGATTTGTTTGTCACCTCTGTCGATGAAGTATCTACTCCTCTCATCATTGTCAAGAAGAATTTGTTGCTGGCCGGTTTATTTCCGGGTTATGGTGAAGATTGCCACATGTGTTCGCTTCTACCTTCTGGTTTCCGTTTGCTAAAGTTAGGTGTTCAACGCCTGATATATAGCAAAGAGATTTTGTTCGAGAAGACTATGATTCATGTTGTTCCAATTGAAGACGTTTCCATTATAACCATTTCCGCCAATCCTTCCAAGGTTTCCTCGAGAAGACCTGTTAGGATGACATCTGCTCCAAGAATTGCTCTGCTGATAATCATTGTTCCTGGTCCTGTCCCGTATGTCTCGGACAAAGCTGTCCCATGGCATTATGGTGCCGATGTGTACTATCATGGCATCAAACAAGATTTGAAAGATGAAGAAGTTGATCCTGATATTGGTAACATTGTTGGAACCAGCAAAATCACCCGAAGTGGAAGGGTCTTCTCTCCCGAGATTTCCCCTAAGACTGTTAACAAGCCTATTGTCATTACATCTGCTGTTCCTGCTAGTACATCAAATATTGATCCTGTTCTTACTCCAGTCGGCGAATCATCTGATGCCTACGGCAAAGAGATTGTAGGTGAGCCTTCCCGGACGGAGGCGCCTAAGAAAGTTGTTGTGGAAGCCTCTAAACAAGAAATAGAGGAAATACTGAAAATCATTAAGAAGAACGACTATAATATGGTCGAGCAGCTGTGGCAGACCCCATCAAAGATATCCATGTTGTCCCTGCTGTTGTGTTCTAAAGCCCATGAAAAGGCTTTGATTGCATTTCTCAAGACTGCGCATGTGCCGTAGGAAACTTCAGCTGATCAATTCCAAGAGTGTGTGGCAAGCCTGACTGCTGATAATGGGCTAGGTTTTTCAGACGCGAATTTGACACCAAAGGGGAGGAAGCATAATGATGCTCTGCATGTATCGATTGAATGCAGGGGAACCACTATGGCTCACGTACTGGTAGATATCGGGTCTTCACTAAATTTTCTGCCGAAGAAAGCGTTGGATCGTTTGGATTGTGAGGGTTTGACTCTAAAGCCTAGTAACATTGTGGTAAGGGATTTTGACGGATCGAAGAGAATGGTACACGGGGAGGTGAACATCCCTGTCAAAGTGGGTTCTCATACTTTTGGGTCCACCTTCTACGTGATGGATATCAGGCCTTCGTATTCTTGTTTGTTGGGTCGTCCTTGGATCCATGAGGCTGGGGCTGTTACTTCCACACTCCACCAAATGTTGAAGTATCCGGTGAAAGGAAAGATTGTCACGGTGCAGGGTGAAGAAGAACATATGGTGAGCCACCTCAACTCCTTCTGCTACGTAGAGATGGACGGTGAATTCATTGAAACTCCTTGTCAGAACTTCAAAGAGGTCCCTCAAATCTTAGCATCAATTGAAACTACTACCAATAAACCTCCCTTGAAGATGGCTTCTCTCAAGGACGCCAGGACTGTGGTTGAAGAAGGTGGGTGTACCAATTGGGGTCAGCTCCCTAATTTCACTCACAAAACTAACAAATTTGGTTTGGGCTTTACTACGAGGGCTCAAAGGGCTGTTAGGCGCGCTCGGGCTGGAGGACCTCCCTTACGCATCAGCAATCGTGGGATTAACGCCATTGAAGACAGTGAAGAGGAATCAAACATTGACAGTTGGATCTACCCAACTGCCAACGGTGGATCGAGTAACTGGACAGCTAGGGACTTCATACCTGTTTCTTTTATTCCACAATAATTGACTTATTTGTTTTAAGATTTGTAATAAACAATTTGAAACTTTACGACCCGGTGCCTTGCCCGAGGCACCTTGCTTTGCTTGTGAGGGCTATTATTTGTCATTTCATAATCATTAATAAAGCATTAGACGTTTCTTGCATACAAATTTTGCGCTCTCTATTTTTTCTTTCCTGCTTTCACTTTATCAAAACAGTTATTCTCTTACACACACTCACGTATCATAATGCAGATCCATATCCACTCTGGATCCCATTGATAACAGCTCTGCTATTGCCAGTTATGACTTCAAAAATCTGATCAACCAAGCCGAGGACGAAGGTGAGGATGATTGTGAGGTGCCTGGAGAACTTGCTAGGCTACTACAGCAGGAAGAAAGGGCCATACAGCCTCATGAAGAGCCGGTTGAGACAGTGAATTTAGGTACAGAGGAAGACAGAAAAGAGGTTAAAATAGGGGAGAATTTGGAGCTTAGCGTCAAACAGAGGTTGATACAGATGTTGCACGACTATGTTGAGATCTTCGCCTGGTCCTAAGAAGACATGCCTAGTTTGGACACTGATATTGTGGTACATCGCCTGCCGACTAAAGAAGACTGTCCTCCGGTTAAACAAGAGGTCCATCGTATGCGTCCCGAAATGTCAGAGAAGATCAAGGCAGAGGACATGAAACAGTTCAACGCAGGGTTCTTAGCTGTCACTTCGTATCCATAGTGGGTTGCTAACGTTGTTTTGGTACCTAAGAAGGACGGTAAGGTATTGATGTGTGTTGATTGCAGAGATCTGAACAGGGCAAGCCCCAAGGATGACTTCCCACTTCCTCACATCGATGTTCTAGTCGACAACACCGTGCAACATAAAATCTTCTCCTTCATGGATGGTTTCTCTGGCTACAACCAGATCAAGATGGCTCCTAAAGACATGGAGAAGAAAACCTTCGTTACACAGTGGGGCACCTTTTACTACAAGGTAATGCCTTTTGGGTTGAAGAACCCTGGGGCAACCTATCAGCGCGCCATGGTCGCTTTGTTCCATGATATTATTCACCACGAGATCGAGGTCTATGTTGATGACATTATATCCAGGTCACGGACTGAGGAAGAGCATATTGATCATCTCCAGAAATTGTTTGACAGGTTGAAGACATACAAACTGAGGTTGAATCCGAACAAGTGTACCTTCGGGGTAAGATCTGGTAAGCTTATGGGTTTTATCGTCAGTGACAAGGGTATTCAGGTAGACCTTGCCAAAGTAAAAGCTATACAAGAGATGTCGGTTCCCTGCACAGAGAAGGAAGTTAGAGGTTTCTTGGGACGTCTGAATTACATCGCCAAGTTCATTTCACATCTGACTGCTACTTGTGAGCCAATCTTCAAGCTTCTGAAGAAAGATCAAGTGGCAAAGTGGAATGATGAATGCCAGACCGCTTTCGAAAGAATCAAAGAATACCTTTAAGAACCGCCAATTCTGATGCCTCCAGTTGAAGGAAGACCTTTGATATTATACTTGACAGTGCTAGACAATTCAATGGGGTGTGTGCTGGGGCAGCATGACGAGTCTGGTCGAAAAGAGCATGCAATTTACTATCTTAGCAAAAAGTTTACCGACTGTGAGACACGATACTCATTGCTCGAGAAAACTTGCTGCGCTTTAGCATGGGCTTCTCGCCGACTGAGACAGTATATGTTGACTCACACTACCTTGTTGATATCAAAGATGGATCCGATCAAGTATATTTTCGAGAAGCCCGCTCTCTCCGGAAGGATAGCAAGGTGGCAAATGATCTTAACCGAATACGACATACAATATACAACCCAAAAGGCGATAAAGGGGAGTGTATTGGCTGATCATTTGACTCATCAGGCCGTGGATGACTACAAGTCCATGAATTTTGAGTTCCCGGATGAGGATATCATGTTGGTGACCGACTACGAAGAACCTGGACTAGATGAAGGACCTAAAGAGGGATCCCGATGGTCTATGTATTTTAATGGAGCCTCAAACGCACTGGGTAACAACACTGGTGATGTGATCATATCTCCCGAAGGCTGTCATACTCGGTTCACCACCCGATTATGTTTCAACTGCACCAACAACATGGCGGAGTATGAAGCATGTATTATGGGTCTTCGAGTTGCTATTGACCTAAGGATTAAGTTCTTAAGTGTATTCGGGGATTCTGCTCTGGTGATAAGTCATATCAAAGGCGAGTGAGATACGAAGCACCCGAATCTCATTCCTTACAGAGAATATGTACTCACATTGCTCCCACACTTTGAGGAGGTAACCTTTGAACATTTCCCACGAGAGGAGAACCAGTTGGTGGACGCGCTAGCTACCATGTCTTCTATGTTCAAGGTTAGGTGGGACAATGAAGCTCCCCAGATTACCATTGAGAGGTTGGATGAACCAGCACACTATTGTGAGATCGACACCAAAGAAGTGGCAGACAAACCCTGGTTTCACGAAGTCAAAAGGTATCTCGAGGTTCAAGAGTATCCCGAAGGGGAATATGTCAACGATAAGAAGTTTCTGAGAAGGTTCACTGCCAAGTTCTTCCTCAGCAATGGGATCCTCTATAAACGCAACCATGACTCCACACTACTACGGTGTATAGACAAGAGCGAAGCAGAGAGGATCATGACAGATCTACACGAAGGCACCTTCAGAACCCATTCTAGCGGACATACTATGGCTAATAAGATCCTACGGGCAGGATACTACTGGTCCACTATGGAATCCAATTGTTACCAGTACTCTCGAACTTGTCATAAATGCCAAATCTATGCTGATAAGGTGCATGTACCTCCAGTCCCTCTGAATGCCTTGATAGCTCCTTGGCCCTTTGCGATGTAGGGAATTGACATAATCAGCGAGATCAGACCTACTGTGTCTAATGGACATCGTTTCATCTTAGTGGCCATTGATTACTTCACGAAGTGGGTTGAGGCAGCTTCCTTTGCTACAATACCCAAGAATGTCGTAGCGCGGTTTATCCGACACAATTTGATCTGTCGATATGGTGTACCAGAGAGAATTATCACTAACAATGGTAAGAATCTCAACAACACAGTGATCACCGAGCTCTGTAAATAGTTCAAGATACAACATCATAATTCTTCTCCCTACCGGCCGAAGATGAATGGCGCTGTTGAAGCAGCTAACAAGAACATCAAGAAGATTGTACAGAAGATGACGGTGACATATAAAGACTGGCATGAGATGTTACCATTCGCTCTTCATGGGTACCGTACCTCAGCACGAACGTCGACAAGAGAAACACCCTACTCTCTGGTATATGGCATGGAGGCAGTCCTACCCATAGAAGTCTAGATACGTTCTCTCAGAATTATGAAGGATGCGGGTTTGAACGAAGACGACTGGATCCAAACCCGACTTTATCAACTAAATATAATCGATGAGAAGAGACTTACTGCTATATGCCATGGTCAGACGTATCAAAAGCGAATGATCAAGGCTTTTGACAAGAAAGTCAGGCGTCAAAAATATCAAGTCGGGGATGTGGTGGTCAAATGCATCATACTGCCGCAAGGTAATCCCAGGGGAAAATGGACTCCCACGTATGAAGGGCCATTTGTGGTTAAGAACATTTTCTCGGGAGGAGCTATGATTCTAACCAACATGGATGGTGAAAACCTCCCTCACCCTGTCAATGCAGACATAGTGAAAAGATACTACGCATAATCAAAGACCCGCTAGGTTGACTGGCCTAGGAAAAAATAAGGGCTTCCCAGCGAACCAAAAGGGTTCGGGAAAAAGTAAGGGATGAAAATGAAAAAATTTGTACACCCGACAAGTTGAAAACCCGAAAGGGAGGCTTTGGCAAAAAAGGGTATCCCGGTGGACTGAAAACCCGAAAGGGCAGTCCAGGCAAAAGTTGGGGATTGAAGCGTATCGCTATGTCTCATTGGATCATCTGGCAACCAGACTTCAGTATCGACTATCAAGCTCGGACGACGCCAATCAATCTAATCAACCTTCGGCCAAGTAGCAAAGTGATGAGACGCTTGAAGATATAAAGGAAATAGCAGAGTTGGAACCCAATGAGGTTGTTTCACACAGCTGTTTTTCTTTCCTTTACAAAAATTGTATAATTTCTATCTTTCGGCGGTGTTCTCTTACTAGAGCGTCAACCTCTTTGTACAAAACTCCTATTACAGGCCAACTTCAAAAATAAATACAAGTCATTCTTACAAAACTTCAATTTGTTTCTTTTTCTTTTCCTGTTTTGTTTTGTAAGAACGTCCAATGATTTATTTTTGATATATGCATTTGATAATGATTGCTGCTCATAAATATTTACATAAGAAACAAAAGACAATTACTCGTAATTCTAGAGACAGGAAAAATAAGAAGTGCCAAACTCGACGGTTCCTCTGCCCAGCAGGTATCGGGATAGATTCATGCTTTAGAACACAATTATCAGTACATACACTCCCCACAGAATAAAAGTATCCAAAGGCATTGATGCCAGCTGTGATCGGTGGATCTGGAACTGACTGTTTAACGCTGGTTCGCGAAATGTCGCGGAAGCAAGAGTCGCCACCGTCTTTTATTTTCTCCAAATGGAAAGGACAAAAGCACAGAAAAATTCCTTAAAGAGATTGCTCTAGGTTCGGGAGGTAGATTATAGAAAGGGAAGGTGTTAGCACCCTTTCTATCCATGGTTATCCATGGGCTCTTAGATACTTGCTCACTTGTGTTTTCAAAAATGGTCCGTTTGCTTTTCAATGTGGGTTTTAAAAAGTTTCTTTGAAATTTCAGTTCGACTCTTGTATCAGTCCTCAAGAGTGTTTGAAAAATTGCTTTCGAAAGCTTTTTGAAAAGGTGTCGGTGTGAAAAGTATTTTTGATTTGTTTTGAAATTAGAGCAAGTATCAAGAGTCGTCTACCTACCCTAAGGAATTCGTCTGTGTAGATGTCCTTTAAAGTAGTGCCATCCAACCATTGAGAGGTAGGTAGCACCACTATTGGAGTTGTTCGGGTCAATTCGAGGTTCGGGACATGGTGATCACCAGAGCAATGGGAAGACACCTTAGAAGCTACCCTCATGCCAGGTTCCCGGATCATGAGGACTTACTAAGACATCCTCTACTCGACGATCACCTTTCGAGGCAAGGCAACAGTGAGGCGTACCCTAGGGGTGGTGTGTGATTTGTGTGTCAGATTCATTTATTTTTGTCTTGTCATGTCACGGGTGATCTACGCGTTTGTTTTTATTTTGTCATTCATTCTTGCATGCATTTATTAACAGTTAAAAAGATGCGGAAATTAAAAGTTCTAGACTATTACAAAGGCGCGGGTCCACATCGCCAAAATTAAAATCCAGGACCCGATTTGACAGAAAGTAAATAAAGTGCGAGAAATTAAATTTACACGGCTTTGGGAGAATTACATTAATATTGAAAAGAAGGAATAAATAAAATGCGCGAAGAGAATAAAAAATCGCAAGCGAGGGCGTTGGACCCTTTTTAATGAAATTAAATTATGATTATTAAATTAATGAAATTAAAATGAAAAAGAAATTGTTTTTTGAGGGTTTTTGTATTTATGGTTTTTTATGAGAATTAAATGAACTTAACTAATTAACCCTAATTCTACAACTTTTACTTATTAAGAAAAATATGTTAAAATTTAAACCTAAAATTAAATTAATTAATTAATGGCAATTTGATTTATAAAAATAAATAATTAATTATTGGTGAAAAGAAAAGAAAAAGGATAAAAATTGATTAAAACCTAATTCTACAAATTTTAAGTTTATTAAGAAAAATGTTTGAATTAAACCTAATTTTACAAAGCTAAATTAATTAATGATATTTACTTAAAAAATATTAACATAAAATATATTTTTTTGATTTTTTATGACTTTTCTGATTTTTTATATTATTTTTATAGTTTATGAAAATAATTAATTTAAGGAATATATAAAAAAAGGAATAATTGAAATAGATAAAAATAAGAAAGAAAAGAATTGAATTGCAAAACCTTAGGGGGTTCTGTCCCCAATTGGAGGTGTATTCCTAGCATTTTAGGCCCATCTTTGCAAGGCCTTGTCTGACTTTTTGGCTAGCATGAGTGTGCGTTGACTGCAGCATATCATAGGCCTCAGATCTTGGCCCTTGGATGGAGATTGTGAGACGTGTGGCACGCCTGGGTGAGGAGCGTATGGTGGTCATCAGGAGACATGCTGCATAGGAAGATATTATAAAAAATATTATGGAAAGGGAGGGGGACCTGGGATCGAACCCAGGTCCTGGAGGTCACCAATATGCTTGCTTGCCACTGAGCTACCAACGTGCTTTTGATTATAATATAACTAACAATTAATATAAGAGAAAATAAGAGTTAATGGACAGATTAGCGCGAAAATTCAAATATTCCAATCAGGTTTTGACACTTCATCATCTTCTTCCTCGTTTTGTTTTTCCTGAAATATCAAAAGGGTTAGCGGCGGTTTTGAACCGTCCCAAAATAGGCCATTTTTTCAATAATAGCGAACAGGCCATAAGGCCACATAAATTAGGCGCGAGGGGTGCTTTCAAATCGTCCAAGCTCCCTGATTTCAACCATGGTATTAAGGAGTCTCAATTTTACAGTATGTGAAAGTTCCCAAATTGAAACTTGAAGAACCCTAGCTGGCTTTAATGGTGAAATCGCGTATGGGCAATGAAAACTTAATTAAACAACACAGTTAGCTTCAGAATGATGAGAGTAACATAAAACAAGTATTAGAATTCAAAATCATGACATGAATGATGAAATACGATTTATGCAAAAAAAGTGAAAAAGTTTGAGTTCCATTCACCAATTCTGGGTGTTAGGGATGTGGAAAACTATCCAGACACGTTTCTTGATGTCTCAGGAAGGTGATGAGATAATTATTTTGGCTTGAAACGCACTGGAAGACAGTTTTCAGTATTTGAGTTTTTTCACAAAAAATGCAAAAGTGGTGATGATGTTCTTGCGCAGCTGGCAGATCCTGATCACTAGGGTTAGCATGTATATATATGTATGAATGATTAGGGTTCAAAATTTGATCCAAAGAACCTTTGTATTGATGAAGAGATATTTGATTTTTATGGCATATATTTTCCAATCTTTTTCATGCAAATTTGCTTCAAATCATGTCCAATTACCAAGATTCTTTCCAAATCTGATCATGCACGAAATATTGAGTGTATTCCATGCATAAAAAGATTTAAAAACTTAGGTTTAGTATTTTCCACATATTTATTTTAATTAAATGAATTATTAGCATTTAAAAATTCAAATAAATAAATAAAAATGATGAATAACTTCCCTTTGGGCCAAATAGTCGTGCACATGCCTTGGATAATGATTCTTGGAAGAAAAAGAGGCCCATTAGCATTTTTAAGACATTTGAAGCAATGTTGACTTTTCAAAATATCCAAAAATTTCCCAACTTCCACAAGGCATAACTTGCTCGATTTTTAAGCTTTGCTCATGTTCTTGGACATTTTGGAAAGGTATTGAAGTCCTCTAACCAATGCCTTTGGTCCCATGTCATTTTGATTTACCAATCTCAAGTTATGGCCTTTGACTTAAAGTCCCTGTTTGTTGACTTTTGAAAATGACCTATAATGTTGAAATTGATAACTTTTTGTGAGAGCATTTCTTAGACTTGAAGTGTGAAGAAGAGTTGTAGGAAATGTCTTTCTCTTCAAAATGAGCTTTGGATGGAATTTTTTCTGATAATCCATGTGGAAGTTATGCCTTGGTCAAGTTACAGTTGACTTTTTCAACTGTCCAAATATGGAAACTTTTGCATCTTGAGACTTTTTGAGCCAAGCTTGTGAAATCATGATCAAGAATTGATCAAATGATGTTTGTGGCTTCAAAATGAGATGTTGACCAAAAATTTGAACTTTTGACTGTCAAATGACCATTTTGCCCCTGCAGTTGACTGTAGGGCAATTAGGGTTTTTGACTGTGCAATTTTGTGCTGTAAGCCTTGAAACTTGGTATGAGGATGCTTGACCATGTTTGTAGGCATGTGGGACTTGATTGGACCCTTGGAAACTTCATTTTCTTTGTCAGAACCAAAACCCTAGTTTTTGACTGTTAGGAGGCCCTTGAACTGTGCAACCCTTGGGGAATTTTGAAGCATGCTTTTGGGAAATCTTGAAGAATATGGGAGGGAAAATTTTGGGGTACAACAGTTGCCCCTGTTCAATCTTCTTAAACCTGAGGATGCAGATTGGCTGACGTGCCTTTCGTAATCCGAAGGTGGAAGATGATTGAACACTAGAGTGCCCAGAAATTTGCGCTCACATAGTAGTGTGATGATGGGAATGGGCTTATAGATGCCATTTGGAGATTGATGGATAAGATGATGGGCTTATAGATGCCATGCTGAGAGATGATGGAAGGTGGATGGGCTTATAGATGCCATCTGGGCGTCGATTGCGTAAGAGATTCCTTAGCGAGAACTTGCGTACCTGCAAAAGAAAAAGATTACCTGACCCATTACAGGAGCTGGTCTTCAGATTCTTTGTGTAGATGTGTCCTGACTGGTTACAGGAGCTTCAAACGGTGATGAACCAGGGGTGGTTACTACCTCAACAGGAATGATGAGAGAACCTTGGATGACTTCAATTTCAACAGTAACGCCGAGAGAATCTAGGGACGATTACTACCTCCGCAGTAACGGGGAGAGAACCATAGGCGACTTCAACCTCAACAGTATCATTGAGAGAATCTTGGGCGACTTCAACCTCAACAGTAATCATTGAGAGAATCTTGGGCGACTTCAACCTCAACAGTAATCATTGAGAGAATCTTGGGCGACTTCAACCTCAACAGTAATCATTGAGAGAATCTTGGGCGACTTCAACCTCAACAGTAATCATTGAGAGAATCTTGGGGATGATTACTACCTCCGCAGTAACGAGGAGAGAACCACAGGCGACTTCAACCTCAACAGTAATCATTGAGAGAATCTTGGGCGACTTCAACCTCAACAGTAATCATTGAGAGAATCTTGGGCGACTTCAACCTCAACAGTAATCATTGAGAGAATCTTGGGCGACTTCAACCTCAACAGTAATCATTGAGAGAATCTTGGGCGACTTCAACCTCAACAGTAATCATTGAGAGAATCTTGGGCGACTTCAACCTCAACAGTAATCATTGAGAGAATCTTGGGCGACTTCAACCTCAACAGTAATCATTGAGAGAATCTTGGGCGACTTCAACCTCAACAGTAATCATTGAGAGAATCTTGGGCGACTTCAACCTCAACAGTAATCATTGAGAGAATCTTGGGCGACTTCAACCTCAACAGTAATCATTGAGAGAATCTTGGGCGACTTCAACCTCAACAGTAATCATTGAGAGAATCTTGGGCGACTTCAACCTCAACAGTAATCATTGAGAGAATCTTGGGCGTCTTCTACTGAGTCTTTATCAGGAAAATCTGTTAGGGGTCGATTTAGCTGGACTAGAGAAGGCCTTGGACTGGATAAGAAACAGAAAAATCTTAGGGTCGATTTAACTGAACCGGTCTAGGTCTTGAAATGTCTTCAACTGGATAAGAAACAGGGAGATCTTCGGGTCGATCTGACTGAACCAGAGAAGGCCTTGGACTGGATAAGAAACAGAAAAATCTTAGGGTCGATTTAACTGAACCGGTCTAGGTCTTGAAATTAGCTGATAACTTAACTGGATCTTTCCTGAAAGGTAAAGGTCAGTGTGATACGGTGGGAGAACTGACTAGTGTTTTGCGTTTGTATTCGCACTTGTGCGGTTGAGCAAGAGTCGCCACCGACTTTTTACTTTATCCTAAAGGAAAGGTTAAAAAAGCACAGAAAAAACCTTTTGAGATAATTCGTGGGTTCGGGGGGTAGATTATGAAAAGGGAAGGTATTAGCACCCTTTTCATCCATGGTTATCCATGGGCTCTTAGTTACTTGGTTTTTTAGATCACTTGCCTTGTTTTTCGATTGCTTGAAAATGGTGTGTGTGTGGGTATTTTGAAAATGTTTTTGAAAAAGATGTCTTGTCTTAGGCAACCAATGTATTTGACTCATGTTTGAGTGTTTTACAAAAGTGTTTATCTTTTCGAAAAGATGTTTTCAAATGTTTTTGAGAGTTTGTTTGAAAGTGTCGTGGATTGTGGTTTTTAAAAAAGAAGGCAAGTGTTTTGCAAGTTGATCTCAAGTAACTAAGAGTTTTGTCTACCCTATTGTACTCAAAGGTTTTTGTTATGTTTTAGCCCCTTTTAACAATTTTGTTCCACCATTGAAATTGATGGACAATCTTGCGTTTAGGAAGTTTATTCGGGACGGGCGCGGGTCATCGTATGGACCATGAATGCAATGGTGCCAAGTGTCTTTGGCAATTTGCTTTGAAGGGACTATGATCATTCCGTTTAGGCAACATTCGAAAGCGTCATCGAGGGACTTATGATCATTTGAATTTGTTTTGCCAAAGAGACTCGACGTGCAAACATGGCCCATTTTGGAAGGCAACATGTGGGATTACCCTAGGGGGTGCAAGTGTGATTGTGTATTGATTACATGTATTTGTCTTGTATTAGGTTATCTAGCGTTTGATTTTATGTACATACAAACCCTAGGTCTAACCATGGTATAATTGAAAGCGGTAAATTGCGAAAATGTAAAATCTACGCTATTACAAAATAGTATCCGGGAGTGGGGGTACAAGTGTATGAATGGGGATGAGACTTATAGTATCCAATAAGTTACAACCAAATCGAATTTTCGATTAAATGTAAATAACGAATATCAATGTATAAGATAAACAAGTATATAGGAGCAATGTGAATGTATTATGTAAGTGTACAAGTATATGAGTATGTGATTATTTACAAATGCGAAATGTGAAATTAATGCGAGATTAGGGTTTTTGACCTAAATATGTGTTTTAATGAATCTTTGATTTATGCATAAAAGAATGTTTTAATTGTATGCTCAAATTTTAATTAAATCGTGAAATGATGTATCATTATTTAATATATACAAAAAATTGTTTTAATTAAGTATTTTAAGAATTTTAATATTAAAAAATGTGCATTTTGTCTATTATGTACAAAGATATATTAAAAGAAGATATTTTCAAATTTAATGATATGATACAAAAAATGTATTTATTATTTATGTACAAATGTATTTTAATGTGTATTAAAAAAATGTTTTCAAATTAATTGAATTAAGTATATATATAAAAAAAAAAGTGTTTTAATTAAAATGGAAGTAATTTTATGGGCTTTTGGGAGGGTGCAGAATGGGCAAAGCCCATTTGTTTGAAACGAATTTAGGGTTAGGCGTTTGTTTGTTCAGTTGAGGCGAAAACACTTAGGGTTTGGGACGGCGCCGTTCGCTGAGGTTCACCGTTCTTCTTCTGATTTTGAGTGATTTCGCCGTCTTGTCCATGGCCACCGGCACTTCCGGCCTCTTCTTCCCTCCAACAACACTTTGGGGCGACGGATTTTAGGTAACTTCATCTTTCTTATTTCATTTAGGGTTTATTGATTATTGCATGTTATGATGTTGATTCGTTTTGATTCCAAATTCGCTTTTTTTTTCACATGACCATCTGGGATATCTTTGAAAGAAAGAAAAAGAAAGGAGTGTTAACCTTTGGAGATGGCAGAGGATGGCTGGGCGTGCGCTAGGAGGCCGGGATGAGCGGGGGAGACAGTGAGGATGCAGCTAGCCCTTCTTGGTACCTTTGTATTTTGTTACCGTTTTAGGGTTTGATGATGAGTTGTACTGAAAACCTTTTTTCTTCTTTCCTCTTCTTCTTCTGTCCCTTTGTGTTGATTGGAATATGATGCTTGCTTTTGAAGATTTTCTCTCTTCTTCTCCTATTGCCCTGAACTTCTGTTGATTTTGCCTTCTGAGATGTTTTATTGCCCAATGATGTTTATACTGAGGGCCTAGGTTTCCTTTGAATACATTGTCTTCTTCTATGCCCTTGATGCTTTGAATTGTTGTGGCCTATGATGAAGAGATTCTGAGGCTTAGAGGGTTAGAAAAATGGTTCTGGTTGGCTTGGTGGTGTTAGCAAGTGAGATGTTTGTGGCCTATGAGGAAGAGATTCTGAGGCCTGAGTTTGCTTCTGGAAGAATTGTCTTTGAGGTTTGGACTGGACATGTATGATGCTTGGTTGATAACTGTTTCTTTGGTTTTTGATGGATAGGCTTTAGCAGGTTTGGATGAAGTCTTGATGTTCAGGCCATTGTTTGGCTTGTATGGTTATGAGGTCTGGTTTGTTGTGAGGTGCATAGCAGGTTATGAGTTTTGTTGGTTTATCAGGTTTTGAGTGTTGAGATGTGTTTGATTGTTTTGAGTTTTTTGAGATGGTTCTGTTTGGCCTATGCTGGTTTATGTTTGACAGTTTGGATGGTCTTTTGCTTATGCAGGTTATGCTTCTTTTGCTTATGTTGTATGTTCTGTATGCTTGCTTGGCTTTGCGACAGGTTCAGCAGGTTTAAAGGTTTTTGGAACTGGTTTATGGCCTATCTCAGGTTTAAGTCTTTGGTATTTTTTTGGTTTAGGGTCGAATGCTTCAGGTTTGATGTATGGTTCCCCTAGACCAAGGCTTATGCTTGCAGTAGTTTATATGTTTTGTATATTTTTCTCTCTTGTGTTTTGGTGAGAGTTCTGCTGGCCTTTTTTGTCAACTGTCCTAGCTAGCAGTTTTTTATATATTTTTTCAGTTTTGCTTGACAGTTTGTATATCTGCTTTTTCCTGCTGCCTGCAAAAAGCCTCAAAACCTGCATCTTTCCCTCTTCTTTCTCTCTCTATAGTACACTTAGAAGAATTTTTTAATGTTTCTTTTGTTGTACTTTCTGAAAGTGGCCATTGATGGGAAGTGATGATTAAAGAATTTGCTTGCTTGCATAACTTTCCTCTGCATCTCTTTGACAGCTTTCGTGCTTTTGACATCTTTTCAAAACTTCTTTATTGATAGCTTTGGTAGCTTTGTATTCTTGACAGTAAGTTTGTACCTTTGGCTTTTGATGGAAAGTGGTAACTTGGATTTTTCATTTTGGTTTGAATTTGAAGTTTGAGATTGAGTTTGTGCAGTTAGGTACTTTATGCATTTTGACATTTTTGCATTCATGAATAAAATTCTTCCCTCTTTGTGAACCGGGAGAAATCCCGTGATTTGCAGAGAGGGTCAACTGATCCCAGTCAGTGGCCCTTAATGATGATTGCAAATTTTATCTGCTTTTAATTAATTCAACCGCTTTTGACTTTTCCTTTTCTTTTTGCAGATGAAAAATGGAGCACCGGAGCGAAGTGAAGAATGAAGAATTAGAAATAAATAGGATAATTTTTATTTTATTTAATATTTAAATTAATGTAAACTATTGTTTGTAATTTAAATTATAAACAACATTTGTACAAATAATTCAAATATCAATAAAATCTTTATTACCCAATTAATTCTAATTTTCTTTCTTTATTGTTTATTTATTTATTTAAAACTCTTTGAATTAAAACAATTGAAAAATAAATTTCAATCATTCAATTTAGAATAATAAATAACTTAAATAAAACAATATTGATCAATTAAACCTGTCTCTTCCAATATCCAAAGCAAAGCAGCAGTCAACCAAAATAAACTGATCAAGCGCATTCCCTCTTCACTGATTTGCCATAAACACTGTGAATCCAATACTGCATGTTTCTTTTGACTGACTCAAACAAACCAACGTGAATTCAACCCAACTGCCTCTTTTACTGATTAAATCAAGATAATGCGAATTTTAACCCGAATCTCGGAATAAACTGCAAAGTGTTGTGGAATTTAAATCCTTCTGAGAACATGCCCATAAAACCTTAATTCTTGATTAAATGCCAAGTAACGCTCGCTTGATCAAAATTGAACCAAAAATCATCCAAAACCCTAAGCCAACTGTGAAACAATCCAGAGTCCTGAAAATCAGTAAAAACCCTAATTTCGCTTGACTGACAAGAAAAGTCCGTTTGTCCGATTCTTGAGTCAGTTTAAAAAATCAGGAAAGACTTGAAGCTGAGATTTCTTAGGGAAAAATGCGAGGGCAAATTTTGGGGTACAACAGTTGCCCCTGTTCAATCTTCTTGGACCTGAAGAGTTAGATTGGCAAGTTTGCCTTTCGCGACTTGAAGGTAAAAGAAGATTGGACACTAAAGTGCCCAGAAAATTTGCACTCGGCGATATGATGGTGGAGGTGAATGGGCTTAAAGATGCCATTTGGTGATGGGCTTAAAGATGTCATCTGGTGCGATAGAATTTTGTCGGGGGATGGGCTTAGAGATGCCATATGAGAATGGGCTTAAGGATGCCATTTGGTGACTGCTGGTAGGAGGATGGGCTTATAGATGCCATCTGGTAATGTTGAATTGTATGTCAATGGTGAGCGGACAAGTGTCAGAAGGGCCTCCATGTCTCGGAACATCTCTGAATTAGGGGTCCGAACAAGCAACAGATTTGACGTCCATGTCTGGAGAATCTGTAAACTATTTTCGGGAATTGAGAAGAGTCTGAACAAGTCGGTAGATTGACATCCGTTGTGGGGAAGAATCCGTAAACTGTTTTTCAGAAGTTGAGATTGAATCAGCAATGGAGCAGCATCCGTTGTTGGGAAGCGTCCGTAAACTGTTTTCAAAAATTGAGAAGAGTCTGAATCAGTTAGTAGATTGACATCCGTTGTTGGGAAGAATCCGTAAACTGCTTTCAGAAGTCTTGAAGTTGAAGAGGAACCAGTGTAGGGTTTCCTGCTGATGCGTCTGAATGAATCTGGAATAAGTATCAGAATGTCGCCGTGTCCGGGTCACATCTGAACTATTTCTGGATGAATCTCGGGAGATGATCTGTGTCTGTCGATTGATCTTACCTGAAAAGGCAAAGGGTTAGTTGTATGCAATGTTATGATGCATGATGCAATGTACGTGACATCAATATTTATGAATGTGATGGATGCGCATGTGAGCTGATGAGCTAAACTTGCTGAGGATAAATGAATCCGAGATGGCTGAAGATAAAAGCATCTTGACTGCTGCCGGGGAGGATAAGTCCTTGGCTGCTGCTGGGGGAGAGAACTCCTGATGACCTCTACTGGGGGGTTCCAAACTAGTAGACTCATGCTGGGGAGGCCAGATTGAGAATCTTCAATTTGATGGGAAGTAACTCTGGCGACTTCACTGGGGAACTCAAGATTTGTCCTCCCAAAACTCTGTGGGGAGAAGGTTCAATGGTCTGGCTCCGCTGGGGATGGATAATTGAAGTTTTAGCCTCGCTGGGGATAATGAAGCTTAAACTCTGAGGGGAATTGAATTCCGGAGGACTCTCTGGCCGGGGATTTGCAAAGATAAGTTACTGCTGGCGAATTTTGATGAACTCCGCTGGGGATAGGGAGAATTTTGGCGAGCGCGATCTTCCGTGGTGGTTAGCTTGAGAAGAATCTGAACAAGCGATAGGTTGACATCCGTTACTTGGAGAACCCGTGAACTATTTTCAGAAATCTTGACGTTAAATCAGCAATAGAGCCGCATCCGTTGTTGGGAAGCGTCCGTAAACTAATTTCAAAGGTTGCATCTGAACAAGCTGATAGATTAACATCCGTTACTTGGGAAGAATCCATGAACTGTTTTCAGAAGTCTTGAGAAGAATCTGAACAAGTGATAGGTTAACATCCGTTTACTTGGAGAACCCGTGAACTATTTTCAGAAATCTTGAAGTTGAATCAGCAATAGAGCCGCATCCGTTGTTGGGAAGCGTCCGTAAACTAATTTCAAAGGTTGAGAAGAGTCTGAACAAGTTGGTAGATTAACATCCGTTGTTGGGAAGAATCCGTAAACTTGTTTCAGAAGTCTTGAAGAGGAACCGGTGTAGGGCTTCCTGATGATGAGCTTGTGTAAAACTGCATCGGGTTTTGAACACTTTTGACATTCGAATGCCCCAAGTGGTGATGTAGATAAATTCCTGGCTTATTACAGGTGTTGGTCTACAATCGGTCGTTCACAGATGTTTTCCTGGGTAGTTACAGGTGTTGATCTGGAATTCTTCAAACATGCCCTGGCTGGATACAGGAATCGAGTCTGGAAATGTGATAGCTGACAGATATGCCCTGGCTGGATACAGGAATCGAATCTTCAAACTCTTCAGACGTGCCCTGGCTAGATGCAGGAATCGAGTCTGGAAATGTGGTCAACAGATATGCCCTGGCTGGATACAGGAGTCGAATCTGGAAATAGTCGTCAACAGATATGCCCTGGCTGGATACAGGAATCGAATCTTCAAACTCTTCAGACGTTCCCTGGCTAGATGCAGGAATCGAGTCTGGAAATGTGGTCAACAGATATGCCCTGGCTGGATACAGGAATCGAATCTGGAATTGTAATAGTTGATAGATATGCCCTGGCTGGATACAGGAATTGAATCTTCAAACTCTTCAGACGTGCCCTGGCTAGATACAGGAATCGAGTCTGGAAATGTAGTCAACAGATATGCCCTGGCTGGATACAGGAATCGAATCTGGAATTGTAATAGTTGATAGATATGCCCTGGCTGGATACAGGAATCGAATCTTCGAACTCTTCAGACGTGCCCTGGCTAGATACAGGAGTCGAGTCTGGAAATGTTGTAATTGATTTGCTGAACACTTTTGACATTCGAATGCCCCAAGTGGTGATGAAGGAATCTTGAATCAGATTACTCTGCATATTGAGAGATTTCCTGAAATCTTGACTGGACTGCCCCAGGTTAATCGGATTTTGAAAGATCTGTTGGACCTTGACTGGACTGCCCCAGGTTAATTGAATTGTGACATGTCATGCCCCTTGTTGATAGGGGATTTGATGGAAGTTTTATCCTCTTGAAGTGATTTTGACTTACTGAGAGAGTTTTCGTTCCTCCGAACCTTCGCTGTATGAATTTCTTCGCTGTCAAACAAAAGGGTCAAATGCAGACAGTGATATTCGAATAATGCAAAGTTTATGTTTGTCTCGAAGTTTTGAAAAATGCGTTTTTAGCAGAAAACTTTTCATAAGACAAGTTAACACAAGATTTAGAGCAAATCCCTACAGGAGTCAGGATACCTTTTGTAACAGTATGCTTTCGAACTAACCCATGCTTCAATTAGGACTTTTGAAGGGTTGTAACGTGGCTTGGTTCACGGTTTAAGAAACAAAGGATAAAGGCTCAAAGTATATTTGTACCCACCCGCTCTTCGTGATGTTCTTCAACCTAAGCTCAGTTAATTGTGCGTCACACTCTGTTTTGAGTTTGGAACGACTTTTGGGCGATGGTTCACCAGTTTGAATTTGGGGAGACAGTCATCATCTCTTTTTTTCTTCCAACATTTTTCATGTTGTTGAGGATTTTGTAATGACCTCACTATTTTGATTTTGATTTGTTATCCCTAACTTTTGCCTGACTATTACCATTTTCCGGAATTACTGTCAGCGGGATGCCCCAGCTTTCTTGAGCCTCCTTTATAGGTTTTGGCTCGGCGGGCTTTTCTCTTTTGAGAGATTGACTGTCTATGTGATAGGGAACCACCCTTGTCTTTTGATTCCAAAGGAATGCTTTCTCTTTTTTGACGTCGTTCGTTGTATTACGAACTGAGAGTTTGCGACTTCAATGTGCATTTTCTTTTGAATTAACTGAGATACTACCCTGCCCCAGGTTTATATCAAGGGTTTTGATCGTTTTTAAAACAGGAAACTCCTACTTCTTTGGCTCGAAAGGGTTGACTAGGGATTAACTTCCTTATAACTCCAGTGTTTGGGAATTGAAAGAAATGCCTGTACATCATCAGCGAGGTCTGGTCAAAAGCATACTGTATAAGATCATGGTATAATTTCGTCATCCTCCCTCTAAAGGCTTACAGCTTTTTATCAAGAGTCAAACATCATAAAGAAAAGCATAAGAGTAGTGAAACGAATGGATGAATTCAAGACAAACATATGCAATGCATTAATGAAAACAGAGTTTAACATCAACAGATAATTGTTTGACAGCAAATGAAATTACAACTTTGAAAATTCAAAAGGAGCAAAAGTCTTTCAGCTCGAGCTTCGTCACTTCAAGTGGAGAACCCTTTAACGGAAGATTTTCATCTCGCTGTCTGGCATGAACCTCAGCACTCCAATGTCAATCAGATCTTGAATCTTGTTCTTCAAGGCCCAACAGCTATCGGTGTCATGTCCTGGGCTATAGGAATGGTAAACACAAAATGCATCGGGATGATAGCTAGAAGCGGAGGTATTTGGGTTCCGGATAGGATCCCTCAAAGCAGTCAGATTGACCTCCAACAAGCGCTCCAGAATTAGAGATGACGGTATGTCAGTCTCAGTGAACTGCCTTCCTGACGTTTCTTGCTTACGCCGATTACCCCGTTGACGCTGGCGAGGTTGTTGATGGGTTTGTGACCCTGAAGCTAGCAAAGGAGCTTTCCCCTTGTCTTCTTGAGTGGATGGAGGCTGAGCGGTGACTGGCTCTTCTACCTCAGATGCTTGCCCCAGTTGGTTGTTTGGAAGCAGTTGGCGGACAAGAACTCTGAGTTCCTCTTGTCTTTGAGATAGGTCTTGGATGAGAGCCATCTGGCCCACCAACTGTCCCATCATTTGAGTCCTCAGTGTTGTCAGATCAAACTGCAGCTCCGCAAACTGGTCACTCCTGGCATTGTTGGAATTCCCCAAGCCCTTGGTGAGGAGAGCTTTCATCTCTTCTTGCCCCAGAGACAAGTTCAGGAACATCTCCTGCAGCTGAGCAGTCTGGTCTTGGATGTCTTTGACAGACCTTTCTAGAGCCATCTCTTGCTGAAATAAACAGCAGGAGAGTAAGGAAACCTGAAAAAGGAAAGACTGTCAAAATGCAATGCATGATATGTGGATGCATGCTTTCAAGGATCTCTTGGGGTAAACACAAGAAAATGTTAGAGGTTGAACTTTGCTCTTGGATTGGAGATCTCTGCACCGGTGGACGTCCTTCCACGAGAATCAAGCTCACCATGTCAAGTGGGTCATAGCCACTGGTTCAAGTTGTTGTATTTGAACTTTGACTGGAGAACTTTGTATCGGCGGATGTCTTTCCTCGAGAATCAAGCTCACCATGTCGAGTGGGTCATAGCCACTGATTCAAGTTGTTGCACTTGATCTTTGATTGGAAAGCTTTGTATCGGTGGATGTCTTTCCACGAGAATCAAGCTCACCATGTCGAGTGGGTCATAGCCACTGATTCAAGTTGTTGTACTTGAGCCTTTGACTGGATTGGTTAGAGGAGAAACCCCTTGCCCCTTGATAGACGTCTGGTTCAACGTAACCCTGCATCAAAAGAACCCTCGAGATCCTTGAAATGGTTATTGAAAATGATAAAATGCTATGGTATGATGTTATGATGTTATGTACATGTATGCACAAGCAAGTGAGTGTATATACAGGCAAACAATATTCACACAAAACAAACAAGTCCTTAGGTTTAGGCTTGCATGGGGTCTGGGTATTACCCTCTTGAAGTTGGTGGGCTCAACCTGTCCTATTAGAAGTAACCGGGTTCTAAGGGTCCCAATATCACTGGATTGCTTTCATTGTTCATCGTTTCGATTTAGCCACTGAACTGGCGACCGAAATATTCCAGGAAAGCAACCCTCAATTGAGTGTAGTATCGAGTATCAACCAACCTCGGACTGCACCAAAGTCAGTTATCTCACTACCCTAAAAAAGGCCAAGATGGTTCGATTAAGGTTCCTAAGGTCAGTTGATGCTTCGCGACACCACGCGGCGGCCCCGTACTCTCCTTGACTGAACTCAAGGGTTACCGGTACACACCAAAGTGCCACATCAACGTAGCAGACTGCTTCAACCATGTCGGTATACCCCGCACAGTTCCCTCACAGCCTTGTTGCTACTTTCTAAGAAGGTATCCCCAGATCCGGGTTAGGATCTATAAAACTCCGATACAAAGCCCACAAATGTAAAAGCAAGCAAAGCAATCAATTGAAAATAAAGGTGATCTAAACCCTAAGGTAACCCCACTTTTTAAGAAATTTCCCCAGCAGAGTCGCCAGTTCTGTGATACGGTGGGAGAACTGACTAGTGTTTTGCGTTTGTATTCGCACTTGTGCGGTTGAGCAAGAGTCGCCACCGACTTTTTATTTTATCCTAAAGGAAAGGTTAGAAAAGCACAGCAAAAACCTTTTGAGATATTTCGTGGGTTCGGGGGGTAGATTATGAAAAGGGAAGGTATTAGCACCCTTTTCATCCATGGTTATCCATGGGCTCTTAGTTACTTGGTTTTTTAGATCACTTGCCTTGTTTTTCGATTGCTTGAAAATGGTGTGTGTGTGGGTATTTTGAAAATGTTTTTGAAAAAGATGCCTTGTCTTAGGCAACCAATGTATTTGACTCATGTTTGAGTGTTTTACAAAAGTGTTTATCTTTTCGAAAAGATGTTTTCAAATGTTTTTGAGAGTTTGTTTGAAAGTGTCGTGGATTGTGGTTTTTAAAAAAGAAGGCAAGTGTTTTGCAAGTTGATCTCAAGTAACTAAGAGTTTTGTCTACCCTATTGTACTCAAAGGTTTTTGTTATGTTTTAGCCCCTTTTAACAATTTTGTTCCACCATTGAAATTGATGGACAATCTTGCGTTTAGGAAGTTTATTCGGGACGGGCGCGGGTCATCGTATGGACCATGAATGCAATGGTGCCAAGTGTCTTTGGCAATTTGCTTTGAAGGGACTATGATCATTCCGTTTAGGCAACATTCGAAAGCGTCATCGAGGGACTTATGATCATTTGAATTTGTTTTGCCAAAGAGACTCGACGTGCAAACATGGCCCATTTTGGAAGGCAACATGTGGGATTACTCTAGGGGGTGCAAGTGTGATTGTGTATTGATTACATGTATTTGTCTTGTATTAGGTTATCTAGCGTTTGATTTTATGTACATACAAACCCTAGGTCTAACCATGGTATAATTGAAAGCGGTAAATTGCGAAAATGTAAAATCTACGCTATTACAAAATAGTATCCGGGAGTGGGGGTACAAGTGTATGAATGGGGATGAGACTTATAGTATCCAATAAGTTACAACCAAATTGAATTTTCGATTAAATGTAAATAACGAATATCAATGTATAAGATAAACAAGTATATAGGAGCAATGTGAATGTATTGTGTAAGTGTACAAGTATATGAGTATGTGATTATTTACAAATGCGAAATGTGAAATTAATGCGAGATTAGGGTTTTTGACCTAAATATGTGTTTTAATGAATCTTTGATTTGTGCATAAAAGAATGTTTTAATTGTATGCTCAAATTTTAATTAAATCGTGAAATGATGTATCATTATTTAATATATACAAAAAATTGTTTTAATTAAGTATTTTAAGAATTTTAATATTAAAAAATGTGCATTTTGTCTATTATGTACAAAGATATATTAAAAGAAGATATTTTCAAATTTAATGATATGATACAAAAAATGTATTTATTATTTATGTACAAATGTATTTTAATGTGTATTAAAAAAATGTTTTCAAATTAATTGAATTAAGTATATATATAAAAAAAAAAGTGTTTTAATTAAAATGGAAGTAATTTTATGGGCTTTTGGGAGGGTGCAGAATGGGCAAAGCCCATTTGTTTGAAACGAATTTAGGGTTAGGCGTTTGTTTGTTCAGTTGAGGCGAAAACACTTAGGGTTTGGGACGGCGCCGTTCGCTGAGGTTCACCGTTCTTCTTCTGATTTTGAGTGATTTCGCCGTCTTGTCCATGGCCACCGGCACTTCCGGCCTCTTCTTCCCTCCAACAACACTTTGGGGCGACGGATTTTAGGTAACTTCATCTTTCTTATTTCATTTAGGGTTTATTGATTATTGCATGTTATGATGTTGATTCGTTTTGATTCCAAATTCGCTTTTTTTTTTTCACATGAACATCTGGGATATCTTTGAAAGAAAGAAAAAGAAAGGAGTGTTAACCTTTGGAGATGGCAGAGGATGGCTGGGCGTGCGCTAGGAGGCCGGGATGAGCGGGGGAGACAGTGAGGATGCAGCTAGCCCTTCTTGGTACCTTTGTATTTTGTTACCGTTTTAGGGTTTGATGATGAGTTGTACTGAAAACCTTTTTTCTTCTTTCCTCTTCTTCTTCTGTCCCTTTGTGTTGATTGGAATATGATGCTTGCTTTTGAAGATTTTCTCTCTTCTTCTCCTATTGCCCTGAACTTCTGTTGATTTTGCCTTCTGAGATGTTTTATTGCCCAATGATGTTTATACTGAGGGCCTAGGTTGCCTTTGAATACATTGTCTTCTTCTATGCCCTTGATGCTTTGAATTGTTGTGGCCTATGATGAAGAGATTCTGAGGCTTAGAGGGTTAGAAAAATGGTTCTGGTTGGCTTGGTGGTGTTAGCAAGTGAGATGTTTGTGGCCTATGAGGAAGAGATTCTGAGGCCTGAGTTTGCTTCTGGAAGAATTGTCTTTGAGGTTTGGACTGGACATGTATGATGCTTGGTTGATAACTGTTTCTTTGGTTTTTGATGGATAGGCTTTAGCAGGTTTGGATGAAGTCTTGATGTTCAGGCCATTGTTTGGCTTGTATGGTTATGAGGTCTGGTTTGTTGTGAGGTGCATAGCAGGTTATGAGTTTTGTTGGTTTATCAGGTTTTGAGTGTTGAGATGTGTTTGATTGTTTTGAGTTTTTTGAGATGGTTCTGTTTGGCCTATGCTGGTTTATGTTTGACAGTTTGGATGGTCTTTTGCTTATGCAGGTTATGCTTCTTTTGCTTATGTTGTATGTTCTGTATGCTTGCTTGGCTTTGCGACAGGTTCAGCAGGTTTAAAGGTTTTTGGAACTGGTTTATGGCCTATCTCAGGTTTAAGTCTTTGGTATTTTTTTGGTTTAGGGTCGAATGCTTCAGGTTTGATGTATGGTTCCCCTAGACCAAGGCTTATGCTTGCAGTAGTTTATATGTTTTGTATATTTTTCTCTCTTGTGTTTTGGTGAGAGTTCTGCTGGCCTTTTTTGTCAACTGTCCTAGCTAGCAGTTTTTTATATATTTTTTCAGTTTTGCTTGACAGTTTGTATATCTGCTTTTTCCTGCTGCCTGCAAAAAGCCTCAAAACCTGCATCTTTCCCTCTTCTTTCTCTCTCTATAGTACACTTAGAAGAATTTTTTAATGTTTCTTTTGTTGTACTTTCTGAAAGTGGCCATTGATGGGAAGTGATGATTAAAGAATTTGCTTGCTTGCATAACTTTCCTCTGCATCTCTTTGACAGCTTTCGTGCTTTTGACATCTTTTCAAAACTTCTTTATTGATAGCTTTGGTAGCTTTGTATTCTTGACAGTAAGTTTGTACCTTTGGCTTTTGATGGAAAGTGGTAACTTGGATTTTTCAGTTTGGTTTGAATTTGAAGTTTGAGATTGAGTTTGTGCAGTTAGGTACTTTATGCATTTTGACATTTTTGCATTCATGAATAAAATTCTTCCCTCTTTGTGAACCGGGAGAAATCCCGTGATTTGCAGAGAGGGTCAACTGATCCCAGTCAGTGGCCCTTAATGATGATTGCAAATTTTATCTGCTTTTAATTAATTCAACCGCTTTTGACTTTTCCTTTTCTTTTTGCAGATGAAAAATGGAGCACCGGAGCGAAGTGAAGAATGAAGAATTAGAAATAAATAGGATAATTTTTATTTTATTTAATATTTAAATTAATGTAAACTATTGTTTGTAATTTAAATTATAAACAACATTTGTACAAATAATTCAAATATCAATAAAATCTTTATTACCCAATTAATTCTAATTTTCTTTCTTTATTGTTTATTTATTTATTTAAAACTCTTTGAATTAAAACAATTGAAAAATAAATTTCAATCATTCAATTTAGAATAATAAATAACTTAAATAAAACAATATTGATCAATTAAACCTGTCTCTTCCAATATCCAAAGCAAAGCAGCAGTCAACCAAAATAAACTGATCAAGCGCATTCCCTCTTCACTGATTTGCCATAAACACTGTGAATCCAATACTGCATGTTTCTTTTGACTGACTCAAACAAACCAACGTGAATTCAACCCAACTGCCTCTTTTACTGATTAAATCAAGATAATGCGAATTTTAACCCGAATCTCGGAATAAACTGCAAAGTGCTGTGGAATTTAAATCCTTCTGAGAACATGCCCATAAAACCTTAATTCTTGATTAAATGCCAAGTAACGCTCGCTTGATCAAAATTGAACCAAAAATCATCCAAAACCCTAAGCCAACTGTGAAACAATCCAGAGTCCTGAAAATCAGTAAAAACCCTAATTTCGCTTGACTGACAAGAAAAGTCCGTTTGTCCGATTCTTGAGTCAGTTTAAAAAATCAGGAAAGACTTGAAGCTGAGATTTCTTAGGGAAAAATGCGAGGGCAAATTTTGGGGTACAACAGTTGCCCCTGTTCAATCTTCTTGGACCTGAAGAGTTAGATTGGCAAGTTTGCCTTTCGCGACTTGAAGGTAAAAGAAGATTGGACACTAAAGTGCCCAGAAAATTTGCACTCGGCGATATGATGGTGGAGGTGAATGGGCTTAAAGATGCCATTTGGTGATGGGCTTAAAGATGTCATCTGGTGCGATAGAATTTTGTCGGGGGATGGGCTTAGAGATGCCATATGAGAATGGGCTTAAGGATGCCATTTGGTGACTGCTGGTAGGAGGATGGGCTTATAGATGCCATCTGGTAATGTTGAATTGTATGTCAATGGTGAGCGGACAAGTGTCAGAAGGGCCTCCATGTCTCGGAACATCTCTGAATTAGGGGTCCGAACAAGCAACAGATTTGACGTCCATGTCTGGAGAATCTGTAAACTATTTTCGGGAATTGAGAAGAGTCTGAACAAGTCGGTAGATTGACATCCGTTGTGGGGAAGAATCCGTAAACTGTTTTTCAGAAGTTGAGATTGAATCAGCAATGGAGCAGCATCCGTTGTTGGGAAGCGTCCGTAAACTGTTTTCAAAAATTGAGAAGAGTCTGAATCAGTTGGTAGATTGACATCCGTTGTTGGGAAGAATCCGTAAACTGCTTTCAGAAGTCTTGAAGTTGAAGAGGAACCAGTGTAGGGTTTCCTGCTGATGCGTCTGAATGAATCTGGAATAAGTATCAGAATGTCGCCGTGTCCGGGTCACATCTGAACTATTTCTGGATGAATCTCGGGAGATGATCTGTGTCTGTCGATTGATCTTACCTGAAAAGGCAAAGGGTTAGTTGTATGCAATGTTATGATGCATGATGCAATGTACGTGACATCAATATTTATGAATGTGATGGATGCGCATGTGAGCTGATGAGCTAAACTTGCTGAGGATAAATGAATCCGAGATGGCTGAAGATAAAAGCATCTTGACTGCTGCCGGGGAGGATAAGTCCTTGGCTGCTGCTGGGGGAGAGAACTCCTGATGACCTCTACTGGGGGGTTCCAAACTAGTAGACTCATGCTGGGGAGGCCAGATTGAGAATCTTCAATTTGATGGGAAGTAACTCTGGCGACTTCACTGGGGAACTCAAGATTTGTCCTCCCAAAACTCTGTGGGGAGAAGGTTCAATGGTCTGGCTCCGCTGGGGATGGATAATTGAAGTTTTAGCCTCGCTGGGGATAATGAAGCTTAAACTCTGAGGGGAATTGAATTCCGGAGGACTCTCTGGCCGGGGATTTGCAAAGATAAGTTACTGCTGGCGAATTTTGATGAACTCCGCTGGGGATAGGGAGAATTTTGGCGAGCGCGATCTTCCGTGGTGGTTAGCTTGAGAAGAATCTGAACAAGCGATAGGTTGACATCCGTTACTTGGAGAACCCGTGAACTATTTTCAGAAATCTTGACGTTAAATTAGCAATAGAGCCGCATCCGTTGTTGGGAAGCGTCCGTAAACTAATTTCAAAGGTTGCATCTGAACAAGCTGATAGATTAACATCCGTTACTTGGGAAGAATCCATGAACTGTTTTCAGAAGTCTTGAGAAGAATCTGAACAAGTGATAGGTTAACATCCGTTTACTTGGAGAACCCGTGAACTATTTTCAGAAATCTTGAAGTTGAATCAGCAATAGAGCCGCATCCGTTGTTGGGAAGCGTCCGTAAACTAATTTCAAAGGTTGAGAAGAGTCTGAACAAGTTGGTAGATTAACATCCGTTGTTGGGAAGAATCCGTAAACTTGTTTCAGAAGTCTTGAAGAGGAACCGGTGTAGGGCTTCCTGATGATGAGCTTGTGTAAAACTGCATCGGGTTTTGAACACTTTTGACATTCGAATGCCCCAAGTGGTGATGTAGATAAATTCCTGGCTTATTACAGGTGTTGGTCTACAATCGGTCGTTCACAGATGTTTTCCTGGGTAGTTACAGGTGTTGATCTGGAATTCTTCAAACATGCCCTGGCTGGATACAGGAATCGAGTCTGGAAATGTGATAGCTGACAGATATGCCCTGGCTGGATACAGGAATCGAATCTTCAAACTCTTCAGACGTGCCCTGGCTAGATGCAGGAATCGAGTCTGGAAATGTGGTCAACAGATATGCCCTGGCTGGATACAGGAGTCGAATATGGAAATAGTCGTCAACAGATATGCCCTGGCTGGATACAGGAATCGAATCTTCAAACTCTTCAGACGTTCCCTGGCTAGATGCAGGAATCGAGTCTGGAAATGTGGTCAACAGATATGCCCTGGCTGGATACAGGAATCGAATCTGGAATTGTAATAGTTGATAGATATGCCCTGGCTGGATACAGGAATTGAATCTTCAAACTCTTCAGACGTGCCCTGGCTAGATACAGGAATCGAGTCTGGAAATGTAGTCAACAGATATGCCCTGGCTGGATACAGGAATCGAATCTGGAATTGTAATAGTTGATAGATATGCCCTGGCTGGATACAGGAATCGAATCTTCGAACTCTTCAGACGTGCCCTGGCTAGATACAGGAGTCGAGTCTGGAAATGTTGTAATTGATTTGCTGAACACTTTTGACATTCGAATGCCCCAAGTGGTGATGAAGGAATCTTGAATCAGATTACTCTGCATATTGAGAGATTTCCTGAAATCTTGACTGGACTGCCCCAGGTTAATCGGATTTTGAAAGATCTGTTGGACCTTGACTGGACTGCCCCAGGTTAATTGAATTGTGACATGTCATGCCCCTTGTTGATAGGGGATTTGATGGAAGTGTTATCCTCTTGAAGTGATTTTGACTTACTGAGAGAGTTTTCGTTCCTCCGAACCTTCGCTCTATGAATTTCTTCGTTGTCAAACAAAAGGGTCAAATGCAGACAGTGATATTCGAATAATGCAAAGTTTATGTTTGTCTCGAAGTTTTGAAAAATGCGTTTTTAGCAGAAAACTTTTCATAAGACAAGTTAACACAAGATTTAGAGCAAATCCCTACAGGAGTCAGGATACCTTTTGTAACAGTATGCTTTCGAACTAACCCATGCTTCAATTAGGACTTTTGAAGGGTTGTAACGTGGCTTGGTTCACGGTTTAAGAAACAAAGGATAAAGGCTCAAAGTATATTTGTACCCACCCGCTCTTCGTGATGTTCTTCAACCTAAGCTCAGTTAATTGTGCGTCACACTCTGTTTTGAGTTTGGAACGACTTTTGGGCGATGGTTCACCAGTTTGAATTTGGGGAGACAGTCATCATCTCTTTTTTTCTTCCAACATTTTTCATGTTGTTGAGGATTTTGTAATGACCTCACTATTTTGATTTTGATTTGTTATCCCTAACTTTTGCCTGACTATTACCATTTTCCGGAATTACTGTCAGCGGGATGCCCCAGCTTTCTTGAGCCTCCTTTATAGGTTTTGGCTCGGCGGGCTTTTCTCTTTTGAGAGATTGACTGTCTATGTGATAGGGAACCACCCTTGTCTTTTGATTCCAAAGGAATGCTTTCTCTTTTTTGACGTCGTTTGTTGTATTACGAACTGAGAGTTTGCGACTTCAATGTGCATTTTCTTTTGAATTAACTGAGATACTACCCTGCCCCAGGTTTATATCAAGGGTTTTGATCGTTTTTAAAACAGGAAACTCCTACTTCTTTGGCTCGAAAGGGTTGACTAGGGATTAACTTCCTTATAACTCCAGTGTTTGGGAATTGAAAGAAATGCCTGTACATCATCAGCGAGGTCTGGTCAAAAGCATACTGTATAAGATCATGGTATAATTTCGTCATCCTCCCTCTAAAGGCTTACAGCTTTTTATCAAGAGTCAAACATCATAAAGAAAAGCATAAGAGTAGTGAAACGAATGGATGAATTCAAGACAAACATATGCAATGCATTAATGAAAACAGAGTTTAACATCAACAGATAATTGTTTGACAGCAAATGAAATTACAACTTTGAAAATTCAAAAGGAGCAAAAGTCTTTCAGCTCGAGCTTCGTCACTTCAAGTGGAGAACCCTTTAACGGAAGATTTTCATCTCGCCGTCTGGCATGAACCTCAGCACTCCAATGTCAATCAGATCTTGAATCTTGTTCTTCAAGGCCCAACAGCTATCGGTGTCATGTCCTGGGCTATAGGAATGGTAAACACAAAATGCATCGGGATGATAGCTAGGAGCGGAGGTATTTGGGTTCCGGATAGGATCCCTCAAAGCAGTCAGATTGACCTCCAACAAGCGCTCCAGAATTAGAGATGACGGTATGTCAGTCTCAGTGAACTGCCTTCCCGACGTTTCTTGCTTACGCCGATTACCCCGTTGACGCTGGCGAGGTTGTTGATGGGTTTGTGACCCTGAAGCTAGCAAAGGAGCTTTCCCCTTGTCTTCTTGAGTGGATGGAGGCTGAGCGGTGACTGGCTCTTCTACCTCAGATGCTTGCCCCAGTTGGTTGTTTGGAAGCAGTTGGCGGACAAGAACTCTGAGTTCCTCTTGTCTTTGAGATAGGTCTTGGATGAGAGCCATCTGGCCCACCAACTGTCCCATCATTTGAGTCCTCAGTGTTGTCAGATCAAACTGCAGCTCCGCAAACTGGTCACTCCTGGCATTGTTGGAATTCCCCAAGCCCTTGGTGAGGAGAGCTTTCATCTCTTCTTGCCCCAGAGACAAGTTCAGGAACATCTCCTGCAGCTGAGCAGTCTGGTCTTGGATGTCTTTGACAGACCTTTCTAGAGCCATCTCTTGCTGAAATAAACAGCAGGAGAGTAAGGAAACCTGAAAAAGGAAAGACTGTCAAAATGCAATGCATGATATGTGGATGCATGCTTTCAAGGATCTCTTGGGGTAAACACAAGAAAATGTTAGAGGTTGAACTTTGCTCTTGGATTGGAGATCTCTGCACCGGTGGACGTCCTTCCACGAGAATCAAGCTCACCATGTCAAGTGGGTCATAGCCACTGGTTCAAGTTGTTGTATTTGAACTTTGACTGGAGAACTTTGTATCGGCGGATGTCTTTCCTCGAGAATCAAGCTCACCATGTCGAGTGGGTCATAGCCACTGATTCAAGTTGTTGCACTTGATCTTTGATTGGAAAGCTTTGTATCGGTGGATGTCTTTCCACGAGAATCAAGCTCACCATGTCGAGTGGGTCATAGCCACTGATTCAAGTTGTTGTACTTGAGCCTTTGACTGGATTGGTTAGAGGAGAAACCCCTTGCCCCTTGATAGACGTCTGGTTCAACGTAACCCTGCATCAAAAGAACCCTCGAGATCCTTGAAATGGTTATTGAAAATGATAAAATGCTATGGTATGATGTTATGATGTTATGTACATGTATGCACAAGCAAGTGAGTGTATATACAGGCAAACAATATTCACACAAAACAAACAAGTCCTTAGGTTTAGGCTTGCATGGGGTCTGGGTATTACCCTCTTGAAGTTGGTGGGCTCAACCTGTCCTATTAGAAGTAACCGGGTTCTAAGGGTCCCAATATCACTGGATTGCTTTCATTGTTCATCGTTTCGATTTAGCCACTGAACTGGCGACCGAAATATTCCAGGAAAGCAACCCTCAATTGAGTGTAGTATCGAGTATCAACCAACCTCGGACTGCACCAAAGTCAGTTATCTCACTACCCTAAAAAAGGCCAAGATGGTTCGATTAAGGTTCCTAAGGTCAGTTGATGCTTCGCGACACCACGCGGCGGCCCCGTACTCTCCTTGACTGAACTCAAGGGTTACCGGTACACACCAAAGTGCCACATCAACGTAGCAGACTGCTTCAACCATGTCGGTATACCCCGCACAGTTCCCTCATAGCCTTGTTGCTACTTTCTAAGAAGGTATCCCCAGATCCGGGTTAGGATCTATAAAACTCCGATACAAAGCCCACAAATGTAAAAGCAAGCAAAGCAATCAATTGAAAATAAAGGTGATCTAAACCCTAAGGTAACCCCACTTTTTAAGAAATTTCCCCAGCAGAGTCGCCAGTTCTGTGATACGGTGGGAGAACTGACTAGTGTTTTGCGTTTGTATTCGCACTTGTGCGGTTGAGCAAGAGTCGCCACCGACTTTTTATTTTATCCTAAAGGAAAGGTTAAAAAAGCACAGCAAAAACCTTTTGAGATATTTCGTGGGTTCGGGGGGTAGATTATGAAAAGGGAAGGTATTAGCACCCTTTTCATCCATGGTTATCCATGGGCTCTTAGTTACTTGGTTTTTTAGATCACTTGCCTTGTTTTTCGATTGCTTGAAAATGGTGTGTGTGTGGGTATTTTGAAAATGTTTTTGAAAAAGATGCCTTGTCTTAGGCAACCAATGTATTTGACTCATGTTTGAGTGTTTTACAAAAGTGTTTATCTTTTCGAAAAGATGTTTTCAAATGTTTTTGAGAGTTTGTTTGAAAGTGTCGTGGATTGTGGTTTTTAAAAAAGAAGGCAAGTGTTTTGCAAGTTGATCTCAAGTAACTAAGAGTTTTGTCTACCCTATTGTACTCAAAGGTTTTTGTTATGTTTTAGCCCCTTTTAACAATTTTGTTCCACCATTGAAATTGATGGACAATCTTGCGTTTAGGAAGTTTATTCGGGACGGGCGCGGGTCATCGTATGGACCATGAATGCAATGGTGCCAAGTGTCTTTGGCAATTTGCTTTGAAGGGACTATGATCATTCCGTTTAGGCAACATTCGAAAGCGTCATCGAGGGACTTATGATCATTTGAATTTGTTTTGCCAAAGAGACTCGACGTGCAAACATGGCCCATTTTGGAAGGCAACATGTGGGATTACTCTAGGGGGTGCAAGTGTGATTGTGTATTGATTACATGTATTTGTCTTGTATTAGGTTATCTAGCGTTTGATTTTATGTACATACAAACCCTAGGTCTAACCATGGTATAATTGAAAGCGGTAAATTGCGAAAATGTAAAATCTACGCTATTACAAAATAGTATCCGGGAGTGGGGGTACAAGTGTATGAATGGGGATGAGACTTATAGTATCCAATAAGTTACAACCAAATTGAATTTTCGATTAAATGTAAATAACGAATATCAATGTATAAGATAAACAAGTATATAGGAGCAATGTGAATGTATTGTGTAAGTGTACAAGTATATGAGTATGTGATTATTTACAAATGCGAAATGTGAAATTAATGCGAGATTAGGGTTTTTGACCTAAATATGTGTTTTAATGAATCTTTGATTTGTGCATAAAAGAATGTTTTAATTGTATGCTCAAATTTTAATTAAATCGTGAAATGATGTATCATTATTTAATATATACAAAAAATTGTTTTAATTAAGTATTTTAAGAATTTTAATATTAAAAAATGTGCATTTTGTCTATTATGTACAAAGATATATTAAAAGAAGATATTTTCAAATTTAATGATATGATACAAAAAATGTATTTATTATTTATGTACAAATGTATTTTAATGTGTATTAAAAAAATGTTTTCAAATTAATTGAATTAAGTATATATATAAAAAAAAAAGTGTTTTAATTAAAATGGAAGTAATTTTATGGGCTTTTGGGAGGGTGCAGAATGGGCAAAGCCCATTTGTTTGAAACGAATTTAGGGTTAGGCGTTTGTTTGTTCAGTTGAGGCGAAAACACTTAGGGTTTGGGACGGCGCCGTTCGCTGAGGTTCACCGTTCTTCTTCTGATTTTGAGTGATTTCGCCGTCTTGTCCATGGCCACCGGCACTTCCGGCCTCTTCTTCCCTCCAACAACACTTTGGGGCGACGGATTTTAGGTAACTTCATCTTTCTTATTTCATTTAGGGTTTATTGATTATTGCATGTTATGATGTTGATTCGTTTTGATTCCAAATTCGCTTTTTTTTTTCACATGACCATCTGGGATATCTTTGAAAGAAAGAAAAAGAAAGGAGTGTTAACCTTTGGAGATGGCAGAGGATGGCTGGGCGTGCGCTAGGAGGCCGGGATGAGCGGGGGAGACAGTGAGGATGCAGCTAGCCCTTCTTGGTACCTTTGTATTTTGTTACCGTTTTAGGGTTTGATGATGAGTTGTACTGAAAACCTTTTTTCTTCTTTCCTCTTCTTCTTCTGTCCCTTTGTGTTGATTGGAATATGATGCTTGCTTTTGAAGATTTTCTCTCTTCTTCTCCTATTGCCCTGAACTTCTGTTGATTTTGCCTTCTGAGATGTTTTATTGCCCAATGATGTTTATACTGAGGGCCTAGGTTGCCTTTGAATACATTGTCTTCTTCTATGCCCTTGATGCTTTGAATTGTTGTGGCCTATGATGAAGAGATTCTGAGGCTTAGAGGGTTAGAAAAATGGTTCTGGTTGGCTTGGTGGTGTTAGCAAGTGAGATGTTTGTGGCCTATGAGGAAGAGATTCTGAGGCCTGAGTTTGCTTCTGGAAGAATTGTCTTTGAGGTTTGGACTGGACAGGTATGATGCTTGGTTGATAACTGTTTCTTTGGTTTTTGATGGATAGGCTTTAGCAGGTTTGGATGAAGTCTTGATGTTCAGGCCATTGTTTGGCTTGTATGGTTATGAGGTCTGGTTTGTTGTGAGGTGCATAGCAGGTTATGAGTTTTGTTGGTTTATCAGGTTTTGAGTGTTGAGATGTGTTTGATTGTTTTGAGTTTTTTGAGTTTTTTGAGATGGTTCTGTTTGGCCTATGCTGGTTTATGTTTGACAGTTTGGATGGTCTTTTGCTTATGCAGGTTATGCTTCTTTTGCTTATGTTGTATGTTCTGTATGCTTGCTTGGCTTTGCGACAGGTTCAGCAGGTTTAAAGGTTTTTGGAACTGGTTTATGGCCTATCTCAGGTTTAAGTCTTTGGTATTTTTTTGGTTTAGGGTCGAATGCTTCAGGTTTGATGTATGGTTCCCCTAGACCAAGGCTTATGCTTGCAGTAGTTTATATGTTTTGTATATTTTTCTCTCTTGTGTTTTGGTGAGAGTTCTGCTGGCCTTTTTTGTCAACTGTCCTAGCTAGCAGTTTTTTGTATATTTTTTCAGTTTTGCTTGACAGTTTGTATATCTGCTTTTTCCTGCTGCCTGCAAAAAGCCTCAAAACCTGCATCTTTCCCTCTTCTTTCTCTCTCTATAGTACACTTAGAAGAATTTTTTAATGTTTCTTTTGTTGTACTTTCTGAAAGTGGCCATTGATGGGAAGTGATGATTAAAGAATTTGCTTGCTTGCATAACTTTCCTCTGCATCTCTTTGACAACTTTCGTGCTTTTGACATCTTTTCAAAACTTCTTTATTGATAGCTTTGGTAGCTTTGTATTCTTGACAGTAAGTTTGTACCTTTGGCTTTTGATGGAAAGTGGTAACTTGGATTTTTCAGTTTGGTTTGAATTTGAAGTTTGAGATTGAGTTTGTGCAGTTAGGTACTTTATGCATTTTGACATTTTTGCATTCATGAATAAAATTCTTCCCTCTTTGTGAACCGGGAGAAATCCCGTGATTTGCAGAGAGGGTCAACTGATCCCAGTCAGTGGCCCTTAATGATGATTGCAAATTTTATCTGCTTTTAATTAATTCAACCGCTTTTGACTTTTCCTTTTCTTTTTGCAGATGAAAAATGGAGCACCAGAGCGAAGTGAAGAATGAAGAATTAGAAATAAATAGGATAATTTTTATTTTATTTAATATTTAAATTAATGTAAACTATTGTTTGTAATTTAAATTATAAACAACATTTGTACAAATAATTCAAATATCAATAAAATCTTTATTACCCAATTAATTCTAATTTTCTTTCTTTATTGTTTATTTATTTATTTAAAACTCTTTGAATTAAAACAATTGAAAAATAAATTTCAATCATTCAATTTAGAATAATAAATAACTTAAATAAAACAATATTGATCAATTAAACCTGTCTCTTCCAATATCCAAAGCAAAGCAGCAGTCAACCAAAATAAACTGATCAAGCGCATTCCCTCTTCACTGATTTGCCATAAACACTGTGAATCCAATACTGCATGTTTCTTTTGACTGACTCAAACAAACCAACGTGAATTCAACCCAACTGCCTCTTTTACTGATTAAATCAAGATAATGCGAATTTTAACCCGAATCTCGGAATAAACTGCAAAGTGCTGTGGAATTTAAATCCTTCTGAGAACATGCCCATAAAACCTTAATTCTTGATTAAATGCCAAGTAACGCTCGCTTGATCAAAATTGAACCAAAAATCATCCAAAACCCTAAGCCAACTGTGAAACAATCCAGAGTCCTGAAAATCAGTAAAAACCCTAATTTCGCTTGACTGACAAGAAAAGTCCGTTTGTCCGATTCTTGATTCAGTTTAAAAAATCAGGAAAGACTTGAAGCTGAGATTTCTTAGGGAAAAATGCGAGGGCAAATTTTGGGGTACAACAGTCAGTCATATGCAATGCATGATATGGATCAAGCAATGATGTTCTCAACATAAATGGGATTCGTAAGATATGATGCGTATATGCATGCTATAATGTATGAAAATGCGATGTTTATGTATGTTTTTGTCTAGGAAAGTAAATCCTTGACGGGTGCCGGGAAGTCACTCCTGGGCTGATGTTGAAGAATAGCTTTTGCTTCCGCTGGGGATGATAGTTGCAAGAATACCGGTAGGAGAAGATAACTCCGTTGGGGAATAAACTTGGCGAATGGATTACTCTGCGGGGAGAAAAGTACTCTAATGATCTTGCTGGGAAGCAATACTCTGTGGGGAGAGAGGTACTTTGTTGAGTTATTGATAATAACTTGCTGGGGATACCCTTGTTATGTTGGAAGTGTTACTAGACTTCGCTGGGGATAAGAAGACTTCGTCGAGGACGCTCTTTCCGTGGCTTTTGGCTGAGGATAACCCAGTTATATCCTGGTAGGGAAATAACTCTTGAATAAAGTCGGGCAACGCGTTCGTGCTTTGTGGGGATAAGCTTCCAGAATCTACTGGGGATAAGCTTACTGCTTGGGGAGATGGATCCCAACTTTCCTGGGGAAACTAGATTGGACTCTCCTGGGGAAGTTTTGAGATGTATCGGGGAATTGATTCCTCTGAATGTTTGATATACCGCCGGGGAACAATCTTAGATCAAGACTGCCGGGGATGCTTGTTGAGGAATAACTGTATGTTCCGCTGGGGAAGGTTGAGATTTTCTGGGGAAACTAGATTGGACTCTCCTGGGGAAGTTTTGAGATGTATCGGGGAATTGATTCCTCTGAATGTTTGATATACCGCCGGGGAACAATCTTAGATCAAGACTGCCGGGGATGCTTGTTGAGGAATAACTGTATGTTCCGCTGGGGAAGGTTGAGATTTTCTGGGGATATCCACTTCCTTGAGGATGCCCATAGGATAGCTCTGTTTGGGGAGAGTGTACTGACTTGCTGGCTCACTCTCTGGGGAATTGGGATGTACTGGTTGAACCTTCCTTGATACCTTGGAGGACAGAACAATTGGACTGCTCAGACAACTCTTTATTGCCCCTGTTTCTGAGGTGGGAGAGGAAGACCTGTGAGGTGCTGATAGTTGTTGATGGACAAACCTCCTTCTGGTAGGCAGGTGACAAGATGACAGGACACAGTCGTACGCTTTAATCCCTAACTTTTGCCTGGACCGCCCTTTCGGGTTTTCAGTCCACCGGGATACCCATTTTTGCCCAAGCCGCCTTTTCAGGTTTTCGACTTGCCGGGTGTACATATTTTTTTCATTTCATCCCTTATTTTTGCCCGAACCCTTTTGGTTCGCCGGGAAGCCCTTATCTTTGCCTAGGTATGTCAACCTAGCGGGCCTTTGATTTTGCGTAGTATTTTTCGACTATGTCCATGTTCTCAGAGTGTAGGGAGTTGCCCCTGTCAGAAGTATTTTGTCATGCCCCAGAAGATGTTTGATCAGGCAAGATTCGTTGTTGGAGTGCCCCTAGTGACTCAGGCGGGGATTTGCCCCAAGCTATTTTGGCCTTTGAGAGAGATTCTCCGAATCTTGATTGGACTGCCCCAGATAATAGATCATGGTCATGGCTGCCCCAAGCGGAGTTTACTTCTACAGAAACAGAAGCTCAATCTCCAACATAGCTCATCACTTCCAGCAACGGAATTTCATCCCAACTAAATTTGTTCCTTCAGATCAGCAGGTCTACTAAACAGAGTATCTCTTCCCCCAAAATTTGGTCCCCGCAGAGTTATTCCCCAGCATCTCTTCCCGACAGAATATACGCCAATTTCCAGCGAACGTCAGGGATTTATTTTCCCAAACACGAGCATGCCCCGATAGCATTTCATGAACATATGTCATGACGTACACATGCGTATCATATACAGCATAATCTCATTTATTTTGAGAACATCATCTCACCCTGCATTTCATGCATCACATACAACTAACCTTGATATCTTTTATAGGAAAAGACGATTAGCTTCAACGAATCCAACAGTTATACAGATCACATCTACAGACAACTAATGGAAACTCAGTTCCCGAAATCAAACGGGTCAACTAATCTACATTATCATACCAAAGTAACCTTACCCCGGTTCATCCTGAAGTTTTACACAAACTTATAACCTTACCCCAATTCATCTTGAAGTTTTACACAAACTTATAACCTTACCACGGTTCATCCTGAAGTTTTACACAAACTTATAACCTTACCCCGGTTCATCCTGAACTTTTACACAAACTTATAACCTTACCTCGGTTCATCCTGATGTTTTACACAAACTTATAACCTTACCCCGGTTCATCCTGAAGTTTTACACGAACTTATCCCAAAGTAACCTTACCCCGGTTCATCCTGAAGTTTTACACAAACTTATAACCTTACCCAGGTTCCTCTTGAAGTTTTACACGAACTTATCACAAAGCAACCTTACCCAGGTTCCTTCTCGGTTCAGATGCAGTTTTACCCAAACTTCTCACGAAACAGCCTTATCCAGGTTCCTTCTCACAACCCTACTATCCAGGATTTTCATATCAAAGTAACCCTACGACCCAGGTTCCTTCTCACAACCCTACTATCCAGGCTTTTCATATTGAAGTAACCCTATGTCCCAAGTTCCTTCTCACAGCCCTACTATCCAGGCTTTTCATATCGAAGTAACCCTACTATCCAGGTTCTTTCTCGCATCCCTACTATCCAGGATTTTCATATCGAAGTAACCCTACTATCCAGGTTCCTTCTTGCATCCCTACTATCCAGGCTTTTCATATCGAAGTAACCCTACTATCCAGGTTCCTTCTTGCAGCCCTACTATCCAGGCCATTCATATCGAAGTAACCCTAATATCCAGGTTCCTTCTCGCAGCCTTACTATCCAGGCTTTCATTTCGAAGAAACCCTACTACCCAGGTTCCTTCTCACAGCCTTACTATCCAGGCTTTCATTTCGAAGAAACCCTGCTATCTCGGTTCCTTCTCATAACCTTACTATTCAGGTTCCTTCTCTCTTATCTCCAGACAGCAGTCCACAACACTGTAAGACCAGGACCTAATCAAACACGATTGGTTTCGCATTTCCCCAGTAGAGTAACGGAAAACTGAAGCTCCTAAAATTCTATTTCTCCCAAGACATATACCACATTCCTCTGCAGATTATTCCTCAACTAAAGGAGCAGGGACTCCCGTCAAAGGAATATATCAGGAAATCCACATTCTCTAGATGGCATCTTTAAGCCCATCTCTGACAATTCTACGTCGCATCCAGGATGGCATCTTTAAGCCCATCTCCGACAATATCCCATCATCGACCTCCAAATGGCATATGTAAGCCCATTCCCGATATCACAAATCAAGTGCCACTTCATGCGAGTGCAAATTTCTGGGCACTCTAGTGTTCAATCATCTTCCACCTTCAGATCACGAAAGGCAGACAACCAATCTATATCCTCAAGTTTAAGAAGATTGAACAAGGGCAGCTGTTGTACCCCAAAATTTTCCCTCTCATTTTACTCAATACATGTCTATTAAGATCCTCAATTTGCTCAAGGTTGCCCAAGAGTTGACCAGACAAACTCTCTCCTAAGGCAGTGTACCTCAAATTAGGGTTTCTATTTTCATCAAGATGGGTGAAACACAAAGGCCTAAAATTCTTTCCAAGGTCTTATTATGTTCCCAAGATCATCCATGCCAAGTTTCAGGCCTTGCATAAGAAGTTTTCTCAATCAACTGCTATAATGCTTGAGAATCGACTATATTAGGTCAAAAGTCAATTGTGGCCCACATACAGTCAACCCTCAAGATTTTTGGTCAACATCAACATTTTGAAGTTACTTCCATCATTTGATCAAGGGTTGACCATGATTCCCCAAGGAATGCTCCAAATTCATCAAAAACCAAAAGTTGCTAAATTAGGGTTTTGCAGGAAAAGTTAACCCAACTTTGACCAAGCATAACTTCTTCATACTTTATCAGAAATTTTTCATCCAAGGCTCATTTTGAAGAGGATGCAATTCCATACAATTCATCTTCATCCCTCAAGTTCAAAATATGCACTCATTAAAAGATATGGATTTCTACATTATAGGTCCTTTTGAAAAGTCAACAAAAACACCTTTTGGGTCAGAGCTTCATACATGAACATGGAAGACCCAATTGATATGAAACCAAAAGGGTTGTTTAGGGGACATCCTAAGATTTCTAAAAAGTCCAAGAACACCTCTCTAGGGTCAAAATTGAGAGAGTTGTGCATTGTCAAAGTTGGCAATTTTTGGAAAATTGTCAAAAGTCAACATTGATCAAATTGGCATTTTTTTCCAAAGGGGCCCATGTTTTCTTGCTTGAAACATGTTTATAATAGGACCCACGACCCCTGAGCTTTTCCACCTATTATTTTATTTCTTTTATCATTTGTTTTTATTTTTTATTCATTTAAGTCAAAATAAATCAAATTAAAGGGTAAAATAATGAAAACAAATCAAATCTTGAGATATTTGTGCACATTTGGAGTCCATGTACAGCTAGCATGATGATCAATCCGTGCTCATTAGGGTTGGAAAATATTGGATTGCAGCTTGTTTTAGAAAGATATCATACATGAATCAAATCAAATCATACTTTCATAATTCTCAAAGATATGATACAATTTTATTGACCTATTTCAATCTACTACATATACACAATAATTCCAGACCATAAGCATAAGGATTGGAGGCGTGAAACAGTAAGAAAGAAACCAAAATTTTGCAAGAAAAATGTGAGACCTATCTTCGTCTACAGGCCAATTCAAGCCAGTCCAACGTTTCCAATCGATTCTTGGACATCCCAGGAAGCTAACAGCATCATTTGAAAGCCTCAAAGCATCCAGAAATTGTCCCCAAAAGCATCACGGTTTTCCCTAAAACTCAAACTCGATTTTAATGTTTTACGCATCCTAAATGCATGCTAATCATATATTTGTGTTTATCATCTTGTTTGCAAGCTACATGTACCCTTTAATTGCATTTACCGCGCAGGAATCCATAGTTGCCATTGTTAGGGTTTCTGAGATGTTTTTAGGGCTTCATTATACAGGTAAAATTGGCCATAGAAAAGAGTACTAGGATGCTCGTGGCATCAAGGCGGTTTGATCCATGTAACTGGAATTCATTTATCATGCATTGTGTTGATTTTTGAGAATTGCAGGTTTTTAGCTATGGCTTATTGTTTGTGGGTAAAAGCTTTGAACCTAAGGCGACAGTTCCCTGGAGGAGACGATGCGTGTCATAGTGTGGTTGGTCCATTTGGATTTGGCGCGCGTTCTTTAGACACTAACTCGTTTTCTAATATATTATATATTTGTTATTATATTGACAATTGAGATAAACAGCCTAGTTGGTCAGGAAGCGTGCCTTGGATGTGCACGTCCTGGGTTCGATCCCAGGGGTGCGCATTTTGTTATTTTCTCATGTGTTTCAGGAAGATCTCATGTACTTCTCTCCAGCACGCGTACCATGTGCTTGCAAATCAATACCACTGGATGGCATAGTGACCAGATCTGAGGGCCATCAAGCAGCGTACAATGGTGCACCCACAGGCATGGTCAGCATGGGATCTCACGCTGACTGGGCTTGAAGAGATTTTGGGCCTTGGAAATTCAGATCTTCACCCCCATTTGCTAGCACATACAGGCCCAATTATCAATCTTTCTTTTTTTATTTATTTTCCTTTCTTTATTCTTTTCAATTTATTTATTTATTTATTTTTTAAAAATCAGTTTTTATAAAATCATAAAATCAAGAATTCACAAATTTAGAATTAGTTTTTTTTTATTATTATCAAATTTATTTATTTTAATTAATTAGCTTAATTTAATTTAGGGTAACTTTAACTCATTTTTACAATTAAAATTAACTAGAAAAATTAAGTTTAATTCTTGATTTAATTATTTTCTTTTTTGCAAAAAAAATAAAAATACAAAAATAAGTTATTTAGAATTAATTTCTTTTCATTAATTTATTTATTTTCCTAAATTAACATTAATTAGCACTTAGGATTTTCTTTGTAATTTAATTATTCTTTATTTTCTTAAATAAAAAACGGCCAAAAATGATTTTTTTTAATCAATTGCAATTAGGTTTAGTCAAGGGTCAAAACCCTGATTTCTCTCGCCTTTAATTTACCGCGCGTTTTTGATTTTCTTTCTTATTATTATTGTAACTGTTTCAAGGTTGTAATAGTTTTAATTAGGGTTTTAAATTCCGCACTTTTATTTCCCGTCAAGGCAATTATGTAACTGTCAAAGCCATGTAATAGTAGGTTTATTTCCGCTTTTTACTTTCCGCAAATTCTTAACTGTTAGATGTATGCTAATATGATTGTATGGCAAGAATGCATGAAAAATTAATACATTTAGAAAACCCTAATGTGCAAACATAATAAACTAAAACCAAACACTCGCACATGCTCACTCTTAGGGTATAATCTCACTTCGGTTGCCTTCGGTTAAACGGTCATGAAGCATAGGATGTTTTAGTGGTTATCCTCTATGTCTCAAAAGATCTAAAATGACACTGTTGTACCCCAAAATTTGCCCTCTCATGTTTTCAAAGGTCTTCCCTTACATGGTTGGTCACAAACACTTGCCTAACGAAAATAAAGTTTTTTTTGAAGATGAACAAAGTGTCTTTCGATTGGCATCTGGGAAAAGTCTTCGATTGGGTATCCAAAATCCTTCGATACAGGCTTGACTCACCAGTCTTCAATTGGGAAGTTGGCACTCTTCGATCGGGCTTTGATTAGTAAGCTTCGATTAGGTGTCTGGAACCCTTCGATCAAGCTTTGGTTCGCAAGTCTTCGATTGAGCGCTGGACCCCCTTCGATCCAGTCAATTTCACAATGCTTTGACTATGCATTAACTACTTCAGGCTTACCTTCGACTCACGAGGCAAGAATCTCCTATAAGTTTGTTTTGATTCACAAAGGAAAAGGCCCCTCAACTTTCCAGCACACCAGGCAAGAGGCTCATTCGAAGAACATGTAAAGGTCCATTTGAAGGAGAATTCAAAGGGTCAATTCGAAGAACATTTAAAAGGTCCATTTGAAGAAGCATTCAGAAGGCCCATTCGAAGGGTACATAAGAAGTCCATTCGAAGGAGGCAACTCAAGACCAATCGAAGAGCATGGCCTGGAGGCATTCGAAAATCAAAGGTGTCCAGGTTCATTCAAGATTCCAAAGAGACATGAATATTTCAAAAAAGAAATCTTTTAATATGTCTGATTCTTGTCTCATGGCTTTAAAGGCCTGGTTAAATGGTTGTCCCTTGCCATTTTCATGCACCCTCACACTCCTATAAATACGAGGCCAATGACACATTACGGGAGGGGGGGAAGAAAAAGGAGGATTTGGAGATACGCTGCCCACAAACCCACCAAAGGTTATCAACATTTCCATAAGTAATGCAAGCCAAAGCAACCATTCAACAAAAGTATCCACGCCCAGAAATCCCATATCGAAGATACCCACATCTAGAAAGTTCCAAATCGAAGGTTCCAACTACTGGTAAGAGAGGGTAAAATGTCAAAATTTGTATTTACATAACACATCCATATTTGTTGTTTCATTCGATTTGTCATTCTAGACAGAATCAAAGGGCCTGGGTTTGGCACCAGGTCATGTTTTTTGTTGCTAACACTTGCTACAGATATAGCCTGAAAAGACCCAGCGCGCGCAGGATCGATGGACCTGGGTTTCGATACCCAGGTCATGCGTTTTATTTTGCTAACATATTTTTACAGATGCAGTGCCTCCACAGGTGATTCTTCAGGCCTTTCCAGCAACACCCTTCATAGAATCGAAAGGCAGCCTTCTTCCTCTGAATCGAAGCCCCCCTTCTCCCTGCAATCGAAGTTTACTCATATCCTTCCCAAACCCAATCGAAGGAGTCAGGAAAGGGTGCAAATCGAAGCTTTCCCCGTCAATTCTCAAGCCCAATCGAAGGCTACTCACACCCATTCCCTAGCTCAATCGAAAGAAGGCCAAAGAAGGGTGAATCGAACGAGTCCATGGCATGGATCAGAGAAGTCTTTTCTCTTCTTTATTTTTACTTTTTACTTGTCTTTCAATTTAGTTGTAATAGTTAATTAGGTCTTTACTTTTATCGCTTTATTTTCAATGGGTTTGTTTTTGGCGATGTAAATACCTGACGCCTTGTAATAGCTTAGCTTTATTTTCCACAATTTATTTTCCGTAATCATTAACTGTTAGATGTTTGGACAATAGGCTATGCATGACAAGACTAATCTTTAATTTAAAATCAATAGTAGCTCACCACAACATGTACAAAGATAATGTAACTGAAAAACAATACACTCACACATGCCACTCTTAGGGTACACCTCACTTGGTTGCCTCGAACGTGGTCATTGAGTATAGGATGTTTTAGAGGTCTCCCTCTTGTCCAAAGATCATAAGTTGCCTCGAAACGGTTGCCTCAGATAAAATGATCTAAGACATTAGGGTTACCACTAAGGCGTCCTAACATTGCTTTAGTGACCACACGTCCCTTAATCGAATTGACCCGAAAACTCCAACGACGGTGCTACCTACTCCTCAATGGTGGGATAGCACTGTCTAAAGGACATTTGCACAGTTTAATCCTTTTTGAGTAGGTAGAGGTTCTTAAGTACTTGCTCCTTTTAAAACAAAACAAAACTTTTCGCACTTACACCCTTTTTAAAACAAAAACTCTTTGCAAACCCACAAACACAAAGAAAAGCAAACTTTTGAAAACACAATGAGCAAGTACCTAAGAGCCCGTGAATAACCACGGATAGAAAGGGTGCTAACACCTTCCCTTTCTATAATCTACCTCCCGAACCCGAGAAACATCTCAAAAGGAATTTTTTTGTGCTTTTGTCCTTTCCTTATTGGATAAAATAAAAGACAGTGGCGACTCTTGCTTACCACGACATTTTGCGAAAACAAACGCAAACGCGAACCAGCATTTCAAAACAGTCAGTTCTCATTCCCACCGATCACAGAACTGGCGACTCTGCTGGGGATATTTATTAAGTGAGGTGTACCTTAGGATTAGATCACTATGTTTTCAATTGTATGCTTTGTATGCTTTAATTTTGTGGGCTTGTAACGGAGTTCTATAGATCCTAACCCGGATCTGGGGATACCCTTTAGGTAAGTAGCAATAAACTATGAGGGATCTGTCCGGCATGGACCGACACAGATGAAGCAGTAGCTACGTTGGTGTGGCACCTTAGTCTGTATCGATATCCCTTGTGTTGGAACGAGGAGAATATGGATCTTCTAAGGAGTCATTAAGCACCAACTGACCTTAGAACCTTAAATTGACCAACTTGGCCATAGAACAGTAGCAGTATGCTACACTCATTGAGACTAAACTCTCGCGATGATTCTGGCTGTAAGAAAAGGTTGCTAAACTGGAATTATGACCGATTGAGGGTAGTCAGTGATATTGAGATCCTCTAGAACCCGGTTACTATTTTTAGGACAGGTTTGAACCAACTAAACTGAAAGAGGGTAATACCTAAACTCCGTGCCAGCCTAAACTTAAGGCTGTTTGTGTGACTTGTGTGCCTTCAAACTTGAACTACTTGCACATTCTTGTTATCTGACAACATGAGTTCCTTGCAGGTTTTGTTTACAGTCCTTATCCAATAATTTGGATTTATTGCAGGGTTTACTTACATCACTTCACACTTTTGCTTAAGCGCATAGCATACACATCATAACATCATGCCTTAACATTTCCTTAACCATTTCAAGGATCTCAAGGGTTTGTGATGCAGGTTATGGTAAATCAAATGTCTAGCAAGGGGCAAAGGGGATTTATTTTCCTCTAGCCAATGCCGTCTAGAGATCAAAACACGATAACTTGAGTCAGGGGCTATGACCCACTCGATATGGTGAGCTTGACTCTTGAAGAAGGACTCTTAACGACACGAAGTTTCTTCTAACAAATTCTAACAAGTTTCTTGTTTACCCCGCGAGATCCTTGAAAACATTGCATACATATATCATACATATCATTGCATAACAGGTCTCCCAATACAGGTCTCTCATGTTCTCACTGTTTATTTCAGCAATGGCTTTCCAACCAGACAATCAAGATCTTCAAACTCGAGAGACTCAGTTCAGGGAAATCTTCCTAAACCTATCCAAGGGGCAGGAAGAGTTGAAAACACTCCTCGTTGGGGACTTGGTCAAGAAAATTCCTGAAGACAATAAGGACGAACGGCTGGAACAACTACAAGCTGAGTTCAGTACCATGAAAACCCAGATGCTGGGGCAAATGGCTCTTATCCAAGGCTTAGCTCGGGAACAAGAAGAGCTGAGAACTATTATCAACCAGCTTCATCAAGACAGATACAATAGTATGAAGCAAACGGTCAAGGCTGGGGATCAAATCATTAATCAGCCTCCAAGAAGACAAGAGTTTGGTATGGTGAAGAATGGACCTCTCCAAGTTGCTACTACCTCACGGGTCCAACAACAACCTTGCCATAAACAACAGGTTAATCAGAGGCAGTTTACCAAGCTCAACATGCCGTTGTCCTAAGCTTTGTAACACCTTTTGAGATTGAATCTGGTGACATTGGTTGGACCTCATCCGAATCCTAAGACTTCTTCACCCAACTACAATCCTGATGCAAGGTGTGCATACCATTCTAACAGCCCGGGGCATGATACTGACGACTGTTGGAAGTTGAAGTACAAAATTCAAAACCTGATTGATGAAGGAGCATTGGAATTCACACAAGATGGTCAGGCTGAGTTCTTCTACCATCCCTCAAAGGTTCACCATTTGAAGTGACAAGTACTGAGACGAGAAGACTTTTTGCTTATTAGAATTTTCAAGTTGTAATTTTCTTTTGATTGTTCGAACATTTATTCATGTCAAACTTTGTTACTTTATCAATGCATTGCATATGTCTGTTTTGAATCAGTTCATTCGTATTCACTATATTCAAATTGCTTTCATTTTTGTGATGTTCAACTCTCGATTAAAAAAATTCTAAGCCTTTTGAGGGAGGATGACGAAAATGATACCAAAATCTCTACAGTATGCTTTTGAACAGACCCCGCTGCAGATGTACAGGCATTGTTTCAAATCATAAATAATGGAGTTATAAGGAATATAATCCCTAGTCAACCCCTTTGAGCCAAAGAAGTTGGAGTTTTTCTTTTCATGAATTAAAACCCTTAATTATAACCTGGGGCAGGGTAGTTCTCTCAGTTGATCCAGGTGCACAATGAATGGCATCAAAGAAGTCCTTCTGAAACAAAAGACGGTGATGGTTCCGTATAATCGTAAGGACAGACAGTCATTACCTTTCGAAATAAAAGCCCACTAAGTCCAAACCTATGAAGGAGACTTACAAAAAAACTGGGGCATCCCGCTGACTGTAATCACAAAAGAAACAGTTCAGGAAAAAAGACAGGGATAACGCAATCAAAAAGAAAGAGATCCTACAGACTCTCAACAAAATGACTGCCTGTTCAAAATAAATTATCAGTATCCAAACCATCACTGGAATATCAGAGCAAAGACTCAAACGGGATCTAATGCACGATTAGCTGAGTTTAGGATCGAAGAACATCACGAAGAACGGGTGGGTACAAATAAAATCTGAGCCTTTATCCTTTGTTTCTTGAACCGTGAACCAGACCACGTTATAACCCTTAAAAGTCCTAGTCGAGGCATGGGTTAGTTTGAAAGCATACTGTTACAAAAGGTATCCTGACTCCTGTAGGGCTTGCTGTAAATCCTGAGTTGACATCACATTTTACAAAAATTCGCTTGTTTTATTGAAAACTGCATTTTCAAAGAACTTCAAAACAGACATAAGCTTTGCATTCTTAAAATAACATTGTTTGCATATGACTATTTGTTCAACAGCAGAGAAATTCGCACGACGAATATCTAGTGAACAAAAATCGTCTCAATAAAAAGGATCACCTCAAGTGGAAAAACACTTCCAACCAAGGGGAACGGAATGATCATTGTCCATCATCTGGGGCAGTTAAGTCAAGATTCAAGGAATCTCTCAAAAATGCCAAATAGCCAGGGGCAAATCTCCATCTAAATCGCTTAGGGCATTAGACATGAATTCCAGCAACGAATCTTGCACGATCAGACAAACATCTTCTGGTATCGTGGCAACACAACACTACCGACAGTGACAACTCCCTACACCATGAGAGCATGGACATAGTCAGAGAATACTGCGCATGAACAAAGACCCGCTAGGTTGGTTGGCCTAGGCAAAAATAAGGGCGTCCCGGTGAACCAAAAGGTTCGGGAAAAAATTAGGGATAAAAGACAAAAAGATATGTACACCCGGCAAGTCGAAAACCCAAAAGGGCAGCTTGGGCAAAAAAGGGTATCCTGGTGGACTGAAAATCTGAAAAGACAGTCCAGGAAAAAGTTAGGGATTAAAGCGTACGACTATGTCCCGGCATCTCGTCACTTACCTACTAGAAGAAGGTTTGTCATTTCAATCGGCAATTACCAAGCACCTCATAGGTTGGGATAATACTCGATCCACAAGGCCTCCGCAAGCACCTTCTCCTGCAGATACTGGGGCAGAGAAGTCTCGATGCAAAGCCATTGTCATATCCTCGGCATGCGTCCCAATAACATCTACACTCCCCACAGAGTAAGAAAAGGACAGTGGTGTTAATTCTCCTCAGCTGAGGCTCACAACCGCGAATGAGTCGGCAATATTCTCCCCAAGCAGAGTTTATCCATCATCAGCACTAGACAATTATCCCAAGCGGAGTCTGGAAAATCTTCCCCAGTGGAGTTTGGAGAATCATCCCCAGTGGAGGCTGGAGGATTGTCCCCAGTAGAGCCTAAAAGTTTATCCCCAGTGAAGTTGCAACTGGAAAATCATCCCCAGCGGAGTTTATTCCTTTCACAAACAGAAACTCAATTCCCAACAGAGTTTCATGATCACCAAGCAATGGTAACTCATCCCCAGCTGAGTTTATTTCTACAAATCAACTGGTCCTCTAGTAGGGTATCTCTTCTCCCCACAGAGTCATTGCCTCATCAGTTTATTCCCCAACGGAGTTATCCTCTCCTGCAGGTTTATTCTCACAATCATCTTCATTCACTATCCCCGGTGGAAACGAAGAATTCAACTCTTTTCTCCAGCAGCAATCCGGGATTTATTTTCCCCAGCTAAAAACATCACATCTTCATACATCATGACATGCATACGCATCATACAACACAAATCTCATTTATTTTGAGAACATCACTGCCTGATGCATATCATGCATTACATACAGCTAACCTTTACCTTTCAGGAAAGATACAATCAAATTCTCACAAAATTTAAGCTATGAAGCCTTACCTAGGTTTCTTCCCGATTCAGATGCAGTTTTACCTAAACTCCTCATGAAGCAGCCTTACCTAGGTTTCTTCCCGGTTCAGATGCAGTTTTACCTAAACTCCTCATGAAGCAACCTTACCTAGGTTTCTTCCCGGTTCAGATGCAGTTTTACCTAAACTCCTCATGAAGCAGCCTTACCTAGGTTTCTTCCCGGTTCAGATGCAGTTTTACCTAAACTCCTCATGAAGCAGCCTTACCTAGGTTTCTTCCCGGTTCAGATGCAGTTTTACCTAAACTCCTCATGAAGCAACCTTACCTAGGTTTCTTCCCGGTTCAGATGCAGTTTTACCTAAACTCCTCATGAAGCAGCCTTACCTAGGTTTCTTCCCGGTTCAGATGCAGTTTTACCTAAACTCCTCATGAAGCAGCCTTACCTAGGTTTCTTCCCGGTTCAGATGCAGTTTTACCTAAACTCCTCATGAAGCAGCCTTACCTAGGTTTCTTCCCGGTTCAGATGCAGTTTTACCTAAACTCCTCATGAAGCAGCCTTACCTAGGTTTCTTCCCGGTTCAGATGCAGTTTTACCTAAACTCCTCAGGAAGCAACCTTACCTAGGTTTCTTCCCGGTTCAGATGCAGTTTTACCTAAACTCCTCATGAAGCAGCCTTACCTAGGTTTCTTCCCGGTTCAGATGCAGTTTTACCTAAACTCCTCATGAAGCAACCTTACCTAGGTTTCTTCCCGGTTCAGATACAGTTTTACCTAAACTCCTCATGAAGCAGCCTTACCTAGGTTTCTCCCCGGTTCAGATGCAGTTTTACCTAAACTCCTCATGAAGCAGCCTTACCTAGGTTTCTTCCCGGTTCAGATGCAGTTTTACCTAAACTCCTCATGAAGCAGCCTTACCTAGGTTTCTTCCCGGTTCAGATGCAGTTTTACCTAAACTCCTCATGAAGCAACCTTACCTAGGTTTCTACCCGGTTCAGATGCAGTTTTACCTAAACTCCTCATGAAGCAGCCTTACCTAGGTTTCTTCTCGGTTCAGATGCAGTTTTACCTAAACCCATAATGGAGCAACCTTACCTAGGTTCCTTCTCAGTTCAGATGCAGTTTTACCTAAACTCCTCATGAAGCAACCTTACCTAGGTTTCTTCCCGGTTCAGATGCAGTTTTACCTAAACTCCTCATGAAGAAGCCTTACCTAGGTTTCTTCCCGGTTCAGATGCAGTTTTACCTAAACTCCTCATGAAGCAGCCTTACCTAGGTTTCTTCCCAGTTCAGATGCAAATTTACCTAAACCCATCATGGAGCAGCCTTACCTAGGTTCCTTCTCTTTCCCGACGAAGTTTCACCTAGACTCATCCTGAAGCAGCCTTACCTAGGTTCCTTCTCTTTCCCGATGTAGTTTCACCTAGACTCACCCTGGAGCAACCTTACCTAGGTTCCTTCTCTTTCCCGATGAAGTTTCACCTAGACTCATCCTGAAGCAGCCTTACCTAGGTTCCTTCTCTTTCCCGATGTAGTTTCACCTAGACTCATCCTGGAGCAACCTTACCTAGGTTCCTTCTCTTTCCCTATGTAGTTTCACCTAGACTCATCCAGGAGAAACCTTACCTAGGTTCCTTCTCTTTCCCGATGAAGTTTCACCTAGACTCATCCTGAAGCAGCCTTACCTAGGTTCCTTCTCTTTCCCGATGTAGTTTCACCTAAACCCATCATGGAACAACCTTACCTAGGTTCCTTCTCAGTTCAGATGTAGTTTTACCTAGACTCATCCCGGAGCAGCCTTACCTAGGTTCCTTCTCTTTCCCGATGTAGTTTCACCTAGACTCATCCTGGAGCAACCTTACCTAGGTTCCTTCCCTTTCCCGATGCAGTTTCACCTAGACTCATCCTGGAGCAACCTTACCTAGGTTCTTTCTCTTTCCCGATACAGTTTCACCTAGACTCATCCTGGAGCAACCTTACCTAGGTTCCTTCTCTTTCCCGATGAAGTTTCACCTAGACTCATCCTGAAGCAGCCTTACCTAGGTTCCTTCTCTTTCCCGATGTAGTTTCACCTAGACTCATCCTGGAGCAACCTTACCTAGGTTCCTTCCCTTTCCCGATAAAGTTTCACCTATACTCATCCTGGAGCAACCTTACTTAGGTTCCTTCCCTTTCCCGATGCAGTTTCACCTAGACTCATCCTGGAGCAACCTTACCTAAGTTCCTTCTCTTTCCCGATGCAGTTTCACCTAGACTCATCATGGAACAACCTTACCTAGTTACCTTCTCAGTTCAGATGTAGTTTTGCCTAGACTCATCCCAAAGCAGCCTTACCTAGGTTCCTTCTCTTTCCCGATGTAGTTTCACCTAGACTCATCCTGGAGCAACCTTACCTAGGTTCCTTCCCTTTCCCGATGCATTTTCACCTAGACTCATCCTGAAGCAGCCTTACCTAGGTTCCTTCTCTTTTCCGATGTAGTTTCACCTAGACTCATCCTGGAGCAAATTTACCTAGGTTCCTTCTCTTTCTCGATGAAGTTTCACCTAGACTCATCCTGAAGCAGCCTTACCTAGGTTCCTTCTTTTTCCCGATGTAGTTTCACTTAGACTCATCCTGGAGCAACCTTACCTAGGTTCCTTCCCTTTCCCGATGCAGTTTCACCTAGACTCATCCTGGAGCAACCTTACCTAGGTTCCTTCCCTTTCCCGATGCAGTTTCACCTAGACTCATCCTGGAGCAACCTTACCTAGGTTCCTTCTCTTTCCCGATGCAGTTTCACCTAGACTCATCCTGGAGCAACCTTACCTAGGTTCCTTCTCTTTCCCGATGAAGTTTCACCTAGACTCATCCTGAAGCCGCCTTACCTAGGTTCCCTCTCTTTCCCGATGTAGTTTCACCTAGACTCATCCTGGAGCAACCTTACCTAGGTTCCTTCCCTTTCCCGATGTAGTTTTACCTAGACTCATCCTGGAGTAACCTTACCTAGGTTCCCTATCTTTCCCGATGTAGTTTCACCTAAACCCATCATGGAACAACCTTACCTAGGTTCCTTCCCTTTCCCGATGTAGTTTCACCTAGACTCATCCTGGAGCAACCTTACCTAGGTTCCTTCTCATAACCCTACTATCCAGGTTTCTTTTCTCTTATCTCCAGACAACAGTCCATAACACTGTAAGACCCAGACCTATCAAACACGATCGGTTTCACCTTTCCCTAGTAGGTCGTGGTGCAGCCTGTACACAACTAGATACGCATTTCACTTCCGCTTCCTCAAGCTGGAGTTAATTCCTCAGTTGAATAACGAATGACTGAAGTTCCTAAATGTCAGCATAGATGATTCCTCAGTAGAATACGGACGACCGAAGGTCCTAAAATTCAACAGAGATGTTTCCTCATTGGAATACGGACGACCGAAGCTCCTAAACTTCTACTTCTCTCAACAGAGATTGACATTCCCCAGCGGAATCTTCCTCAACGACAGGTATACAAGCTCTCGCTAAGGAATCTCTTATGCAATCGACACTCCTTCAGATAACATCTTTAAGCCCATCTCCTACCAACAATCTCCAAATGGCATCTGTAAGCCCATTCCCGACATCACAATGCTGATACTACACCATGCGAGTGAAAATTTATGGGCACTCTAGTGTTCAATCATCTTCCACCTTCGGATCACGAAAGGCACGCAAGCCAATCTACATCCTCAGGTTTAAGAAGATTGAACAGGGGCAGCTGTTGTACCCCAAAATTTTCCCTCTCATGTTTTCAAAGGTCTTCCCTTACATGGTTGGTCACAAACACTTGCCTAACGAAAATAAAGTTGTTTTTGAAGATGAACAAAGTGTCTTTCGATTGGCATCTGGGAAAAGTCTTCGATTGGGTATCCAAAATCCTTCGATACAGGCTTGACTCACCAGTCTTCAATTGGGAATTTGGCACTCTTCGATAAGGCTTTGATTAGTAAGCTTCGATTAGGTGTCTGGAACCCTTCGATCAAGCTTTGGTTCGCAAGTCTTCGATTGAGCGCTGGACCCCCTTCGATCAAGTCAATTTCACAATGCTTCGACTATGCATTAACTACTTCAGGCTTACCTTCGACTCACGAGGCAAGAATCTCCTACAAGTTTGTTTCGATTCACAAAGGAAAAGGCCCCTCAACTTGCCAGCACACCAGGCAAGAGGCTCATTCGAAGAACATGTAAAGGTCCATTTGATGGAGCATTCAAAGGGTCAATTCGAAGAACATTTACAAGGTCCATTTGAAGAAGCATTCAGAAGGCCCATTCGAAGGGTACATAAGAAGTCCATTCGAAGGAGGCAACTCAAGACCAATCGAAGAGCATGGCCTGGAGGCATTCGAAAATCAAAGGTGTCCAGGTTCATTCAAGATTCCAAAGAGACATGAATATTTCAAAAAAGGAAATCTTTTAATATGTCTGATTCTTGTCTCATGGCTTTAAAGGCCTGGTTAAATGGTTGTCCCTTGCCATTTTCATGAAACCCTCACACTCCTATAAATACGAGGCCAATGACACATTACGGGAGGGGGGGAAGAAAAAGGAGGATTTGGAGATACGCTGCCCACAAACCCACCAAAGGTTATCAACATTTTCATAAGTAATCCAAGCCAAAGCAACCATTCAACAAAAGTATCCACGCCCAGAAATCCCATATCGAAGATACCCACATCTAGAAAGTTCCAAATCGAAGGTTCCAACTACTGGTAAGAGAGGGTAAAATGTCAAAATTTGTATTTACATAACACATCCATATTTTTTGTTTCATTCGATTTGTCATTCTAGACAGAATCAAAGGGCTTGGGTTTGGCACCAGGTCATGTTTTTTGTTGCTAACACTTGCTACAGATATAGACTGAAAAGACCCAGCGCGCGCAGGATCGATGGACCTGGGTTTCGATACCCAGGTCATGCGTTTTATTTTGCTAACATATTTTTGCAGATGCACTGCCTCCACAGGTGATCCTTCAGGTGTTTCCAGCAACACCCTTCATAGAATCGAAAGGCAGCCTTCTTCCTCTGAATCGAAGCCCCCCTTCTCCCCGCAATCAAAGTTTACTCATATCCTTCCCAAACCCAATCGAAGTAGTCAGGAAAGAGTGCAAATCGAAGCTTTCCCCGTCAATTCTCAAGCCCAATCGAAGGCTACTCACACCCATTCCCTAGCTCAATCGAAAAAAGGCCAAAGAAGGGTGAATCGAACGAGTCCATGGCATGGATCAAAGAAGTCTTTTCTCTTCTTTATTTTTACTTTTTACTTGTCTTTAAATTTAGTTGTAATAGTTAATTAAGTCTTTACTTTTATCGCTTTATTTTCAATGGGTTTGTTTTTGGCGATGTAAATACCCGATGCCTTGTAATAGCTTAGCTTTATTTTCCGCAATCATTAACTGTTAGATGTTTGGACAATAGGCTATGCATGACAAGACTAATCTTTAATTTAAAATCAATAGTAGCTCACCACAACATGTACAAAGATAATGTAACTGAAAAACAATACACTCGCACATGCCACTCTTAGGGTACACCTCACTTGGTTGCCTCGAACGTGGTCATTGAGTATAGGATGTTTTAGAGGTCGCCCTCTTGTCCAAAAATCATAAGTTGCCTCAAAACGGTTGCCTCGGATAAAATGATCTAAGACATTAGGGTTACCACTAAGGTGTCCTAACATTGCTTTAGTGACCACACGTCCCTTAATCAAATTGACCCGAAAACTCCAACGATGGTGCTACCTACTCCTCAATGGTGGGATAGCACTGTCTAAAGGACATTTGCACAGTTTAATTCCTTTTTGAGTAGGTAGAGGTTCTTAAGTACTTGCTCCTTTTAAAACAAAACAAAACTTTTCGCACTTACACCCTTTTTAAAACAAAAACTCTTTGCAAACCCACAAACACAAAGAAAAGCAAACTTTTGAAAACACAATGAGCAAGTACCTAAGAGCCCGTGGATAACCACGGATAGAAAGGGTGCTAACACCTTCCCTTTCTATAATCTACCTCCCGAACCCGAGAAACATCTTAAAAGGAATTTTTATGTGCTTTTGTCCTTTCCTTATTGGATAAAATAAAAGACAGTGGCGACTCTTGCTTACCGCGACATTTTGCGAAAACAAACGCAAACGCGAACCAGCATTTCAAAATAGTCAGTTCTCATTCCCACCGATCACAGACACATTCGACTGTCGCCTCAGAAAAGATCGGTAGGACTCTAGGATGGTTACTAAGGTATCCTAACATTGCTTTTGTGACCGCACGTCCCTTTCGAATTGTCCCTTACAAACTCCAACGATGGTGCTACCTACTCCTCAATAGCAGGATAGCGTTGTCTATAGGAAATGAGAACAAAAACAATCTTTTTTCGAGTAGGTAGATTCTAGTAGGTACTTGCTCAAAACAAATCTTTTCACACTAACACCTTTTCCAAACAAATTTTCAAAACAACTCTGTCACACCCTTGAGGACCGATACAAGGGTTATCACGAAGTAAAACATTTTCAAAAACAAGCACACAAACACAAGAAATTTTAAAAGATGAGCAAGTACCTAAGATCCTGTAGATAACTACGGATAGAAGGGGTGCTAACACCTTCCCTTTCTATAATATACCCCACGTACTAAAAATCTCGAAAAATGATTTTTTCTGTACTTTTTTCCTTTCCGGTTGGATAAAATAAAAGTCGGTTGTGACTCTTGCTTACTGCGATATTTTGCGAACAAAAAACGCAAAATGCAAACCAGTATTAAACAGTCGGTTCTGCCACCATATCACAATGTGTCTGATAATTAGTACATTTCTGCTGATGAGTTCTTTTCTTCTGATGAGTCAGAGTCGACAAGCGAGGATGTTTTGTTTGACAATGACTCCAAGTCTCTTGAGGAAGCAGGAGTGAATGTCATTGTGCCATGTTTGTGTGTTCCCTTTGTCGTTGAGGAAAGAAAGGCTCGAACTCTGAGAAGACGTCATCAGTACCAACAACAAGTTGCTTTTGTGACTCCAATCGTCTATATAGCCCCGATTACTATTGCTTATCAGAGAGCACCTCCTTAAGGTAGTCAAAGGCAAGGGCATAAGAGATAAGCTTTTGATCCAATATCGATGTGTTTTGCAAAATGGTTTCCGGCTTTGATTCAAAAGAAATTGGGGCAGATTAAACCTCCTCCAGCTATACCTTCTCCTTTGCCATGGTATTATAAGGCGTATAAGACTTATGCTTTTCATCAAGGAGCCCTTGGGCATAACATTGAAAACTGCTATCCATTGAAGTTCGAAGTGCTTAAGATGGTAAGATCTGGTCTCCTGTCTTTTAAAGATGTTGGTACCAATGTAAAAGATAATCTACTGCCCAAGCATGGAGGTGAAAGTGTTGTAAATATGGTTGTTGGTTGTCCTGGGGATTTCTGAATTTTTGACATCAACCTGGTAAGAGGTGATTTGGTGAAGATGCATACTAATCTCTGTGAGTTCAGTTATTATACACATGACCATGTTGGTTGTAATATTTGCAGTTCAAATATCCATGGATGTGATAAAGTGAGAGCTGGTATTTAAAAAATGATGGATGAAGTTCTTATCCATATTATCAGACCAAGGACTGAATATGAAGAAGAAGTGAATATGGTTTATGGTTTCCCCGGAGAATTCCATATGTTTGATGTGAATTACAAAAAAAAATGTACAATTTAGGTTTTGTTTAAAAAATACAAGTTAAATGGAAAATTTGGTAAAATTTTATAAAAATTCTTCAAAAACAAGGGATTTCCCTTGATTGGATAAGACAATTGAGGTAAAAACTCCCCCTTAACATCCTTCACCTCAGTTTAAGTAATAAACCAAAAATAAACATTGTTAATTTAACCACGGTTTTTTTGGTAATCGAGGGGAAAAGTGTTGAGCTTTTCAGTTTTAAAATACAAAAAAATTGTCACTAATAACCGAACTCTTGACCCATGTCACTTTCCCTTTTGTTAAAGTTTTCAACTGGGAGAAATATGGCACGCATTTCAACTTTTCCCCTCAGCCTTTTGCTTGAGGTGAAAAGGACGAACTTTCCATAACACTCTTTGTTATCTCACCCCAAACTAAGGTAAAATCACTTTCCCTACCGAGGTGAGATAACTTTTTCGTATTAGTGGTTGTCGGCGAAAGCAAGCATCAAAGATGCAAAAGCAATATATGGAAAATTTGGCTTTGAAGCTTAATTTTAAAAACGATAACATTAATCTTCAAAATCATAATTTTTATCAAGAAGATTATTAAAGTCTTTCTATTTAGTACTAATAAAAAACCATTAATATTTGATGGAGATGTGACAAATTTTTGTTGGAGCACAAGGAAGACAAAAGGGAAAAGGAATATTTACTGATAGCTTCAAAATAAGGATTTACAATGAATTACAATAACCTACTCCACTAGGCTATTTATACACACAAATTAAATCTAAAATATATCTTCTACAAAGATATAAGAAGATCTAAGATATATATCTTCTAACAAAGATATAAACAATCTAAAAGATATTCCTAAATATAAATCAATATCTAATTAAATATAAATTAAATCTAACACCATCTCTTAATTTATATTTATCCAAAACTGACAACACCAATTTCATCCCTTAAACCAAGAAATTGATCAGCTTTGATAGCCTTTGTCAGAACATCTACCAGCTGCTTCTGAGTGCTACAGTGCACAACCTCTATTATTCCATTCTGAACTTGATTCCTCAGAAAATGATACTTGGTCTCAATATGCTTGCTTCTCCCATGCAACAATGGATTCTTGGCAAGATTGATTGCAGACTTGTTATCAATCATCAACTTCATAGGTTTATTCACTTCAATCTTCAGATCTTTTAGCAAGTTCAGAATCTACACAGCTTGACATGCAGTCAGAGCACCTGCAATATATTCAGCTTCACAGGTTGATAGAGAAACAACAGGTTACTTCTTGGAACACCAAGAAATTCGAATAAGTACCCAGAAGTACTTCTTCTGTCAACTCTATCTTCGCACCAATTAGAATCATAATAGCTAAGAAGTTATGATTCAATCTTTCTTCCAGACGGAAATAACACTCCATATTTCAGAGTTCCCTTCACATACCTCAGAATCTTGACTGCAGATTGGTAATGGGACCACTTTGGTTTGCTCATAAATCTGCTGACCATTCCAACTGCATAACAAATATCAGGTCTGGTATTACACAAATACCTTAGAGAGCCAACCATCTGTTTGAAGGTTGTAGCATCCACATCCTCTCCATCAGAATCAAAATCCAACTTCTGATTCGTATCAGCAGGTGTGATAGCAACCTTGCAATTTTCTAGCTCAAATATCTTCAGAAGCTCTAGTTTATACTTCATCTGATATAAAATGATTCCTTTCTCAGAGTATATTAATTCCATCCCTAGAAAGAAACTCATTTTTCCAAGATCTGTCATCTCAAACGTATTCATCAGAACTTTCTTGAACTCAGCAATCTCTTGTTCAGAACTTCCTGTGAGTAATATGTCATCAACATACAAACAGACCAAAATTATATTACCTTCTGAAGTATGCTGAACATAAATACCATACTCCATCTCACACTTCTGAAACCCTTGTTCTTTGAAAAACGAATCAATTTTCAAGTTCCAAGTTCCAAGTTCCAAGCTCTGGGCGCTTGCTTCAATCCATACAATGCTTTGTGTAATTTGAACACCATCCCTTCCTGATTCTTTTTCTCAAATCCAAGAGGTTGTGAAACGTACACCTCTTCTTGTAATGGACCATTCAGAAATGAAGATTTTACATCTAAATGCATCAGAGGCCAATTCCTGTTAGCAGCTATTGCAATCACTAGTCTGATTGTTTCATGTCTCGCTACAGGTGAAAACACTTAAAAGTAATCCAACCCAAGGTTCTGTAGGAAGCATCTTGCTACTAATCTTGCTTTGTGTTTGCCAATTGATCCATTTGGATTTAGCTTCTGCTTGAAAACCCATCTGACGCTGATGGCTTTCTTGCCTTTTGGAAGTTCTGTCAGCTTCCAAGTCTTGTTTCTCTCTATAACATCAAGTTCTTCTTTCATGGCTTGTAACCAAACTTGCTGCTTAAGAGCCTCTTTCCTACTCACGGGTTCAGAGTGTACTAACATTGCACACTGAATAACTTCTCCTTCAGAGTTTACTTCAGTGTCTAGTAACATGTAAAACTCTGAAAATCTTCTTGGGATGCTTCTGACTCTTTATTGCCTCTGAGCTGGACCTTCAGAACTTTTGACATCAGAACTTTACCCTTCAGAAGCACTTGCTTCAGCAATTGGACTTTCTCCAGAACTTTCCCCTTCAGAAGTACTTGCTTTAGAAATTGGACTTTCTCCAGAACCTTGTCTGTCTTCAGAGTCTGGATCACCATCGGAGTCAGAGTCAGAATCATGTTATCCTTTTGTATCTTCTTCAGAGTCAAAATCTTTACTAGCTTCAGAAACATGTATTTCTGACCTTTATTCAGAAGTTATATCATCAGAGTCAGGACAAGACTTTTCCCAATTCCAAACTTCTGATTCCTCTACAATGACGTCTCTGCTAAACTCAACTTTGTTAGTTTCTGGAAAATAAAGTTTGTACGAACTTGTACTGTGATACCCCACCAGCAACATCACTTTACTTCTATCATCCAACTTCTGTCTTCTGGCTTCTGGGACATGTTTGTAACATGCATAACCAAATACCTTCAGATGAATAACACTTTGCTTATCTCCAGTCAACTTCTGAATAGGAACTATTTCCTTTAATTTCTTTGTTGGACATCTGTTGAGCACATAACATGCAGTTGCAACAGCTTCTCCCCATGGAGTTTGAGGAAGCTTCTTCTCTTTCAGCATGCTTCTCACCATATCTAGCAAAGTACGATTTCTTCTTTCAGCAAGACCATTATGTTGAGGAGTATATGGAGCAGTAACCTCATGCTCAATTCCGTTCTCCTCACAGAAACTTTTGAATTTTGTGGAGTTATACTCACCACCACCATCAGTTCTGAGAATTTTCAGAGTCTGGCCACTCTGATTCTCAGCCTTCAGTCTGAACCTTTTGAATTCAGCAAACACCTAGTGTTTGAACTTTATGAGAGATACCCATGTCATTCTGGTGAAATCATCAACAAATGACACAAAATATTCATTCCCTCCATTCGATGCTACTGGAAACAGACCGCACACATCAGAATGTACTACTCCCAAGGCATGTTTTGCTGTTGGAGCTACTTCTGATGCAAAGGGTAATCTTGGTTGCTTCCCTTCCATGCACACCTTGCATGACTTTTCAGGCTTCTTGATTGTAGGAATTCCATGTATCAGATTCTTTGATTTCAGATGCCCTAAACTTCTGAAATTCAGATGACCAAATCTTCTGTGCCACAACTCACTCTCCTTGACAACACTTGTTGCACTAAGACATTCAGAGTCTGCAGTTCTAACATTGATCTTGAATGTTCTGTTCCTTCCCTGTTCTGACTCAATAATCAGCTTCTGATTACAGTCATACAGCTTCATAAGATTGTCCTTCATGGTAACTGAAAAACCTTTCTCAACCAGTTGTCCCACACTCATCAGATTGCTTTTCATGCCAGGTGCATACCAAACATTCTGGATCACAGCTGCTTTCCCATTGTTTAGAATGATTCTGACATTTCCCATACCTTCTGCATTGAGGTATTTGTCATCATCACATCTGATTTTTGTACTGTTCCCAGATTCAAAGCCAACCAACCACTTCTTGTTTCCAGTAAGATGGTTTGAACACCCTGTGTCCATATACCACCATTATGATGAATTCAAATCATCAGGTTCAGAAGCCAACAATAACACAGGTTTAGAATCTGAATCTCCTCTTGCTATATTTGCTTCTTCTGACTTCCTTTGTTTGTTGGACCAACAATCTCTGGCATAGTGACCAAATTTCTTACAACAGTAATACTGAACATTCTTCTTGTCAGACTTCTCCTTTCCCTTTTGGACGTTCTTCTGCCTATCAGAGTTTGAAGCTTCTGACTTTTGACCACTATTAGTTCTCTTCCTGACTTCTGACCAAGTCTGCTTCTGATGCTTCTTACCAGAAGTTACTTTCAGAGCCTTCTGCTCTACTTCCCTCTTAGAAGTTCTTGCAGTCATACGCAACTCATGCGCCTCAAGACTACTTTGCAGCTCTTCAACTCTCATGGTGCTCAGATCTTTGGAATGTTCAATTGCTACAACAATGTAATCAAACTGAGAAGTTAAAGATCTCAAGATCTTCTCAATAATTACTTGTTCAGACAGAGTTTTTCCACAAGCTTTCATCTCATTAGTGATCAGAATCACTCTAGAGATGTATTCAGAAACCTTCTCGTTGTCCTTCATGTTGAGATTCTCATATTGCTTTCTGAGAGACTGAAGTTTCACCTTCTTCACTGATGCGTCACCACCGTAACATATGACCAGTGTGTCCCATGCAGCCTTTGCTGTTTCTGAATCAGCAATCTTCTCAAACACATTCACATCCACACATTGATGGATGTAGAACAACGCTTTCTGATCTCTCTTCCTCAGCACCTTCTGTGCTATCTTCTGGTCCTTTGTTGCATTTGCTTCTAACTGATTATAGCCATCAGTAACAAGTTCTAACACATCTTGAGAGCCAAATAACACGCGCATCTGGACTTCCAACGATTTCAGTTTTTGCCATCAAATATTGGAAGCTTAGAATGAATATCGCCGTTTCCGTTCATCTTCTACCTTGTGTAATTTACACAGAAACTCAATGAAAAACAATGTTTTCCAAAATTCAGAGTTTTTAACCAGGAGCTCTAGATACCAATTGTTGGAGCACAAGGAAGATAAAAGGCAAAAGGAATATTTACTGATAGCTTCAAAATAAGGATTTACAATGAATTACAATAACCTACTCCACTAGGCTATTTATACACATAAATTAAATCTAAAATATATATTCTACAAAGATAAAAGAATATCTAAGATATATATCTTCTAACAAAGATATAAACAATCTAAAAGATATTCCTAAATATAAATTAAATCTAAATTAAATCTAACAATTTTGAGCTGGGAGAATACTCTAGTCCTTCTTTAAGATATAATATTTAAATAACACCCTGTTTTCTTGTTAAATATTATAATGTGGTGCCATATAAATAGATTAGTCTTGGATCACAAAGTACATGAGATTGTTCCTGCCCGGTTTCATCGCGAGGAAATAAATAAAGATCTCATAGTGTAATCTTTATATTGGAATGATATGATACTAAGATTTGTGTATTCCTCGTGTTAACCGTGACTTTGTATATGTTATTTCTTATGTCACTCTATTGTGCTTTTGTCATGTTGTGTTGAATGAAACAAAATTTGAAAAGAAAACATTATATTGTGTTTCTTCTTTTTCAATTTTTATCATTTACCATTTTTTTATTGTGTTGATATATCTTTTATAGATGATGAAATTTCTTCTTTGTTGAACAAATAGTTATGTTTTTATGAATTAATTATATTAATAAAAAAATAAATACTTATGCACGGTTGATGAAACACTATTTAAATTTTTGCTTATAAAAGTCGTTGTCACTACGTAAAAAAATTAGAACTTAAGTAATTTTTATTTACCACCTTTAATTACAATATTTCCTACTTTGTTTTTTTTTAATTTAATTTTATTATCTTTTTATTTTAACTTAAAGAATATGCTAATGATTATTTAAAATTTTATAGTATTTTTTTAATTTTTTTCAAATATTATAGTGTTTAAAATAACTTTTATGTCTAAATAATATAAAAAGAAATTTTCAAAAAATGAAAACTAAAATAAGAGGGAAAATTGTAATACAAGTGGTGAGAAAAAAATTAGTAAAGATTTGGAGGGGAACGAGAAAAGGAAAATAAAAATGGGATTGCATCCATCTCCAACTCACCATGGGAAATTTTTTTTTGGAATAACCATGTTTTAAAAAAAAATCGCAAATAACCATGTTTCAGATGACTCCCCAAAGAAGGAGCCATCTCACTTGGCGCCTACACCTACTTTTTAAGGGGAGGCGCCATCTCACTTGTCGCCTAGGTGCTTAGGGCTTGCCCTAAGTCAAGTGAGATGGCGCCTTAGTGCATTTGCTAGGGCAATTTTCGCGTTTTTTTTTCCAATGCGGTGCGTTACGTATTCGATATAGGATCAACAAAATTGACTTTTTATTTACAAAATATGATTACACACATAAGTATTACATAAAAAAAACAAATTAATTAGTGGTCTCCCGGAATCCGGTAATGACCCCCAGTTCCGCATCCCCGTCCTCGCCTTTCCCGTGCTGGGTTTCGTCGCGTTTCCTGTTAGGGCAGGGTCGATGGCCCAGCGAAGTCAATGCGCTCTGGATCCATGAAATCAGTCAGATCTCCATATCTAGAAGATCCGCTTTGGTACAGTCGGTTACCCATACCCTTAAAGTTTGGTCGTGTTGGCGGTGGGTGGGGTTCCATGGTTGGTCTGTAGCACTGGTCGTCTGAGTACGAGGGGTAGAAAGGAAATGGATCTTGGGGTGTTTGGTATTGAGGATGTTGGGTGGCTTGGTGATATTGTGGTTGATGGTAAGTTGGATCGGTTGGTTCATAATCTTCCGACATTCCCAGATGAGGGCTAAGGTTGGATGTTGAGGGTCCCATATTGGGATATGCAGAAGACTGAAATTGTGTGTGGGGTATGCGGATGTGTTGGTATTGTGATTGAAATTGCGGTTGGGTGTGAGGCATATGGGGGTATTGGTACTGAGGTGGTGATTGTGGTTGGTTGTGGGGCATGTGGGTGTAATTGTATTGTGGTGGTGACTGTGGTTAGGTGTTTGTGGTTCTGTTTCGTCTGGGGGGTTGGCGGGAGGTTGATGTGTGTTGGGTTTGTTGTTGGGGAAATGAGGGTTGTTCCCATTGTGTTCGTGGGTCAACCAAATACCTTGGATGAGACACGTGCATTTCATGGGTACTAACCGATCTGTACCAAGATAAATACTGATCCGTGTGTCGCATATTACCATGATTGGAGAAAACCGGGAATTGCAAGACATGTCGGTGACACCTCTGCCACATCTTACACCATTCTGGGGCAAAGTCTTTCCAGTTGGTAAGACCCCATTAGGCGTCGACCCTTTTGAGATGCCACGGGGACAAACAAGTCGAATCGCTGGGTATCTCTTGATGCATTCCAAACTGCATCTTCACACGATCGTTGTGGTGCATCTCCACAACATTGAACCGTATGATTGCAATCTTGGCGCTCCAAATTGCTGCATCCTCGGGGTTTGGTTCATGGCCCAAACCCAAATATGGTCTCCAGACAAACTGCAGATAAAATTAAATCAGGTTAATGAAAACGTAATATATAAATAATTTAAAAGTAGAAAAGTTGAAAGGTACGACGTACATCATCCGGGCCAAGGTGATCCAATAGATTGTGGTATAGTGCGACATTGAATCTTGGATTCTTGCCGTAATCCATACCCCTCACGCAATACCTAAAGGAAATGAAAAATATTTTATTTTTATCATAAATTTGATGAAGAGATGAATAGTAATAAATGATATAACTTGATGACTTACTTTGTTGCGAACGGGAAAACGAATGTGTTGTTGCTGACGGGGTTTAGGGACTCCATCCTCCACCAACCCCAAGCTTGAAGTAAAAAATCTCAGCCATAAAATGTACATTTTTCCTTGATTGCATTTTTACACAAGGAACTGTATAGGTGGGCTAAAACAGCAGAACCCCAACTATACTTTCTAGTTTTTTCGAAGTCTCTAAGTAAATTTAAATACATAAAATTTACACTATTTCCCGTACTTTCGGGAAATAAAAAGGTTCCAAATAGTATCATTATATAAGTTCTAGCTTTTATTACCTTGGCTAGCTCGAATTTTCATTTAATTCCAGAGTCGCATAATGATTTTTTAGCTCAGTTGTTAGTATACCCTAACCTCTCGCACCACCACCTTTAACCATATCCCTGCCCAATAATTCTTCACACAGAGAATTTGGTTGTTGAACCGACCCGTTAACGGCCTTACCATCGACAGGGAGACCCAATAACATGTACACGTCCTCTAGCGTGATGGTACATTCACCTATTGGTAGGTGAAATGTATGGGTCTCTGGCCTCCACCTTTCCAACATTGCAAGTATGAACTTTGAATTAATTGTGCAGTTGGAGATCTTTATAACGTGTCTGAAACCTGCGTATTCCAGATATGGTACGATCAATGGGTCGGGAGAAAGGTAGTTGTATGACCGGATTCTGAATCTTTTGGTATCCTAAGTTAATAATGTAAAAGGTGTAAGAGTAAGTAAGATGAACAAACAATTACCAGAAGTATGAAAAATGTATAACTATAAAAGAAACATACAAATGCTGCAATGTTTTCCCTTGTGCCTCTGTGAGAATCGCCCAATGTGAGAAGAGCCATTGTTGAAAATGCCTGAGATTAGGAAAGAGTTTGAAATTGTAAGAGATTATGAAATAGTTTGTAGCAGAGAGTGAGACGCTTGTGGGTGCGAGAGAATTATGTTATGCTCTGTATTTATAGGCAAAAAAAATTCATAGAGTAAGTGAGGTGGTAGGTGGGTGCATTCATGCATAATAAGTGTCACTCTTGCAGTGTAGGTGCAGGCTACGTGGCAGCCTTGGAGAAGGCATCTCTGCATGCATGTAACACGATTGGACGTGAAGGTAGGCGCCATTGGACTTGGCAAAACTGTACAAAAATGAAAGGTGTTGCCATCCCTGTTGGCGAATAAGAGGTGGCATGGGTTGCAGAGTAGGCGCAAGCTAGTTGACAGCCTTGGAGAAGGCATCTCTGGATGCATGTAACACTATTGGACGTGATGGGAGGAGTCTTAGAGGTTACAGTGTAGGTGCAGAGTAGGCGCATGCTAGGTGGCAGCCTTGGGGAAGGCATCTCTGCATGCATGTAACACGATTGTATGTGAAGGTAAGCGCCATTGGACTTGGCGAAACTGTACAAAAATTAAAGGTGTCACCATCCCTGTTGGCGAATAAGAGGTGGCATAGGTTGCAGTGTAGGAGCAAGCTAGGTGACAACCTTGGAGAAGGCATCTCTGGATGCATGTAACACTATTGGACTTGATGGGAGGAGCCTTAGAAGTTATAGCCTTGGTTAATTCAAATTCAGTATGACCTATTTAGTCTTACATTTATCAAAACAATGATTCACTTAATCTCTCAAACACTAGAACATTCAAAAATTCCTGCAAATAACTCATAAACTTCAATCCTTCCAACCTTCAAACCTTCAAACAGCTATACGCAATGGCCTCTGCACCCCAATATGTCATCAGTGCACATTTCAACGGTGAGACATACATTTGTCCCACCTCTGGGTTTTTTTAGAGACACAGACAACATCTGATTTTTTTTAAACAGGAAAGCCAATATCTTGTAATTCAAAAAACGACTGGAGGCAAAACTTGGACGAGGCCCCATGACATAAATATTTTATCAGAATCCAGTTTTTTTGGTGACAACCAAATAATATTTTATAAGATTGAGGTTCAAGATGACGAGGATCTTCAGAATATGTTTTCCAGTCATAAGTATTCTGGGTACGATTCTATTGAGTTGTACATTATGCTGCGAGAGCCTCAACAGTCACAAGTGGTTGATCCTTTGGAGACCGAACAAGCAAAAGTAGATGTAGTTGATGAAGAAGAAGAAGATGACGAGTTGGAGTTTGACGAAATGGTCAATGATGATTCCGAAGACAATGGGATACCTGGTATTCCTGCAAATGAGATCTACACACCACCTCCGCACATGACAAACTTCAACATGGGCGGAGATGAACCGTCTTCTGATTTATGTTTCAATCCGTATATGCAATCAGATGAAAACATAAAATAGAAATACAAATTTCGTAACAGAGAAGAATGTATTAAAGCCATCAAAAAATTCCACATGCTCAACTCGGTCGATTTTAAGGTGGACCGTGTAAATCCAGAAAGGTACAAGATCAAGTGTGTCCACCCTGGTTGTATGTTCAAGCTCACTACATCATACAAATTAAGAGGTGATTGTTGGGTCATAGGTTCCATGTCTACCCACACTTGTGTCAGTTCTACTCAATCACAGGATCATCGAAAACTTAATTGTGATCTCATTTGTCAAGAAATCCTACCACTGGTCAGCAATGATCCATCATTGAAGGTGAAAACCATAATCTCCCACATCACTATGGTATTTAACTATACTCCTTCTTACCGAAAGGTGTGGTTAGCAAAGACCAAGGCGATTGAAAAGGTATATGGAAACTGGGAGGAGTCATACCAAGAACTTCCTCGCTACCTGAATGCACTCCAGACTTATTCTCCGGGTACTGTTTACATTCTGGAAACAGTGCCAGCATACGCCCCGGATGGTAGTCAACTCAACGGAAATGGAATATTTAGTCGAGTGTTTTGGGCTTTTCAACCTTTCATCACAGGGTTTGCGTCATGCAAACCAATTATACAAATTGATGGGACTTGGTTGTATGGGAAATACAAAGGCACGCTACTGATGGCATTTGCACAAGATGGAAACAACAACATTTTCCCAATTTCCTTTGCCCTAGTCGAGGGGGAGACTGGTTGTGCTTGGAGCTTTTTTCTCAAAAATCTGCGAACACACGTTGCTCCTCAACCAGATCTCTGTTTGATCTCGGATAGACATGCATCCATTGAAAGTGCATACAATAATCCTGCAAACGGTTGGCATGAACCTCCTTCTACGCATGTCTATTGCGTTAGACATATCGTTCAAAATTTCACGAGGGAGATCAAAGAAAAAACACTTAGGAAAGCGGTTATGAATGCGGGATATGCATTGGCACAACCTACATTCAAATATTATTGCAACGAGATCCGTTTGTCAAATCCGGAAGCCGGTAGGTAGATCGACAATATTCCGGTAGAAAAATGGACCAGGTCATACGACAATGGCCAAAGATGGGGCCACATGACAACAAATCTAATTGAATCGATGAATGGGTATTCAAAGGCATACGAAACCTCCCGATCACTGCTTTGGTAAAATCAACATATTTTAGGATGGCTTCGTTGTTTGCCAAAAGAGGTGAAATATGGAATGCGGTGTTGTAATCTGGACAACTGTGGAGTGAAAGCTGCATGAAGTACATTAAGGAAGAAAGTGCCAAAGCCAACACCCATATGGTTATACGATTTGATCGATACAACCACAACTTCATTGTCAAAGAGACAATCGACCACAACGAGGGCCTGCCAAGACAAGAATATAGGATTGTACTACCTTCTCGTTGGTGCGATTGTGGCAAGTTTCAAGCCTTTCGTATGCCTTGCTCTCATGTCATTTCCGCGTGTGCCTATACTCATCAAGACGCGCTACTACTTCTGTCACACATTTACAAATCTAAAACGTTGCTCAACGTTTTTAACAACAACTTCCCTTTGGTAGCAAAACCAGATTATTGGCATGCATACGACGGCGAAATAGTATGGCACAATGACCAAATGCGAAGGAATAAAAAGGGTCGTCCCAAAAGTAAGCGCATCACAACCTAAATGGACTCCCTTGACAAGCTGGAAAGAAAGTGTGGTTTATGTCGTCAGGTCGGACACAATCACAAAAATTGTCCGAATCGGGCTACTGCCTCAACCACATAAAAATTATATTACATAAAATCTTTCCTTTATTATTATGTTGTAAACATTAGGGTTTTTCGTTAACAGTTTTTGTTACAATAAACTTTGCGCGAACAAGAAAAAAAACACGATAATTCGTCTATGAAATTACAACTGTTAAAGCAATTTCATCTGACCCATGCATCATCAACATTACGTCGCTGTCTATTTTGACTTCCTCCAACCAAACATTAGGTCTTCCTGTCGCAAGTGAGGTTGATGTTCGTCTTTACTGGATCCTTCTAATTTTTCCCCCTCCACGATGTCTCCATCTAGCCATCACATCAACTCCCGCTTCAGACGCTTCATGGAGTGAATGTGCCAGAATTTCATTTTTATCGGAGGTTTCGTGGCGGAGAAGATAACGTAACCATCTCTGCTAAAAATCATGAGCGATGTTATGACGCAAATAACAGAGTAAAAAATAAGAAAACCGTGCAAGAAAGTGTGAGAAATGACGGAGAAACGGACGAATTATTTATAAAAACAGCATTTTGCCCTAGCAGCCAAGTGAGATGGCGCCTCCTCTCACTTCTAAAGTGCATGCGCCATCTCACTTGGCTAAAAGAGAGAGGAGGCGCCAAGTGAGATGGCGTCTAGGGCATTATGCTTACTGGAGGCGTCAAGTGAGATGGCTCCTCCTTTAGGGAGTCATTTGAAACATGGTTATTTGCGTAATTTTTTCCGAAACATGATTATTTGTAAAAAATTTTATTACATGGTTATTCCAAAAAAAAATTCTCACTATGGAACTATAATATGCTCTTTGTATGGTTCTAACAAAATACTTTTTAATGAAAAAAAATTGGGACAGTATTCAAATTAAAAAGTTAGTGAACCTAGACAAATAATTGGACCAAATGGACATTACAACATTTTAATTATACAACCGATGAAGATCGTGGTAAAATCTAAAAAATATGTTGGCTTTGCTTATTAGAACGGTTTTAAAGCTGCCGTATACCTAGGCGTTGTTGTAGATTTTATTAGGAACGATTTTTTGACCAACGACAACACCTTTTATAGAACCTTTGATGTCGTTTTCTTTAAAGAACAGTTTCAAAACATATAAAAGCCGTTGCGATTGAACTGTTTTAAGGAACGACTACTTTATGGAATTTAGCAACGGTTAGGTAGATCTCTATCTTAATTTCTCCTTCAAAGGTAAAGCAACACTTCAAAACTGTTGCACAAAATGTTTTTTTAATAAAATAATAAATCATTTTTATTTTTATATCTAATAATAACATCATTCACACATATTTTTTTATAATAACATTAATAATGTACAAATTTTAAAATGATCTTAAATGTTACTCTCTCCGTTTCTTTTTAAGTGTGATTTTAGCATAAAGCTCTTCAACCAAGATTCTGGATTATTAGAGTTGTTTTTCCTATTATACCCTCATTTATTTTCTTTTTCTAAATAAATTCAATCAGACACCATCTCTCTTTTTCCAATAACTAATTGAGAAAATAATTAATTTTATGGAAAATGTGAAGTAGAGTTATTGAGAAAATAGAAATATAATTGACAAATGATAACATTAAATTATAAAAATGACACTTAAATAGAAACACAAAAATTCTTCTAAAACGGCACTTAAAAAGGAACGGAGAGAGTAAACAATTACATAACAAAATAACATAATTCATAAATTTTATATATATATATATATATATATATATATATATATATATATATATATATATATATATATATATATATATATATATATATATATATATATATATATATATATATATATATATATATAATGTCAATCATTGATTCACAACCAACAAATTAAACATCTTCAAATTACATATTCAAATGTCAATCATCATTCATATTCAAAATAACATCTTTAATATATAAAAGTAAACTTGAACATCTATGCATTTACACATCTATTCATCTATGTCTCTTCATCTTCGAATGACTGAAAATATTCATTATTATCATCATTCATTACCTGCAAAATAAAAGTAATAAGATTATTTGTGGGAGCATAAAACAAGATTATGCCTTAAATAAGATTGTTGTCTGAAGGCTTTAAAATTATAATTTAAAGCATAAAAAAATTCAATATTACTTGATCATTAGTTGGAGCATGTGTTGATGTGGAAGAACGTAAGACACTGTTAGCATCAGGTAGAGGAGCAGATATCAAAGACGTCAGAGGCTCTATATCTAACTCAGAGGTATTCTGATTTAAAACGGTCTTAAGAAGAAGTTGAATTTTTCTATTCTTTTCTTCCTTATCTTGACGACTTTCTCCTCCATCTCTTGTATCATATCATTAAATTATCTAACCTTAGCAGCATGCTCCTTTTTACATTTTGCAATTTTTCATTTCTTTTAAAGATAGTTGGTGTTGAGGTTCTTCCATGGTAACGCAATCTCCAAGGTTTTTGTTTGCCCAATACACTTTCAGAAGTTTCTGAAGAAGATTGTCCATGATTTTCAATTAAGTCTTTAAGTTTTATCTAGCATACATAATATAGTAGCAGTAAATAAAAGGCAAAAGACAAAACTATCAAAATATCACAACCATAAGAAAAGCTATACTGCAATATATCACAACAAAATTGAAAGATAAAAGCAGTTTCAATTGGAAAAAGTTATGTAGTCCATACCATTCTACATGATGGTAAAATAGTGAACAAAGTTTCAATTTTCATATTTCTTGCTCTCCAACGATTAACCTTTAAATATGATTTTCTTCTTTTGTCTTTTGTTTAACCTAAACATAATGTTGTTATGTTTGCATTGGCAATTATACAAACTAAGGATCACCAAATTAATACAATAAAGGAACACCAAATAGTGGCATGCAATTTCTTTAAAATATATGTTAATATATCTGACTTTGTTATTTGATGCAAATTGTGTTATGCTTTTCAACCATTTCCAGAGTCCATTTATTTTGCTTAGGTACTTTAATTACTCATATCATGTGATATCTTATATTAATCTTTAAATTTTTATCAATGTAGTAATCATTATAGAAAGGATTTCGTGTTTGATGGTTAAGCCACGTGGCTAGCGTTTTGGGGTGTCATCCCTTAAGAAAAAAGCAAAAGGGGCCAATGAGGTGATGACCCTTCGTGTGGGATCCCTTGGGGCGTGGGTCGCCTATAAAAAGGGGACCCTTCGTAGCTGTTTATTCGCCTCTTTTCTAAGCGGGGACGTGTCCACTCTATTTCTGATTTTTCTAACTTGACTAACGATCCTATTTGATTTGCAATTCGAATGACGTCTCTTTCTGAGCGTTTGCTGAATCTGAGGCCAAACAATGCATCCACTTCTGGCCCCCGAAGCAGGGTTTCCCAGCTCCAGGAGCAGGTCAAGTCTACCGGTCGGGGTAGTGGTTACCCCTCCTCCTCGAAAAATCCCGCTTCTACTGATCCGACCCAGATTCCGGTCAACGAACCCGTGGACAAGAGGAAGCGCGCAGATAGCACTATGGGCGTACAATCTGAGGGTGATAAATAGTCCGTGGGGATTTTTGTGTTGCCTCCGTGCTATCTAAACCACGACCTCTTCCACGACGGGGACTCCCTCGGCCTGCACGAGGAGGAGAGAGAGGCTATTTTGACTGAAGACAAGGAGCTTCACCGGTAGTGCTTGGCCGAGGACGTGGCCGCTGTGATGAGGAAGCTTGAAACGGCCCTGTCACTTAACGACGAGTCCTCGAGTACTCAATCTACTCTCGACGCGGCCTATGCCAAAATTCATAAGCTGAAGGTCAAGAATGAGAAGTTGAAGGGTGACATCCTCAACCATGAGTCAAAATATGAGGCCCAAGTCCAGCTTTTCAAGGATTTAAACGAGCTGAGGCCTCAGTTGGAGACGGACACAAGGGAGAATGAGCGTCTGGCCACTCGTAATTTGGAGTTGGAGGGGATGATTGCGCCGGTGGAGGACGAGACCGAGGCAGAGAAAAACATGGCAACTCGGGCAGACTTGATTGCTCGTATCCGCTTGCTCGAGCAGGACGTCATTGACACTCTTGGATACGGTTTCAACGTCACCGTCGAGCAGTTGAAGATCTTGAATCCCGGGGTCGACTTAGTAGTTGAGGGGGCGGGGCCGTTCAACCAAGTCGTTGACGGGAAGATCCTCTATCCCCCGGAGGACAACTACGGTGAAGATGAAGTTTGAATGTATTTAGTTCAGGGCCTGTACGCCCGTTGTTGTTTTAGGGTCTGCGTGGCTGATATTATTCTTTTGATTTTGAGGCCGTCATGCCTAAGTTGTAAATTTGGACACCATCGACCCATGTGGTCGACATATTTATAATTGCGTTATTCATTAGTTTGATAACTTTTTGGATGTGTGTTCCTGACCATTGTTGTGGTCGTTATGATTATTTTCATGAAGTTCGTGTTCATGTGGAGATGCTTGTTCGACCCTATTAATTCGACATACTTCGAAATGTGTCTAGGGCGCGGAGCGGCTGTCCGCGGGACGAGCGCATGATCATGATCGGGATCCTACGCTCGTGGCGTGAACTTCCCATTGTGAGCTGGGTGTTCTTCCATGTTGGGGTACTTTGACAGTAGGGCTTGATCGAGATGCCCTTGTCGGGCAAGGGTGTCGCTCGTCAATGTGAGTGATATCATGCCTTCGTTGGATGGTAGGCGGTGTCCGTACCTCGACACGCCTACGTGGTCGAGACTTTTCCCTTTGTCGACTAAAGGTGAATATTCGACGGCGAAAGTCCTCAGCTGGTGAGGGGCTTTAGATGCAATATTGTTTCAGCTTTGCAGCTTTCCAGGGTCGAGGAAGTGGCTCTCCATCTAATTGCTGGAGGTAATATGCTCTGGTTCCCGTAGCTCCCCGGACGCAATAAGGTCTCTCCCAATTTACGGTTAACTTTCCTTCGCGGGAATCCTTCTGGTTTCTCCGTAAGACTAGACTGCCGACCTGAAATTCACATCTTATGACTTTGTTGTCGTGGCATAGGGCTACCTACTGTTACAGAGTGGCCTCGCGTAGGGCTTCTCTTGACCGGATTTCTCCGACAAGGTCGAGCTCGTCTCTTAGAGCCTCGTCGTTCATCTCCTAGTCGAGGGGCATCTCAGTTTTCCTGGATGGCTCCATGATTTCTACCGGGATGACTGCCTCGGTGCCGTAGGTCAGTCGGAACGTGGTCTCACCAGTCGTCGAGTGGGGCGTTATACGGTACGCCCATAGAACGCTATGTAGCTCCTCGACCCATCCCCTTTTTGCTTCGCCTAATCTGCGCTTGAGTCCTTGTAAGATGACCTTGTTCGCATCCTCAACTTGCCCGTTAGTTTGGGGATGCTCAACTGAGGTAAAATGTTGTTTGGTGTCGAGTTTGGCGATGAAGCTAAGAAAGCCTTGGTCGGTGAATCGGTTACCATTATCTGTGATTAGCGCCTGCGGGATTCCAAACCGGGCGAGCACGTTTCGCTTGTAGAAGTGGAGGATGTTATGCGAGGTGATTTTCGCAAGGGCTTCGACTTCTATCCACTTTGTAAAATAATCTACGACCACGATGAGGAATTTGTTTTGGTACGTCCCTTGTACGAATGGTCCGAGGATGTCTATTCCCCACCAGGAAAATGTCCACGGGGATGAAAATATATTTAGCTCGTGTGGTGGGGCGAGGTGCATGTCGGCGTGTCTTTGGAATTTGTCACATCTCTTGACGTGGTCTTTGGCGTCTTGTTGCATTATCGGCCAATAATACACCGCTCGTAGTGCCTTCCTCGCTAGGGACTTGTCGTCCATGTGCTGGGCGTTAATCCCTTCGTGTATTTCCCGTAATATCTCGGGGACCGCAGATTCTTCAATGAATTTTAAGAGTGGGATGGAAAACCCCATCCGATATAGTTTATGCTCGAGTACCACGTAGGAGCATGCTCGTCGTTTGGTCGCGGCTGCTTCTCTTCGGTCCAGGGGGAATTCCCCCTTCCTTAGGAAGTTGAATACCGGGGTCATCCAGCACGAGCTGTCCCCGATGGCGTTTACCTCGGGTGGAGCCGTGGACTTTTCGATGCTCGGGCGAGATAGAGATTCTTGTATGATGGATTTGTTTCCGTCTTTCTTTTTTGTGCTTGCGAGCTTCAAAAGTATGTCGCCCCTTGTGTTTTGCTCGCGTGGTACGTGCAAAATTTTTGCTCGGTCAAATATTTTCATATGCTCTCTAACCTAGTTAAGATATTCTATGAGGTTGTTGTTCTTAGCCTGGTATTCCCCTTGAACTTGGGACGCGACGAGTTGAGAGTCGGTGAAAATTTGTACCTCACGGGCACCTAAATCCTCAGCCAGTCTTAGTCCTGCGAGCAGGGCCTCGTATTCCGCCTGGTTGTTCGAGGTGGGAAAGGAGAGGGTGAGCGAATGCTCGACCACCACGCCTTCGTAGTTCTCTAGGAGGATTCACGCACCGCTCCTGGTCGATCTGGAAGCTCCATCGACGAAGATAACCCACTTGTGCTCTTTCCCTGCGACGGGGTTGTAAGCGGTCATCTTAGCGACGAAATCGGCCAAAGCCTGTGCCTTTAGGGCTTTCCTACTCTCGTATTGGATGTCGAACTCAGAAAGTTCCAAGGACCATTTCAACATTCGACCCGCCATGTCTGGTCGACCCAAGAGTTGTTTCACGGGCTCGTCTATTCGCACTACGATCGTGTGCAGGAGGAAGTAGTGTCTAAGCCTTCTCGCTACGTTGACAAGGGCCAAAGCTACCTTTTCTATCTGTTGGTATCTAACCTCGGGCCCTTGAAGCACTTTGCTCGTGAAATAAACGGGTTTTTTTCCGTCGCGCGTCTCACCTATGAGGGTTGCACTGACGGCTTCGACCGAGACGGCTAGGTATAGAAATAAGGTTTCCCCGTCAACTGGTCGTGATAACACGGCCGGCTGCGAGAGGCTTTTTTTAAGATGGAGCAGAGCCCGCTCGCATTCCTCGGTCCATTCGAAGGTCGCTTCCTTGAGAAGAAGCTTGAAGAAAGGGAGGGCGTGTTGAGCGGATTTTGCAACGAAACGGGATAGTGAGGTGAGCATGCTATTCAAGACTTGTATGGATTTTTTCGAAGTAGGTGTGGGGAGGTCGGAGAAATCCTTGCACTTGTTGGGGTTGGCTTCGATTCCTCCTTCTGTTTAGTAGAAGCCGTGGAACTTGCCCGCCTTGACCCCAAACGTGCACTTCTCGGGGTTAAACCTCATTTTGCATTGCCTCACTTGGGCAAAGACTTCCCTGAGATGAGCGGCATGGTCGGGGTCTGCTCGAGACTTGACGATCATGTCGTCCATGTATACCTCAAGCATATCCCCGATTTGGTTGCGGAATACTTTGTTCATTATCCGCTGATACGTTGCTCCTGCGCTTTTCAGACCGAAGGGCATTACGTTATAGTAATAGTTGCCCGAGCTAGTCATGAAAGCGGTGCAGTGTTTGTCACTTATTGCCATTGGAATTTGGTTGTAGCCCGAATAGGCGTCCATAAATGATAGAATTTTATAACCGGCCGAGTTATCGACCAACATATCAATATTAGGTAAAATAAATGCATCTTTGGGGCATGCCCGGTTAAGATCGGTGTAGTCAATGCATATTCGCCATTTTCCATTATTTTTGTTGACAAGTACAACATTTGACAGCCAGGTTGAATACCGGGCTTCAAAAATAAAATTTGCCTCTAAGAGGTCTTTTACAGCTTTTTCAGCAGCCTCTGCTTTCTCCGGAGACTGCTTACGTCTATGTTGCACTATTACCCTAGTGGCTGGATCAATGGTGAGTTGATGACAGGCAACCTCAGGGTCGAGACTGGGCATCTCCGTAGCACTCCATGCGAACAGATCCGCATTCTCCCGCAAGCAAGCCTTGATTTGCTTCCTCGCCAAGTCGGGGAGTCCGGTGCCAATCTTCACTCCTCTGCTTGGGTCTTCACCGAGGGGGACGAGTTCGAAGTCCTCGTCCGGAATTGGTCAAAGGGGGACTTGCTCTCCACTGGGAGGCTTATCCTGGTGTAGAACTTAATTTTAAATGGACGGTGGAGGGCACTGCGGTCAGCTCTGCCAGTGTCGGCCTTCCCAGAATGCAGTTGTAGAGGGAGGGGAAATCAATGACGAGGAAGCTCACCTTGACTTGCCTCGTAGCAATATCCTCGCCGAAGGTGACCATGACCTCTACGTATCTCCAAGGCTTGGAGGTCGAGCCGTTAAAACCATGCAGGTATGACCCCACGTATGGTGAAAGGTGAGAGTCATCGAGCTGTAGGGTTCGGAATAGCTGGCTGTACATCACGTCAATGGAACTTCCCTCGTCGATGAGGATGTGGTGTACGTCGAATTTGGACATTCTTACCTTTATCAGCAGAGGGATGGCCGAATTGGGGGGCCCTCTGGGGAGCTCCTCGAGGTAGAAGGTGATTGACTCTGATCTACCTCTCACCTTTTCAAAGGTCACCGTTTGAGGGGGGGTCGTGTCGACCAACTCGTCCAACTTCCTCTTAGCTGAATTTATGGTCAAATCATTGAACCCTCCACCATTGATGACCATGGCAGAGGGGAAGTGTTCCCACCTGCTGTGCGTGGACAGAGGTTTTTGAAAATGTTCGGGGACATAGAAGTCCTCGGGTCTTGTGACGGAGAACGCTATCTGGATGGGAACCGACTCGTCAGATGGTCGGGCATCCTCTTCTACTTCCCTCGTCTCACGGGCTTCCCGAAGAGGGGCGTTGTTTCGCCTGTATTATGCAAGTCTTCCCCCTAAAAGAAGACTGTCCTCCGGTTAAACAGAAGGTCCATAATATGCATCCCGAAATGTCAGAGAAGATTAAGGCAGAGGTCATGAAACAGTTCAACGCAGGGTTCTTAGCTGTCACTTCGTATCCATAGTGGGTTGCTAACGTTGTTCCGGTACCTAAGAAGGACGGTAAGGTATGGATGTGTGTTGATTATAAAGATTTGAACAGGGTAAGCCCCAAGGATGACTTCCCACTTCCTCACATCGATGTTCTGGTCGACAACACCGTGCAACATAAAATCTTCTCCTTCATGGATGGTTTCTCTGGCTACAACCAGATCAAGATGGCTCCTGAAGACATGGAGAAGAAAACCTTCGTTACACAGTGGGGCACCTTCTACTACAAGGTAATGCCTTTTGGGTTGAAGAACGCTGGGGCAACCTATCAACGCGCCACGGTCGCTTTGTTCCATGATATGATTCACCACGAGATCGAGGTCTATGTTGATGACATTATATCCAGGTCTCGGACTGAGGAAGAGCACATTGATCATCTCCAGAAATTGTTTGACAGGTTGAAGACATACAAACTGAGGTTGAATCCGAACAAGTGTACCTTCGGGGTAAGATCTGGTAAGCTTCTGGGTTTTATCGTCAGTGACAAGGGTATTCAGGTAAACCTTGCCAAAGTAAAAGCTATACAAGAGATACCGGTTCCCTGCGTAGAGAAGGAAGTTAGAGGTTTCTTGGGACATCTGAATTACATCGCCAGGTTCATTTCACATCTGACTGCTACTTGTGAGCCAATCTTCAAGCTTCTGAAGAAAGATCAAGTGGCAAAGTGGAATGATGAATGCCAGACCGCTTTCGAAAGAATCAAAGAATACCTTCAAGAACCGCCAATTCTGATGCCTCCAGTTGAAGGAAGACCTTTGATATTATACTTGACAGTGCTAGACAATTCAATGGGGTGTGTGCTGGGGCAGCATGACGAGTCTGGTCGAAAAGAGCATGCAATTTACTATCTTAGCAAAAAGTTTACCGACTGTGAGACACGATACTCATTGCTCGAGAAAACTTGTTGCGCTTTGGCATGGGCTTCTCGCCGACTGAGACAGTATATGCTGACTCACACTACCTTGTTGATATCAAAGATGGATCCGATCAAGTATATTTTCGAGAAGCCCGCTCTCTCCGGAAGGATAGCAAGGTGGAAAATGATCTTAACCGAATACGACATACAATATACAACCTAAAAGGCGATAAAGGGGAGTGTATTGGCTGATCATTTGGCTCATCAGGCCGTGGATGACTACCAGTCCATGAATTTTGAGTTCCCGGATGAGAATATCATGTTGGTGACCGACTACGAAGAACCTGGACTAGATGAAGGACCTGAAGAGGGATTCCGATGGTCTATGTATTTTAATGGAGCCTCAAACTCACTGGGTAACGACATTGGTGATGTGATCATATCTCCCGAAGGCTATCATACTCTGTTCACCACCCGATTATGTTTCAACTGCACCAACAACATGGCGGAGTATGAAGCATGTATTCTGGGTCTTCGAGCTGCTATTGACCTAAGGATTAAGTTCTTAAGTGTATTCGGGGATTCCGCTCTGGTGATAAGTCATATCAAAGGCGAGTGGGATACGAAGCACCCGAATCTCATTCCTTACAGAGAATATGTACTGACATTGCTCTCACACTTTGAGGAGGTAACCTTTGAACATTTCCCACGAGAGGAGAACCAGTTGGAGGACGCGCTAGCTACCATGTCTTCTATGTTCAAGGGTAGGTGGGACAATGAAGCTCCCCAGATTACCATTGAGAGGTTGGATGAACCAGCACACTATTGTGAGATCAACACCAAAGAAGTGGTAGACAAACCCTGGTTTCACGAAGTCAAAAGGTATCTCGAGGTTCAAGAGTATCCCGAAGGGGAATCTATCAATGATAAGAAGTTTCTGAGAAGGTTTGCTGCCAAGTTCTTCCTCAGCAATGGGATCCTCTATAAACGCAACCATGACTCCACACTACTACGGTGTATAGACAAGAGCGAAGCAGAGAGGATCATGATAGATCTACACGAAGGCACCTTCAGAACCCATTCTAGCGGACATACTGTGGCTAAGAAGATCCTACGGGCAGGATACTACTGGTCCACTATGGAAGCCGATTGTTACCAGTATTCCCGAACTTGTCATAAATGCCAAATCTATGCTGATAAGGTGCATGTACCTCCAGTCACTCTGAATGCTTTGACAGCTCCTTGGCCCTTTGCGATGTAGGGAATTGACATGATTGGCGAGATCAGACCTACTGTGTCTAATGGACATTGTTTCATCTTAGTGGCCATTGATTACTTCACGAAGTGGGTTGATGCAGCTTCCTTTGCTACGATAACCAAGAATGTCGTAGCGCGGTTTATCCGACACAATTTGATCTGTCGATATGGTGTACCAGAGAGAATTATCACTGACAATGGTACGAATCTCAACAACACAATGATCACCGAGCTCTGTAAACAGTTCAAGATACAACATCATAATTCTTCTCCCTACCGGCCGAAGATGAATGGCGCTGTTGAAGCAGCTAACAAGAACATCAAGAAGATTGTACAGAAGATGATGGTGACATATAAAGACTGGCATGAGATGTTACCAGTAGCTCTTCATGGGTACCGTACCTCAGCACGGACGTCGACAAGAGAAACACCCTACTCTCTGGTATATGGCATGGAGGCAGTCCTACCCATAGAAGTCTAGATACATTCTCTCAGAATTATGAAGGATGCGGGTTTGAACAAAGACGACTGGATCCAAACCCGACTTTATCAACTAAATCTAATCGATGAGAAGAGACTTACTGCTATATGCCATGGTCAGACGTATCAAAAGCGAATGATCAAGGCTTTTGACAAGAAAGTCAGGCGTAAAAAATATCAAGTCGGGGATCTGGTGGTCAAACGCATCATACTGCCGCAAGGTAATCCCAGGGGGAAATGGACTCCCACGTATGAAGGGCCATTTGTGGTTAAGAACATTTTCTTGGGAGGAGCTATGATTCTAACCAACATGGATGGTGACAACCTCCCTCACCCAGTCAATGAAGACATAGTGAAAAGATACTACGCATAATCAAAGACCCGCTAGGTTGACTGGCCCAGGAAAAAATAAGGGCTTCCCAGCAAACCAAAAGGGTTCGGGCAAAAGTAAGGGATGAAAATGAAAAAATATGTACACCCAGTAAGTTGAAAACCCGAAAGGGAGGCTTAGGCAAAAAAGGGTATCCCGGTGAACTGAAAACCCGAAAGGGCAGTCAAGGAAAAAGTTAGGGATTGAAGCGTATCGCTATGTCTCATTGGATCATCTGGCAACCAGACTTCAGTATCGACTATCAAGCTCAGACGACGCTAATCAATCTGATCAACCTTCGGCCAAGTAGCAAAGTGATGAGACGCTTGAAGATATAAAGGAAATAGCAGAGTTGGAACCCAATGGGGTTGTTTCACACAGCTGCTATTCTTTCCTTTACAAAAATTGTATAATTTCTATCTTTCGGCGGTGTTCTCTTACTAGAGCGTCAGCCTCTTTGTACAAAACGCCTATTACAGGCCAACTTCAAAAATAAATACAAGTCATTCTTACAAAACTTCAATTTGTTTCTTTTTCTTTTCCCGTTTTGTTTTGCAAGAACGTCCAATGATTTATTTTTGATATATGCATTTGATAATGATTGCTGCTCATAAATATTTACATAAGAAACAAAAGACAATTAATCGTAATTCCAGAGACAGGAAAAATAAGAAGTGCCAAACCCGACGATTCCTCCGCCCAGCAGGTATTGGGATAGATTCATGCTTTAGAACACAATTATCAGTACATACACTCCCCACAGAATAAAAGTATCCAAAGGCATTGATGCCAGCTTTCTCGAAACAGGACATAATTATCCCCAGCCAAATTTCATAATCATGGGCAAGTCAGTAAATTTCATCCCCCAAGCGGAGTTTACTTCTACAGAAACAGAAGCTCAATCTCCAACATAGCTCATCACTTCCAGCAACGGAATTTCATCCCCAACTAAATTTGTTCCTTCAGATCAGCAGGTCTACCAAACAGAGTATCTCTTCCCCAAAATTTGGTCCCCGCAGAGTTATTCCCCAGCATCTCTTCCCGACAGAATATACGCCAATTTCCAGCGAACGTCAGGGATTTATTTTCCCAAACACGAGCATGCCCCGATAGCATTTCATGAACATATGTCATGACGTACACATGCGTATCATATACAGCATAATCTCATTTATTTTGAGAACATCATCTCACCCTGCATTTCATGCATCACATACAACTAACCTTGATATCTCTTACAAGAAAAGACGATTAGCTTCAACGAATCCAACAGTTATACATATCACATCTACAGACAACTAATGGAAACTCAGTTCCCGAAATCAAACGGGTCAACTAATCTACATTATCATACCAAAGTAACCTTACCCCGGTTCATCCTGAAGTTTTACACAAACTTATAACCTTACCCCGATTCATCCTGAAGTTTTACACAAACTTATAACCTTACCACGGTTCATCCTGAAGTTTTACACAAACTTATAAACTTACCCCGGTTCATCCTGAACTTTTAGACAAACTTATAACCTTACCTCGGTTCATCCTGATGTTTTACACAAACTTATAACCTTACCCCGGTTCATCCTGAAGTTTTACACGAACTTATCCCAAAGTAACCTTACCCCGGTTCATCCTGAAGTTTTACACAAACTTATAACCTTACCCAGGTTCCTCTTGAAGTTTTACACGAACTTATCACAAAGCAACCTTACCCAGGTCCCTTCTCGGTTCAGATGCAGTTTTACCCAAACTTCTCACGAAACAGCCTTATCCAGGTTCCTTTTCACAACCCTACTATCCAGGATTTTCATATCAAAGTAACCCTACGACCCAGGTTCCTTCTCACAACCCTACTATCCAGGCTTTTCATATTGAAGTAACCCTACGACCCAAGTTCCTTCTCACAGCCCTACTATCCAGGCTTTTCATATCGAAGTAACCCTACTATCCAGGTTCTTTCTCGCATCCCTACTATCCAGGATTTTCATATCGAAGTAACCCTACTATCCAGATTCCTTCTTGCAGCCCTACTATCCAGGCTTTTCATATCGAAGTAACCCTACTATCCAGGTTCCTTCTCGCAGCCCTACTATCCAGGCCTTTCATATCAAAGTAACCCTACTATCCAGTTCCTTCTTGCAGCCTTACTATCCAGGCTTTCATTTCGAAGCAACCCTACTACCCAGGTTCCTTCTCACAGCCTTACTATCCAGGCTTTCATTTCGAAGCAACCCTGCTATCTCGGTTCCTTCTCATAACCTTACTATCCAGGTTCCTTCTCTCTTATCTCCAGACAGCAGTCCACAACACTGTAAGACCGAGACCTAATCAAACACGATTGGTTTCGCATTTCCCCAGTAGAGTAACGGACAACTGAAGCTCCTAAAATTCTATTTCTCCCAAGACATATACCACATTCCTCTGCAGATTATTCCTCAACCAAAGGAGCAGGGACTCCCGTCAAAGGAATATCTCAGGAAATCCACATTCTCTAGATGGCATCTTTAAGCCCATCTCCGACAATTCTATGTCGCATCCAGGATGGCATCTTTAAGCCCATCTCCGACAATATTCCATCATTGACCTCCAAATGGCATCTGTAAGCCCATTCCCGATATCACAAATCAAGTGCCACTTCATGCGAGTGCAAATTTCTGGGCACTCTAGTGTTCAATCATCTTCCACCTTCAGATCACGAAAGGCAGACAACCAATCTATATCCTCAAGTTTAAGAAGATTGAACAGGGGCAGCTGTTGTACCCCAAAATTTTCCCTCTCATTTTACTCAATACATGTTTATTAAGATCCTCAATTTGCTCAAGGTTGCCCAAGAGTTGACCAGACAAACTCTTTCCAAAGGCAGTGTACCTCAAATTAGGGTTTCTATTTTCATCAAGATGGGTGAAACACAAAGTCCTAAAATTCTTTCCAAGGTCTTATTATGTTCCCAAGATCATCCATGCCAAGTTGCAGGCCTTTCATAAGAAGTTTGCTCAGTCAACTGCTCTAATGCTTGAGAATCGACTATATTAGGTCAAAAGTCAATTGTGGCCCACATACAGTCAAACCTCAAGATTTTTGGTCAACATAAACATTTTGAAGTTACTTCCATCATTTGATCAAGGGTTAACCATGATTCCCCAAGGAATGCTCCAAATTCATCAAAAACCAAAAGTTGCTAAATTAGGGTTTTGCAGGAAAAGTCAACCCAACTTTGACCAAGCATAACTTCTTCATACTTTATCATAAATTTTTCATCCAAGGCTCATTTTGAAGAGGATGAAATTCCATACAATTCATATTCATCCCTCAAGTTAAAAATATGCACTCATTAAAAGATATGAATTTCTACATTATAGGTCCTTTTGAAAAGTCAACAAAAACACCTTTTGGGTCAGAGCTTCATACATGAACATGGAAGATCCAATTGATATGAAACAAAAAGGGTTGTTTAGGGGACATCCTAAGCTTTCTAAAAAGTCCAAGAACACCTCTCTAGGGTCAAAATTGAGAGAGTTGTGCATTGTCAAAGTTGGCAATGTTTGGAAAATTGTCAAAAGTCAACATTGATCAAATTGGCATTTTTTCCAAAGGGGCCCATGTTTTCTTGCTTGAAACATGTTTATAATAGGACCCACGACCCCTGAGATTTTCCACCTATTATTTTATTTCTTTTATCATTTTTTTTATTTTTTTTTCATTTAAGTCAAAATAAATCAAATTAAAGGGTAAAATAAGGAAAACAAATCAAATCTTGAGATATTTGTGCACATTTGGAGTCCATGTACAGCTAGCATGATGATCAATTCGTGCTCACTAGGGTTGGAAAAGATTGGGTTGAAGCTTGTTTTAGAAAGATATCATACATGAATCAAATCAAATCATACTTTCATAATTCTCAAAGATATGATACAATTTTATTGACATAATTCAATCTACTACATATACACAATAATTCCAGACCATAAGCATAAGGATTGGAGGCGTGAAACAGTAAGAAAGAAACCAAAATTTTGCAAGAAAAATGTGAGACCTATCTTTGTCTACAGGCCAATTCAAGCCAGTCCAACGTTTCCAATCGATTCTTGGACATCCTAGGAAGCTAACAACATCATTTGAAAGCCTCAAAGCATCCATAAATCGTCCCCAAAAGCATCACGGTTTTCCCTAAAACTCAAACTCGATTTTAATGTTTTACGCATCCTAAACGCATGCTAATCATATATTTGTGTTTATCATCTTGTTTGCAAGCTACATGTACCCTTTAATTTCATTTACCGCGCAGGAATCCATAGTTGCCATTGTTAGGGTTTCTGAGATGTTTTTAGGGCTTTGTTATACAGGTAAAATTAGCCATAGAAAAGAGGACTAGGATTCTCGTGGCATCAAGGCGGTTTGATCCATGTAACTGGAATTTATTTATCATGCATTGTGTTGATTTTTGAGAATTGCAGGTTTTTAGCTATGGCTGATTGTCTGTGGGTAAAAGCTTTGAACCTAAGGCGACAGTTCCTTGGATGAGACGATGCGTGTCATAGCGTGGTTGGTCCATTTGGATTTGGCGCGCATTCTCTGGCCACTAACTCATTCTCTAATATATTATATATTTGTTATTATATTGACAATTGAGATAAACAACCTAGTTGGTCAGGAAGTGTGCCTTGGATGTGCTGTCCTGGGTTTGATCCCAGGGGTGCGCATTTTGTTATTTTCTCATGTGTTTCAGGAAGATCTCATGTACTTCTCTCCAGCACCCGTACCATGGGCTTGCAAATCAATGCCACTGGATGGCATAGTGACCAGATCTGAGGGCCATCAAGCAGCGTACAATGGTGCACCCACAGGCATGGTCAACATGGGATCTCACGCTGACTGGGCTTGAAGGGATTTTGGGCCTTGGAAATTCAGATCTTCACCCCCCATTTGCTAGCACATACAGGCCCAATTATCAATCTTTCTTTTTTTATTTATTTTATTTTCTTTATTCTTTTCAATTTATTTATTTATTTTATTTTTTAAAAATCAGTTTTTATAAAATCATAAAATCAAGAATTCACAAATTTAGAATTAGTTTTTTTTATTATTATCAAATTTATTTATTTTAATTAATTAGCTTAATTTAATTTAGGGTAACTTTAACTCATTTTTACAATTAAAATTAACTAGAAAAATTAGGTTTAATTCTTGATTTAATTATTTTCTTTTTTGCAAAAAAAATAAAAATACAAAAATAAGTTATTTAGAATTAATTGCTTTTCATTAATTTATTTATTTTCCTAAATTAACATTAATTAGCACTTAGGATTTTCTTTGCAATTTAATTATTCTTTATTTTCTTAAATAAAAAACGACCAAAAATGATTTTCTTTAATCAATTTCAATTAGGTTTAGTCAAGGGTCAAAACCCTGATTTCTCTCGCCTTTAATTTACCGCGCGTTTTTAATTTTCTTTCTTATTATTATTGTAACTGTTTCAAGGTTGTAATAGTTTTAATTAGGGTTTTAAATTCCGCACTTTTATTTCCCGTCAAGGCAATTATGTAACTGTCAAAGCCATGTAATAGCTAGGTTTATTTCCGCTTTTTACTTTCTGCAAATTCTTAACTGTTAGATGTATGCTAATAGGACTGTATGGCAAGAATGCATGAAAAATTAATACATTTAGAAAACCCTAATGTGCAAACATAATAAACTAAAACCAAACACTCGCACATGCTCACTCTTAGGGTATACTCTCACTTCGGTTGCCTTCGGTTAAACGGGCATGAAGCATAGGATGTTTTAGTGGTTATCCTCTATGTCTCAAAAGATCTAAAATGACACATTCGACTGTCGCCTCGGAAAAGATCGGTAGGACTCTAGGATGGTTACTAAGGTATCCTGACATTGCTTTTGTGACCGCACGTCCCTTTTGAATTGTCCCTTACAAACTCAAACGATGGTGCTACCTACTCCTCAATAGCAGGATAGCGTTGTCTAAAGGAAACGAGAACAAAAACAATCTTTTTTCGAGTAGGTATATTCTAGTAGGTACTTGCTCAAAACAAATCTTTTCACACTAACACCTTTTCCAAACAAATTTTCAAAACAACTATGTCACACCCTTGAGGACCGATACAAGGGTTATCACGAAGTAAAACATTTTCAAAAACAAGCACACAAACACAAGAAATTTTAAAAGATGAACAAGTACCTAAGATCCTGTAGATAACTACGAATAGAAGGGGTGCTAACACCTTCCCTTTCTATAATCTACCCCCCGTACTCAAAATCTCGAAAAATGATTTTTTCTGTACTTTTTTCCTTTCCGGTTGGATAAAATAAAAGTCGGTTGCGACTCTTGCTTACTGCGATATTTTGCGAACAAAAAACGCAAAACGCAAACCAGTATTAAACAGTCAGTTCTGCCACCGTATTACAACGTGTCTGATAATTAGTACATTTCTGCTGATGAGTTCTTTTCTTCTGATGATTTAGAGTCGACAAGCGAGGATGTTTTGTTTGACAATGACTTCAAGTCTCTTGAGGAAGCAGGAGTGAATGTCAGTGTGCCGTGTTTGTGTGTTCCCTTTGTCGTTAAGGAAAGAAAGGCTCGACCTCTGAGAAGACGTCATCAGTACCAGCAACAAGTTGCTTTTGTGACTCCAATCGTCTATATAGCCCCGATTACTATTGCTTATCAGAGAGCACCTCCTTAAGGTAGTCAAAGGCAAGGGCATAAGAGATAAGCTTTTGATCCAATATCGATGTGTTTTGCAAAACGGTTTCTGGCTTTGATTCAAAAGAAATTGGGGCAGATTAATCCTCCTCCAGCTATACCTTCTCCTTTGCCATGGTATTACAAGGCGTATAAGACTTATGCTTTTCATCAAGGAGCCCTTGGGCATAACATTGAAAACGGCTATCCATTGAAGTCTGAAGTGCTTAAGATGGTAAGATCTGGTCTCCTGTCTTTTAAAGATGTTGGTACCAATGTAAAAGATAATCTACTTCCCAAGCATGGAGGTGAAAGTGTTGTAAATATGGTTGTTGGTTGTCCTGGGGATTTCTGAATTTTTGACGTCAACCTGGTCAGAGGTGATTTGGTGAAGATGCATACTAATCTCTGTGAGTTCAGTTATTATACACATGACCATGTTGGTTGTAGTATTTGCAGTTCAAATATCCTTGGATGTGATAAAGTGAGAGCTGGTATTTAAAAAAATGATGGATGAAGGTCTTATCCACATTATCAGACCAAGGACTGAATATGAAGAAGAAGTGAATATGGTTTATGGTTTCCCCGGAGAATTCCATATTTTTGATGTGAATTACAAAAAAAATGTACAATTTAGGTTTTTTTAAAAAATACAAGTTAAATGGAAAATTTGGTAAAATTTTATAAAAATTCTTCAAAAACAAGGGATTTCCCTTGATTGGATAAGACAATTGAGGTAAAAACTCCCCCTTAACATCCTTCACCTCAGTTTAAGTAATAAACCAAAAATAAACATTGTTAATTTAACCACGGTTTTTTTGGTAATCGAGGGGAAAAGTGTTGAGCTTTTCAGTTTTAAAATACAAAAAAATTGTCACTAATAACCGAACTCTTGACCCATGTCACTTTCCCTTTTGTTAAAGTTTTCAACTGGGAGAAATATGGCACACATTTCAACTTTTCCCCTCAGCCTTTTGCTTGAGGTGAAAAGGATGAACTTTCCATAACACTCTTTGTTATATCACCCCAAACTAAGGTAAAATCACTTTCCCTACCGAGGTGAGATAACATTTTCGTATTAGTGGTTGTCGGCGAAAGCAAGCATCAAAGATGCAAAAGCAATATATGGAAAATTTGGCTTTGAAGCTTAATTTTAAAAACGATAACATTAATCTTCAAAATCATAATTTTTATCAAGAAGATTATTAAAGTCTTTCTATTTAGTACTAATAAAAAACCATTAATATTAGATGGAGATGTGACAAATTTTTGTTGGAGCACAAGGAAGATAAAAGGAAAAAGGAATATTTACTGATAGCTTTAAAATAAGGATTTACAATGAATTACAATAACCTACTCCACAAGGCTATTTATACACACAAATTAAATCTAAAATATATCTTCTACAAAGATATAAGAAGATCTAAGATATATATCTTCTAACAAAGATATAAACAATCTAAAAGATATTCCTAAATATAAATCAATATCTAATTAAATATAAATTAAATCTAACACCATCTCTTAATTTATATTTACCCAAAACTGACAACATCAATTCCATCCCTTAAACCAAGAAATTGATCAGCTTTGATAGCCTTTGTCAGAACATCTACCAGCTGCTTCTGAGTGCTACAGTGCATAACCTCTATTATTCCATTATGAACTTGATTCCTCAGAAAATGATACTTCGTCTCAATATGCTTGCTTCTCCCATGCAACAATGGATTCTTGGCAAGATTGATTGCAGACTTGTTATCAATCATCAGCTTCAGAGGTTTATTCACTTCAATCTTCAGATCTTTTAGCAAGTTCAGAATCTACACAGCTTGACATGCAGTCAGAGCACCTGCAATATATTCAACTTCACAGGTTGACAGAGCAACAACAGGTTGCTTCTTGGAACACCAAGAAATAGGACCTCCAAGAAATTCGAATAAGTACCCAGAAGTACTTCTTATGTCAACTCTATCTCCGCACCAATTAGAATCATAATAGCTCAGAAGTTCTGATTCAATCTTTCTTCCAGACGAAAATAACACTCCATATTTCAGAGTTCCCTTCACATACCTCAGAATCCTGACTGCAGATTGGTAATGGGACCACTTTGGTTTGCTCATAAATCTGCTGACCATTCTAACTGCATAACAAATATCAGGTCTGGTATTACACAAATACCTTAGAGAGCCAACCATTTGTTTGAAGTTTGTAGCATCCACATCCTCTCCATCAGAATCAAAATCCAACTTCTGATTCGTATCAGCAGGTGTGATAGCAACCTTGCAATTTTCTAGCTCAAATCTCTTCAGAAGCTCTAGTTTATACTTCATCTGATATAAAATGATTCCTTTCTCAGAGTATATAAATTCCATCCCTAGAAAAAAACTCATTTTTCCAAGATCTGTCATCTCAAACGTATTCATCAGAACTTTCTTGAACTCAGCTATCTCTTGTTCAGAACTTCCTGTGAGTAATATGTCATCAACATACAAACAGACCAAAATTATATTACCTTCTGAAGTGTGCTGAACATAAATACCATACTCCATCTCACACTTCTGAAACCCTTGTTCTTTGAAAACCGAATCAATTTTCAAGTTCCAAGTTCCAAGCTCTGGGCGCTTGCTTCAATCCATACAATGCTTTGTGTAATTTGAACACCATCCCTTCCTGATTCTTTTTCTCAAATCCAAGAGGTTGTGAAACGTACACCTCTTCTTGTAATGGACCATTCAGAAATGAAGATTTTACATCTAAATGCATCAGAGGCCAATTCCTGTTAGCAGCTATTGCAATCACTAGTCTAATTGTTTCATGTCTCTCTACAGGTGAAAACACTTAAAAGTAATCCAACCCAAGGTTCTGTAAGAAGCCTCTTGCTACTAATCTTGCTTTGTGTTTGCCAATTGATCCATTTGGATTTAGCTTCTGCTTGAAAACCCATCTGACGCTGATGGCTTTCTTGCCTTTTGGAAGTTCTGTCAGCTTCCAAGTCTTGTTTCTCTCTATAACATCAAGTTCTTCTTTCATGGCCTGTAACCAAACTTGCTGCTTAAGAGCCTCTTTCCTACTCACGGGTTCAGAGTGTACTAACATTGCACACTGAATAACTTCTCCTTCAGAGTTTACTTCAGTGTCTAGCAACATGTCAAACTCTACAAATCTTCTTGGGATGCTTCTGACTCTTTATTGCCTCTGAGCTGGACCTTCAGAACTTTTGACATCAGAACTTTCCCCTTCAGAAGCACTTGCTTCAGCAATTGGACTTTCTCCAGAACTTTCCCCTTCAGAAGTACTTGCTTTAGAAATTGGACTTTCTCCAGAACCTTGTCTGTCTTTAGAGTCTGGATCCCCATCGGAGTCAGAGTCAGAATCATCTTATCCTTCTGTATCTTCTTCAGAGTCAGAGTCTTTACTAGCTTCAGAAACATGTATTTCTGACCTTTATTCAGAAGTTATGTCATCAGAGTCAGGACAAGACTTTTCCCAATTCCAAACTTCTGATTCCTCTACAATGACGTCTCTGCTAAACTCAACTTTGTTAGTTTCTGGACAATAAAGTTTGTACGAACTTGTACTGTGATACCCCACCAGCAACATCACTTTACTTCTATCATCCAGCTTCTGTCTTCTGGCTTCTGGGACATGTTTGTAACATGCATAACCAAATACCTTCAGATGAATAACACTTTGCTTATCTCCAGTCCACTTCTGAATAGGAACTATTTCCTTTAATTTCTTTGTTGGACATCTGTTGAGCACATAACATGCAGTTGCAACAGCTTCTCCCCATGGAGTATGAGGAAGCTTCTTCTCTTTCACCGTGCTTCTCACCATATCTAGCAAAGTACGATTTCTTCTTTCAGCAATACCATTATGTTGAGGAGTATATGGAGCAGTAACCTCATGCTCAATTCCGTTCTCCTCACAGAAACTTTTGAATTCTGTGGAGTTATACTCACCACCACCATCAGTTCTGAGAATTTTCAGAGTCTGGCCACTCTGATTCTCAGCCTTCAGTCTAAACCTTTTGAATTCAGCAAACACCTAGTGTTTTAACTTTATGAGAGATACCCATGTCATTCTGGTGAAATCATTAACAAATGACACAAAATATTCATTCCCTCCATTCGATGCTACTGGAAACGGACCACACACATCAGAATGTACTACTCCCAAGGCATGTTTTGCTGTTGGAGCTACTTCTGATGCAAAGGGTAATCTTGGTTGCTTCCCTTCCATGCACACCTTGCATGACTTTTCAGGCTTCTTGATTGTAGGAATTCCATGTATCAGATTCTTTGATTTCAGATGCCCTAAACTTCTGAAATTCAGATGACCAAATCTTCTGTGCCACAACTCACTCTCCTTGACAACACTTGTTGTACTAAGACATTCAGAGTCTGAAGTTCTAACATTGATCTTGAATGTTCTGTTCCTTCCCTGTTCTGACTCAATAATCAGCTTCTGATTACAGTCATACAGCTTCATAAGATTGTCCTTCATGGTAACTGAAAAACCTTTGTCAACCAGTTGTCTCACACTCATCAGATTGCTTTTCATGCCAGGTACATACCAAACATTCTGGATCACAGCTGCTTTCCCATTGTTTAGAATGATTCTGACATTTCCCATACCTTCTGCATTGAGGTATTTGTCATCAGCACATCTGATTTTTGTACTGTTCCCAGATTCAAAGTCAACCAACCACTTCTTGTTTCCAGTAAGATGGTTTGAACATCCTGTATCCATATACCACCATTATGATGAATTCAAATCATCAGGTTCAGAAGCCAACAATAGCACAGGTTCAGAATCTGAATCTCCTCTTGCTATATTTGCTTCTTCTGACTTCCTTTCTTTGTTGGACCAACAATCTCTGGCATAGTGACCAAATTTCTTACAACAGTAATACTAAACATTCTTCTTGTCAGACTTCTCCTTTCCCTTTTGGACATTCTTCTGCCTATCAGAGTTTGAAGCTTATGACTTTTGACCGCTATTAGTTCTCTTCCTGACTTCTGACCAAGTCTGCTTCTGATGCTTCTTACCAGAAGTTACTTTCAGAGCCTTCTGCTCTACTTCCCTCTTAGAAGTTCTTACAGTCATACGCAACTCATGCGCCTCAAGACTACTTTGCAGCTCTTCAACTCTCATGGTGCTCAGATCTTTGGAATGTTCAATTGCTACAGCAATGTAATCAAACTGAGAAGTTAAAGATCTCAAGATCTTCTCAATAATTACTTGTTCAAACAGAGTTTTTCCACAAGCTTTCATCTCATTAGTGATCAGAATCACTCTAGAGATGTATTAAGAAACCTTCTCGTTGTCCTTCATGTTGAGATTCTCATATTGCTTTCTGAGAGACTGAAGCTTCACCTTCTTCACTGATGCGTCACCACCGTAACATATGACCAGTGTGTCCCATGCAGCCTTTGCTGTTTCAGAATCAGTAATCTTCTCAAACACATTGACATCCACACATTGATGGATGTAGAACAACGCTTTCTGATCTCTCTTCCTCAGCGCCTTCTGTGCTATCTTCTGGTCCTCTGTTTCATTTGCATCTAACTGATTATAGCCATCAGTAACAAGTTCTAACACATCTTGAGAGCCAAATAACACGCGCATATGGATCTTCCAACGATTTCAGTTTTTGCCATCAAATACTGGAAGCTTGGAATGATTATCTCCGTTTCCGTTCATCTTCTACCTTGTGTAATTTACGCAGAAACTCAATGAAAAACAATGTTTTCCAAAATTCAGAGTTTTTAACCAGGAGCTCTAGATACCAATTATTGGAGCACAAGGAAGATAAAAGGCAAAAGGAATATTTACTGATAGCTTCAAAATAAGGATTTACAATGAATTACAATAACCTACTCCACTAGACTATTTATACACATAAATTAAATCTAAAATATATATTCTACAAAGATAAAAGAATATCTAAGATATATATCTTCTAACAAAGATATAAACAATCTAAAAGATATTCCTAAATATAAATTAAATCTAAATTAAATCTAACAATTTTGAGCTGGGAGAATACTCTAGTCCTTCTTTAAGATATAATATTTAAATAACACCCTGTTTTCTTGTTAAATATTATAATGTGGTGCCATATATTGTGTTTCTTCTTTTTCAATTTTTATCATTTACCATTTTTTTATTGTGTTGATATATCTTTTATAGATGATGAAATTTCTTCTTTGTTGAACAAATAGTTATGTTTTTATGAATTAATTATATTAATAAAAAAATAAATACTTATGCACGGTTGATGAAACACTATTTAAATTTTTGCTTATAAAAGTCGTTGTCACTACGTAAAAAAATTAGAACTTAAGTAATTTTTATTTACCACCTTTAATTACAATATTTCCTACTTTGTTTTTTTTTTAATTTAATTTTATTATCTTTTTATTTTAACTTAAAGAATATGCTAATGATTATTTAAAATTTTATAGTATTTTTTTAATTTTTTTCAAATATTATAGTGTTTAAAATAACTTTTATGTCTAAATAATATAAAAAGAAATTTTCAAAAAATGAAAACTAAAATAAGAGGGAAAATTGTAATACAAGTGGTGAGAAAAAAATTAGTAAAGATTTGGAGGGGAACGAGAAAAGGAAAATAAAAATGGGATTGCATCCATCTCCAACTCACCATGGGAATTTTTTTTTTGGAATAACCATGTTTTAAAAAAAAATCGCAAATAACCATGTTTCGAAAAAAATTACGCAAATAACCATGTTTCAGATGACTCTCCAAAGAAGGAGCCATCTCACTTGGCGCCTACACCTACTTTTTAAGGGGAGGCGCCATCTCACTTGGCGCCTAGGTGCTTAGGGCTTGCCCTAAGCCAAGTGAGATGGCGCCTTAGTGCATTTGCTAGGGCAATTTTCGCGTTTTTTTTCCAATGCGGTGCGTTACGTATTCGATATAGGATCAACAAAACTGACTTTTTATTTACAAAATATGATTACACACATAAGTATTACATAAAAAAAACAAATTAATTAGTGGTCTCCCGGAATCCGGTAATGACCCCCAGTTCCGCATCCCCGTCCTCGCCTTTCCCGTGCTGGGTTTCATCGCGTTTCCTGTTAGGGCAGGGTCGATGGCCCAGCGAAGTCAATGCGCTCTGGATCCATGAAATCAGTCAGATCTCCATATCTAGAAGATCCGATTTGGTACAGTCGGTTACCCATACCCTTAAAGTTTGGTCGTGTTGGCGGTGGGTGGGGTTCCATGGTTGGTCTGTAGCACTGGTCGTCTGAGTACGAGGGGTAGAAAGGAAATGGATCTTGGGGTGTTTGGTATTGAGGATGTTGGGTGGCTTGGTGATATTGTGGTTGATGGTAAGTTGGGTCGGTTGGTTCATAATCTTCCGACATTCCCAGATAAGGGCTAAGGTTGGATGTTGAGGGTCCCATATTGGGATATGCAGAAGACTGAAATTGTGTGTGGGGTATGCGGATGTGTTGGTATTGTGATTGAAATTGCGGTTGGGTGTGAGGCATATGGTGGTATTGGTACTGAGGTGGTGATTATAGTTGGTTGTGGGGCATGTGGGTGTAATTGTATTGTGGTGGTGACTGTGGTTAGGTGTTTGTGGTTCTGTTTCGTCTGGGGGGTTGGCGGGAGGTTGATGTGTGTTGGGTTTGTTATTGGGGAAATGAGGGTTGTTCCCATTGTGTTCGTGGGTCAACCAAATACCTTGGATGAGACACGTGCATTTCATGGGTACTAACCGATCTGTACCAAGATAAATACTGATCCGTGTGTCGCATATTACCATGATTGGAGAAAACCGGGAATTGCAAGACATGTCGGTGACACCTCTGCCACATCTTACACCATTCTGGGGAAAAGTCTTTCCAGTTGGTAAGACCCCATTGGGCGTCGACCCTTTTGAGATGCCACGGGGACAAACAAGTCGAATCGCTGGGTATCTCTTGATGCATTCCAAACTGCATCTTCACACGATCGTTGTGGTGCATCTCCACAACATTGAACCGTATGATTGCAATCTTGGCGCTCCAAATTGCTGCATCCTCGGGGTTTGGTTCATGGCCCAAACCCAAATATGGTCTCCAGACAAACTGCAGATAAAATTAAATCAGGTTAATGAAAACGTAATATATAAATAATTTAAAAGTAGAAAAGTTGAAAGGTATGACGTACATCATCCGGGCCAAGGTGATCCAATAGATTGTGGTATAGTGCGACATTGAATCTTGGATTCTTGCCGTAATCCATACCCCTCACGCAATACCTAAAGGAAATGAAAAATATTTTATTTTTATCATAAATTTGATGAAGAGATGAATAGTAATAAATGATATAACTTGATGACTTACTTTGTTGCGAACGGGAAAACGAATGTGTTGTTGCTGACGGGGTTTAGGGACTCCATCCTCCACCAACCCCAGGCTTGAAGTAAAAAATCGCAGCCATAAAATGTACATTTTTACTTGATTGCATTTTTACACAAGGAACTGTATAGGTGGGCTAAAACAGCAGAACCCCAACTATACTTTCTAGTTTTTTCGAAGTCTCTAAGTAAATTTAAATACATAAAATTTACACTATTTCCCGTACTTTCGGGAAATAAAAAGGTTCCAAATAGTATCATTATATAAGTTCTAGCTTTTATTACCTTGGCTAGCTCGAATTTTCATTTAATTCCAGAGTCGCATAATGATTTTTTAGCTCAGTTGTTAGTATACCCTAACCTCTCGCACCACCACCTTTAACCATATCCCTGCCCAACAATTCTTCACACAGAGAATTTGGTTGTTGAACCGACCCGTTAACGGCCTTACCATCGACAGGGAGACCCAATAACATGTACACGTCCTCTAGCGTGATGGTACATTCACCTATTGGTAGGTGAAATGTATGGGTCTCTAGCCTCCACCTTTCCAACATTGCAAGTATGAACTTTGAATTAATTGTGCAGTTGGAGATCTTTATAACGTGTCTGAAACCTGCGTATTCCAGATATGGTACGATCAATGGGTCGGGAGAAAGGTAGTTGTGTGACCGGATTCTGAATCTTTTGGTATCCTAAGTTAATAATGTAAAAGGTGTAAGAGTAAGTAAGATGAACAAACAATTACCAGAAGTATGAAAAATGTATAACTATAAAAGAAACATACAAATGCTGCAATGTTTTCCCTTGTGCCTCTGTGAGAATCGCCCAATGTGAGAAGAGCCATTGTTGAAAATGCCTGAGATTAGGAAAGAGTTTGAAATTGTAAGAGATTATGAAATAGTTTGTAGCAGAGAGTGAGACGCTTGTGGGTGCGAGAGAAGTATGTTATGCTCTGTATTTATAGGCAAAAAAAATTCATAGAGTAAGTGAGGTGGTAGGTGGGTGCATGCATGCATAATAAGTGTCACTCTTGCAGTGTAGGTGCAGGCTACGTGGCAGCCTTGGAGAAGGCATCTCTGCATGCATGTAACACGATTGGACGTGAAGGTAGGCGCCATTGGACTTGGCGAAACTGTACAAAAATGAAAGGTGTTGCCATCCCTGTTGGCGAATAAGAGGTGGCATGGGTTGCAGAGTAGGCGCAATCTAGTTGACAGCCTTGGAGAAGGCATCTCTGGATGCATGTAACACTATTGGACGTGATGGGAGGAGTCTTAGAGGTTACAGTGTAGGTGCAGAGTAGGCGCATGCTAGGTGGCAGCCTTGGGGAAGGCATCTCTGCATGCATGTAACACGATTGTATGTGAAGGTAAGCGCCATTGGACTTGGCGAAACTGTACAAAAATGAAAGGTTTCACCATCCCTGTTGGCAAATAAGAGGTGGCATGGGTTGCAGTGTAGGAGCAAGCTAGGTGACAGCCTTGGAGAAGGCATCTCTGGATGCATGTAACACTATTGGACTTGATGGGAGGAGCCTTAGAAGTTATAGCCTTGGTTAATTCAAATTCAGTATGACCTATTTAGTCTTACATTTATCAAAACAATGATTCACTTAATCTCTCAAACACTAGAACATTCAAAAATTCCTGCAAATAACTCATAAACTTCAATCCTTCCAACCTTCAAACCTTCAAACAGCTATACGCAATGGCCTCTGCACCCCAATATGTCATCATTGCACATTTCAACGGTGAGACATACATTTGTCCCACCTCTGGGTTTTTTTAGAGACACAGACAACATCTGATTTTTTTTAAACAGGAAAGCCAATATCTTGTAATTCAAAAAACGACTGGAGGCAAAACTTGGACGAGGCCCCATGACATAAATATTTTATCAGAATCCAGTTTTTTTGGTGACAACCAAATAATATTTTATAAGATTGAGGTTCAAGATGACGAGGATCTTCAGAATATGTTTTCCAGTCATAAGTATTCTGGGTACGATTCTATTGAGTTGTACATTATGCTGCGAGAGCCTCAACAGTCACAAGTGGTTGATCCTTTGGAGACCGAACAAGCAAAAGTAGATGTAGTTGATAAAGAAGAAGAAGATGACGAGTTGGAGTTTGACGAAATGGTCAATGATGATTCCGAAGACAATGGGATACCTGGTATTCCTGCAAATGAGATATACACACCACCTCCGCACATGACAAACTTCAACATGGGCGGAGATGAACCATCTTCTGATTTATGTTTCAATCCGTATATGCAATCAGATGAAAACATAAAATAGAAATACAAATTTCGTAACAGAGAAGAATGTATCAAAGCCATCAAAAAATTCCACATGCTCAACTCGGTCGATTTTAAGGTGGACCGTGTAAATCCAGAAAGGTACAAGATCAAGTGTGTCCACCCTGGTTGTATGTTCAAGCTCACTACATCATACAAATTAAGAGGTGATTGTTGGGTCATAGGTTCCATGTCTACCCACACTTGTGTCAGTTCTACTCAATCACAGGATCATCGAAAACTTAATTGTGATCTCATTTATCAAGAAATCCTACCACTGGTCAGCAATGATCCATCATTGAAGGTGAAAACCATAATCTCCCACATCACTATGGTATTTAACTATACTCCTTCTTACCGAAAGGCGTGGTTAGCAAAGACCAAGGCGATTGAAAAGGTATATGGAAACTGGGAGGAGTCATACCAAGAACTTCCTCGCTACCTGAATGCACTCCAGACTTATTCTCCGGGTACTGTTTACATTCTGGAAACAGTGCCAGCATACGCCCCGGATGGTAGTCAACTCAACGGAAATGGAATATTCAGTCGAGTGTTTTGGGCTTTTCAACCTTTCATCACAGGGTTTGCGTCATGCAAACCAATTATACAAATTGATGGGACTTGGTTGTATGGGAAATACAAAGGCACGCTACTGATGGCATTTGCACAAGATGGAAACAACAACATTTTCCCAATTTCCTTTGCCCTAGTCGAGGGGGAGACTGGTTGTGCTTGGAGCTTTTTTCTCAAAAATCTGCGAACACACGTTGCTCCTCAACCACATCTCTGTTTGATCTCGGATAGACATGCATCCATTGAAAGTGCATACAATAATCCTGCAAACGGTTGGCATGAACCTCCTTCTACGCATGTCTATTGCGTTAGACATATCGTTCAAAATTTCACGAGGGAGATCAAAGAAAAAACACTTAGGAAAGCAGTTATGAATGCGAGATATGCATTGGCACAACCTACATTCAAATATTATTGCAACGAGATCCGTTTGTCAAATCCGGAAGCCGGTAGGTATATCGACAATATTCCGGTAGAAAAATGGACCAGGTCATACGACAATGGCCAAAGATGGGGCCACATGACAACAAATCTAATTGAATCGATGAATGGGTATTCAAAGGCATACGAAACCTCCCGATCACTGCTTTGGTAAAATCAACATATTTTAGGATGGCTTCGTTGTTTGCCAAAAGAGATGAAATATGGAATGCGGTGTTGTAATCTGGACAACTATGAAGTGAAAGCTGCATGAAGTACATTAAGGAAGAAAGTGCCAAAGCCAACACCCATATGGTTATACGATTTGATCGATACAACCACAACTTCATTGTCAAAGAGACAATCGACCACAACGAGGGCCTGCCAAGACAAGAATATAGGATTGTACTACCTTCTCGTTGGTGCGATTGTGGCAAGTTTCAAGCCTTTCGTATGCCTTGCTCTCATGTCATTTCCGCGTGTGCCTATACTCATCAAGACGTGCTACAACTTCTGTCACACATTTACAAATCTAAAACGTTGCTCAACGTTTACAACAACAACTTCCCTTTGGTAGCAAAACCAGATTATTGGCATGCATACGACGGCGAAATAGTATGGCACAATGACCAAATGCGAAGGAATAAAAATGGTCGTCCCAAAAGTAAGCGCATCACAACCTAAATGGACTCCCTTGACAAGCTGGAAAGAAAGTGTGGTTTATGTCGTCAGGTCGGACACAATCGCAAAAATTGTCCGAATCGGGCTACTGCCTCAACCACATAAAAATTATATTACATAAAATCTTTCCTTTATTATTATGTTGTAAACATTAGGGTTTTTCATTAACAGTTTTTGTTACAATAAACTTTGCGCGAACAAGAAAAAAAACACGATAATTCGTCTACGAAATTACAACTGTTAAAGCAATTTCATCTGACCCATGCATCATCAACATTACGTCGCTGTCTGTTTTGACTTCCTCCAACCAAACATTAGGTCTTCCTGTCGCAAGTGAGGTTGATGTTCGTCTTTACTGGATCCTTCTAATTTTTCCCCCTCCACGATGTCTCCATCTAGCCATCACATCAACTCCCGCTTCAGACGCTTCATGGAGTGAATGTGCCAGAATTTCATTTTTATCGGAGGTTTCGTGGCGGAGAAGATAACGTAACCATCTCTGCTAAAAATCATGGGCGATGTTATGACGCAAATAACAGAGTAAAAAATAAGAAAACAGTGCAAGAAAGTGTGAGAAATGACGGAGAAACGGACGAATTATTTATAAAAACAACATTTTGCCCTAGCAGCCAAGTGAGATGGCGCCTCCTCTCACTTCTAAAGTGCATGCGCCATCTCACTTGGCTAAAAGAGAGAGGAGGCGCCAAGTGAGATGGCGTCTAGGGCATTATGCTTACTGGAGGCGTCAAGTGAGATGGCTCCTCCTTTAGGGAGTCATCTGAAACATGGTTATTTGCATAATTTTTTTCGACACATGATTATTTGTAAATTTTTTTAATACATGGTTATTCCAAAAAAAAAATCTCACTATGGAACTATAATATGCTCTTTGTATGGTTCTAACAAAATACTTTTTAATGAAAAAAAATTGGGACAGTATTCAAATTAAAAAGTTAGTGAACCTAGACAAATAATTGGACCAAATGGACATTACAACATTTTAATTATACAACAACCGATGAAGATCGTGGTAAAATCTAAAAAATATGTTGGCTTTGCTTATTAGAACGGTTTTAAAGCTGCCGTATACCTAGGCGTTGTTGTAGATTTTATTAGGAACGATTTTTTGACCAACGACAACACCTTTTATAGAACCTTTGATGTCGTTTTCTTTAAAGAACAGTTTCAAAACATATAAAAGCCGTTGCGATTGAACTGTTTTAAGGAACGACTACTTTATGGAATTTAGCAACGGTTAGGTAGATCTCTATCTTAATTTCTCCTTCAAAGGTAAAGCAACACTTCAAAACTGTTGCACAAAATGTTTTTTTAATAAAATAATAAATCATTTTTATTTTTATATCTAATAATAACATCATTCACACATATTTTTTTATAATAACATTAATAATGTACAAATTTTAAAATGATCTTAAATGTTACTCTCTCTGTTTCCTTTTAAGTGTCATTTTAGCATAAAGCTCTTCAATCAAGATTGTGGATTATTAGAGTTGTTTTTCCTATTATACCCTCATTTATTTTCTTTTTCTAAATAAATTCAATCAGACACCATCTCTCTTTTTCCAATAACTAATTGAGAAAATAATTAATTTTATGGAAAATGTGAAGTGAAGTTATTGAGAAAATAGGAATATAATTGACAAATGATAACATTAAATTATAAAAATGACACTTAAATAGAAACACAAAAATTCTTCTAAAACGGCACTTAAAAAGGAACAGAGAGAGTAAACAATTACATAACAAAATAACATAATTCATAAATTATATATATATATATATATATATATATATATATATATATATATATATATATATATATATATATATATATATATATATATATATATATATATATATATATATATATATATATATATATATATATATATATATATATATATATATATAATGTCAATCATTGATTCACAACCAACAAATTAAACATCTTCAAATTACATATTCAAATGTCAATCATCATTCATATTCAAAATAACATCTTTAATATATAAAAGTAAACTTGAACATCTATGCATTTACACATCTATTCATCTATGTCTCTTCATCTTCGAATGACTGAAAATATTCATTATTATCATCATTCATTACCTGTAAAATAAAAGTAATAAGATTATTTGTGGGAGCATAAAACAAGATTATGCCTTAAATAAGATTGTTGTCTGAAGGCTTTAAAATTATAATTTAAAGCATAAAAAAATTCAATATTACTTGATCATTAGTTGGAGCATGTGTTGATGCGGAAGAACGTAAGACACTGTTAGCATCAGGTAGATGAGCAGATATCAAAGACGTCAGAGGCTCTATATCTAACTCAGAGGTATTCTGATTTAAAACGGTCTTAAGAAGAAGTTGAATTTTTCTATTCTTTTCTTCCTTATCTTGACGACTTTTCTCCTCCATCTCTTGTATCATATCATTAAATTATCTAACCTTAGCAGCATGCTCCTTTTTACATTTTGCAATTTTTCATTTCTTTTAAAGATAGTTGGTGTTGAGGTTCTTCCATGGTAACGCAATCTCCAAGGTTTTTGTTTGCCCAATACACTTTCAGAAGTTTCTGAAGAAGATTGTCCATGATTTTCAATTAAGTCTTTAAGTTTTATCTAGCATACATAATATAGTATTAGTAAATAAAAGGCAAAAGACAAAACTATCAAAATATCACAACCATAAGAAAAGCTATACTGCAATATATCACAACAAAATTGAAGGATAAAAGCAGTTTCAATTGGAAAAAGTTATGTAGTCCATACCATTCTACATGATTGTAAAATAGTGAACAAAGTTTCAATTTTCATATTTCTTGCTCTCCAACGATTAACCTTTAAATATGATTTTCTTCTTTTGTCTTTTGTTTAATCTAAACATAATGTTGTTATGTTTGCATTGGCAATTATACAAACTAAGGATCACCAAATTAATACAATAAAGGAACACCAAATAGTGGCATGCAATTTCTGTAAAATATATGTTAATATATCTGACTTTGTTATTTGATGCAAATTGTGTTATGCTTTTCAACCATTTCCAGAGTCCATTTATTTTGCTCAGGTACTTTAATTACTCATATCATGTGATATCTTATATTAATCTTTAAATTTTTATCAATGTAGTAATCATTAATATTGTCAACTACAACTTAGAAAGGATTTCGTGTTTGATGCACTACGAAAAAAACAATTTTTGGCAGCGCATCTACGAAAGCGCTTTTAAGAGAAAGCGCTTTCGTAGCCTTTAAAAAAAATTCGCTTAAAAAAGCGCTTTTATAGGGTTTCCTACGAAAGCGCTTTTCAGAAAGCGCTTTCATAGGTATTTGAAATATCTAACCTACGAAAGCGCTTTTGAAAAGCGCTCTTATAGGTGGCCCTATAAAAGCGCTTTTGAAAAGCGCTCTGAAAGGGGGACCTACGAAAGCGCTTTCTAAAGCGCTCTTATATGGGGGACATACGAAAGCGCTTTTTACCTCAGAAACGCTCTCATATATGGGTCTTAGAAAGCGCTTTTAAAAGCGCTTTCGTAGGTTATATCCCTAAATACGAAATTTGCCCTCACTTGTTCATTTCTTCGTCTTCTTCATTTCTTCTTCCTGTTACCGTTCGTTTCTCGCCGTCGCCGTTACTGTTCCTCTTCCTTGCATTCCGTTCCTGTTCCTGTTCGTGTTCGCCCCATTGTTGCGTTTCCAGAATCCCATTGCTGCGTTCGTTCACTGCTGCTTCGTCTTCCTTCGTCGCCGTCGTTCTTCCCTCTTCTTCAGTCGTCGCCGCCGTTCACTGCGTTCTTGTCCATCTTGGTAAGTTTCTTCTTCTTCCATTATCTTATCTTGGCTATCAATACAACACCGAAAATTAAATAACCACAGCAAATCTTAGTACATAACATGCAGGCATCATATAAAAATGACAAAGGAAATGTTGCATTAATAAATTCAACTATTTCATAGTAGATTCATATAAAAGATGAATTATAGAGTCAACTTCTTAGATGATTCTCTTCCCAAAGAAACAAGAATGTAGATGTTAAGAATGGTAGTTCTTAAAAACCATGATTCACCATGTTACATGTACCTAGTTTTTGCCTAAATCGATTTCGTTTTCGACTATGTCTAAACAAATTTGGTTATCTTTCATGTTTAAATTGATTTCGTTTTCAACCATGCCAAAATTCATTTTGTTTTTTCCATGCCTAAATTGACATTGTTTTCGACTAAACCTAAATCGGTTTTGTTTTTGAACACACCTAAATTGATTTCATTTTCGACTATGCCTAAATTGATTTTATTTTCGACTTTGCCTAAATTGTATTTTGTTTTCGACCATACCAAAATCAGTTTTGTTTTTTTTACCATGTCATAATTGATAGTTTTCTGAAGATGACAATCATTTTAATTTTTGACTAGCCTAAATAAATCATGATTTCTTCCATGCCTACGCTGATTTCGTTTTCGTCCATATCTAATGTGATTATGTTGTGTCCTTGTGTAAATCAATGTTGTTTCCGATTATGTCTGAATTGACGGGATAATTAGACATGTAGTCCTTTAACATAATTATTAATTTCTTATTGATCCCATAACTAATTAGACATGTAGTCCTTTAACATAATTAGACATGTTTAATATTGGTTACTCTGGATTGTTTGTAGTTATGACACTCCAAAGATGTTATGTGGCCTGTCTTGATTCCATATACCAATTTTTAAACGCACCCGTGTCATTCATTATATATTCTTGCATGTTTACCCAATTTGGCTAACTTTTGAAGATGATACACAATGGTTCTATAACTTCTTAAAGATGATAATTAGAGAAACTGAAAATATGAGTTAAATTTTAAGTACTTTCTTGACTTTGGCCCTACACCCTTCACAGTTCATATTAGTTTTACCTTCAACTTATTTAGTTTGGTCATCAAATGACACTTGTAGTCTTTGAATGTACTTAAGTTACAAAGTTGTTCCCGTAAGTTTGAATTACATTCATTTTTTAGTTTGGTCATCAAATGCCTCCGAAGATTGTAAGGTAAAAAAACATATGAAAATGGATATAAAAGTCCCTTACATGGCATCTTTTCAAATATCTTTTAGTTATAATTGTTATTTCCCTTTTTTGTAATGCTTTGTATCTATAGAATTATGTATATAGAATTATGTATATTTCCCTTTTTTTCAAATATCTTTTAATTATGTATTTACAAATCTAACACTATCCTTTTTCTACTTATTTTTTGTTTATATGTTTCTTATTTGTGGGTTGATGTATGTTTTATTTCTCCGGGTGCATGCTACATAATTTTGGTGGTAACATTGAAATGGTTTGTGTTTTGGATTATATTTGTGGGTTTATGTTGACTTTGTGAATTCACTATTTCTAATATTTGTGTTGTATTATTGTCATAGCTTTCCCAAACATTGAAAATATATATGTGACATTTATTGTGAACCTTTATGTTAAAATAGTATATATCTTTCGACAATCGATCCGAAATATTGAATAACATTCTATGAATTTGCAGCGTTTCCCGGCCTAGTTCGACGTACGACGCTCATTCTCCGCGTTTCTTAGAGTTCGAAACATCTGAGAGGTAACTTTCTTCCTCAAATTACTGGTATATATTGTGATGAATTTGTCTTAAATTGTCTTTCGTATGTTGCATTTTCTTGATACGGATCCATTCCGTGTATACTTTGCATTTTGACAGAAACGCAGTATACTACTGTTTTGGGCACTAATTAGTTGATATGGATAAGACATGGATGTATTCCAATCGATTGTCGAAAGACTACGAGAATGGTGTTTCCGAGTTTGTTAAGTTTGCTGTTGCGCACGCCAAAGACCCCAGTCGTATGACATGTACCTGTTTGTATTGCTGTTATGGGAACCGGGTTGACGCAGTTCAGTTGGCATCGCATTTAATTCGGTATGGAATTGATAGGAGTTATACATGTTGGAATATGCATGGTGAGAAAAGTAACGGGAATGTTGAATCGGGGTATGCAAGGACCTATGTTTCAAATGATGATTGCACAGATACATACGATTATGATCGAGTCGAAGAAATTGCAGAAGCGCTTGAAGAAGATCTTAACGATTGTCCCAAAATGTTCGAGAGGTTGGTAAGCGATGCAGAGAAACCGTTGTATAATGGTTGTACAAAATTCACAAGATTGTCTGCGGTGTTAAAGTTGTACAACTTAAAAGCCGGCAATGGATGGTCGGATAAAAGTTTCACAGAGTTATTAGCCCTTATGAAAGATATGCTACCAGAGGATAATGTTCTTCCCAATCAAACGTATGAGGCCAAAAAGATGTTGTACTCCATTGGCATGAGCTATGATAAGATACATGCGTGTCCAAAAGATTGTGTTTTGTTTCGAAACGAGTATGCATCGTTAAATGAGTGTCCTAAATGCGGTGCCCCTCGATATAAGAAAAAGTTGTCTCCGGCAAAAGTCTTATGGTATTTTCCTATAATCCCGAGATTTAGACGGATGTATCGTAGTGAAACCGATTCAAGACACTTGACTTGGCATTCAGATGAAAGAATTATTGATGAGTGTGTAAGTATACCATTATGTCTTTAATTAATATATTTATGATGAGTGTGTAAGTATACCATTATGTCTTTAATTAATATATAATTAACGTTGTGTCTTTAATTATCGATATTTAAATGAATTACAGGAGACTATATCGCAATCGGTATCCACGGGTGATGACTCGAATATCAGGAGCATACTCAGTCGACCACTATGTGTTGTTGAGTATCCGGAACGAGTGAGGGGTAAAGGCCATGGTGTGACTCCTACCTCTCTGTATAACAATCCAAGAAAAAGAAATCCTAGCAATGCAGAAGTGATGCAAACATTGCAGGATTTACAAGCACAAGTCCGTGAACTGCAGAGGGACAAAGAGAGATATATGGCAGAAAGGAGCAGTTCACAGTTGAAAGAAACTAGTGACAAGGCTAGTATCAACCGTCAACAAAATTTTCCCGAGGTAATTAAGATGATAATCCATTATATTTAGAGAAAGTATAATTATAACGGTTATTATTGTCAACATTAAAGGAAGTCTAACGGTTATTATTGGTTTAGGGAATTTCATGTTGTCAGCTGTATCTAGCGTCTCCGACTTATCGGGTAGTTGGCAAGGGAAAAGTGCACAACACCTCGGGAGATTTAATTCACCATAGACCGCTCCCGAATGGCCACATGAAGGTATTGGTTGATGTTGTTTTAGATATGAATGCATTGCTACCGTTACCTGACATTGTTGCGGAGACCACATTGCTGCGAGATGCAGTAGGATCTTTTGTGGCATGGCCATCAGACCTCATCTGCATAGATGATCAGGTATGTTGAAAACCATTATGAATCTTTAAGTATTCAACTGACAGTTCTGACCTGAATTTTATACATGGTAATTTTAGACTCCTACAAAACCCGCATCTAAGGATAAAGGGATTTTGCAGCGCGGCGAGTCTATTGCATCACAAAGACAGGTACTTTTAAAGTGTTTCATTTATGATCGGAATAAAAAACTGCATAACTTTGTATCTTACATAATTCTATATGATTTTTAAGGTACCTTCTCAAGATCAGTCACAGCAGGTGAGCCAGAAAGTTAGTAGGGTTCCACCTAAGAAGAAGGTTCCTGTCCGTAAATTTGTGCCTAGGTATCGACAGTGTCTGGAGACACTAGTTGGCACATCAGATTTGATGAATGATGGAATTCGTCAAATCGATGTGGATGAAATTGTCTTTGGTTTTCCATGTACCGAAACAATTGGATTAGAGGACATGGAACAAATCTTTCATCATCGAGAGTTAGGCATTAGTGTGATGCACTCGTACATCCGGTAACCCGATCAATATATTATTTAATTGGTTGAACATTTTTTTTAAACATTTAATTGAAATAGTCTAATATTAATTATGTTTTTATTTAAGGATGTTATTTGACAAATTGATGCGCGGGAATCAATTGTCAAATAGATTCTGTTTCGTGTCTTCCTCCCGTGTCAGCGGAGCAACAATTTCTAGGGAACCTGATTCAGTAAGAGAACACTTGGTCGAAAGATTCATGACAACTGCCAGTACAGAGAGCTTGTATCTTTTGCCTTATAATACAGGGTTAGATTTTCATTCTAAGCTCCTTTTAATATTTGTATTTTTTACATTAAAATTCGCTTCTAAATTGTTGCTTTAATTTATAGATGTCATTGGTTGTTGCTTGCAATCAATCCCATAAAAGAAGTGGTCTATTACTTGAATTCGGTTGACGGTGATTGGACAAATTATCCGGAAATGAAGCTAGTGATTGATACGTAAGTGACATTATTCTAAATATTCGTTTGTGTTTATATATTTAATTATTTCAATGTCATTGTTCTAAATAAATATTTTAATTTTGTCATCAGCTCAATACAAGTATTCCGATGTCAAAGGGGAGTACGAGTACCACGGTCTAAATCAAACAACATTAATTGGATCAAAGTACAAGTATATAAATTTCAACAATTTTGCTTATAATATTTATGCTACTTGATAAATCAATAGATGTGTATAATCTTTTTTGTTTTTCTATGTAGTGCCCTCAACAACAAAACGGCATAGATTGCGGATACTTCGTTTTGATGTTTATCAAAGAAATCATTCAAATGAATGAAATCGAGATTCCAATCACGGTATGGATTTATACTTTGTTTTATTACTTATCGGATTTTGCATATAATTTATTACATTAAACTAAATCATGCATATATTTTGTTTTGTAATGTAGTATTTTGATCAATACAATTGTCCATATTACTCGCCACGTCAATTGGAAGAACTCAAAGAGGAGTTGTGCCAATATTTTATTGAGCTAAGAATCTTATAATAAGGTACGAATACATTGTTGTGTGAAAATTGGTTAATTATGAATATATTGTTTTGTGTATACAACACTGACCGTGTTATTATGTTCATATTGCAGGATCAGGACCTTGGATATATATGTAGATTAGGATTGATTTACTTAGTGTTATATAGCTGATTTCTTAGGGTGTATTTTGTTACGTTTAAAAACATGTTAATATTGAATTACCGTGGTGTATATATATTTTGGATATGAATTGATTATAATGGTATTTGTATATATATATATATATATATATATATATATATATATATATATATATATATATATATATATATATATATATATATATATATATATATATATATATATATATATATATATATAATATTTGGTATTTGAATTACATTTGGTATTTGGATTAAAACTAATATATATTGGTATTTCTATATTAGATTGTAAAATACCGGTTTAAGAATTACAGGTTTGCTGCAAAAAAATGCAGGTTTAGAAATTTTTTAAATTTTAGATTTTTCAGTAGAAAACCTATGAAAGCGCTTTTAAGAAAAAAGCGCTCTCGTAGGCCTACCTATGAAAGCGCTTTTTGATTAAAAGCGCTTTCATAGGTAGGCCTACGAGAGCGCTTTTTTCTGAACAAAAAGCGCTCTTATAGGCCTACTTTAGATTGCCTGACACGCATTCTGAATACACCTATGAAAGCGCTTTTTCAGAAAAAAGCGCTCTCGTAGGCCTACCTATGAAAGCGCTTTTTACCAAAAAGCGCTTTCATAGGTAGGCCTACGAGAGCGCTTTTTTCTGAACAAAAAGCGCTGCTAAAACCTTTAGCAGCGCCACCTACGAGAGCGCTTTTAAGCGCTTTTAAAGCCCCAAAAAAGCGCTTTCGTAGGTTATTTCTGGCATAGTGATGGTTAAGCCACGTGGCTAACGTTTTGGGGTGTCATCTCTTAAGAAAAAAGCAAAAGGGGCCAATGAGGTGATGACCCTTCCTGTGGGATCCCTTGGGGCGTGGGTCGCCTATAAAAAGGGGGCCCTTGGGATTCATTTGTCATCTTCTCAAGCTCCCTCAATCCTTCCTTTGCTCGCAGCGTGAAGCGGTTCTCTCAAACCTCTCAGTTTTTCTTCGTTTGTGGCGTAAGGCGACCCTCTCAACTCTCCAGTTTTTCTTCACCGCTCTTCATCCAAGTAAGTTATAACCTCTCAATACCACGTTTCTTGGGCTTTTCTGGATTAAATGTCAGAAATTTATCTTGATTGGATGAATATCCATGAGTTTTGTGATGAATGTTCATCTGAATTTGTCGGGCAATCATGAAGATACCAGGTGCCTATGAACAAACATTCATGAGCTTCATGAATATTCACAAATGTCCTTCCGGGTTCATGGGTTCCGTGTCGAGCACTCATGAATGTGTCGGGCACCTATGAACATTCGCGTTATGGTGTCGGGGAGATCCTTAGGTTAGCATGTATCCGGGTTTGTGCTCGGTGAATTATTCCCCGACTACATGTCCTCGAATTATAATGGTCTTCTTTAGCATGTCGAGGGCTTGGGTCGAGTTCGTCGCCCTTTCACTTGATCTGCGGTGAAAGGGTGGATTTGATAATGTTGAATTCACTAACTTCCTCTGCTTTTCAGGTACAATGGCACGTTGCCGAGGGAGCGACATTGCGGCCACCCATCACGACGACGAGCCTCATAGCGACGAGGAGGATCCTTTGGCTTGGGTTGCTCCAGAACCCATGGACAAAAGGTCGTGCTTTTCGCAGGACGCGACAGAAGCGTTTAACTTCACGGAAGAACGCGCAGAAGGGGCTCTGACCAACTGGATGCTTTAGATACCCCATGGGGACCGAAGGATATGCTCGACGTATCTGGGCAAACGGTTCCCAATGTATGAGTTTTCTTTCAAGGAGGCGGGGATGCGCCTGGCTTTTAATGATTTCTAGGTCGGGGTTTTCCAATGGATCCAACTGGCACCTTCTCAACTTCATCCATACGCGTTGGCGTTCATGTGGGCGTTTGAGCTCGTCTGCCAATACCTGGGGATAGGCGCCACACTGCCTCTTTTCTTCCGCATCTTTCATTTGCAGAGAAAATCTTTCCACGGGAGATAGGCGTGGGTCTCCTTTAAGTAGTTTGGGAAACTCTTCCGGCCTTATTTGGAGCCCGTGCGAAATTTCAAGGAGAGATACTTCGTCGTGAAACCCTTGACAGACGCGGCCATAGATTCTCTCTATGCCCAGGTGAAAGAGGTGGGGGACGGGCGGCCAGTTACCCAACTTATGGCCCGATTCCCGCTTGAATGGAAGTGGAGACATTACAAGCAGAGGCCCGAATACTATGCGGTGAGGCCCGAGGATTTGGATGCCCAAGATCAGCTTTCGTACGAGAAGCTATCTGCTTATGTTAAAGGGTTCTCCCCTGAGAAATGTGTGGACGTGAATGGCGCCCTATTGTTTAACAAGGAGGGGGAGTATCTTTTGGTCAATAGGTTGATCAACACTAAGGCCCTGCTCGAGTGCTCCTCGAATGGGGAAGCCATAAGGCTCTTGGGTAAGGCGTAGCTGTTTATTTGCCTCTTTTCTAAGCGGGGACGTGTCCACTCTATTTCTGATTTTTCTAACTTGACTAACGATCCTATTTGATTTGCAATTCTAATGACGTCTCTTTCCGAGCGTTTGCTGAATCTGAGGCCAAACAATGCATCCACTTCTGGCCCCCGAAGAAGGGTTTCCCAGCTCCAAGAGCAGGCCAAGTCTACCGGTCGGGGTAGTGGTTCCCCCTCCTCCTCGAAAAATCCCGCTTCTACTGATCCGGCCCAGATTCCCGTCAGCGAACCCGTGGCCAAGAGGAAGCGCGCGGATAGCACTACGGGCGTACAATCCGAGGGTGATAAAACGTCCGTGGGGATTTTTGTGTTGCCTCCGTGCTATCTAAACGACGACCTCTTCCACGACGGGGACTCCCTCGGCCTGTACGAGGAGGAGAGAGAGGCTATTTTGACTGAAGACAAGGAGCTTCACCGGTAGTGCTTGGCCGAGGACGTGGCCGCTGTGATAAGGAAGCTTGAAACGGCCCTGTCACTTAACGACGAGTCCTCGAGTACTCAATCTGCTCTCGACGCGGCCTATGCCAAAATTCATAAGCTGAAGGTCAAGAATGAGAAGTTGAAGGGTGACATCCTCAACCATGAGTCAAAATATGAGGCCCAAGTCCAGCTTTTCAAGGATTTAAAAGAGCTGAGGCCTCAGTTGGAGATGGACACAAGGGAGAATGAGCGTCTGGCCACTCGTAATTTGGAGTAGGAGGGGATGATTGCGCCGGTCGAGGACGAGACCGAGGCAGAGAAAAACATGGCAACTCGGGCAGATTTGATTGCTCGTATCCGCTTGCTCGAGCAGGACGTCATTGACACTCTTGGATACGGTTTCAACGTCACTGTCGAGCAGTTGAAGATCTTGAATCCCGGGGTCGACTTAGTAGTTGAGGGGGTGGGGCCGTTCAACCAAGTCGTTGACGGGAAGATCCTCTATCCCCCGGAGGACAGCTACGGTGAAGATGAAGTTTGAATGTATTTAGTTCAGGGCCTGTACGCCCGTTGTTGTTTTAGGACCTGCGTGGCTGATATTATTCTTTTGATTTTGAGGCCGTCGTGCCTAAGTTGGAAATTTGGACACCGTCGACCCATGTGGTCGACATATTTATAATTGCGTTATTCATTAGTTTGATAACTTTTTGGATGTGTGTTCCCGACCATTGTTGTGGTCGTTATGATTATTTTCATGAAGTTCGTGTTCATGTGGAGATGCTTGTTCGACCCTATTGATTCGACATACTTCGAAATGTGTCGAGGGCGCGGAGCGGCTGTCCGCGGGACGGGCGCATGATCATGATCGGGATCCTACGCTCGTGGCGTGAACTTCCCATCGTGAGCTGGGTGTTCTTCCATGTTGGGGTACTTTGACAGTGGGGCTCGATCGAGATGCCACTGTCGGGCAAGGGTGTCGCTCGTCAATGTGAGCGATATCATGCCTTCGTTGGTTGGTAGGCGGTGTCCGTACCTCGACACGCCTACGTGGTCGAGACTTTTCCCTTTGTCGACTAAAGGTGAATATTCGACGGTGAAAGTCCTCACCTTGTGAGGGGCTTTAGATGCAATATTGTTTCAGCTTTGCAGCTTTCTAGGGTCGAGGAAGTGGCTCTCCATCTAATTGCTCGAGGTAATATGCTCTGGTTCCCATAGCTCCCCGGACGCGATAAGGTCTCTCCCAGTTTGCGACCAACTTTCCTTCGCGAGAATCCTCCTGGTTTCTCTGTAAGACTAGACTGCCGACCTGAAATTCACGTCTTATGACTTTGCTGTCGTGGAGTAGGGCTACCTACTATTACAGAGTGGCCTCGCGTAGGACTGCTCCTGACCGGATTTCTCCGACAAGGTCGAGCTCATCTCTTAGAGCCTCATCGTTCATCTCCTAGTCGAGGGGCATCTCAGTTTTCCTGGATGGATCCATGATTTCTACCGGGATGACTGCCTCGGTGCCGTAGGTCAGTCGGAACGTGGTCTCACCAGTCGTCGAGTGGGGCGTTATACGGTATGCCCATAGAACACTATGTAGCTCCTCGACCCACCCCCTTTTTGCTTCGCCTAATCTGCGCTTGAGTCCTTGTAAGATGACCCTGTTTGCATCCTCAACTTGCCCGTTAGTTTGGGAATGCTCGACTGAGGTAAAATGTTGTTTGGTGCTGAGTTTGGCGATGAAGCTAAGAAAGCCTTGGTCGGTGAATTGGTTACCGCTATCTGTGATTAGCGTCTGCGGGATTCCAAACCGGGCGAGCACGTTTCGCTTGTAGAAGCGGAGGATGTTATGCGAGGTGATTTTCGCAAGGGCTTCGACTTCTATCCACTTTGTAAAATAATCTACGACCACGATGAGGAATTTGTTTTGGTACGTCCCTTGTACGAATGGTCCGAGGATGTCCATTCCCCACCAGGCAAATGTCAACGGGGATGAAAATATATTTAGCTCGTGTGGTGGGGCGAGGTGCATGTCGGCGTGTCTTTGGAATTTGTCACATCTCTTGACGTGGTCTTTGGCGTCTTGTTGCATTGTCAACCAATAATACCCCGCTCGTAGTGCCTTCCTTGCTAGGGACTTGTCGTCCATGTGTTGGGCGTTAATCCCTTAGTGTATTTCCCGTAATATCTCGGGGACTGCAGATTCTTCAATGAATTTCAAGAGTGGGATGGAAAACCCCCTCCGATATAGTTTATGCTCGAGTACCACGTAGGAACATGCTCGTCGTTTGGTCGCGGCTGCTTCTCTTCGGTCCAGGGGGATTTCCCCCTTCCTTAGGAAGTTGAATACCGGGGTCATCCAGCCCGAGTTGTCCCAGATGGCGTTTACCTCGGGTGGAACCGTGGACTTTTCGATGCTCGGGCGAGATAAAGATTCTTGTATGATGGATTTGTTTCCGTCTTTCTTTTTCGTGCTTGCGAGCTTCGAAAGTATGTCGCCCCTTGTGTTTTGCTCGCGTGGTACGTGCAAAATTTCTGCTCGGTCGAATATTTTCATATGCTCTCTAACCTAGTTCAAATATTCTATGAGGTTGTTGTTCTTAGCCTGGTATTCCCCTTGAACTTGGGACGCGACGAGTTGAGAGTCGGTGAAAATTTGTACCTCACGGGCACCTAAATCCCCGGCCAGTCTTAGTCCTGCGAGCAGGGCCTCGTATTCCGCCTGGTTGTTCGAGGTGGGAAAGGAGAGGGTGAGCAAATGCTCGACCACCACGCCTTCCTAGTTCTCTAGGAGGATTCCCGCACCGCTCCCGGTCAATCTGGAAGCACCGTCGACGAAGATAACCCACTTGTTCTCTTTCCCTGCGACGGGGTTGTAAGCGGTCATCTTAGCGACGAAATTGGCCAAAGCTTGTGCCTTTAGGGCTTTCCTACTCTCGTATTGGATGTCAAACTCAAAAAGTTCCAAGGACCATTTCAGCATTCGACCCGCCATGTCTGGTCGACCCAAGAGTTATTTCACGGGCTGGTCTACTCGCACTACGATCGTGTGCAGGAGGAAGTAGTGTCTAAGCCTTCTCGCTACATTGACAAGGGCCAAAGCTACCTTTTCTATCTGTTGGTATCTAACCTCGGGCCCTTGAAGCACTTTGCTCGTGAAATAAACAGGTTTTTTTCCGTCGCGCGTCTCACGAATGAGGGTTGCACTGACGGCTTCGACCGAGACGGCTAGATATAGAAATAAGGTTTCCTCGTCAACTGGTCATGATAACACGGGCGGCTGCGAGAGGCTTTTTTTAAGATGGAGCAGCGCCTGCTCGCATTCCTCGGTCCATTCGAAGGCCGCTTCCTTGAGAAGAAGCTTGAAGAAAGGGAGGGCGTGTTGAGCGGATTTTGCAACGAAACAGGATAGTGAGGTGAGCATGCTATTCAAGACTTGTATGGATTTTTTCGAAGTAGGTGTGGGGAGGTCGGAGAAATCCTGGCACTTGTCGGGGTTGGCTTCAATTCCTCCTTCTGTTAAGTAGAAGCCGAGGAACTTGCCCGCCTTGACCCCGAACGTGCACTTCTCGGGGTTAAACCTCATTTTGCATTGCCTCGCTTGGGCAAAGACTTCCCTGAGATGAGCGGCATGGTCGGGGTCTGCTCGAGACTTGACGATCATGTCGTCCATGTATACCTCAAGCATATCCCCGATTTGGTTGCGGAATACTTTGTTCATCATCCGCTGATACGTTGCTCCTGCGCTTTTCAGACCGAAGGGCATTACGTTATAGTAAGAGTTGCCCGAGCTAGTCATGAAAGCGGTGCAGTGTTTGTCACTTATTGCCGTTGGAATTTGGTTGTATCCCGAATAGGCGTCCATAAACGATAGAATTTTATAACCGGACGAGTTATCGACCAGCATATCAATATTAGGTAAAATAAATGCATCTTTGGGGCATGCCCGGTTAAGATCGGTGTAGTCAATGCACATTCGCCATTTTCCATTATTTTTCTTGACAAGTACAACATTTGACAGCCAGGTTGAATACCGGGCTTCAGAAATAAAATTTGCCTCTAAGAGGTCTTTTACAGCTTTTTCAGCAGCCTCCGCTTTCTCCGGAGACTGCTTACGTCTATGTTGCACTATTGCCCTAGTGGCTGGATCAATGGCGAGTTGATGACAGGCAACCTCAGGGTCGAGACCGGGCATCTCTGTAGCACTCCATGCGAACAGATCTGCATTCTCCCACAAGCAAGCCTTGATTTGCTTTCTCGCCAAGTCGGGGAGTCCGGTGCCAATCTTCACTCCTCTGCTTAGGTCTTCATCGATGGGGACGTGTTCGAAGTCCCCGTACGGAATTGGTCGAAGGGGGACTTGCTCTCTGCTGGGAGGCTCATCCTGGTGTAGAACTTCATTTTTAAATGGACGGTGGAGGGAACCGGGGTCAGCTCTGCCTGTGTCGGCCTTCCCAGAATGCAGTTGTAGAGGGAGGGGCAATCAATGACGAGGAAGCGCACCTTGACTTGCCTCGTAGCAATATCCTTGCCGAAGGTGACCATGACCTCTACGTATCTCCAAGGATTGGAGGTCGAGCCGTTAAAACCATGCAGGTCTGACCCCACGTATGGTGAAAGGTGAGAGTCATCGAGCTACAGGGTTCAGAACAGCTGGTTGTACATCACGTCAATGGAACTTCCCTCGTCGACGAGGATGCGGTGTACGTCGAAGTTGGACATTCTTACCCTTATCATCAGAGGGATGGACGAATTGGGGGCCCCTCTGGGGAGCTCCTCGGGGTAGAAGGTGATTGACTCTGATCTGCCTCTCACCTTTTCAAAGGTCACCGTTTGAGGGGGGGTCGTGTCGACCAACTCGTCCAACTTCCTCTTAGCTGAATTTATGGTCAAATCATTGAACCCTCCACCATTGATGACCATGATAGAGGGGAAGTGTTCCCACCTGCTGTGCATGGACAGAGGTTCTTGCAAATGTTCGGGGACATAGAAGTCCTCGGGTCTTGTGACGGAGAACGTTGTCTGGATGGGAACCGACTCGTCAGATGGTCGGGCATCCTCTTCTACTTCCCTCGTCTCACGGGCTTCCCGAAGAGGGGCGTTGTTTCGCCTGTATTATGCAAGTCTTCCCCCTTTTATGAGGGTCTCAATGGCATCCTTGAGGTGGATGCAGTCTTCGGTCAGATGCCCGTGGCTCCGGTGGTACTGGCAGTGTTTACTCCGGTCCACCCCGAGTTTGGCAGGAGCTAGGCGGGGCGTTTGACACCGCCGTCCTTGAAATCAGTACTTGCGCACTCCACTAAGATGCACTCGCGGGAAGCTGTAAGCGAAGTGTATTTTGTGAACCTCCCCGAGGGTCCCCTTTGTTCTCGGGCGTCCCGGGGTTGATCGTTCCTTCTCTTTTCTCCAGTTCGTCGAGGAGGGGCGACGTCTTGTCGCAGATTGCTACTGGATCCACAGTTTCTGGATCCTCGTAGTCCATGTAGGCCTTGGCCTTTTCGAGGAGGGCATCAAAAGTCTAGGGTGGTTCGATGCCCACGGATTTTCTGAATTCGGTGCTCGGGGGGAGCCCCCTCTCCAGCAAGTATCTCTTCATATGGTCCATGCATGGGACCTGGATGGCTTCCCGGTTGAAGCGGTTAATGAATTCTCTCAAGGTCTTATCGTGTTTCTGGACGATGGCCTCGAGCGCTGCTTCAGTCTTTGGGTGTCGTCGCGAAGCAGTAAACGAGCTGATGAACTGGTTCTTCAGGTTCCGCCAAGAGGTAATTGACCCTGGGGCGAGACCTTTGTACTACTCCATAGCCTCTTTCCTCAGAGTCGTGGGGAACAACCGGCATTTGATTGGTCCCCCGATGTTGTGGTAGTGTAGCATGGCTTCAAACCCGTCTATGTGGTCGACCGGGTCGGTGACGCCGTCATACTCCTTTAAGTGGGGAGGCTTCTCCATGCCCGGGGGAATGGGCGCCTCCATGATGGCTTGTGAAAAGGGACCACAGGGGTCGTCCTCATCACTCTAATCCGGGGAGCGGGACGGGGATCCGATGTATTGGCGGTCACGGTGTCCCTGGTCGCGCGGAGCATTCCTTGAGCGGTGTGACCGTTGATGGTTTCCCCCGTGTCTGTCTCTGGTAGGTATTCTTTCTTTCCGTGAGGGGCCATGGTCGCGCCTCCTGCGTCGACGAGTGGTCCCCTCTCCAAAGGGGGTCGTCGCCCGATTGGTCGAGGCGACGGGCTTCGAGAAATGTCCTGATTCTGTCTCCGTGGGGGAGATCGGGGATGTTTGTCCGCTTGTCGAGGGGGAGGAGATTGAGATCTTCTGTGCCTTCTAGGGGGCCTTCGGTCGTCCTCGAGTGCTCTCAGTCTTTCCCATTGGGAAAAGATGAGATAGTTGGTTTGGTTAATCGCCGCGAATAGTGCCTTGGTCGTGGCGTCCGCCCCGGCGGGGACGGGGACCTCCTAGAATTGGACGGTTGAGTAGTTCATAGGAATTGGTTGATCTTCTTCCAATCGATGAGGGATTGATGAAGAAGAAGCCGTGGCTCTGTCCCGGTAGTTAGAAGGACCGGGGACGTTGACGCCAGGGACCGTATTATGGCCGACGGTACCGGCATTGTCGAGGCAGGCATTATTGTCGGCGATATTGTTGTTAACGTCGATGACACAGACGTTCTAGTTGTCTTGAGTTTGGTCAGCCATGACAGTCGAGGATTGTTAGCTTTTGTCTTTTAAACGAAGAGAAGACGGGGAAGCTTAGATTTCCACAGACGGCGCCACTGATCTGACCTAATCAGAGTTGGACCGTCACAGCTGGCATCAGACTGGATTTAAAGGAGATGAGGGGTATCTACAATACACTCCGATGCCAAAGTGAGAGACGGAATGAGCAAGCAAGTATGCATGTAGGTGTGAATGAATGAATCTCTGACCCTCTCATGAGAGAGGGTCTTTATAGCCCCCAGCGCTGAACCTAGGTCCCCACTATTGGGCTACGCAGAGGCCCAATAACGGGAACTTCTAGGATTTACGTGAGTATGGAGTCCAGCAAGTGAACTCCCCCCTGGTCAACCGCTCCTCGAGAATAGGGTTGGACCCGAAATTCCCGGAGGACAGTTTGATATGTCCGTTGAGAAGTGGTGGGCCACGTCCCTCAACGGTTAGATGGAGAGGTGCCCCACAATTTCTAACTTGGGTCGTTTGGACCTTTTGTTCGTAGGGCAAATGTAGACCTAGTCCAGATCAGATATAATACTTTTAATAAACCAAATTAGTCCATGAGATTCAGTAATCATCATATAGCAGGTGTATGAAAACGAAAACCATGGTTTATTATAAAGGCCATAATTATGAAAATGTGGCTTAAACAAAACCTAGAAAATCACGGTCTAAGTTAAACAAAAAAAAACTATGGGTTCTTTTCATTTCTTACGCAGGGTTTTTAAAAATTTTGTGGGATAAAGTAAAAAACCGTGTTCACGGAGAATAGGCAACGGCCTCCTAGATCACACATGATAATTCGTGATTAAACCATGGTCTAATGTTTAAGCCTTAGTTTTATGGGTTAACCATGTAGCGTAAACCTAAAAATGTTTAGTGATTTATGGGTTTTATGGGTCTAATAGTGCTTTTTTTAGATACTGAGTTGCACACCAATTAAACATTCAAATTGTTTTTTTTTAATATGCAGGACAACAAGAAAATGTTTTTACATGCAATGATTCTAAATATAGCAGTTCAAAGAAAATTGAATGTCTTTTAAATCCTCATATAACAAATTCACCTATAGAATGATTTATAAAATTATTGTTCATATGTTTTACTTTTTGATAAAACCATTTCATGTATACAAAATATATGATCTAATATCTGATTGACCATTTTTTTTTGTTACTTTTTTAGTAATTATGTTTGAAATTAGCAAACTACGATTTACAAAAAAATATATATTTTCTTGCCTTTGTACAATTGTATTACAGTTCTACTCCAGTTTTATAGTGTTATTATAATAGTAATAATATTTATAATTTGTAAATTAATTATGTTAAAATTAATGCAAAATAAGTTACATTAAATTTGATTGATCAATTTTTTTAAACTAATTATAAAAATCAAATTACGTATAGTTTTATCTTTAAATCAAATCTAGAAACCACAATGCAAATAACTTAATTATTAAAAGACATAAAAGGCATCACATGGAAGTTCGCTTTAGACCTCTTTTAGTAATGAGCAGTCATCGGAAGAAAAAATGGATATACATATTTAAAGAAATGAACCTAGACAACACATTGAATAAAATAAATGAGATATCCACTATCAAGTAGCCACACTCTGTTATTCCATGTTTTTGCTTTGACTTCTATTTGAGATTCAAAATATCACAGTGCTAAATGGAATCAAATACGTTGAAGTGTCTCACTTCACACATTTAGAGGAACTTCCCATTCTTACAGTGACAGGACAGGGCCACGAGATTTCTTAAAGTGATATGAATATCTTTTTTCATAAATACCATATCCTCATTTCCTCTTGCCAATCATCCCGACCATGTTCATTGAGCAATGATAGAAAACTACCTTCATAAATTCCCACACATATTTTCACATATAATTGTTCTTTGAATTACTATATATTTAGAGCATTAAGTAGGCATTGTAATAAGCAAATTAATTATTTGTTGATTGTATCTTAGAGTTCCTTTGAACGCTTCATGCATGAGACTATCTATTTGGTCTAAGGTCCATTAGAAAAGATAGTTCCTTCCTTAATGAAGTGTTTGGGGGAACTCTTAGATTCATCCAACACTACAACACATCATTGAATACCATTAAGTGAGCAATGAGTTTATTCATATTCAAGAGTTCAATTAAGAAATGTTGGTAAATTAATGTTTATGTTGGTTTTCAAATTTGAATTATAAATCTTTTAATTAGAATTTCTCTAAGATGGTTCTACTCACTTATCCAATCAATTATTTATTATCTTTATCTTGTTTCAGCTTATTTGCTCCATTAAATATTTAAAAATTTCAAACAATTTTAGCATTTTCATAATAAATAAATTTTGTGGATAGAGACAAATCTTGTAGTCTTGCCATACTTTCAAATTACAATTCTGGTAAGGTCTAAAAACCTCACTTGTTATGTTGTAAATGAGTATTTTTACATGTTGAATCAAATTTAGTTTAGAGAAAAATAACCGTTATGTGTAGTGTTTTGACGATAATAGTATAATTTAGTTTAGAGAACAATAACCCTCATATGCAGATAAATTTGCTATTATCTCTAGAATATTGTGTCATGTGATAAGTTGTATTTTTTTTTCGTTTTTAAGTGTTTAATTTTATTGTTTATTCTAATACTTTTGTTCCGTTTAACCTATTTTACTTCCACTAGTTTTCTTTGTGTTTCGAAAGTTATGAAAATGGAAAGTCATGATCAAGTGGATAGAAGATGAATTAGAGAGCAGAGGAAGTTGTAATAAACATTGGTGACTTTACTTCTTGGCCGCAATGGACATTACCACCGTAGTGGCCCAAATGAAGACTTCCTAATTTTAGCCTTCCACCTCTCAAATTGTTACACTGACATTAAGCCGCTTAAATTGTGGATTATGGCTATTTTTAATGGGTTTAGTGCTATAAAAATACCTTGCAACCTCATATTAGACTCTCACTTTAAACTATTGCACTTTCATTATCTGCATTTTTTTTCTTACAAATGTCTCCATTAGAGCATGTACTCAGTTGTATTTTTTGTTTGTGAATAAGATTATGTTCGTTTTTATCTTTTTCATGTTTGAGTAGACTATTTTAAATTTATGACAATGAGAATTACCTAAACGATAGAACTCATGTAGACTCTCAATTTTTTGTCTATTAATGAGAAACTATGTGATTGATGTAGTCTCTTAAGAGCTAATGTATATACCTCTACAGAATTAGAGATGGTCTTAGATTCAATTGTGTACTTAGAGGATATGACTGATACCCGAGTTAAAAATATCATATGATTAAATATAGTCAACGAAAGTAACTCTTAAGAAAAACTCTTTTAAAATAAGTTTGGTTATAGGATCCAGAATGAATCAATTACCCTACGAAAATGTGTGATTCATTATTTCAACACAATTTATTTAGGAGGCATGATCATTTATATCTATAATTTATTTCTACAAGAACTTGAATTCTCATTACCGATTGATAAAAAAGAGGTTACACTAGCGAGTAATAGGCATAAATCATAGTCCTAAATATATATTTATTAAATTTTAATTAAATCAAAATCACTTCAAACTAAATTGATCAATATTTGAGCTTATTACAAAAACAAAAAAAAGTTTAGTACTTCCAATGGTCCTCACCAAAATGATACTTATTTTACTAATCTGATAGAGTCGTACATTGCAGCCTATAGAGTTTTTGGTGCCATTGTTGAGGATTTGTTTTAGATATAGAATTTTCGATTAGTTTTTTTTCTGCAAATGTTTTTTCGTTTTTGGTTGCTTTATAAGACTTAGAAAAAAAATAAAAATGGATGGTTGAATCTAATCATACTCTTAAGGACTACCAACCCCTAATAATGTTGAACCTTATTCTAGCATTATATGTTTTCCTGTAGAGGAAAAATAATGTTGACTTAAAAACATCTTTAATGTTTATGGTACCAGTTTTTTGGTTCCCTAACAGATGATCTAAACATGCATCTGTCAATTTTAGTTGAATTCGACGAAACTATGAAATGGAATGGAAAGGGTAGCGAAGTGCCGCAGTTAAGACATTTACCATTTTCATTCATGGATAGAGCTAGAGCATGGCTAGAGTCGTTAGCTTTTGTGATTCCACTATGACATAGAATGAGTTGTTGGAGTCAATTTTTATTTAGTTACTGTTTTAAGAGTTTTAAATTATTTTTGTTATTTTTACACTTTTTGGTAGTGTGTGGGTTGAATACAGGTTCACGAAGTCAAAGGACCACAAAATGGACCAGTGCAATTGAGCAGATAAAGAAAACAAAGAAAAGTCATCAAGGTTGCACATACGTGTACCATACACGTATAGCCTTGTGTAGGCTAGCTTGTATGTGTTCCTTACGCAAATTATTGAAACAAAGGAAAAAAATCCATTTTTCGCATACATGTATGATTTGTGTATGGATCCTTGCAGGCAGGCTGAACATGTTTTGTGTGCCTATAAGATCTACGTTATCCATAGCAATACGTGTATGGAGACCCAAAGTTGGGTGAAAAGCCAAGTATACGTTATAAAAGCAAGGGGCGCGGTTTTCTGAAGGGTTGGACGATTTTTGATGGCAGAGAACATTGTTGAAGGCTAAAGAACTCAGATTTATGCTTGGAATCAAGATTTTTCATGCAATTGAAGACCTCTTTTCTTTCCATTATCTGTAATGTCTACACTTAATGCTATGTTTTTATTAATTTCTATGAGTAGCTAAACCCCCCAATGCTATGGAGGTGTCCCTGATTCGGATCTATAGTGAATTTGATGTTATTATTGCAAAATGTTACTTTCATTCAGTAAATTTGTTCTCATGATATTTCTAATGCTTTTTTTTTCAGACAAATCTGAAATGATGATAATTAGCAATTAGGCAGGACCACATTGATAATGTGTTTATGAGAACATTCTATAGTAGATATCACCCAGGACTAGGGATACCCTATAGGAATCAGAGTATTCTTGGTTAGGTAATGCTTAATTTTTTCTGTATGTTTTTATGGACATAAGACTTAGGATGAATGATTAAAGGATTTTCTAATAAGAACTTATGAGCAAACTGTCTTAAGAGCCGGTAATTAAATTTTGAAATTATGTTGTTACAGTGATAGTTCAAAGTTGTTACAGGAAAGAATCCACTACTACGAAAATGGGCTTTCACAGCGCTTTTTTTTGCCCTTTAAAAGCGCTTAAAAGCGCTGCCGTAGCCAGCGCTGGCGTAGGCTACGAAAGCGCTTTTTTCTGGCCAAAAGCGCTGTCGTAGGTGGACCTATCCCAGCGCTTTTTCCTTAAAAAGCGCTTTGATAGGGGGGTCTTTCCCAGCGCTTTTTGAAAAACGCTTTGATAGGTGTGCTATTTAAATTTTTTTTTTATTTATCAGGCCTTTTACAGCGCTTTTTATGGAAAAAGCGCTTTGATAGGGGGGTCTTTCCCAGCGTTTTTTCCATAAAAAGCGCTTTGATAGGGGTTCTATTTAATTTTTGTTTTTTTATTTATCATGGCTTTTACAGCGCTTTTTATGGAAAAAGCGCTTTGATAGGGGGGTCTTTCACAGCGCTTTTTCCATAAAAAGCGCTTTGATAGGGGGTTTCTATTTAATTTTTTTTTTTATTTATCCTGCCTACGAAAGCGCTTTTTAGCCAAAAGCGCTTTCGTAGCTCATACAAATTTTTTAAAGTGAAACCTATAATTTGAGGTTCCCTGTGCGGCCTGTAATTTTTTTTTGGTCCAATAATTTAACCTGTAATTCAATCCTTATCTATACATATATTTTAAGAAATCGGTATTATATTAACAGAAACCGGTATACCATATAATATTCAATCCTTATCTATATATATGTAACTAAATCATATATAACTAAATTTGTAACCATATATACATTTGTAACCATAACTAAATCACATACAAAGTATCGTGTTAATTTGTAACCATATATATATACATATGTAACTAAATCATATATAATTACATCGAAAATAATGCTCCACCGACACGGTCGTCATCCTGCAAAGTATGAATATGAACAACACGGTAAATTAAACAAACAATATTAAAGGCTCCAACACAATCAAACTAACACGTACAATAATATTTTATTCATACCCATCAGAATAATCTGTTTTCAACATAAAATTGACATATTTCCTCTTTGACTTCTTCCACTTGAACTTTCGTGTACGACATAGTATAGAGGTTATCAAAGTACTACATAAGAAATTATTACTTCAGTATATGCATGATGTTATTAAATGTAGAAATCATACAAAATTATTCTAAGTTATAAATCCATACCGTGCTTGGAATCTCTACTTGATTTTTATGAAGGATTTCTTTCATAAACCTCAAGCAAAAGTATCCGCAATCTACATCGTTATTCTGTAACGGACACTGCATAGAAAAACAGAATATATTTTATAGTTGTCGTGTAATTTTATCAAGTAACATAACTATTATTATAAGCAACTAATTTTGTACCTGCACTTTGATCCAAGTAATATTTGATGATTTACTCCGGGGTACCTGTGCGTCCCTTTGACTACGAAATATTTGTATTGATCTAAGAAAATAAAAACATATATTTAGATCAATCTCACAGAAATAATTAAATATATAAATATACACGAATAGTTAGAACGATCTCACTTACTGATCAACAGTTTCCTTCATAGCGGGATAGTTAGTCCATTCCCCGTCTACCGAATTCAGAAAGTACACAACTTCTTTAATCGGATCGATAGCCAACAACAACCAGTGTTTTCTAAAAATTTAAGCAACAGTTTAGAAGAAAAGTTTCTACGCAAAATAAACAAAGATATATTAGAATAAATGAAAAACTCACCCCACTGGAACAGTGTTATACGGCAAAATAAACAAGCTATCTGGGTTGCCGACGTAGGCCGTGTATCGATTCACTAAGTACTCCCTAACTGAACCCGGTTCCCTGACAATTGTCGCTCCGCTGACAATATGGGCAGACAAGAAATGGAAGCGTCTTGCCAATACAGTCTCGCGCATTTTTTTATCGTACAACAACCTTAAATAAAAACATATAAACATTAGACTATTTTCATTGAAATGTGTAAATAAATTGTTCAACTAATTAAATGATATATTTATCGGAATACCGGATGTATGCGTGAACATTGCCGATGCCTAATTCACCATGCGTCATAATCTCAGTCATTTCGTCCATTCCTATCGTTTCTTGGCAGTCAAGACCAAAGATATCTGCATCCATAAGGATTTGACGAATACCACCTGACTTCAAATCTGAGGTTTCCAAAAGTACTCCAAGTGTATTCCGATATCGAGGTACAAAAACGCCTCTTCCCCCGCCTCTTCCCCCCTTATGCATTGACTTTTTCGGGGGTGGTCTGCTACGAACAGGCTGGGTCACTTGTTGTGACACTTTCGTAGATACCTAACAATCATATAACTTAGGTAAATTATAAAATCGTTCAGTTTTAAATTCATATCATATAATAAACAATTTAAGTGTACCTCTGGAATTGATGCCATAGACTCGCCGCCTTGCTGCAAAATCTCCTTACCCTTATTAGCGGGTTTTGTAGGAGGCTAATATTAAAAAATAATTAACTTAACGGTTCAGAATTGACATTTGAAATCTAAATGATTCATATTAACGGTTTTAAACATACCTCATCATCAATGAAAATGAGGTCCAAGGGCCATGCAACAAACGACCCTACTGCATCTCGCACCGATCTTATATCCAAGGCCACGTCAGGTACCGGTACCAACGCATCGGGATCAATAGGATAATCTACTGATACTCTCAGGTGTCCAGCCGGGATCGGTGTATTATGAATTAAATCTCCCAAAGTGTTGTACACTTTTCCCTTGCCAACAAGGTGATAATCTGATGCCATTACGTATAGTTGGCAAGATGAAATGCCCTAAACCAATATGCATACATATTACTTTTAATTCAATAATAGAAAGAGGTGGAATAAAAATGAGAAACTTGAACAATAGAGATTTATCAATATATTTATAATTACCTCAGGAAATTTATTCTGACGGTTGATACTAGCGTTGTCACTAGTTTCTTTCGCCATTGCCGCATTGCCCTTTTCCCTCATTAATACCTCTTTATCTCTTTCCAATGCATTGACTTTTGCTTGTAATTCCATAAGTACATTCATCACTTCTGCATTGGTAGGATTTCTTTTCCGAGGATGCTGGTAGAAAGAGGTTGGAGTCACACCATGACCTTTACCCCTCACCCGACCGGAATACTCAGGAACATTCAGTGCTTTACTAAGTACGCTCCTCGTATCCTGGTCGTCACCGGTGGACTCCGTTTGTGACAATGTCTCCTGAAAATAATGGAGATAAAAAAATCAATTAAATAGTCATAAAAATTTGATTTAATTAAAGACACAATGTTATACTTACGCATTCATCATAAATTCTTAGAACACTTGGATCAACAGCTTGATTCTTGCCCACACGAGCTTCCTTCCACAGCAAATGTGCTGGAAGTGAGGTTTCATCACTTTTCGTCTCCTCTAACTATGCATAGAAACAAATGGTTAGATCGTCAAATACAACACATTGAGACAATTAATAAGAACATATCATTTCTATTTATTACTTACAATTTTTTCCTCTAAGCGTGCATATCCCAAACGCCCTTTTTTGTATGGATACGCGGGCTTTGATGCTCTCTCACTATTTTTGGCACTCTTTTGCCGGAATTCGTCATCTCTTTGTCTAATAAACTCAGTCCAATCTTCTTGTTTAATGAAAAGATTATACTTTTCTGGCCTTCCGGCCGGGAACTCTTCCAGCCACTTTCCTTTGTCATCCTTAAGATAGGTGTTCGTCAACAGATTTTTCCACCCTCTAAATCTTTTCCCGGCCAACCCAAGTACGAAGCCTTTACGCTCATCTGGAACGTTAAAAGACCACTGCGTATAAACCATATAAACATATAAGTAATTTAAAAACCATATAAACCATATAAACATATAAGTAGTTTAAAAACCATATACACCATATAAACTTATAAACTTATAAACATATAACCATATAAACCATATAACATACATACCTTAACATCTTCCCAAAACATTTCTTTTCCTTGCTTCAATGCTTCACATTGTTTCTCATTCCATCTAGATATGGAGATTGGCACATGCATACGAACAAGTGTACCAACGTAGCTTGTGAATTTTGAAGCATTAACCCCAACTACTTGATTTGAATGATTCCAATCTACATTATATATCACTCCCTTATCTCTAGCACGAATGATTTCGCGCATTATGGTGATGCCTCGTGCAACATCATTTGCTGAAGTATCATCCGCTGCATGATTTGATTCTTGTGAGTTTTCATGATCTTGTTGGTTTCCTGGTGGGTTTTCTTGTTGGTTTCCTTGCGGGTTTTCTTCATTGCTAGCCATTAGACCTGTAACAAAAGTCAAACAAGCACATTAGTACACTACATGAAAATGGATAGTCGAAAAAGATATGAATAACACTAAAGGAACTCAAAATTGAATAAAATGCTAAAAAACCAAACTTGCAAGAAATAAACCTCACCATCAGCTCCGGAAACATTGTTCTACTAAATAAACACTAGTCACATTCGCAAAAATTCAAAACGGTTCAAAAGATATGCCAAAAATTCAAAACATTATTCACATATTACTTACAATATTAGGCTATAATTATAATAATACCTTTTTCACTAACGTCTCTTTCTTTTCTTGGTAGCAATATATTTTACGCTTCTGTTAACAACTCGGATGGTTGGATTGATCCAAATACCCTCATTATGATCATCTCTAGTACAAGGTTCATTCTCATTTTGATCGTTTCTTGTACAAGATTCAATGCCAACGCCAATATCACCTTGATCTCCAATGTTTTCATCAATTACTTTGTTAGACAAAAGAATTATAGACCATTTCGTACTTGTCGGATCATTGACATAGAACACTTGTTTAGCCTGAGAGGCTAGAATAAAAGGTTCATCTTTGTACCCCACCCTATTGAGATCCACTTGCAAAAATCCTGACTTATCCATTCGTACGCCATTATTATTTTCAACCCACTTGCAATCAAATACAGGAATCTGAAACTTCCCGTAATCAAACAACAAAATGCGCTCGATAACCCCAAAATATGACAGATTTGAAAATTTCGGGTTTAAGTCATTCGCACTTGATATGTGCATCGCTTCAGCTACCAAGGTAACACCACTATTCTGCATAGTACTTTTATCATCCTGTTCTTTGGTATAAAATGTGTATCCATTAATTGCGTATGCGCTATAAGAAAACACAATCATACTTGGACCATATGCTAAACATCTCAACCTTTCTGTTACTGAAGCAGGATCCGAACGATACTTTGAATAAATTTGTTCCTTAAACCACGGTATGAAACTTCGATTGTGCTCTCGTACTATCCAATTCTCATTTCTATTCAGATTTAAACCTCGAAGAACACCCTTGTGCATTTCAGCATACGGCTCAACCTCAATCTCATTGTGCAGAACATACAAATGCACCTGATCCCGTTCGACCATTGACACTGTCACAACTTTATTTCCAATTAGTCTTTTTCCTTCTTTTTTCTCGACAATATGAGATTTGGGGAGTCCAATTGATTGAACATTTGACAGATATTCAGTGCAAAACTCAACCGCTTCTTCAACAATGTATCGTTCCGCAATACAACCCTCCGGTCGACTTCGGTTTTTCACGTACCCTTTTAAAATTTTCATATAACGTTCAGCAGGGTACATCCATCTCATATAAGCTGGTCCGCACAACTGTGTCTCTTTGACAAGATGAACGACTAGATGAACCATTATGTCAAAAAACGAGGGAGGAAAATACATTTCAAGCTCACATAAAGTAACAACCACCTCTTTTTGCAATGTTGGTAAGATCGCAGGATCGATCACCTTGCTGCAAATTGACTTGAAGAAAAAACACAACTTAGTTATTGCGCTCCTTACTTTTTCTGGCAGAATAGAACGTATACCTATTGGTAGAAAATGTTCCATTATAACATGGCAATCATGAGTCTTTAAACTCTTTAACTTTAGGTCTTTCATTGACACAAGTCTTCTAATATCTGATGAGTAGCCTTCTGGAACTTTAACTTCACTGAGGAACTTACACAATATTTTCTTCTCCTTTCTAGATAGAGTGTAAACAGCAGGTGGTAGATATGTGCGTCTTCCTTTCGTCACGGGTGCCAATTCAGTTCTAATTCCCATGTTTAACATGTCCTTCCTTATGTTAATGCCATCCTTAGACTTTCCTTGTATATTGAGTAACGTACCAATAACACTATCAAATACATTTTTTTCAATATGCATAACATCGAGGAAATGTCTTACGTACAACGACTTCCAATATGGAAGTTCAAAAAAAATCGACCTCTTCTTCCACCCACTCGTGACAAGTCTATGTGCAAAAGGCTTGCCAAACTCAGTACTCACATCTTTCACCTTTTCAAAAATCTGATCACCTGTCAACATATGTGGAGCTCTACCGTGTTCTGCCTCTCCATTGAATGCCTTTCTCCACCCACGATAGTGATGATTAGAATTTAAGAATCTACGATGACCGAGAAAAACATTCTTCTGACAAAAGTTCAATCGCATCGTATCGGTTTCATCTTCACAAACAGGACACGCTTTTTGACCCTTAATGCTGTACCCTGATAGATTTCCGTACGCCGGAAAATCATTAATTGTTCCAAACAACATCGCCCTCAAGTTGAAACTTTCTTTCCTATACCCATCGTAAACCTCCACACCGGTCTCCCACAAAAACTTCAAATCTTCGACTAAGGGTGCCAAGTACACGTCTATGTCATTCCCTGGTTGTTTGGGCCCAGAAATTAACATAGATAGCATCATGTACTTACGCTTCATACATAGCCACGGAGGTAGGTTATATATCATAAGAATCACAGGCCAGGTGCTATGCGAGATACTTTGAATACCATGCGGGTTCATTCCATCAGTAGACAACGACAAGCGAAGATTTCTTGCTTCTTTTCCAAATTCAGGATAATCAATATCAACTTTCGTCCACTGTGGTGAGTCTTCCGGATGTCGCAACTTCCCATCAATAATTCTTTCATCTGCATGCCAAGTCAAGTGTCTTGAATCGGTCTCACTACGATACATGCGCCTAAATCTCGGAATTATAGGAAAATACCATAACACCTTTTCCGGAGACAACTTTTCCTTATATCGAGGGGCACCGCATTTAGGACACTCATTTAACACTGCGTACTCGTTTCGAAATAAAACGCAATCTTTTGGACATGCATGTATCTTTTCATAGCTCATGCCAATAGAGGACAACATCTTTTTGGCCTCATACGTTCGATTGGGAAGAACATTATCCTCTGGTAGCATTTCTTTCACGAGGGCTAATAACTGTGTGAAACTTTTATCCGACCATCCGTTGTCCGCCTTTAAGTTGTACAACTTTAACACCGCAGACAATCTTGTGAATTTTGTACAACCATCATACAACGGTTTCTCTGCATCGCTTACTAACCTCTCGAACATTTTGGGATAATCCTCAAGATCTTCTTCAAGCGCTTCTGCAATCTCTTCGACTCGATCATAATCGTATGCGTCTGCGAAATCCTCATTTGAAGCATACGTCGTATTATAACTCGATTCAACATTCCCGCTACTTTTCTCACCATGCAAATTCCAACATGCATAACTTCTATCAATTCCATGCATCAGTAAATGCGATTCCAACTGAACCGCGTCAACCCGTCTCCCATAACAGCATCTCAAGCAAGGACATATCATTCCATTGGGTTCTCTGGCGTGCGCAACGGCAAACTTAACGAATTCTGATACCCCATCCTCATACTCTTTCGACAATCGATTGGCAGTCATCCATTTTTTATCCATGGTTTGACTATAGCAACTAATTAGTCACGCAACTATAGCAAAATAATAATTAATTACCTGTAAAGAAATTCAACATATCAGGTAATCAAATTCATAGTTATTCTTGCCTCACCTTAAGCATGTGCTAAACAACTCATAACTAATTACTAACTAGTGAAGTCGGATACTAGTGATTCAGTCTTGGATACAGGTAATAACAATTATATTCAAACAATAGTGAAGTCGGATTTCAAACCTTACGGTAAAGATTTCATCGGAGGAGAAGCAACCGGAAGATTTAGCAACGGAAAAATCCCGTCAGATATTTTTGGTATAGTCCTATAGTCCTAAATTCTAACATCTACACGCTAACTAATGTGTTGCATGGTTCATTGTGTTTAAGATTTTCATTGATGTTTGATGAATCCCTGAAACGTGCTCGTTTCAATGCTATCAATACTGCCATACTGCCATATACAGCCCTATACTGCCATAACAGTCTAAATATAAACAAAAACACAACCGCAGCTCATGAATTCCACTCAACTATAATCATTAGAAATTCACACTGAGCCGGAAAATAAAAGTAAAAACAATCAGTTATTCAAGTCAGTTCAAGAATAGGATAGAAACCTTTGAAAATGTTGAGAGCGTCCCGCGTACACTACGATCAAGGACAGTTCGAATTTCTTCAATCGGAGAAAGTTACCTCTCAGATGTTTCGAACTCTAAGAAACGCGGAGAATGAGCGTCGTACGTAAAACTACATTAGTCTACACTATAGTCATGTCGATGATACAAAAGTGCGTGAAATAACCTTAGACCAACATTCACTTATAACAAAAAATTCTAAGATAACTCACACGTAGGTATTCTTCCTCCAAGTAGGCGGTATTGGTCCAGTGAGAAGGTTTCCAGTAAGAAATCTACCACAAAAGAAAATAAAGATATCAATATAAAAAGGTTAATATTTATTGAGCTAGACTGAGCATTGAGGGAGATAAGCTAGTTATATTGAATCGATTTAGTTAACTGTCTTGAGGGACCGTTCTATACAGAAAAGTGTTTTAATCAAGGTTGTCAAGATCTCAATCTATATCTTAAAATCTTATTATTTTGCAATCTTACTCACCCCAATGATCCTGATCTTAAATAGAATTTTGTTGTAGCCAAATTGTAAAAAACAAATAGTAAAACTGTTGAAAACAAATACAATGAAGGTTGTAGCCAAACTGTAGAAAACAAATACCCCAATGTAAGAAACTGATCCTATGAGATAAACTAAGATATTCTAACATTAATAGTAGAGTAATGTAAGATTCTTTTCGTATATATATTCTCACACATTCGAGGGCAAGTGAGTATGCTTACAAATCAGTAATACTAGTAAGGTTCTAACTTCTAAATTGATTGTTTCAATCCTTGTTGAATGTTTAAAATCTTGATCATCAACCTATTTCAATTCTATTCTCCTATTTCATATCATATTGTTAACAGTTTCTTATTGGGATTTTGTGTACTGTTTTTTTTTCCTGATGGCTGCTTCTTTGGTATCAGGTGAAGAAAATTATCATCCATGCTATGCGTGATGTGGTTGAAAAATTAGAGAAAGCAAGGTTAGTGATTGCAAACTTCAGACTCTTTGTTTATGAAATTGTATACAGTATACTTGCATCTCTTGATTATCCTGTTTGCTTTGTTGTCAAAGGCATTGATAAATTAAATCCTATGTAAATTGATATTTGTTAGGTTCTCTAGACTAACAGAAAAAACAAGCATTGTTCTAAATTCCATCAGCTACGATCAATTAAAGGCATTGTGCTTATGCTATTGAACTTGTGTTCTTGAAGAAAACAAAAACAAAAACAAATAACCAATGAACCATAATTTGAAATATGATAAAATTGAACCTAGATGAAGTTTATCAATGATGAGAATGAACACAATGTTCAACAGTGTTCTCCCTTCCAACACCAGACAATATACATTTTAATAGAACAAAAAAAAACAATAGCTACTTCCAGTACCTAGTTCTAATAGTTGCATTAACAAAAAATCTGAGTAAATGAACTTACTCTGTATTCTTTGAGGAAGTAGACGAAGACGAAGACAGTTTCACGGAGGAAGACGAAGACTTGCGACGACAGTGAGGACGGACGAAGACAGAGACAGTTTCACGGAGGAAGACGAAGACTTGCGACGACGGCCGGAGGACGGAGGAAGAAGGTTGGGGTTAGGGTTTTCTACGAAATCGTGTTTGTGGAAGAGAAGAAGAGCTATTGTACTGTGCGTTTGAAGAAGAGAAAAGAATGAATAATGTTATTTTGATGTTTTAATTTATTAAATTAAAAATAATATAAGCTATAACAGCGCTTTTGAAAGCGCTTTCATAGGGGGGCTTTTACCAACGCTTTTTAGGGTAAAAGCGCTTTCATAGGTCCAGCTATGCCAGCGCTTTTGAAAGCGCTTTCAAAGGCCAATCTTCCACAGCGCTTTTTAAAAAGCGCCTTCATAACCCTATTATTTCGTTTTTATTAATATTTTTATTTGACCTACCACAACGCTTTTAATGTAAAAAGCGCTTTCGTATCCCCCACCTATGCCAGCGCTTTTAAAAATGCGCCTTCGTAGATTTCCCTTTTTTTTAATTTTGTTTTTTGTGAACGCTATGGCAGCGCTTTTTCAATAAGCGCTTTAGTAGAGGCGCTGCAAAAAGCAGTTTTTGGCGTAGTGATCACACACCCTCTCTAGCATGTTACTCATACGTATCAAAACTCTTTTCCACATTTATTTATTGTGCCCTTAATTGGTTTCCTAATTCTGCAAAATCATTCCAAACACTAGTTTTTTGTTTTATTGAGTAATAATTTGACTGGATATTTCTATGCAGTTCTTGAGATCGACCTTCGGGGAATTTCCTCTTTATTAATGCATAGGCAAAGTAGTACACTTGTTATTTTAACGGTCAAGTTTTTTGCTCCGTTAACGGGGACTTCCAACATATAGAGTTAAATTGTATTTCAATTGAAATTTTGTTGCTCTGCAACTAAAATTTTATTATTCTCTTATTTTTATAATTTTACTAATTTTTGTCTAATCTATATACGCGAGGTAAGACTTCAGTTGAAATTCCTTTTGGCGCAGAGATAAATATGACTTTTCACGCCAGACGTAGAAGAGCTCGACAAGCTAGACTGGCATCTGACGAAGAAAAAATTTCAGTTTATTCATATTCAATATCAGAACCCGAAACTATGATGAGATTCCACCAGCACCTGATAGACTCTTTTTTTACTTTGGCCGAACAAACGTGTAAAACCCCGATTTCGTTGAGTTATTTTACTTAAATAAAATTAGACGATGGGATGTATTTCTATGCTTTAGTGAATCTTTTGTTGTGTTGTAATGTATTTGTTAGGGACTAGATAACTTAAAAATTATTTGAGTTAAGATTATGAGGGTGTATGACCGAAAGTGTAAAAACATGAGGTGTAGAGAGATAACTAGTTACTAGCATTATTTGAATTAAAATATAAGATTAAATACTATAGTATAATAATTAAATGCATATTATTAGTAGAATAATAGAAATATTATTTTATTTAATTGGGAAGGGAAATGTTGGTATTAAGATTTAGAGGTCCTTGGAACAATATAGAGTGATAATAGAGAAGAGGAAAAACAACGTAAAAAAATATTGAAGATCATAGAAGTGAGAAGAAGGCGAAAAGACTAGGTCAAAAAGGTTCACCCTAGAGAGTCAGGAACCAGCAATATCCAAGGTAATGGTTGTATTCTAACACTCTAACGGGTTGCATAACAATGAGGTATGGTAGTGTTTAGGTTCCATTATTGTGTGTTCTTGATTTTTTCCCTATTTTGCTTTATTGGGTTTTTTTCCCATAGATGAATTTTTTGATGCATTTTGTGTGTTATTGGTGAAATTTGATGATGTATATTGAATGAAATTGATAGGAAATGTTGGTGAATAATTAGTGTAATAAGAAGATACTATTTTGATTGAAATATTGGGAATTTGGGTTTTGAAACATGGATTTCCGTAACTTGAAAAATTGAATATTTTTAAACTCTGCATATGGTACAACCGATTACTGCTTCGGGGTAATAAGTTACCCTATGCATATTTGGGAGAACAAGGAAATAGTAGGAAGGCATAATCGGTTACTGCATAGGTGGGAATCAGTTACCTAATTGGGCAGTAGCGTTGTAATTTTGAATCATAGGGGTTTAACCTATTACCCTTGTTGCAGTAACAGGTTACCACTAACTTATTAGATTTTTAAAAATTGTAAATTGCATAACTTTCGCCTCGGGTTTTTTTAGACGCGCCGTTTGGACAAATGGAAAGCTAAAATTATTTTCTATCCTATAAAAATAAATTGGAACATAATAGCTAATTATTTGACCAACATTGATTCTCATCTGTGTATATTCCTGAGTAATGTGTTATGATTAAATTTGCATTTGGGTAAGATGATGTTGTATGAATGATTCCATTTTTTGGTATGAGGTACTGCAAGTTGATGATGATGATGACGATGGTCTGTATTAGCGTGGAATTAGTGAGTAGTAATATCAATGCATTTTATGTTGGTGCGTGTTGATGTCGTATGCATTCATGATAATATGGCATGTATTGCGGAGAGATGGACTGTATTGGTGAGAGATAGTCTGTATTGGTGTTAGATGTTGTTTCCCTAAGTTGACATTATGATGAGGGTTCTTCCTTGTTGGTACCACATGCATTGAGTCAATTTCGGCCTCATTATATTATATTATGATGATAACTTGTTGTTTTGACCCTGAAAGAGTATGAGTAATATTATGATGCGTATTTTATGTTGTGTGCATATTTACTTATATGTTTTTGTTTTTTGTGGTATGGTGGATGAAGTAAAGGTGTGAGGTAAATAAGTATAATTATGTGTAATTAAATTGCTATCTACTCGTTATTATGCTTTCTTTTATAATATTATGATATCTCACCCATTCAGTTTGAATGTTACCTCTATGTGGGAAACATGTAGATGATTCGAAGTAGCTCGAGATAGAGGTTCGCTGATAAGTGTCTCATTTGCATAGATTGAGTCAGTGTCAGCTCTGATATGTGACACTTGGGGGTTTTGTGCTTGTTTTATTATGATGGGAGTAAACTATTGTAGAACTCCATTTGTTGGATTTAATTGATGTTTTACGTTGAATTTTGAATTATGACAACTATCACTCAGTTTGAGAGTAATTGCTACTAATGTTTTCCGCTGCGAATAAATGAAACAAAGTTCAGGTATGATGAATAAGTGACTATGTGTTGCGTATATTTTAATATGACCATGTATGATGTATGAAGATGTGGCATCCATTCTTGATGTTTTGATTTAAAATTTTGTTTACACTGATTTTTGATAAATTACCGACAGGAAAGTAGGGTGTCACATTAGTGGTAACAGAGCAGGTTGGCCCGTCTGGCCAGGTTGTTGAGTCAATAGTGTCGTGTGACATTTGAATATTGTTGATGTATTATCATTTTCAACAGGTTGGAACGATGGATCCCGTGCCTTGGAAACATTCTAGAATAACCATCCACCTATGTTCAAGGGTAAGCATGATCCCGATGAAGCACATAGTTAAATTTAGGAGATGGAGAGGATCTTTCGGGTTATAAACTGTACGTACGCAAAAAAGGTACGTTTCAGTATGCATCAGTTAGCAGGAAAGGCTAAGTACTGGTGGTTGAGTGCTTGCCAAAAGCTGAATGGCGAAGAAGAAGAGATTATGTGGGTTGTGTTCAACAAAGAATATCTAAGAAAATACTTTCCAGAAGTTGTGTGCGGGAAGAAAGAAATTGAATTTCTAGAATTGAAACAGGTAGACTTGCCGGTAACTGATTATGCTGCTAAGTTCGTGGATCTGGAAAAGTTCAACCCTCATTACAGCGATGCAGCTGCTGAATTTTCAAAGTGCATAAAGTTTGAAAAGGGATTGCATTAAGAAATCAAGAAGGCCAATGGGTATCAGCGAATTTGTAAGTTCCCAGATTTGGTGAATAGTTGCAGAATCTATGAGGAAGACAATAAGGCTCACTACAAGATCATGAATGATATAAGTAGCAAGCAACAACAGAACCATGGGAAGCCTGACAATGCTTCGATTGACAAAGGAAAATAGAAAGTTACTAATTGCAAGAGGCCAAGTTGGATAAGTGCTCCTACTGGTATTGTGTGTTTCAGATGTGGAAAACTTGGTCATCAAAGTAATGAATGTACTGTTGAATTTAAGAGGTGTTTCCTTTGTGGCAAGATTAGGCATGAGGTGACTGAATGTAGACACAAAAAAGTAATATGTTTCAACTATGGTAAAGAAGGAAATATCGATGCTCAGTGCCAGAAACTGAAGCAAGCTCGATCTGGTGGGAAAGTGTTTTCTTTAGCTGGGACTCAGATATCTAGTGGAGACCGCTTGATCAAAGGTATATGTTTCATTAATAGTACTCCTTAATTACTATTTTGGATATTGGTGCTACACATTGTTTTATTAATGCTAAATGTGTGAAAATATTTGGTCTTGTGTTATCTTCTATGAATGGGGAGATGGTTATCGATACTTTAGCTAAGGGATCAATGACTACTTCTCTAGTTTTCTTGAAGTGTCCTTTGTCAATCTATGATATAGATATTTTTGTGGATCTAGTTTGTTTACAGTTTAGTGGTCTAGATGTGAACTTAGGTATGAACTGGTTGGAATATAATTATGTTCATATTATTTGCTACAACAAATCAGTTTGGTTTTCTGCTCCCGACAAGGAGGAGGAAGTAGAGTTCTAGTCTGCTATGCAGCTGAATGAGTTGATGTTGGATGAAGCTCTGGTGTTTTCATTGATGGGGTCTCTATCTATTAATAATCAGGGTGCGATCGATGAGTTACAAGTAGCATATGATTTTCCTAAAGTTATCCCAGATGATATTCCTGACGTGCCTTCAGAAAGAGAAGTGGAGTTCGCTATTGATCTTGAAAAGAAATTTGTAAGACCAAGCGCATCGCCTTGGGGAGCTCCAGTGTTACTAGTGAAGAGATGATTTGATTGATCAATTGGTAGGTGCTCGTGTGTTTAGCCAAATTGACTTGAGATTAAGTTATCACCAAATTTGAGTCAAGAACGACGGTATACAGAAGACAACTTTCAGAACTCGGTATGGATATTATGTGTATTCAGCGATGCCTTTCGGTGTTACTAACGTGCCAATAGTGTTTATGGATTATATGAATCGTATATTTTGCACTTACTTGGATCGATTCGTATTAGTTTTCATTGACTATATTTTGATATATTTTAAATCAGTAGAAGAACATGTCGAGCATTTGTGAATTGTACTGAAAGTGTTGAAAGAGAGGAAGTGTATGCAAAATTGTCAAAATGTGAATTCTGGTTAAAAGAGGTCAATTTTGTTGGTCATGTTATTTTAGGTGATGTATTATTGTAGATCCATCCAAGGTAGATGCACTATTACAGTGGGAAGCCGTGAAGTCGGTTACGGAGATCATAAGCTTTTTGGGTTTGATTCGTTATTATAGAAGATTTATTGAAGGCTTTTCTAAGTTAGCACTTCTGCTAACTCAGCTGACTTGTAAAGGCATAGCGTTTGTGTGGGATATCCAATGTGAAGAAAGTTGTGTTGAGTTGAAGAAGAAATTGACGACGCTCTGATTTTGATATTACCAAATCCTGAAGAATTGTTTGTTGTGTATTATTCTGCTTCTAAAGTGGGTTTAGGTTGTGTGCTTATGCATAATGATAAAGTAGTAGCTTATGCATCGATACAATTGAGGATTCTTGAAAGGAATTATCCTACTCACGATATTGAATTAGATATAGTGGTGTATGTACTAATGATTTGGAGGCATTACCTTTATGGTTCCAGATTTGATGTGTTTAGTGATCACAAGAGCTTAAAGTATTTGTTTGATCAAAAGGAATTAAATATGAGGCCAAGGAGGTGGTTAGAATTATTGAAGGACTATGAATTTGTCTTGAATTACCACTCTAGTAAAGCTAATGTTGTGGCAGACGCCTTAAGTAGGAAATCGTTACATATGTCTACTATGATGGTTAGAGAATTAGAATTGATCGAATAATTCAAAGACATGAGTTTAGTATGTGAAGTGATGCCACAAAGTGTGATGTTAGAAATGTTACATATTAACAATGATTTCTTGGATAATATAAAAGAGGCTCAACAAGTCTAAGGATAGCGATTTTATAGTAGATGTCCAAGTGTGTTGAGATTCCGAGATAGAATTTGTATTCCTAATGAGGTGGAGATCAAAAGGATGATTCTGAAAGAAAGTCATAGGTGTAGTTTGAGTATTCATATATGAGCTACTAAGATAAATCATGACTTGAGGAAGTTCTTTTGGTGGTTCGGATTGAAACATGATGTAGCGCGGTTCGTTTATGCTTGTTTGATTTTTCAGAAGTCGAAAGCAATCATCAAAAACCTGCAGGATTGTTGAAACCATTAGAGGTTCCAAAATTGAAGTGGGATAAGATATAAATGGACTTTGTGATGGGGCAACCAAGTACTCCAAGAGGGCATGATACGATTTGGGTGATTGTCGATAGGCTAACAAATTCACTACGCCAAAAATTAAAAATAACAGCGCACCATAGAAAACGCTCATTTAAGGAAGTGCTCCTATAAGTTAAAAACTTAAAACTATAAACTAAATTAATAAAAAGTGCTGCTAAAGGGCATAGAAAAGAAAGCGCTTTCTTGAAATCGCTGTGTAGGGCATAGATACGAAAGTGCTTTCTGAAAGCGCTGCTATAGGGCACAAATAAGAAAGTGCTTTCTAAAAGCGCTGCAAAAATAAAAAATAACAGCCCACCATAGACAACGCTCATTTCAGGAAGCGCTGCTATAAGTTAAAAAATTAAAACTTTAAACTAAATTAATAAAAAGCGCTGCTAAAAGGCATAGAAAATAAAGCGCTTTCTTGAAAGCTTTGCTATAGGGCATAAATACGAAAGCACATTTTGAAAGTGTTGTTATAGGGCATATATTAGAAAGCGCTTTTGTCATTAAAAACGCTGGTAATACCTATAATTTAGGCAGCGCTTTCTAAAAGTGCTGCCTTTTCAAAATTCTAAAATTAAAACTCTTGAACCCTAAAATGACAAAACACGATTATGTTTGCTGTAATCACCTTCCAAATCCATGCGTCCAACTTCATCGTGAATCACCATCATCCGTCACGATTCACACTCTCTGCCATCTGTTTAACCATCTTTCTCCAACAGTCTTTGATTCCGTCAAATTTCCGCTCACACTCCCATTAGCATACCCCTTAGTTCTCGTTCACGCTCCTTCCGGCTGAAGCCAGGAAATTGATACTCTCGTCTTTGTTTCAAGCTTCTGCTTCCACAATCTTCTCTGCCATTGTTGGTAAGTGGTAATTTCATTCTTAGTTGTGTTAAACTGTTATGTTATGGAAATGATGCTTCTGTCAATTTCGATCTTATTATTATGTTATGAACTGTTATTTTGAAAAATCGCATGTTGAATCCTGCTCAATTTGATGTACTAGTTTAAATCTGTGAAAAATATATGTTGATAGTATATGTTGTGTTGGTGTCGAGATATGATGCATTTCGTATCAATATCATGCTCGTGTTAAAAATGAATACCGCGTTGGTTGCATTGATATGTTTATTATGAGAATCATGTTAGTATTAAATATGAACACGACACTTATCTTAGTTCTGAGTCGGTTTAGAAAGTTGGTCGAAACATAAGACGTGGCTATGTTATTTGCATTCAAATCTGTGTGATCAGGAAGTTCGAGTTTGTATGTGTTGATAATATTTTATGATTACCTTTGTGTTGCTTAATTGTTAATTGGCATTGAATTCATTTGAAATCAGCATTGTATTCATGTTTAGTTTGTGAAATCAACATTGTGTTCATTGAATTCGTTTATAATCTTTTGAGATGCATTGCTATTTTGGGCTGTTCTGTTTGAGAATAGTTTAGGTGTGAATGAAGCATTGCATTTTCATATTATAAATCAATATTTCAAATAATCACGGAGTTTGACGAAATTGAGGTACCTTTGTGATATTCTCATTTGGGCTTCATTTTGTATCCAGGTTACACATTTTGGAGACAAAATTATACTTGAAGACCTTCGATTTTGAATTAAGTTAGTTGGAAAAGTCAAAATTCTTGTTTTACACTAAGGTTATAGAACCTTCTATGTTTTATATTCCATTAGAATGTGGTCATATGCTCCTATGATTTTCTATGAATATGCCTAATTGGTATTAAGCTTGTTAGTCTGTGTCCTTTTATTAAGTATTGTTTTTGTTTAGCTTACTTAATAGTAAGACAATGGATAAAAAATGAATGTATACCAATCGATTGTCCAAAGAGTAAGACAATGGGGTATTGAAATTCGTTAAGTTTGTTGTTGAACACGCTGAAGACCCAAATCGAATGAAATGTCCTTGCTTAAGTTGTTGTTTTGTGGGTCGGGTTGACACAGTTGGGTTGCAATCACATTTATTGAGGCGTGGAATTGATCGAAGTTACACATGTTGGATATTCCATGGTGAGAAAAGTAACAAGAATGATGAACGAGGGGATAGTATGGCATATGCTTCAGACGATAATGGCACAGATACATACGAATGTGGTCGAGTCGAAGAGATTGTAAAAGCACTTGGAGAAGATCCTCAGGATTGTCCCAAAATGTTTAAGAGGTTAGTAAGCGATGCATAGAAACCATTGTATAAAGGTTGCACTAAATTCACAATATTATCCGCGTTATTAAATTTGTACAACTTAAAGGCGGGCAATGGATGGTCGGATAAAAGTTTCAGAGTTATTAGCCATTATGACCACTACAAGAAAATTAGTGTTTAACGACACAAAAATTGCGACAGTTATGTGATAACTGTCGTAATTGACATATAGAGACAGTGTTTACGACAGTTGACACCAACCGTCCCTAATATTTATTTTGCGACGGTATATTTAACCATCATAATATTATTATTACGACGGTAAAACAACCGTCGGCCCCCATTTAACACTTTTAACATTGATTTTTCACCAACAACTAGTCACGACGGTAAAATTAACCGTCCTAAAAGGCATATCACGATGGTAAAGCACCCGTCGCACCCTTAAACCTTTCACGACGGTAAAATTATCCGTCCTAAAATTCATTTCACGACGGTAAAACAACCGTCGCACCTAAAACCTTTAAAAATCTCTTACTAACTTATATATTTTATCTAATTATAATTGTTATGTATATTTAAGTTCTCTCTTGTTAAGGTTAAGTTTATGCATTATTATATATTCTATGAATTTGATACGACAATGGTGTTATGTTCAATTTAATCAATCAAATAAATTTAATCTTTCATCTTTTTCTCAATGCTTGTTATATTTGTATTATGCTTGAGGAGGATCTATGAGATGTCGAGACGGTCTGATAGGACTAGACCAAGGGTAACTTATGGTTATGCCTCGAAAGACATGACTTTTATAACATGATATGTGGATTTAATTGATGTTGAAAAATGATTTTAAGTTTATACCTAAATAATCATTTATCATGAGCTAAAGTATATACATAGAGCTTGACATAATATTCACATATATAGTTGAAACACAATGTTATTGTTAAATTTATACCTAATCCTAACTAAACACAAATTGAGTTGCACATTTCCTCTGAAGTTAGAATTTTGATAAACCCATCTCGCAGCCATTACAAATCGTGTATTGAAGTGAAGAATGCTTCCTCAGCGAATGAAGAAAGCCGTTACTGATAACCCTAAAAAGCTCGCAAACTTGATCGATCTCGTTAACCTTCCTCCCACTCTCAGAGACTTCGTCGGTCAATCTCAGACTTCTCGATTAACCTGTTTCATGCGTGTTTGGTCCTACGTCAAAACCAACAATCTTCAGGTTCTGCTTTGTTTTTTCAACTCATGAAAATTGATTCACATCAAAGTAATTGTTGTTATTGTTCTGTTTTCAGGATTGGAGAATTTAAACTTTGAATCAGTGATTAGAATTGGTTGTTTCCTTGCTTGTGCAGGATCCAAATAACAAGAACATGGTAAACTGTGATGAGAAGTTAAAAGGTATTTTACTCGGGAAACCTCGGGTTGAGTTAGCAGAACTTCCAGCACTTATCAAGCTACATTTTCTGAAAGAGCCCAAGTGATGATGTGTGCGATACGAATCAAGATGCATACCCTTCCTCAAGATGAGTCTCTCAATTGTTTTTCGCTTTTCTTTACCCCCATAGATTCAGCATCAACATTAGTATAGAAAGGAACCTAGCAGTTGAAACACCAAATTGGCAGTTTTCTTTGTTGTGTATGAATAATGTATTAGATTAATCTTATCACATGTGATCCAATTTAAAAATCTCCTGTTTTGCTGCATGCTTTTGCAACTATATAAGTTGTTTTAAAGAAATTTTTTTGCCGGGGTTGTGATTTGTTATGCATAAATTTGTGTATATTATTATGATTTATACCGAGTCATTTTGTTTTTTCCTTAGGATTTGGAACTTCTGTAGCGGCTGCAGAACTATTGCATCCAAAGCCTCTGCAGTCGATACAAATGAATTAGATAATCCCCATACCCTCTCACATCTCCGTATGCATACCGTTACTCTTTATCGAGAATCATCTTGAACTTGCAAGTTATGATTTCTCCCAAACTCGTTACCATAAGTAGATTGTATGCATTGCAATCGGTTTAGTTAAAATTGATTGCTTAATGTTGCTCCCAAAAACATGAAATTTCATAGTCGAAGTACCTGGCACTCTTTGTTTACTAGGAATCAAACCTTCCTCATTTGTAAGAAATCTCTTTTGAACTCTTTAAATGATGTAGTTGAAGGTACTCTTGCTAACTTTTGAGTGGAACAAAGGGATACCTATAGACTTTCCTTGCTAACTTTTGAAGATTAACTTTCTGGCCAGCTTGTTCACATCACATAAAAAGTTTTCATGTGAAGCTGCGGTTGCATGGGAAGCTGGGAAGCCACCGGTGATTGAAGAAGTAGAGGTGGCGCCACCGCAGGCCGGTGAAGTTCGTCTCAAGATACTCTTCACCTACCTTTGTCACACTGATGTTTACTTCTGGGAAGCTAAGGTAGATTATAAAGAAAATAGTGTGTTTTGTTTCTGTATGTTGTTATGAATCGCAATAGCTTAACATGGTTTTCTCTTTTTTGCCACTGTTTCAGGGTCAGACTCCATTGTTTCCTCGTATTTTTGGTCATGAAGCTGGAGGGTATATGCTTCTCTTCTAATAAAATGTCTTGATTATTTAGTGTATCAGTAATTTAGTATGTAATGTGAATGAATGATGTTTATCAGGATCATGGAGAGCGTAGGTGAAGGTGTGACTCATCTGAAACCAGGGGATAAAGCCCTGCCTGTATTCACAGGGGAGTGTGGTGAATGTCCACATTGTAAGTCAGAGGAGAGCAACATGTGTGATCTTCTTAGGATCAACACTGACAGAGGTGTCATGCTCAATGATAACAAGTCTAGATTCTCTATCAATGGAGAGCCCATGAACCATTTCGTGGGCACCTCTACATTCAGTGAGTACACAGTGGTTCATGTTGGATGTGTTGCAAAGATCAATCCTGAAGCACCACTTGACAAAGTTTGTATTCTCAGTTGTGGAATATGCACAGGTATATATATACAAGATCCCTAGCTTCAGATATTTATATATTACCAGGCTTGGTCTGTGATTTCCTAATTCAATTTGCATTGATGCTTATAGGTCTTGGTGCTACTGTGAATGTTGCAAAACCAAAGCTAGGTTCTTCAGTTGCTATCTTTGGGCTTGGAGCTGTTGGCCTTGCTGTATGTTATTACTCTTATATCTTTGTCTGCATGTGTGTGTTGCATTGCAGCTGTGATTGGAAATAAAATGAGACAATATTAATTTTTGCTCTTCTTTTTTAACCATAATGTAGGCTGCTGAAGGTGCAAGGATCTCTGGTGCATCAAGAATCATTGGAGTTGATTTAGTTTCCAGCCGATTTGAATTAGGTACAACACTTTCTGTGTTCCATCTAATGATTTAAGATTTTGGTCAACAACATAAATTCAAGGACTAACTTTAGTAATAATCAATCTTGTTCACAGCTAAGAAGTTTGGAGTGAATGAGTTCGTGAACCCGAAAGTAGATTAACTTTTGAAGATTAATTGCATCATGTGATGGCAAGTATTTGTGGCATACGTAAATATTGGATGCTACTATCTAATCGACACTTGGAATTTTATAAAAGTGCACTTCCTCAACCTTTGACTTCGATTCAGCGTCTTTATATTAGTCGGCTAGTTGAGAAATATGGAGCTGATTTTCAGGTTTGATCTGTTGTCATGTTAATTTCAATTGAAGATATATTAACATTGTAAAGTGAAAATGTTGCTGTTAGGAGGCTGTTTAATGTTTTGTTGTTGCAACTTTAGAGAAATTGTGTATGAGCTATTACATTTACAAGAACAATAATCCTCTTATTGTTGGAAGATGAAGTACTTTGCATATGAACAAGTGTAGTGCTGTCGAAGATTACAAACTTCCGGTTGTGAGTTGTGATGGTTGATCCATGAATGGGCAAAATGTTGTTACAATGAAGATTTTGGTTGTTTTGACACTTTGGATGTTGCTCGGGTAATATTGTTATAAAATTTTGTTGATGCTTTTTAATTTTGTATGGATTTTAAGGAAAGTTCGATGATGCTTTGCAGAAGTATAAGTTGGTAGGTTGACTTTTCAGATTGCTTAACTGTCTCCTCCACACCTTTCATTGTTGTTTATCTCTATTTTGAGACTATAGGAAATTATCACTATAAGTCTATATCACCTTGTTTTAATTTTTACATTTTAGGCCAAGGAAAACATCAAAGAGATTCCATCTTTTCAAAGTAGAAAACTTCTTTTGGCATGCTCACTTAACTTGATGGCCTGCTGCTTGAAGACAAGGCAGTATGATGAATGCATAAAAGAAGGTTCTGAGGTATTCATAATTCATTTCATTTACCATTGCAGTGGGATGTTAAGTTGTAAATTTTAATAGTCATGTGCAACATAAATTGATGGGTAATGATTATAACTTAAGAGCTAAATGTTAAACTGTATCACTAGCCTTTTTAAAACAAATGCAACACAAAATAAAATTGTGTCATTTTAATAAAATGTAAATGGTAATAGAATTTTATATGTACTTGTGAAAGAATTTCAGCAAAAAGTAAGGGACAAACACAACATAGGACCTTTTAAATATTTTGGAGTTTGGTATACTACAAAAAGTTGGAAGCTGATTCACGTTCTCAATTTAAAGTTTATTTCTTTTCAAATTTCTTATATTAACTTGGACATACTGTAATGATACTGTTTGTCTTTTCTTTTTTAAATTAGTGTCTAGAAATTTATTTTGACAGTGGGCATGTCAATTACGAATTATATGATTTTGTTCATCTGATATTTCTACACTGATGGATGTTCTCAGTTTGTAATTTTGAAAAGTAATGCTTGTAATTTGCAGGCATATGCTGCTGCCGTACAGTGAATCAAAACTATGCAAATATTCTTTTGATGCTTTTACGTCTCCGTCAGGCTTGTGATCACCCACTTCTTGTTAAAGAATACAATTCTGATCCTGTTGGAAAAGATTCTGTTGAAATGGCAAAAAGGCTTCCAAAAGAGATGCTGATAAATCTGTTTAATAGTTTGGAAACAACTGCCGCTATATGTTTTGTCTGCAATGTAAGTTAATTCTGATTTGATAATTTCATTATTTGTTTCTTTGTTGCAATTATTCCTTCTAAGAGCGTCATCTGATATAGATCATTTTGATCGTATCTTACCCGTCTTTCTCTTCCTATGGTACATGTTTTGTTTATATGTTTAATAAATAACATTAGTAGGAACACTTCTCTATGGTTTGAAATATGATGAAGTTTGTGAATAAATAACATTAGTAGGAACAGTTAATAATTGGGAATATGGCCTCAATACAAAGAACTAGCTTTCTTGTTATTTTCTTTTCTTCTGATACATGATATAGTAGTACATGATAAGCTTGGTAGACTCTGCTGTTAGTAATTGGTTTAATCTATTTAATGACTCAGTTATTTATTTTGCCTTGCCTGTGTTAAATACTTGAGTAGAGGCCAGAGAATAAGCTTGGAGATGATGAAACGTGGGATAGGGCTGAAAGTGCTCTCAAGGAGGCTTTGGATGAGTTTGGCAAGCCATGGCAGGTATATGCTTTTCATGTTTTGAATTCAATTATATGTTTCTTGATACTATTTTTTATATTCTCATACATTCTTTTATTTTTTGTATATCTGTTTTATTATTTTCAATGTAATGCATCATTTGTTAACTTCAATTATGTGCTTATAATCCAAATAAAACTCTGCAGTTGAATGAAGGGGATGGTGCATTCTATGGACCAAAGATAGATATCAGTGTATCTGATGCATTGAGTAGGAAATTCCAGTGTGCAACTCTACAGGTTTACACTCTTTGGCTTAACTTGCATTCACATGGTTCAGTTGTTAATTATTTTTACTGATAATTGGATAAATTGGCTCCTTGCAGCTTGACTTCCAGCTTCCTGATCGTTTTAAGTTGGAATTCTCAGCTGAGGATGAAGCCAAAATTGAGAGGCCTGTTATGATACACAGAGCCATTCTAGGATCAGTTGAACGCATGTTTGCCATACTTTTAGAGCACTACAAGGGTAAATGGCCCTTCTGGCTCAGTCCTCGTCAAGCAATTTTGTGCCCTGTTTCTGAGAAATCACAAGCTTATGCTCTGAAGGTACACATCTCTGTTTCCTAACTTTAGTCTGTCTATATTTATCGAAGTCATATGATAACAGTTAGGATGGGGTGATGATGTGTACAATTGCATCAAATCCTTGAACCAATTTGTTTATTTTGAGTCGCAACAAGCCTTTTTAGATATACTTTTTATGTGGTAGCTTCTTCATGAAGTTTGAGCAATCTTCATTGAATAGTTCTATTACCTAACTTTGTTATTGTTCTAATTCTATTTTATGAGTATTATTTTAAAGATAATTATTTTAATACCTTTTTTTAGGGATTGGAATCACCCGCTGATGGTAGACGTTCATCTGAGTCTAGCTATCGTATTGGAGATAATAGAACTTCAGGGGGGACAAATTAGACTTTGCTATGATCGAGATAATTAGATTGTGAACTTTCTCATGTATTTTTGGCATAATGATACTTATTATTATAAAATTAGAAATTGATATATTTTGGGTTTTTTGTACTACTTGACATGATTATGGAACTCGCATTTTACATGATTATGGAACACACATTTTTTTGGATATTATAATGCTTATTTGATGTTAAATATTTTTTATTGAAATTATTTTTACTATATTACAAAGTGATAGAAAATAAAACAAAAAATAATACTATAAATAAATATATTAAAGAAGAAATAATTTAAAGAAAAAAATAACACAAAAAAAAACTATATTTAAAATTTTTTACATAGATAATAATTTAAATAAAAAATATATATAATAGAAAAATTAAAAAAAAATCAAGACATAAACAAAAGTCATGGCGACAGTACCGAACCGTCGTAATCAACAATTAAAAATAATCAACAAAAGTCATGACGGTATCGAACCGTCGCCATAAACAATTTAATCAATTTCAAAAGATATTCACGACAGTATCGAACCGTCGCCATCAATAATTAAAAGAAACTCAAAAGATAGTCACGACGGTATCAACCCGTCGTAAACTTGAACGACAGTTTTTGTAACCGTCGCGAAATAGGTTGGGGACACACACTTCTGCGACGGTAAAGCAACCGTCGTGGAAAGCAAATTGTGACGGTTTTAACCGTCGTAATCTACAAAAATACCTGTCGCAATCTGCCAATTTTCTTGTAGTGGACAGATATGCTTCCAAATGATAATGTTCTTCCTAATCGAACCTATGAGGCCAAAAGAAGGTTGTGCTCTATTGGCATGAGCTATGATTAGATACATGCTTGTCTAAATTATTTCATTTTGTTTTGAAACGAATATGCATCGTTAAATGAGTGCCTTAAATGTAATTTATCTCGATATAAGAAAAAATTGTCTCTAGCAAAAGTCTTATGGTATTTTCCTATAATTCCGAGATTTAGACGTATGTTTCGTAGTTAAATTGATGCAAGACACTTGACTTAGCATGCAGTTGAAAGAATTATTGATGGAAAGTATCGACATCGGACAGATTCACTAGAGTGGACGAAAATTGATAATGGTTTTCCTGATTTTGGAGAAGAAGCAAGAAACCTTCGCTTGGAATTATCTGCAGATGGAATGAACCCACATGGTATTCAAAGTATCTCACATACCACATGACCTTTGATTCTTATGATTTATAACCTACCTCCATGGCTATGTATGAAGTATAAGTACATGATATTATCTATGTTAATTTATGGGCCTAATCAACCAGGGAACGACATAGATGTATACTTGACACCTTTGATCGAAGATTTAAATATTTTATGGGAGAACGATGTGAAGGTTTATGATGGATATAGGAAACAGAGTTTCAATTTGAAGGCGATGTTATTTGGCACAATTAATTATTTTCCAGCATGCGGAAATCTATCATGGTATATCATTAAAGGTTAAAAAGTGTGTCCTGTTTGTGAAGATGGAACCTATACGACGTGATTGGACCTTTGTCAGAAGAATGTCTTTCTCGATCATCGTAGATTCTTAAATTCTAAACATCACTATAGGAAAATGTTGAACCTTATTCTAGCATTATATGTTTTCCTCTAGAGGAAAATAATTTTGAATTAAAACCATATTTAATGTTCATGGTACTAGATTTTTGGTTCTCTAACGGATGATCCAAACATGCATCTGTCAATTTTAGTTGAATTCGACGAAATGATGAAATGGAATGGAGAGGGCAGCAAATCAGAGCCATTAAAACATTTACCATTTACATTCAGGGATAGAGTTAGAGCATGGCTAGAGTCCTTACCTTTTGTGATTCCATTACGACATGGAATGAGTTGAAAATCACACTTCTTTATAGGTATTTCTCGCCAAGAAAAATTGCTCTACAAAGAAATTAGAATACCATCTCTACTCAACATGGCGAAGAATCACTATACGAAGCATGGAAGAGATTTAAGAAAATTCTCATGTTATGCCCTTACCATGGATTTGAAAGATGTCTAATATTCCTCACTTTTTATAATGGTCTACTATATTACATAAGAATAACAGCATTTGTGGGCGGGGGAAAAAGGAACAAAAATATCAAAGATGTCTACTTGCTCATAAAGCATATGACACAAAAACCTTTGCGAGAGTGTACCTTAAATAGAAGGAATGTATGAGGTAAACACTCTAGACCACCTTAATGCTAAAGTTGACGCAATATTCCAACAATTCGATAAATTGAGTCTGAGTGATGTAACTCCTCTTGTTCATATTTGAGGATTAGTTGGTGATAAGTCAACATTTATGCTATAGTTCTATTGTTTATTCTTCAAAAATACAGGAAAATTGTAACACTTTGTTCTTAGTTTGTAGTTGTTGGAGTCAACTTTTATTCCGTTACTATTTTAAGAATTTTAAATTATTTTGGCTATTTTAAGAGTTTTAAATTGTTACAGGTTCACAAAGTCAAAGGACCACGGAACGGACCAGAGCCGTTGAGCAAATGAAAAAAACAAATAAAAATCATCAAGGGTGCCCATACGCGTACATACTTGATGATCCATTGTAGACTTCAATTTCTTCTCACTATCCTGTTGGAGACATTATTCATTAAAAAAATTGTTTTACGATACATTTGAAAACGATATTAAAAAATCTATATTTGATTAAAATAATAATAAATTATATAAGAATGATTCTAATTCGTTGTTAATTGGAACTTGTCTCGTTATCCTATACACGACGGTTTTGATCCATTTTATAAAATTTTAAATAAAAATTTTAAGCTACTACAACGGATATATTAAATTTGTTGCGCGTTAAAATCTACGAGAACAATAAATTTACCTCCCATTAATTATGCTTTGTTGTATGGTAAAAATGTTGTAGTGGGAGTTAGAAATGCAAGAATATTTTAAAAACATCATATATCGAGCAGCCACATACTATTATGCTATGTTTTTACTAACTCCTCTGATTTAACTGTAAGCACATATTCAAGTGTTCAATGTAATCTAATACGGTAAAGTCTAAGACATAACATCAAAACTTTGAGATTCGGAGATTACCAACATAGTCTTAGAAATTAAATATAGAGCGCACACAATTCTTTGTTTAATAAAAAAACTAGTGTAAGATAATTAGGTGAGTAATTATATATTGATTATCTCATGGAGTTCTTTTGAATACTTTATATAAGGGGCTATTTATCTAGTCCAAAGCCATTATATTTTAAGGATATATAGTCCTTCTTCTATGAAGTGTTTGAGGGAACTCCTAAAATTCAAACAACAATGTCCATAAAAATGCTATATTGAAATGGTCATGCTCTTTTTTCTTTCATTCTACAACAGATTCTTAGAAAATATTAGTTTAAATATTTATTTCATTTTCTATTATCCAACTAAACTAGCCTCACCTTTTTATAAATTTTTTTATAGATATTATATATAAAATTTCTTTTGGAATGTTGTGATTGTCGAATTCGATAAATTATCAAGTCACTAGTAGACATACTTTTTTTGCTAACATTTTTTAACGAGGCAGACTAAGATTTTAGACTTATAATCTCCAATATGTCCACTCAATCTCCCTCCTATTATTTTTCACGCGTGGACATTATCATATTTTTTGTCTTATAGACTTTTATTCAGGGTTAATCAAGAATTTAGGTTTGCCTCCTCTACAATATTCATCTCGTACAAAGCAACTTTTGTTAGACTTCTGCAGGACGGGGATAAACAGAGCATGCATGCCCATTTTCCACCTTTAATTATTAGTGCATAAATAGTTCGTATTAGCTTTTACTATATCTTATTTAATATAACCCATCTTAGTGTATGATACTTTTTAAAGAAAGTATACTAACCGATTTAAAATAATATCTAATGGTATTAATTTTGTTATTTTGTTATTAACAAACAGTTGTTTTACAATTCCAATATATACTAGGTATTTTGTTAGCGCTATTGCAAATATTAATTTTTTTAGTTGAGTAGAACCATTATAAGCGAAAATTCTTTCAAAAAAATTTAATAGTATTGTATGTTTAAGATTGATCAGTTTAATCTCAAACATTTAGTTAATTTGGAAGAGATCTTTTACCTTCACTTGTCCAAATGTTATTTAATAATTTTGTGTTAAATTTGTTAAGGCAAAAGTTTTATTGTAACCAGTTATTTAATAACTATTTCGTGTTATATTTGTTAACAATGAAGTTTTATTGTAACCACTTTTAAATGTTACTTTATTAATAAAGATTAATGGATTTTCTTTATGTGGCAAGGAGGTCTAGGGATTTTTTTTTATGATTTGAAATAATGTTATCGAGACCGTCCAGAGAACTTTGAATGAGATTGTATTTGACAATAAAGTTTTATTGTAACCAATTATTCAATAATTTAGTGTTATATTTGTTAATGCAGAAGTTTTATTGTAACCACTTAAAAATGTTACTTTATTTATAAAGATGTATGGATTTTCTTTATATGGCAAGGAAGTCTTGGAATATTTTTTATATGATATGACATGTTGTGATCTAGACCATCCACAAAACTCTAAATGAGATTGTATTCAAGCGTTCTTCAATAAACGTGAAAGATGTTTAGGAAAGAAATATTTTTTGAGGAAAAACTCATGTACTCTATGTGATGATTTCAGATACCTATTCTTTAGATTGATCAACAACTGATCAATATTATGGTCAGGTTAAGAGTGTGGATGTTTCTTTCCTTATTCTCACGAGGGTCTTTGATCCAGTGTTGGCGGTCTAGCTGGCTAGAGCTCTAACTCAATTTTTCATTTAATTTCAGTTGTAATGAGACGATTTTTTTGGAGTTGACTTATTTGGCATTTTGTTTTTCATCCAAGTAGTTTCTTCTTCTTCAATTTTCATTTGTTTGTATTTTGACGTTGTAACGTTTGATACATCTTGTATCAATCGTCTACTCACCTGTAACTTAAATTTATTGTTCATATGTTTTTGTTTTTGATAAAAACCATTTCAGGTCAACAAATAATATGATCTACATTATTCTGATTGACCATTAATTTATTTGTTACTCTTTCAGTAAATATGTTTGAAATTAGAAAATTATGATTTACAAAAAACAAATATATTTTCTTGCCTTTGTACAATATGTTGGAAATAAGACCTTTTATGTTAAGGAGAAGTGTGTGGGAATATTGAAGGTTTGAATATAAATTTGATAAGTAGGATAATTCTTTATGGAGGAGAAGAACTTTGTATTTTTGCTTGATGTAAATGTGTGAGATTACATCTCTATTTATAGTACTCTAAGGAGAACTCTAGACACACTAATTCTAGAGAGTTCTCAACTCTAGAGATCCAAAGACCATTCTAGAAAATATTACAATTATAAGAAATATCTAGAGATTTCATATATTACAAGAATTCTCTAGAAAACTACTTAAGCCCAAAATAACTAAGTCCAAAAACCAATTAATAAATTTAGGCCCAAATCAAGTTTAATATTTTCAACATCCCCCCTTAAACTTGATTTGTGACTCCAAGCACACTCCTTAGCTTCACGAAAGTTTCCAACTTTAGTGGCTTGGTGAAAATGTCGGCAGCTTCATCTTGAGACATTACATACTTCAACTTCACCTCTTTTTTCTCAATGCATTCTCTTATGAAGTGGTAACGGGTGTCGATGTGCTTACTTCTTTCATAAAGACTGGATTCTTTGCCAAAGCAATTGCTGATTTATTATCAACACATATTTTCATTGGATCTTCTTGTGGCACTTTTAACTCTTTCAACAAGTTTCTTAGCCAAATTGCATGACAAACGCATGATGTGGCGGCGACATACTCGGTTTCACAAGTTGATAGTGTGACTATTGGTTGCTTCTTTGAGATCCAAGTGAAAGCAGTATCTCCCATAAAGAACACATAACCAGTAGTGCTCTTCCTATCATCCAAGTCTCCACTCCAATCGCTATCACTATAGCCAACAATCTCATAATTATTAGAAGAGTAATAGTGCAAGCCAAAGTTAGTTGTACCTTTAATGTATCTAAGGATTCTCTTTGCGGCTTTGAAGTGAGTTGTTGTTGGAGCTTCCATGTATTGGCTTACAACTCCTACAACATAGAGAATATCTGGCCTTGTACTTGTTAAGTAACGTAGACTTCCAACCAAACTTTTGTAAAGAGTTGGATCAATATTCTCCCCATTTTCATGCTTGCTTAACTTGCTACCACATTCCATCGGGGTGCCAACTGGATTGGCATTATTCATCTTGAACTTCTTAATGACTTCTTTGGCATAACCTTCTTGGGTGATGAAAATTCCTTTGTCTTCTTGCTTTACTTTGATGCCAAGATAATATGCCATGAACCCCTTATATGTCATCTCAAATTCATTTGACATGTCTTTCTTGAACTCTTCGAACATGCTTGGATTGTTCCCTGTGAAAATCAAGTCATCTACATACAAGCACACAACTAAAATATCTCCACTTTGAGCTTTGATATAGAGTGCATGCTCATATGAGCACTTGATGAAGTTCTTGTCTTGAAAGTACTTGTCAATTCGAACATTCCAAGCTCTCGGTGCTTGCTTGAGACCGTATAATGCCTTCTTCAACTTCAAGACTTTTTCTTCTTGCCCTTTTACTTCATAGCCTAATGGTTGCTCATTATAAACTTCTTCTTCGAGAAAACCATTCAAGAAGGCTGATTTCACATCCATTTGATAGATCTTCCATTCATTTTGGGCTTCCAAGGAAATGATCAGTCTAATAGTTTCAAGACGAGCAACATGAGAAAATACCTCATCATAGTCAATTCCTTGTCTTTGACTATAGCCTTTCGCCACCAATCTTGCTTTGTATCTCTCCATATCTCCTTTTTCATTCTTCTTTGCCTTTTACACCCATCTTACTCCAATTGCTTTATGTCCTTGTGGAAGTGTAGTAAGTTCCCATGTATCATTCTTCGTGATAGACTAGATTTCTTCGTCCATGGCGTCTCTCCACTTTATGTTTTCTACCGCTTCTTGATAGCTTAGAGGCTCACAATCACCAAAAAGATAAAAGAGGTTAATGTCGTTTTGGTTTTCGGTTACCTCATAAAGCTCCTCAATGCTCCTTAGTCGTGGTGTCTTCTCACTTGAACTTGTTTCATCCAACCTTGGTGTCGGTGAGGAAGGTGGTATAATATGTTCCTCTATCATTGGTTGTTCCATTTCTTCTTCTTCTTCTTCTTCTTCTTCAAAGTAAGGAAGAAAACCATACTTGTCTTCTTGAGCACTCCAATCCCAATAATCTTTTTTGTCAAACTCCACATCACGACTTATGATGATCTTTCCACTATTGGGTTATAAAGCTTGTACCCTTTAGAGCTTGAGTCATAACCCACAAATACATACTTCTCACTTTTATCATCAAGTTTTGTTCTTCTTTCATCTGGAACATGGGTATAGGCAATGCTTCCAAATACTTTGAGGTGAGAGATCCCAGGTTTCCTTCCACTCCATGCTTCTTGGGGTGTCTTTTCATGCACGCTTCTTGTTGGGGAACGATTTGTCAAGTAAACTGCACATGCCACTGCTTCGTCCAAAAACTCCTTTGGCATCTTCTTGCTCTTGAGCATGCTTCGTACCATGTTAAGTATAGTCCGATTCTTTCTCTCTGTATTCCATTTTGTTGAGGCGATCTTGGCACAGTCAGTTGGCGACGGATTCCATGGTCTTCACAATATTTGTTGAACTCATTTGAAGTGAACTCTCCTCCTCGGTCAGATCTCATGGTCTTGATGGAAAGACCACTTTCTCTCTCCACAAGGGCTTTGAACTTCTTAAAGTTATCAAATACTTCTGACTTCTCCTTCAAGAAATAAACCCATATTTTTCTGGAATAATCATCAATAAAGAGGAGAAAGTATTTATTCTTACCAAACGAGTTGGGTTTGATTAGTCCACAGACATCCGTGTGTATGAGCTCTAGTGGCTTTGTCGCTCTTGACGTTGATTCCTTAGGAAAACTTTTCAGAATTGCTTCCCAATTAGACATCCTTCACAGAGTTCGTCTGGGTGGTTGATCCTAGGCAAGCCTCTCACCATCCGTTTCTTCGACAAACGTTCTAGACCATCGAAGTTGAGGTGCCCGAATCGTAGATTCCATAGCCATGAAGAATCGGTATAGCAAGCCTTGAGACACTTTTCTACGTCATTTTGAATGTTCAAGAGGAACATTATATTTTTTGACATAGGCACCTTAGCAATCAAGTTATGACTACAATCTCTTAAGAAAAGACTATGTTCTTTTAAGTGGATGTCATAGCCTTTCTCTAATAATTGTCCCAAACTCAAAATATTATTCTTCATGTTAGGCACATAATAGACATTGGATATGAATTGATGACTCCCATTCTTCAAGCGTATGAGAATTTTACCTTTGCCTTTGACCGGTATCCTTGAGTCATCTCCAAATGATACATCACCAGTTGTCGCTTCATTGATCTCTACGAACATGCTTCGATATCCACACATGTGGTTGCTTGCGCCAGTGTCCAAGTACCACTTATTTCTTTTCTCTTCAACTTCGTTTTGACACGCGAGTAGCAAAGTTTCTTCTTCTCCACCTTTTTCTTCTACAAAATTAGCTTTCTCTTCCACCTTATTCGAGAATCTACACTCGGTTGCGTAATGACCAATCTTATTGCAGTTGAAACATTTGACTTGTGATTTATTGCTCCTCGACCATGAGGTTCCTCTTCCACGATCTCTTGTTGCTTGTGGATTCCAACTTCTTTCTCCATTATTGAAGTTGTTGGAGTAGTTATTGCAACCACCTCTTCCTTCTCCTCCATGTCCTCGTCCATGTCCACGATATTGGCCACGACCTCGTCCTCTTTGGCTCTTGTAATCAGTATAGTTTTCTTCCTTTATGTTGAGTTGTAGTAATTGCTCCATAGCATCCTTTTGTTTAATTTTTCTCTTTTGTTTTTCTTCGTATGCTTGTAAGGAACCCATGAGTTGCTCAATAGTCATGGTCTTTAGATCCTTATTTTCTTCAATGTTGGTAACAATGAAGTCAAAACATGGATTTAAAGTGCGAAGTATTTTCTCCATGACTTTCACATCATCAACATCTTCACCATTTCTCTTAAGTTGATTGACTACAGCCAATACTCGAGAAAAATAATCTGAAATTGACTCGGACTCTTCCATAAATAAACGTTCAAAGTCACCTCTAAGATTTTGAAGACGAATCTTTTTTACCTGCTCAACTCCTTTGTTGCAAGTTTGAAGCTTGTCCCATGCTTCTTTGGCCGTTGTTGCGTTGGATATCTTCTCAAACGTATCTTCATCCACCGATTGATAAATGAGAAAGAGAGCTTTCTTGTCTCTCTTTTTGACTCCTTCAATGTCTCTCTTACACCTTGGCTTAGCGAGGATTCATCTTGATCCTTGAAGCCTTTCTCAACAATATCCCACACATCTTGAGCTCCTAGTAGCGCCTTCATCTTGATACTCCAATTATCATAGTTGTTCTTTGTGAGCATCAACATTTGGAAAGGGAAACCACCATTCGCCATTTTGTGGATCTTGAAGCTCTGATGCCACTTTGTTGGAAATAAGACCTTTTATGTTAAGGAGAAGTGTGTGGGAATATTGAAGGTTTGAATATAAATTTGATAAGTAGGATAATTTTTTATGGAGGAGAAGAACTTTGTGTTTTTGCTTGATGCAAATGTGTGAGATTACATATCTATTTATAATACTCTAAAGAGAATAGTATTATAGTTCTATTGCAGTTATATATATATATATATATATATATATATATATATATATATATATATATATATATATATATATATATATATATATATATATATATATATATATATATATATATATATATATATATATATATATATATATATATATATATATTTTGCTTCAAATCTATAATTTTATAGTGTTACTATAATAGTAATAATATTTATCATTTGTAAATTAATTATCTTAAAACTATTGCAAAATAAATTACATTAAATTTGATTGATCAATTTTTTAAAACTAATTATAAGAGTCATATTACGTTTAGTTTTATCTTTAAATCAAATCTAGAAACCACAATTCAAATAACTTAAATATTAAACGACATAAAAGGCATCACATGGAAGTTCGCTTTAGACCTCTTTTAGTGATGAGCGGTCCTCAGAAGAAAAATATGGATATACATATGAAAAGAAATGAACCTGGACGACACAGTGAACAAAATAAATGAGATATCCACTATCAAGTAGCCACACTCTGTTTTTGCTTTGACCTCTATTTGAGATTCAAAATATCACAGTGCTAAATGGAATCACATACGTTGAAGTGTGTCACTTCACACATTTAAAGGAATTTCCCATTCTTACAGTGACAGGACAGGGCCAAGAGATTTCTTAAAGTGGTATGAATATGTTTTTTCATAAATACCATATCCTCATTTCCTCTTGCCAATCATCCTGACCATGTTCATTGTGCAATGATTGAAAACTAACTTCATAATTGTTCTTTGAATTACTATATATTAAGAGCATTAGCTAGGCATTGTCATGAGCAAATTAATTATTTGTTGATTGTATCTTAGAGTTCCTTTGAACGCTTCATGCATGAGACTATCTATTTGGTATAAAGACAATTGGAAAAGATAGTTCCTTCCATAATGAAGTGTTTGGGGGAACTCTTAGATTCCTCCAACACTACTACACATCATTGAATACCAACAAGTGAGCAATGAGTTTATTGATATTCAAGAGTTCAATTAAGAAATGTTGGTAAATTAATGTTTATGTTGGTTTTCAATTTTGAATTATAGATCTTTTAATTAGAATTTCTTTAAGATGGTTCAACTCACTTATCCAATCAATTATTTATTTTCTTTATCTTGTTTCAGCTTATCCAAACAATTTTAGCATTTTTCATAATAAATAAATTTTGTGGATAGAGACAAATCTTGTAGACTTGCCATACTTTCAAATTACAATTCACATAAGGTCTAAAGACTTCAGTTGTTATTAAAGTAAATGTTGTAAATGAGTATTTTTACTTGTTGAATCAAATTTAGTTTAGAGAACAAAAACCGTTATGTGTAGAGTTTTGACGATAACAATATAATTTAGATTTGATATTGTAATGTATTTGTTTACAGAACAATTTCCAATTATCTTTAAAGGTTAAATTTGATTGTTTATACTAATATTTTTGTTCCGTTTTGTCCTATTTTACTTCCATTAGTTTTCTTTGTGTTTCTAAAGTTATGAAAATGGAAAGTCATGATCAAGTGGATAGAAGATGAATTAGAGAGCAGAGAAAGTTGTAAAAAACCTAGGTGACTTTACTGCTTGTGCGCAATGGGCCTTACACCCGTAGTGGCCCAAATGAAGACTTCCTAATTTTAGCCTTCCACCTCTCAAACTGTTACACTGACATTAAGCCGCTCAAATTGTGGATTATAGCTATTTTTAATGGGTTTAGTGCTATAAAAATACTTTGCAACTTTATTTTACACTCTCACAATTTCTAATTTGATTTTTTTACACTTTAAACTATTGCACTTTCATTATCTGCATTTTTTTTTTCAAACGTCTCTATTAGAGCACGTACTCAGTTGTATTTTCTATTAAATAGTTCATATTTTATTTTCGTCGTTCCTTTTTAATTTACGTGCTATTATTTTTTCACATGCCTATGTTTGTGAATAACATTATGTTCGTGTTTATCTTTATCATGTATGAGTAGATTATTTTAAATTTATGACAATGAGAATTACCTAAACGATAGAATTCAGGTAGACTCTCAATTTGATGTCTATTAACGAGAAATTATGTGATTGATGTGGTCTCTTAAAACCTAATGTATATATACCTCTACAGGATTAGAGAAAGTCTTAGAATCAATTGTGTATTTAAAGGACATGTTTGATACCCAAGCTAAAAATATCAGATGATTAAATTGAGTCAATGAAACTATCTCTTAACTAATCAAGAAAAACTCTTTTAAAATAATTTTGCTTAGAGGATCCAGAATAAATGAATTACGCTATGAAAATGTGTGATTCATTATCAAGAAAAGATCATACGGGATACCGAGAGGAGGCATGATCATTTATATCTATAATTTATTTCTACAATAACATGAATTCTCATTACCGAGTGATAAACACGGGTTTACATGAGCGAGTAATAGGAATAAATAATAGTTGTTGGTTCATGATTTTAAAAATGTTGCCACTGAAGAAATTACCGGGTTGAGTCGCGGATCAGTTCGCTCTCTTTAAGACGTTTCGCGGTACTGCCCAAAATTATGCAAAGCAGTCGAACTACCACGCCGCCTCCAGGATAAAACAGCCCAGTTCTATACTGTACGATTACTACTTGCACGATAGATAATCGGTCTAGAAATACACCCTCTAATGGTACTAAGACCATTCAAATATGGTATAAATATCACCGTAGTATCTGATATATTTACCAGTCATAAATATTTCTCAAACCAAGAGAAATTTCAATAATTCTTCAAAGAGAATTCAATAATGATCATTTTTGATCACTCAAAGATTTCTCAAACAAAGAGAAATTCGAATAATTCTCTAAAGAGAATAAAAAATTATACTTGAAAATTTCTCAACTCAAACGAGGAGAAATTAACATTATTCTCTATAAAAAGAATTCAAGAAAATACTCGGAAAATTCAACGAGTAGAAAGAAAGGGGAAGAAGTTGGCGCTTCGACAATTCGAAAGACGCAGAGTTATGAGAGTGAGGAAGGAAAAACTAATAAAATGTTTTTGGTGTGTTTTGTAAGGAAACAAGTGACTTCCCTATATAATAAAGTGAGATGGTTAATATTTCTCACATGAGCAATGTGGGACTAAATGAATAATTTTTTTTAATTCAATATGGAACATGGACATGTTCCAACAATCCCCCACTTGAATTTAAAAAGGTGAATTTGGAAGTAACGTCAAACGTTTCTAAGATTGTGCATAAACCAAGGTGTCTACGACTTGAACCTTTGCATAGCAAATAGGATTCCGATTCAACAAGAGTGACACAAATGTCTTGAACTCTATCTCAGACATCAAACCCACACACAACCTTTTCTTAAGGTGTATTCTAATAGCCCGTACTTTAATGGCCCTGCACGTGTATCCCGGTTTAGTGAATGCTCTAGGAATCCTGCCTCGAAATTCCATAGGAACCGGCCTAAGTTCCACAATCACATAGGTGAGTCTATCAAGAGTACTCCTGTAGCCTAGGTACTCCCTCATACAGAGTATAGATTTCATTAAGAGTTTCTATTATCTCATCCTCTAATTACTTCAGGATTCATGCTTTACTTGCATGATAATCTCATATTACTCATAACTTGTTATTACCCATTGAACCTATTTCTTGGGATCTCCAGTCATTTAGGTCGGGTTACCATCATGAGAAACTCATTTCTATATAGGCATTAGTCTCATGATATATTATAGACTTTCTCTCTAGCTAATCCTTTCGTCAAAGGATATGCTAAATTTTCATCGGTGTGTACATGATCCACTCTTACAACTCCTTTAGAGATATAGTCTCTAACAGTGTTGTTCTTTCTTCTAATTTGACGTCTTTTACCATTATAATAATGGTTCTCAGTTTTTGCAATAGCCGCGGTACTATCGCAGTGGATCAACACAACTGGCATGAATTTTTCCCATAAGGAAATCTTAGTTAGCAGGCATATTTTAACTAACTTTCTTCTTCACTAGCAATCGCTAACGTTATCATATCAGACTCCATTATGGAATGAGCCATGATACTTCGTTTCCTTGATTTCTAAGATACAACTCCTTTAGCTATGGAATACATAGCCACTAGTTGCTTTGGAATCATCTAATAATATGTTCCAATCTGCATCACTGTACCCTTCAAGTACAGCCAGAAATTTCTGATAATGTAAACTGAGATATATGGTCCTTTTAAGGTACCTCATGACTCGCTTAATAGCTTGTCAATGCTCGTAACTCGGTTTACTCGTAAACCTGCACAATAATCCCACTGCATATGCAATGTCGGATCTAGTATAATCAGTGACATACCTAAGATTGCCAATGATGCTCGCATATTTTGTTTGTCTAACACTTTCACCAGTGTTCTTAAACAGTTTCACACTTGGATCATAAGGTGTGCACCCAAGTTTACAGTCGAAGTAATTATACTTCTTTAAGATCTTTTCCACATAGTGTGATTGATCCAAGGAGATGCCTTGTTCTGATCTCGTGATCTTGATACCAAGGATCACACTTGCTTCACCGAGATCTTTCATATCAAAGTTGTTGCACAACAATGATTTCACTTCATTGATGGTCTGAATGTTTGACCCAAATATGAATAGGTCGTCTACATAGAGACATATGATAGTGCAAATGTGATTCTCATATTTGTAATAAACACATTTGTCACTTTCATTCATCTTATACCCATTTGATATCATTAAGTTGTCAAACTTTTCATGTCATTGCTTCCGAGCTTGCTTCAGCTCATACAAAGACTTGTCTAACTTACATACCTTGTTTTCTGGTCCATGGATCACAAAGCCTTCCGGTTGTTCCATATAGATTTCTTCTTCTAATTCACCATTGAAAAAAAGTTGTCTTAACATCCATTTGGTGTACTATTAAACTATAAATAGCAGCTATTGAGATAAGTACCCTAATGGATGTCATTCTGGTGACCGGAGAAAAAGTGTCGAAGAAATCTATATTCTCTCTTTGTCTAAAACCCTTGGCTACAAGGCGAGCCTTGTATTTATCAACAGTTCCATCAGGTTTTAGTTTCTTTTTCAAAACTCATTTACAACCGATTGGTTTGCATCCAGGAGGCAAGTCTATTGAGTGACAGATCTTGTTAGATTCTAGAGAATCTATCTCATCATTAATAGCTTCTTGCCAGATATCTGCATCCAGAGATGACAAGGCTTCTTGAAGATTCATTGGATCTTCCTCTACATTATAGGTCGCATAATTCTTCCCATAGTCTTTAGAAACTCTTACTCTTTTACTTCTTCGAAGTTCTGTTTCTACATCGTCGTTGCTTTTTGTGCTTCTTATCACATGAATGTGACTCGATTGAGTGCCCCCACTATTTCTCGATTTGAAAGGAAATTTTTTTTCTTCATAGAATTCAACATCATTTGATTCTATGATCACTTTTGCATTTAGGTCATAGAACCTATATGCCTCACTGTTTGCTTCACACCTAATGAACACACATTCATAGGCTCTATTAGCAAGTTTAACTCGCTTCGTATCCTGAATTCTGACATATGCCAGACAAACCCAAGTTCTTAAATAAGACAATTTTGGTTGTCTTTTCTTTAATATCTCATAAGGAGAGATATTACTTTTTAACTTGGGAACTCGATTCAGGACATAGCAAATAGTCAACAAAATTTCCCCCACCAGTGAGAAGCAACACCAAAATTTAATATAATTGCAACAACAAGTTCAATAAGAGTTATATTCTTTCTTTCTGCTTTACCATTCATTTCAAAAGAGTATGGTGCAGTCATTTCATGTACAATTCCATGTATAAAATTCATCAAATAAACTAGAATCATATTCAGTTCTCCTATCACTACGAAGCCTCTTAATCTTCTTACTAAGTTGATTCTCAGTTTCAGTTACATACATCTTAAACATGTGAAGTGCTTCATTTTTATTCTTCATTAAATATACATAAGTATAATCAGAATAATAGTCAATAAAATAACATTTACTATTTCTAGTTAAAGTTCCATGTAATTCACATATACCATAGTGTATAAGGTCTAGGGGATCAGATCCTTTAATAATTGATTTTTAAATTCTTTACAAAGTTTTTAAACATATCAATTTCATTCACAAAAATGTCATTCTTTGTAATGGTGTACAAATCTACCCCAATGGACTGACTAAACTATGCCTTATATAAAAGAAAACCAGAAACAAAATTCTTCCTAATCTCAAGAACATGTATGACGTCCTTCGAGATTAAAGTCTTTCTGGAGGTGAAATTCAACTCCATTTCTCCAATTCTAGCAACATTAGTGGTGTGGGCATATCCCAACAACACTTTCTTATCTTTAGTATTCGTGTATGTTTTAAACATAACACGATCATAACAGACACGATGAGAAACACCAGTGTCTATCCACCAATCATCAAATTCATCAACCGTGTTGATTTCAATTATCATAGAAATAAATTTCCCATTAGTTAGTTTGACCTATGCATTAGGGGTAGCACCAGGTTCAAGCCTCTTCTACATTTCTTAATCTTACGACATGATTTTCCATGGTTAAAACAATGGAAAACAACATCATTTCTTTGAGGTGGTGATTGTTGCCTAGTTGGAGCAATTGAGACCATAGAAAGGATCTCATTCTTAATTCGGATCACAACATTGCAGTTCTGATTCTTTAATCATTTTCCAAATGGCTTCAGAACTACACCGAATTTTTATTTGTTGTTTAAAACAACCAAGACTTTTCTTCTTGATATTGTCTCTAAGATTCCTCTTTTTTTTTAACTCAAGGAGAATAATCAGATTCTAAAAAATACATCTAAATACATACCTTTAGTGATGACCTCATGAGAATTCTTTTTGAAGTTCATAACTTTGAGTATCCACAGATCTTTCATCTACCATCTGATACTTTTCGTAGTTGCTAAAATCATTCTTTTGTTCTCCAGCTTCTTCAATACTTGTTTTTCATAGCCTCGTAAACTTGTTTTGGAGTATCGCAATTATTGTAATAATCATATAGATCATTTGCGAGTCCATTTAGAATGTTATAATCATTCTCTTTCTATAAGGAGATTTCTTCCTTTAGCTGTAAATCCTTCTCTTTAATCTATGTTGTAAATTCAGATTCATTGAAATTAATAATTCAATCTAAGTTCATAGATTTCTTTCTATTCGTTTGTTCAACTGATCCAAGTGGAACAGTAGGAATGTCATCGGTCAAAATATTGACAAACTTCTTTATGGTTTGGAAAAACCTCACTTTTGTTGCCAACTTTTGAAATGCACTCCTTCAAACTAGAACGGTTTGTCCGAGACAATCTTAGAAGTACCGATAATTTCTTCAATAGCCATGGCAGTTTGAAACGTCTTAAAATTGTTGGTTCATGATTTTAAAAATGTTGCCACTGAAGAAATTACCGGGTTGAGTCGCGGATCAGTTCGCTCTCTTTAAGACGTTTCGCGGTACTGCCCAAAATTATGCAAAGCAGTCGAACTACCACGCCGCCTCCAGGATAAAACAGCTCAGTTCTATACTGTACGATTACTACTTGCACGATAGATAATCGGTCTAGAAATACACCCTCTAATGGTACTAAGACCATTCAAATATGGTATAAATACCACCGTAGTATCTGATATATTTACCAGTCATAAATATTTCTCAAACCAAGAGAAATTTCAATAATTCTTCAAAGAGAATTCAATAATGATCATTTTTGATCACTCAAAGATTTCTCAAACAAAGAGAAATTCGAATAATTCTCTAAAGAGAATAAAAAATTATACTTGAAAATTTCTCAACTCAAACGAGGAGAAATTAACATTATTCTCTATAAAAAGAATTCAAGAAAATACTCGGAAAATTCAACGAGTAGAAAGAAAGGGGAAGAAGTTGGCGCTTCGACAATTCGAAAGACGCAGAGTTATGAGAGTGAGGAAGGAAAAACTAATAAAATGTTTTTGGTGTGTTTTGTAAGGAAACAAGTGGCTTCCTTATATAATAAAGTGAGATGGTTAATATTTCTCACATGAGCAATGTGGGACTAAATGAATAATTTTTTTTAATTCAATATGGAACATGGACATGTTCCAACAATAGTCCTAAATATATATTTATTAAATTTTTAAAAAATCAAAATCACTTGAGTAATATGGTGGGAGAATTGACTTGGTGTTTTGTGTTTTATCGCAAATGTTGCGGATAGTAAGAGTCGCCACCAACTTTTATTTTATCTAATAAAGGAAAGGGTGAAAAGAACAGGAAAGACCTTTTGAGAATTTTCTTGAGTTCGAGGGGTAGGTTATGAAAAGGGAAGATGTTAGCACCATTTTCATCTGTAGTTATCTATCGGGTCTTAATTGCTAGCTCACTTTGAAATGCTTTGTGTTTTTGTGAAAATATTTTGAAAATGCCTAAGTGCGGCAATTTTGTAATGATTCTCGTATTGTTGAGCATGTATATAAAATGGTTGTTTTGAAAATATTTGTTTAAAAAGGGATTGTTTGAAAATGCCAATGTAAGGCAATTTTGTAATGATTCTCGTATCGTTAAGAATATATACAAAATGCTTGTTTTGAAAAGTGTTTTGAAAAAATAGTTGTTTTGAAAGTGTGAAGTGTAAAGATTATTTTAGTTTGTGAGAAAGCGATTACGAGCGATCTACCTACTCAAAAATTCTTTGTTTTTTTCTTCCTCCTTTAGGTAGTGTTACTTTACCATTAGTTAGTAAGAAATCCTAATCATTGAATGTGAGGGACTGACGTGGGTCATCGTACAGTCATAGAAGGAAATTTGTAATACAATTTAGCAATTGTCGTAAGGAACTAAGATTGTTCACTGAAGGCAACATTTGAAGGGTCACCGAGGGACTACGATCTTATAATCGAGGGTCTTTTGCTAAAGCGTCTCACGTTCGAGAGACATACCTATTTTTTATCCGAGGCAACAAGCGAGGTTATCCTAGAGGTATAAGTGTGCAAAGTGTGTTTGATTCAATTATTTGTCTTGAGTTAGGGTTTTTCTATATTTGTTTTTAGTCTTGTCATACAAACCCTAATTATGAACAATAATAAAGAAAGCGATAAATTACGAAATTTAAATGTCCTACGCTATTACAACGCTTTGGGAATGGGGGTACAAATTTTTGAATGAGGAAGAAAATAATAAAGCCTAATTATCTATTACAGACTATTGAATAGTTCATAATGCGAAAATAATAAAATGCACAAGAATATAAAATAGAGGGAAGAAATTGTTTTGGTGATTTTTGATGGAAAATGTGTGATAATTAACCTAATTAAACTAATTAATTTGGAAAAAAGAAATTAACTACTCTTTTGAATGAAACCTAAAAATCTAAGTTAAATAAAATAAAACCTAAGTCTATTAATTTCTAATTATTTAGAAAGTAATTTGGATATTAATGTCAATTTGAAAAGAAAATATTTTATAATATAAAAGAAGTAATAAAATCTAATTGAAAAAAAATTTAATTGACAAAAATAAAGTGTTTAAATTAATTAAATAAAACCTAAAACTATTTTTTGTGATTTTATGATTTAATATATTTTGATAAATAAAATAAATAAATAAAAGTAGAAATTATAAAAAAGATTGGGCCATGAGTCAGAAGTAAAAAGGGTGTGTGAGAAATTATTTTCGTTAGGCCTAGAATCTATTTTTTGTTTGAATCAAAAACAATAATAGAAAAAAAAATAAAAATGATAATGGGCTAGTGTTGTGAAACAATGGAGGGGGGTGCGTTGAAAAAGAAAACTGGGCCCAATGGTCAGGAGGCCCATGATGGAGTGTGAGAATCACAAAATAACATGGAAAAATGACAAAAGGACAGCTGGGGCTCGAACGTAGTCACAAGGGTAACAAATGCGCGTTTTAACCACTGGGGTGGTGATACATCCAGTAGTTAAAGCACAAACCAATAAATATATTACAAACTCCTTCCTGAATGTAACTTCATCTCCTACATCGCGTCAGACGCCATGGACAATATTTTTTAAATTCTGAACTTGCTCGTTTCTTAACCAAATTGAAAAGTGTAAACATGAAACTTGCTTGTTTTTTCACCACGAATTCAACCATGTAAATAAATTAAGCTATAAATCAAAGATGAGCATGAGTTTCTGTTGGTACCAAATTAAAACCTAATTTTCCTAGAACTTCAACTTCAAAATTCTCCACGTACAGTTAACATAAATGAAAACTAAAGGCATGCTTAGCTTCAGGGCAATGATGTCTATATTTTTTATTCACAAAGTAACAATTAATGATGGTTGTATATGAAATTCAAAGTTGATAAAACTTAGCTCAAAATTGGAAATCGTGTTTTAAGTTGGAGCACTTCTGGAGGTGTTGTGATATTCTGGATAGCTTCACTGAACTCCCAGGAATGTATTGCAATGCTTACTTTGTGTTGAAAGTGTCTGAATCTTTATGGAGAAATCATGTTGCAGAGCTGAGTTTTTTGGAAATGGAGGATGATGAAGATGATGTCACGGTGGTGTTCCAAGTGTTTGGATAGCTTATGTATGAGTTATAGAAGCTTTGTGGTTGATTAAAAATGAAAACGCACTAAGGGATTTGGTGTTTGATGTGCAAGGTCAGAAATCATCAATAATGGAGTTTTTTATGCAAGTTATGATTTGAGGGAGTTTGATAGGGTTAGAGGGCTCGTAAACTCGTGTCTTAACTTGCAAATACTTCATCTATTTATAGAGGGCATGTTTTAGAGGCTGTGATGGCTTGGTTTACAAAGTCACGTGTTATGGTTTGATTACTTATATTTGTAGCAACTTTGAAATAACACTGTTTCAATGCATAGTACCAAAGAATCTGAGATGGATAGAGGTTCTAGACATGTTGCTTATGGCTTTGACATTGTGTATGTTCAGAAGAAAAAATTGCAAGGCTCAAGGAGAGTGGAGTTTTTGATTAAAGTCACTTTTCCAAAATGGAAGTATGAACTTTGTTCCAAAAATGGAATGATCACTTGGGCAATGGCTCAAGCACTTTGATAATGGCTCAATTAGTTGTGTAAACATTTAATTATGGAGTGATTTGAAAGTTATAGGGCTGCAAAGCAATATTTATGCAGCATGGCTTGAGATTTGATCATGTGTTCTTCATGAAAATGACCTATAATTCAAGAATGGATGCCTAACTTCTTATCTTTGAATATCTTAGCTCAAGCATGATAAAAATGTGTTCTTAGAAATTTTGGAAAGCTTGTAACATTGTCTACAACCTTCGTGTTGACCACTTTGACTAAATCAACTTGGAACTTGATGAAAAATTTCCAAGAATTTGGGACAAAAATCTGACCAAAGTTGTTGAAAATTTCACTAAGTGTTTTGTTAAAATGTCATGACTCTACGGGATTATATCTCCTAATCTAATCATTTTTGAACATCAACCCTCAAGGACTAAGTTGTAGAATTCATCAAAATCTACAAATTTCATGTTGAAAGTTTTCCTTGAATCATCTTGCATCTTAGTGAAAAATGGTCATGACGTAGTGAATTTATCAAGTTCAAAACACTTAGAAATTTTCTAAGTATTGGAAATATTGACTTTTTGTTGACTTTTCTTGACTTTCTTGATTATTGATGATCAACTTTGATATTTTTGAATATCTTGATGATTCTTGATCTTTGAGATTCAATGTTGACCAAAAAAAGTCAAAGTTTGACGTTTTGTGTGTCAGTTGACTTTTCATCAGTTGATCCAAATTTCAACTATCCATCCCTTGCATATTTGAGATGATTTAAGCCATGAAATTAGTTCAAGATATTGTGTTTGATTCCTTAAGATCATGCTTCAAGTCATTGGGGCATGTACTAGGTCAAAAGTCAATGATCAGTCATTCTCAATCATAATCCTAATTTTGATAATTTAGCCCCTTTGGTGATTTGAGGGCTTTTCTTGAGGAATTATGGTAAACCTTTGAACATGACTTCAAAATGTTAATGTTGGCCAAAAATCTTGAAGTTTGACTATATATTGACCATATTTGACTTTTTTGTACCCAATATAGTTGATTTTCAATCATCTGATCAATTGAATGAGCAAGTTTGTGATACACGACCTAAAACTTGGTATGATCTTTCTTAGAGACCTATAATGAACCATGAAAGTCACTTGAGGAATTATAAATCAAATTAACCTTGAGAAAAACAAAACCCTAGTTGTGGACTCAGTGCTTATGAGGTGAGCTTGTCTGATCAACTGTTGAGAATTTTTGAGCATTGGAGAATCTTTGTGAGAAATATCTTGAAGAAAAGGGAAGGAAAATTTTGTGGTACAATAAATTCAAACTAAATTGATCAATATTTTAGCTAATTTCAAAAAAACTGAAAATTTAGTACTTCCAATGGTCCTCGGCGAAATGATACTTATTTTACTAATCTTATAGAGCCGTACGTTGCAACCTATAGAGTTTTTGGTGCCGTTGTCGAGGATTGTTTTAGGTATAGAACTTTCAGTTAGTTATTTCTCTGCAAATATTTTTTCGTTTTTTGATGCATTATAAGGACCCAAAATATTGGAAACCTTGCTGATCTAATTGATGAAATCAAACGATATTTGCATTTTAGACTTAGAAAAAAATAACAAGGGATGGCTGAATCTAATCACACTCTAAAGGACTACCAACCCCTAATAAAGTTGAACCTTATTCTAGCATTATATGTTTTCCTCTAGAGGAAAATAATTTTGAATTAAAACCATATTTAATGTTCATGGTACTAGTTTTTTGGTTCTCTAACCGATGATCCAAACATGCATTTGTCAATTTTAATTGAATTCGTCGAAACGATGAAATGGAATGGAGGGGGCAGCAAAGAAGAGTCGTTAAGACATTTACCATTTTCATTTAGGGATAGAGCTAGAGCATGGCTAGAGTCCTTACCTTTTGTGATTCCATTACGACATGGAATGAGTTGAAAATCACACTTCTGTCTAGGTATTTCTCGCCAGGAAAAATTGCTCTACAAAGAAATTAGAATACCATCTCTACTCAACATGGCGAAGAATCACTATACGAAGCATGAAAGATATTTGAGAAAATTATCATGTTATCCCCTTACCATGGATATGAAAGATGTCTAATATTCCTCACTTTTTATAATGGTCTACTATATTACATAAGAATAGCAGCATTTGTGGGCGGGGAAAAAAGGAACAAAAATATCAAAGATGTCTACTTGCTCATAAAGCATATGACACAAAAACCTTTGTGAGAGAGTACCTTAAATAGAATGAATGTATGAGGTAAACACTCTAGACCACCTTAATGCTAAAGTTGACGCAATATTTCAACAATTCGATAAAATGAGGGTGAGTGTTGTAACTCCTCCTGTTCATATTTGAGGATTAGTTGGTGATAAGTCAACATTTATGATATAGTTCTATTGCTTATTATTCAAAAATACAGGAAAATTGTAACACTTTGTATGATCGGTGGATCTGGAACTGACTGTTTTAAAGCTGGTTCGCGAAATGTCGCGGTAAGCAAGAGTCGCCACCGTGTTTTATTTTCTCCAAATGGAAAGGACAAAAGCACAGAAAAATTCCTTATTGAGATTAGTTCTCGGTTCGGGAGGTAGATTATAGAAAGGGAAGGTGTTAGCACCCTTTCTATCCATGGTTATCCATGGGCTCTTAGATACTTGCTCATTTGTGTTTTCAAAAATGTTTGTTTGCTTTTCAATTGTGGGTTTTAAAAAAAGTTTCTTTGAAAATTTCAGTTCGACTCTTGTATCAGTCCTCAAGAGTGTTTGAAAAGTTGTTTTGAAAGCTTTTTGCAAAGTGTAAGGTGTGAAAAGAAGTTTTGATTTGTTTTGAATTAGAGCAAGCATCTACGAGTCGTCTACCTACCCTAAGGAATTAGTCTGTGTAAATGTCCTTAAGGTAGTGCCATCCCACCATTGAGAGGTAGGTAGCACCACCGTTGGAGGTGTTCGGGTCAACTCGAGGTTCGGGACATGGTGATCACCGGGGTAATACGAAGACACCTTAGAAGCTACCCTCATGCCAGGTTCCCGGATCATGAGGACTTACTAAGACATCCTCTACTCGACGATCACCTTTCGAGGGGCAAGGCAACAGTGAAGCGTACCCTAGGGGTGGTGTGTGAACTGTGTGTCATTTTCAGTTTATTGTTTGTCTTGTCATGCATTGGTGATCTACGTTTTGATTTTATTTTTGGGCATTCATTCTTTCATGTTATTGTTTAACGGTTAAAAGATGCGGGAATTTAAAGTGCGGAAAAGATAAAGGTCCTACGCTATTACAAAGGCGCGGGTCTACAACGCCAAATTAATCCAGACCCGATTTAAAATAAAGTGCAGAAATATAAATGTCTAATTGGCTATTACAGGGCTTTGGAGCAAATACATTATATTCACAAAAAGAAATAAATAAAACGCGCGAAACAAAAATGTAATCGAATGCGAGGGCGTTGGACCCTTTAAAGGAATTAAAATAAAATTAATAGAATAATTAAATTAAATAAAAAGAAAGAACTTATTTTTTATGTTTTTTGTATTTATGACATTAAAGAAAATTAAATTAATTAAAAGTCAAATAATTCTAGTTCTAATTGTTTTTTTTTTAATTTATTAAAGAAAAATTACCTAAGTTAAATCTAATTTAAACCTAATTGATTAATTACAAGTATTTACGAAATTAATTAATGGTTAATAATAATTATAATAATAAAATATTTATTTAAAAAGATGAAAATGTGCTAAAGACTTATTTTTTTATATTTTTTAGTTATTAAAAAAAACATTAAAGTTAATAACCTAAAATCAAAACTAAATTAATTATTGAATTTTATTTACAAAAATGGAACTATTAATTGATTAAATAAAATACTTTTATACCTCTTTTATGATTTCCTGATTTTTTTGGTTTTTATATTAAGAAATAAAACTAATTAAATTAGTATTTGGAATCTAATTAAGTCTAATCAATTTTAATATTGCAAAATAATTTAGAGTTTCCTAGAATAAAAAAACCTAATTAATTAATTAAATTTAGAAAAAAAAGAAAAATCTAAAATTTATTCGGGTAAGAATATTTTTGTGATTTTTTTGAAATAAAAAGAAAAATTAATTTTGTTAATAAAAAAGCAAATTAAATAAATTAAAATAAAATAGAAAAGAAAATAAATTCAAGGGAAAAAGGAAATGGGCCTGTTTTCATCAAAACGCAACTCCACATAATCTGAACCCTAGCCATGGAGGTTCACGTTTTGGCCACGAAAAATCCCAAGCGATAGCCCAGACCTGCTCTAAACACCCACTGGAACTCAAAGGTATGGTTAGTAGGGATTAAATCAAGCTATAATCAAAAATACGATCCATGGAAATTCTGCAAAATGGATGTTCATGTAGCTACAGTTTCAGCATGCATGGTTATATGAAAAGAGTGTGTTTATACCTTATTTTGCCTGTAGATCACGATAGGATGGGTGGGAGGTCTTGTGGATGGCTGAATCCTTGAGTTCGATCTTAGTGCAATTCTTTGGAATTTTTGAAAAGAAATTTCTCTTCGCTGCCTCTCTCTCACCTTTTTTTCTTATCCCTTGTGATAGTTTTCTCTAGGTTATGTAGGTGATTCTGATCAACATTAAGGCTCATCATACCATGCATTCAAGCTTGAGATTTTAACATAAACTCCCTTAACAAACTTTCCTTTTTGAACCAATTTTTGAAATGTTGCTCCATTTGGCCTTGAAACGAAATTGGGAAGTTGCATAATGATGAGTCAAAGTTAGTTAAGACCAAATATTCCTTTTAATTAAACTTTTTGATTTTCCTTTAATTTTAAAAGATTTAAAGTTAATTAAATCCAATAAAATCAATTAAAAATGAAAAAATTAAATTAAAATTTTGAAATAAAAGGTGGGACACGTGGGAAGCATGGCCAAGTTAATTCAAGTGGAAAAAGTGGGCCCCTTTTGTCAAAAAATGAAATTTCAAGGATAAATGATTTTGGCCATTTCACAAAAATTTCCCAACTTCTCCAATGCATATCTTGCTCAATTTTTAAGCTTTTATCATGTTCTTGGACATTTTAGAAAGGTATTGAAGTCCTCTAAACAATGTCCTTGGTCCCATGTCATTTTGATTTACCAATCTCAAGTTATGGTCTTTGACTTAAAGTCCCTTTTTGTTGACTTTTGAAAATGACCTATAATGTTGAAATTGATAACTTTTTGTGAGAGCATTTCTTGGACTTGGAGTGTGAAGATGAGTTGTAGGAAATGTCTTCCCCTTAAAAATGAGCTTTGGATGGGATTTTTCTGATGAACCATAAAAAAGTTATGCCTTGGTCAAGTTACAGTTGACTTTTCAACTGTCCAAAAATAGAAACTTTTGCATCTTGATGATTTTTGAGCCAAGCTTTGAGAATCGTGATCAAGAATTGATCAAATGATGTTTGTGGCTTTAAAATAAGATGTTGACCAAAAATTTGAACTTTTGACTGTCAAATGACCATTTTGCCCCTACAGTTGACTGTAGTGCAATTAGGGTTTTTTGACTGTGCAATTTTATGCTGAAAGTCTTGAAACTTGGTATGAGGATGCTTGACCATATTTGTAGGCATGTGAGACTTGATTGGACCTTTGGAAACTTTATTTTCTTGATCAGAACCAAAACCCTAATTTTGACTGTTTAGGAGGCCCCTGAATTGTGCAACCCTTGGGGAATTTTGAAGCATGACTTTGGAAATTTCTCGAAGAATATGGGAGGGCAAATTTTAGGGTACAACAGTTGCCCCTGTTCAATCTTCTTAGACCTGAGGATGCAGATTGGCTGACGTGCCTTTCGTAATCCGAAGGTAGAAGATGATTGAACACTAGAGTGCCCAGAAATTTGCGCTCACATAGTAGCAGTGTGATAATGGTATTTAAATGTTGATGAATAGGATGATGGGCTTATAGATGCCATCTGGATGTTGATCGCGTAAGAGATTCCTTAGCGAGAACTTACGTACCTGCAAAAAAGAAAATGATTACCTGACTTGTTACGGGGCTGGTCTTCAAACTCTTTGTATAGATGTGTCCTGACTGGTTACAGGAGATGGATCTGGAGCTTCAAAAGGTGATGAATGAACCAGGGGTGGTTACTACCTCAGCAGGAACGGTGAGAGAACCTTGGATGACTTTAACTTCAACAGCAATCGTTGAGAAAATCTTGGGAATTACCATCTCCGCAGTATCGGGGAGAGAACCATAGGCGACTACAACCTCAATAGCAAACATTGAGAGAATCCTGGGATGGAATTATCATCTCCGCAGCATTGGGGAGAGAACCATAGGCGATTACAATCTCAATAGCAAACATTGAGAAAAACCTGGAATGGAATTATCGTCTCCGCAGCATTGGGGAGAGAACCATAGGCAATTATAATCTCAATAGCAAACATTGAGAAAAACCTGGAATGGAATTATCGTCTCCGCAGGATCGGGGAGAGAACCATAGGCAATTATAATCTCAATAGCAAACATTAAGAAAAACTTGGATTGGAATTATCGTCTCCGCAGGATCGGGGAGAGAACCATAGGCAATTATAATCTCAATAGCAAACATTGAGAAAAACCTGGATTGGAATTATCGTCTCCGCAGGATCGGGGAGAGAACCATAGGCAATTATAATCTCAATAGCAAACATTGAGAAAAACCTGGATTGGAATTATCGTCTCCGCAGGATCGGGGAGAGAACCATAGGCAATTATAATCTCAATAGCAAACATTGAGAAAAACCTGGATTGGAATTATCGTCTCCGCAGGATCGAGGAGAGAACCATAGGCAATTATAATCTCAATAGCAAACATTGAGAAAAACCTGGATTGGAATTATCGTCTCCGCAGTATCGAGGAGAGAACCATAGGCAATTATAATCTCAAAAGCAGACGTTTGAGAAAAACCTGTAATGGAATTATCGTCTCCGTGGCACTGGGGAGAGAACCATAGGAAATTATAATCTCAAAAGCGGACGTTTGAGAAAAACCTGGAATGGAATTATCATCTCCGCAGCATCGGGGAGAGAACCATAGGCAATTATAATCTCAAAAGCGGACGTTTGAGAAAAACCTGGATTGGAATTATCGTCTCCGCAGGATCGGGGAGAGAACCATAGGCAATTATAATCTCAATAGCAAACATTGAGAAAAACCTTTGATAACTTCTACTGAGTCTTCATCAGGAAAATCTGTTTGGGGTCGATTTAGCTGGACTAGAGAAGGCCTTGGACTGGATAAGAAATCTTTGGAGTCGATTAACTGAACCGGTCTAGGTCTTGAAATATGATTGAGAATTTAACTGAATCTTTCCTGAAAGATAGAGGTCAGTCATATGCAATGCATGATATGGATCAAGCGATGATGTTCTCAACATAAATGAGATTTGTATGATGCGTCTATGCATGCTATAATGATGTATGTGATGTTTAGGAATGTATGTTTTTGTCTAGGAAAATAAATCCTTGACGGGTGTCGGGAAGTCATATCCTGGGCTTATGTTGAAGAATAGATTTTGCTTCTGTTGGGGATGATAGCTGCAAGAATACCGATAGGAGAAGATAACTCCGTTGGGGGATATACTTGGCGAACGGAATAACTCTGCGGGGGGAGAAGTACCCTGACGATCTTGCTGGGAAGCGATACTCTGTGGGGAGAGAGGTACTTTGCTGGAATGTTGATAATAACTTGCTGGGGATATCCTTGTTGTGTTGGAAGTGCTGATAGACTTCGCTGGGGATAAGAAAGAACTATGTTGATGACGACCTTTCTGTGGCTTTTGGCTGAGGATAACCCAGTTATATCCTGGTAGGGAAATAACTCTTTGAATAAAGCCGGTCGACGCGTTCGTGTTCTGCGAGGATAAGCTTCCAGAATCTACTGGGGGATAAGCTTACTGCTTGGAGAGATGGATTCCAACTTTCCTGGGGGGAGCTGGGTTGGATTTTCTTGGGGAAGTTTTGAACTGCGTTTGGGGAAGTGATTCCTTTGAATGTTTGTATGCCGCCGGGGAACAATCTTTAGATCAAGACTGTCGGGGATGCTTGTTAAGAATGACTGTATATTGCTGGGGAAGGTTGAGATCTGCGGGAGGATACCCAATTTCCTTAAGGTTGATAATGTAGCTTTACTTGGAGAGGGTGTACTGACTCGCTGGCTCACTTTCTGGGGAATTAAGGTATACTGGTTATGTTCTTCAGTCTAACCTACCTTGATGCCTTTGGAGGACCGAACAATCAGATCGCTTAGACAACTCTTTATTGCCCCTGTTTCTGATGTGGGAGAGAAAGATACCTGTGGAGGTGCTTGATAATTGTTGAGGGTCAAACCTTCTTCAGGTAGGCAGGTGACAAGATGATGGGACATAGTCGTACGCTTCGATCCCTAACTTTTGCCTGGACCGCCCTTTCGGGTTTTCAGTCCACCGGGATACCCATTTTTGCCCAAGCCGCCTTTTCAGGTTTTCGACTCGCCGGGTGTACAGATTTTTTTTCATTTCATCCCTTCATTTTGCCTGAACCCTTTTGGTTCGCCGGGAAGCCCTAATTTTTGCCTAGGTATGTCAACCTAGCGGGTCTTTGATTATGCGTAGTATTTTTTGACTATGTCCACGTTGTAGGGAGTTGCCCCTGTTGGAAGTATTTTGCCACGCCACCAGAAGGTGTTTGATCAGGCAAGATTCGTTGTTGGAGTGCCCTAAGTGACTCAGGCGGAGACTTGCCCCAGGCTGTTTGGCATCTTGAGAGATTCTCCGAATCTTGATTGGACTGCCCCAGATAATGGACCATAGTCATATCATGCCCCTTGATTGGAAGTACTTCTGTTCATTAGGCATTCGTCGTGCGAACTTCTATGCTGTTCAAACAAATAGTCATATGCAAACAAAGTTATGTTAAAAATGCAAAGCCTATGTCTGTCTTGAAGATTTTGAAAATGCATTCTCTTTTTTTTCATAAAACAAGTGAATGTTTGTAAAACGTGATGTCAACTCCGTATTTACCATAAGCCTTAAGGAGTCAGGATACCTTTCGTAACAGTATGCTTTCGAACTAACCCATGCTTCAGCTAGGACTTTTAAGGGTTATAACGTGGCCTGGTTCACGGTTTAAGAAACAAAGGATAAAGGCTCAAATTTTATTTGTACCCACCCGCTCTTCGTGATGTTCTCCAAACCTAACTCAGTTGATCATACGTTAGACCTTGTTTGAGTATTTGCTCTGAAATTCCAGTGATGGTTCGGATGTTGAACATTTATTTGAATAGGCAGTCATCTCTTTTTTTTTGTTGAGGGTTTGTAAGACCTCTTTCTTGTCTGGTTTTTGTTATCCCTTTCTTTTTTGCCTGAAATGTTTCCTTTTTTGGAATTACAGTCAGTGGGATGCCCCAGTTTTGTAAGTCTCCTTCATAGGTTTTTGACTTATTGGGTTTTTTATTTTGAGAGATATAATGACTACCTTTCTTTATTGGTTACTCGGAACCATCACTGTCTTCTTTTTTGTAAGGACCTCTTTGGTGCCATTCATTATGCACTTGGATCAACTGAGAGACTACCCTGCCCCAGGTTATGATTAAGGGTTTTAAATTTCGAAAAGAAAACTCCTACTTCTTTGGCTCAGAGGGGTTGACGAGGGATTATCATCCTTATAACTCCAGTGTTTAGGGATTGAAACAATGCCTGTACCTCATCAGCAGGATCCGTTCAAAAGCATACTGTAGATTGTGGTATCGTTTTCGTCATCCTCCCTCAAGAGGCTTAGAATTATTAATTGAGAGGCAACATCAGAAAAAATATGAAGATAATTTGCATATAGTGAATACGAATATATTGCTTCAAAACAGACATATGCGATGCATTAATGAAATAACAATGTTCAACAATGAACAAATGTTTGAACAATCAAAAAGAATTACAACTTGAACATTCGAATGAACAAAAGTTCCCTAGTCTCAAGGCTTGTCATTTCAAATGGTGAGTCTTGGAGGGATGGTAGAAAAACTCTGCCTGGCCATCTTGTGTGAACTCCAGTGCTCCCTCATCAATCAGGTCTTGGATCTTGTTCCTCAGAGCCCAACACTCATTTGTATCATGTCCTGGACAGGCAGAGTGGTAGGCACATCTTTTATTGGGATCATAGACAGGAGATGTTGTGTTCTGGTTCCGGGGATGAGCCCTTAATGTGATCAGGTTCAATCTTAACAGGCGTTGTAAAGCTTGGAACAACGACATGTTGAGCTGGGTGAATTGCCTCCTGGGCTTGTCTGGCTGAAGCTGGTGAGGTTGATGCTGAATTTGTGACCCTGAAGCCATTTGAGGGGCTCTCCCCTTACCTCCTTGTCTCAAAGATGGTTGAATGATGACTGGCCCTTCAACCTTAGATGTTTTCCCCAGTTGGTTACTCTGAAGCAGTTGGTTGACGAGAACTCCGAGCTCTTCTTGTCTTTGAGCTAAGTCTTGAATGGCAGTCCCCTGCCCCAGCATCTGGACCCTCAATGCATCCGCCTCAGCTTGTAGGTGTTTCAGCCTTTCATCCTCAGCACTGTTCCTGACAAAGGTCTCCATGAGAAGTGTCCTTAGCTCCTCCTGCCCCTTGGATAGATTCAGGAGGATTTCCCCGAACCGAGTCTCTTGAGCAAGAAAGTCCTGGTTATCTTGTGGGCAAGCCATTGCTGAAATAAACAGCGAGAAAGGTAAGTGACCTTCAACAAGGATACCTGTTATGCAATGATGAGTATGACATGCATGTAATGTTTTCAAGGACCTCGCGGGGTAAACAAGAAAATTTGTTAGCGTTTGGATCTGGTAGCTTGATTGAAAGAAACTTCATATTTGTTGAGAGTCTCTCTTCCAAGAGTCAAAGGCTCACCATATCAAGTGGGTCACAGCCCCTGACTCAAGTCATCAACCTTATTTTGCTTTCCCAAACAACCTTGGCTGGGGGAACCTTCTTTAGGAGTCAAAGCTCACCATATCAAGTGGGTCATAGCCTCTGACAACTTTGGCTAGAGGAAAATAAATCCTCTTTGCCCCTTGCTAGATGTTTGATTCATCATGACCTGCATCACAAGCCCTTGAGATCCTTGAAATGGGTTAGGATGTATGCAATGATATGATGTCATGATGCATGGGGTAATATGAATAAACCCTGTTATGAGCCCTTATTAAGGACTATAAACGGAACCTGCAAGAAACTCGGTAAACCCTGTTATGAGTCCCAATTAAGGACTATAAAAAAAACCTGCAAGAAACTCGGTAAACCCTGTTATGAGTCCCAATTAAGGACTATAAACAAAACCTGCAAGAGACTTAGTAAACCCTGCTACGAGTCCCAATTAAGGACTATAAACAAAACCTGCAAGTAGTTCATGTGTCAGATAGATAACAAGCATGCAAGTAGTCAAGTACGAAGGCACGCAAGTCACACAAGAGAAGCCCTTAGAGTTTAAGCCCGCATGGGGTCTGGGTATTACCCTCTTGAAGTTGGTGGGATCAACCTGTCCTATTAGAAGTAACCGGGTTTTTAGAGGATCCCAATATCATTGACTACCCTCAATCGGTCATAACTCCAGCATCACAATCTTTTCTTGCGGCCAGAACCATCACGAGAGTTTAGTCTCAATGGGCGTAGCATACTGCTACAATTCTAAAGGCCAAGTTGTGTCAATTAAGGTTCTAAGGTTGTTGGTGCTTAATGACTCCTTAGAAGACCCATATTCTCCTCGTTGCGACAAAAGGGATATCGGTACAGACCAAGGTGCCACACCAACGTAGCCACTGCTTCACCCGTGTCGGTCTACGCCGGACAGGTCCCTCACAGCTTATGCTACCTAAACAGGGTATCCCCAGATCCGGGTTAGGATCTATGTAACTCCCATGCGACCCACAAATTTAAAGCAGACAAGTCAATACAATTGAAAACACAGTTATGAACTAGCCCTAAGGTACACCTCACTTTATAAAAATTTCCCCAGCAGAGTCGCCAGTTCTGTGATCGGTGGATCTGGAACTGACTATTTTAAAGCTGGTTCGCGAAATGTCGCGGTAAGCAAGAGTCGCCACCGTCTTTTATTTTCTCCAAATGGAAAGGACAAAAGCACAGAAAAATTCCTTATTGAGATTAGTTCTCGGTTCGGGAGGTAGATTATAGAAAGGGAAGGTGTTAGCACCCTTTCTATCCATGGTTATCCATGGGCTCTTAGATACTTGCTCATTTGTGTTTTCAAAAATGTTTGTTTGCTTTTCAATTGTGGGTTTTAAAAAAAGTTTCTTTGAAAATTTCAGTTCGACTCTTGTATCAGTCCTCAAGAGTGTTTGAAAAGTTGTTTTGAAAGCTTTTTGCAAAGTGTAAGGTGTGAAAATAAGTTTTGATTTGTTTTGAATTAGAGCAAGCATCTACGAGTTGTCTACCTACCCTAAGGAATTAGTCTGTGTAAATGTCCTTAAGGTAGTGCCATCCCACCATTGAGAGGTAGGTAGCACCACCGTTGGAGGTGTTCGGGTCAATTCGAGGTTCGGGACATGGTGATCACCGGGGTAATAGGAAGACACCTTAGAAGCTACCCTCATGCCAGGTTCCCGGATCATGAGGACTTACTAAGACATCCTCTACTCGACGATCACCTTTCGAGGGGCAAGGCAACAGTGAAGCGTACCCTAGGGGTGGTGTGTGAACTGTGTGTCATTTTCAGTTTATTGTTTGTCTTGTCATGCATTGGTGATCTACGTTTTGATTTTATTTTTGGGCATTCATTCTTTCATGTTATTGTTTAACGGTTAAAAGATGCGGGAATTTAAAGTGCGGAAAAGATAAAGGTCCTACGCTATTACAAAGGCGCGGGTCTACAATGCCAAATTAATCCAGACCCGATTTAAAATAAAGTGCAGAAATATAAATGTCTAATTGACTATTACAGGGCTTTGGAGCAAATACATTATATTCACAAAAAGAAATAAATAAAACGCGCGAAACAAAAATGTAATCGAATGCGAGGGCGTTGGACCCTTTAAAGGAATTAAAATAAAATTAATAGAATAATTAAATTAAATAAAAAGAAAGAACTTATTTTTTATGTTTTTTGTATTTATGACATTAAAGAAAATTAAATTAATTAAAAGTCAAATAATTCTAGTTCTAATTGTTTTTTTTTTAATTTATTAAAGAAAAATTACCTAAGTTAAATCTAATTTAAACCTAATTGATTAATTACAAGTATTTACGAAATTAATTAATGGTTAATAATAATTATAATAATAAAATATTTATTTAAAAAGATGAAAATGTGCTAAAGACTTATTTTTTTATATTTTTTAGTTATTAAAAAAAACATTAAAGTTAATAACCTAAAATCAAAACTAAATTAATTATTGAATTTTATTTACAAAAATGGAACTATTAATTGATTAAATAAAATACTTTTATACCTCTTTTATGATTTCCTGATTTTTTTGGTTTTTATATTAAAAAATAAAACTAATTAAATTAGTATTTGGAATCTAATTAAGTCTAATCAATTTTAATATTGCAAAATAATTTAGAGTTTCCTAGAATAAAAAAACCTAATTAATTAATTAAATTTAGAAAAAAAAGAAAAATCTAAAATTTATTTGGGTAAGAATATTTTTGTGATTTTTTTGAAATAAAAAGAAAAATTAATTTTGTTAATAAAAAAGCAAATTAAATAAATTAAAATAAAATAGAAAAGAAAATAAATTCAAGGGAAAAAGGAAATGGGCCTGTTTTCATCAAAACGCAACTCCACATAATCTGAACCCTAGCCATGGAGGTTCACGTTTTGGCCACGAAAAATCCCAAGCGATAGTCCAGACCTGCTCTAAACACCCACTGGAACTCAAAGGTATGGTTAGTAGGGATTAAATCAAGCTATAATCAAAAATACGATCCATGGAAATTCTGCAAAATGGATGTTCATGTAGCTACAGTTTCAGCATGCATGGTTATATGAAAAGAGTGTGTTTATACCTTATTTTGCCTGTAGATCACGATAGGATGGGTGGGAGGTCTTGTGGATGGCTGAATCCTTGAGTTCGATCTTAGTGCAATTCTTTGGAATTTTTGAAAAGAAATTTCTCTTCGCTGCCTCTCTCTCACCTTTTTTTCTTATCCCTTGTGATAGTTTTCTCTAGGTTATGTAGGTGATTCTGATCAACATTAAGGCTCATCATACCATGCATTCAAGCTTGAGATTTTAACATAAACTCCCTTAACAAACTTTCCTTTTTGAACCAATTTTTGAAATGTTGCTCCATTTGGCCTTGAAACGAAATTGGGAAGTTGCATAATGATGAGTCAAAGTTAGTTAAGACCAAATATTCCTTTTAATTAAACTTTTTGATTTTCCTTTAATTTTAAAAGATTTAAAGTTAATTAAATCCAATAAAATCAATTAAAAATGAAAAAAATTAAATTAAAATTTTGAAATAAAAGGTGGGACACGTGGGAAGCATGGCCAAGTTAATTCAAGTGGAAAAAGTGGGCCCCTTTTGTCAAAAAATGAAATTTCAAGGATAAATGATTTTTGCCATTTCACAAAAATTTCCCAACTTCTCCAATGCATATCTTGCTCAATTTTTAAGCTTTGATCATGTTCTTGGACATTTTAGAAAGGTCTTGAAGTCCTCTAAACAATGTCCTTGGTCCCATGTCATTTTGAGTTACCAATCTCAAGTTATGGTCTTTGACTTAAAGTCCCTTTTTGTTGACTTTTGAAAATGACCTATAATGTTGAAATTGATAACTTTTTGTGAGAGAATTTCTTGGACTTGGAGTGTGAAGATGAGTTGTAGGAAATGTCTTCCCCTTCAAAATGAGCTTTGGATGGGATTTTTCTGATGAACCATGAAAAAGTTATGCCTTGGTCAAGTTACAGTTGACTTTTCAGCTATCCAAAAATAGAAACTTTTGCATCTTGATGATTTTTGAGCCAAGCTTTGAGAATCATGATCAAGCATTGATCAAATGATGTTTGTGGATTTAAAATAAGATGTTGACCAAAAATTTGAACTTTTGACTGTCAAATGACCATTTTGCCCCTACAGTTGACTGTAGTGCAATTAGGGTTTTTTGACTGTGCAATTTTGTGCTGAAAGTCTTGAAACTTGGTATGAGGATGCTTGACCATATTTGTAGGCATGCGAGACTTGATTGGACCTTTGGAAACTTTATTTTCTTGATCAGAACCAAAACCCTAATTTTGACTGTTTAGGAGGCCCCTGAACTGTGCAACCCTTGGGGAATTTTGAAGCATGACTTTGGCAATTTCTCGAAGAATATGGGAGGGAAAATTTTGGGGTACAACACTTTGTTCTTATTTAGTAGTTGTTAGAGTCAACTTATATCCAGTTGCTATTTCAAGAGTTTTAAATTATTTTGGCTATTTTGGCTATTTTAAGAGTTTTAAATTATTACAGGTTGACGAAGTCAAAGGACCACGGAATGGACCAGAGAAGTTGAGCAGATGAAGAAAACAAAGAAAAGCCATTAAGGCTTCCCATATGCGTACCATACGCGTATAGCCTAGTGCAGGGATAGCTCATATGTGTTCCTTACGCATAGCAGTGTATGATGCGGTGGGAAAACTGACTTGAAGTTTTGCGTTTGTGTTCACAATTGTGCGGTTTAGCAAGAGTCGCCACCGACTTTTTATTTTATCCAAAGGAAAGGTCAAAAAGCACAGGAAAGACCTTTGAGATGTTTTCTTGGGTTCGGGGGGTAGATTATGAAAAGGGAAGCTGCAAACACCCTTTTCATCCATGGTTATCCATGGGCTCTTAGTTACTTATTTTAGATCACTTGCCTTTTATTTTCAATTGTTTGAAATGGTGCTTTGTGTGTGGTTTTTGAAAATGCTTTGAAAAAAAGGCCTTTTCTAGGCGACCTTTGAAATTATTTTTGTTTGAATATATACAAAGGTGTTTGTCTTTTAGAAAATATATTTCAGTGTTTTGAAAGCTTGTTTTGGGAATTTGTGTTGTGAAGTGTGTTTGAAAATAGAAAGGATGTTTTGCAAGTTTTTGATCAAGTAACTAAGAGTTGTCTACCCTATTTTACTCAAAGATCTTTCTTATGTTTTTAACCCTTTTGACAGTGTTATTTCACCATTGCATTTGGTGAACAACCTTGTGTTAGGATGTTAAACGGGACAGGCGCGGGTCATCGCATACAATCATTGAAAGCAACTTGTGAGACGCTCTAGCAATTTTGTAAGGGACGAGATCGTTTATCGAAGGAAACATTGAGGGTCATCGAGGGACTACGATCTTTGTTTATCGAAGGGACATTTGCTAGAGTGTCTCATATTCGAGGGACATGATTGCATTTTATGAGGCAACAAGCGAGGTTACCCTAGAGGTGCACGTGTGAATTGTGTTTGTCATTTTCATGCATTCAAATCTTGTATTAGGTCATCTAGCGATTGATTTTAGATTTTCGCATACAAACCCTAATCTCTAGTCATAACATATTTGAAAGCGTAAAGTGCGAGAATTAAAATTCTAAGCTATTACAAAAGTATCCGGGGATGGGGGTACAATTATTTACAAATGGGGATGAATCTCACGAGGATAATAATATCCAAATATTACAACCAAATCGAATCGTCGCAATTCAAATATAAAAACTATAACAAAACATAAAAATAAAGAGAATAAAAAATATTATGAGATGCATGCATTGATTAACTTAAAAAATAAATAAATAAAATTTATTCTAAAAAAGAAAGATTAAGTATTTTATTCTTATTTTTGTGTTTTATCAACTAAAAAAAGGTTTAAAGGAAGAAAAATTAAATAAAATTAAAATCTCTATTATTTTTTATGTTTTCACATAAAGCAAAATTATTTAATAAAACTATTTTTTAAGAGAGTCAAAGTTTTTATTATTAGCTTTATTATTAACCAAAAGAAAACAAATAGATTTAAAATGAATTCATAGAAAAAAAAAGGGTTAGCATTTGTTATTAAAGAAGAAATGGGCCATGCGTTTATATGGATTATGCCTAAAACAAAAGAAGCAAATGGACAGAATGCAAAGGGAGGGGGGGTGCACTGGCCAGATTATAGTGGGCTCGGGGATTTTGGGCAGACAGACCCAAGGGTGTGTTTTTTGTACAATTGTTAGGGGTTTCAGCATTAGGGTTCTCAGAATTAGGGTTTGTGTGTTTAGTACACAGCGGCGCCGGTCTCTCACTCTCTTCTTCATCTTTTCATCTTTCTCAAACAAAATCTGATACTCTTCCTAACCCTAGCTACCGGAACACCGCCCCCTCTCACTCTCAATCCTCTTTGCAACGATCCAGCATTTGTTTGAACGGTACGATTTGTCATCTTTTTCGCGTTTTACAGTTTCATGTTTGTTTGCATGTTCATGCTACTTTGTTTTAATCCATGGTGTTTATGTGTTTGATATGCAGTAAAGGTTTGAGAAAATCATACCTTGAGAGATTTGTTTCTGGAAAATGGAGGGAGAGAGATTGGATTGGTGGCGCCTCCTTGGTGGCCGGGGATACGAGGAAGATGATGGCCTAAGCGCATTTTTTCCTGGTATCTTTGTCTTTCTCTTGATCTGTTAGTTAATGATGATGATCTGAAACTTGTTGTTCTTTGTTGTTGATGATGACGAATTTCTGAAACTTATTGTTCTTGATTTTGTTGATGATGAAAAAATTCTGAAACTTGTTGTTCTTGATTTTGTTACTTCTGAGCCTCTCTTCCTTTCTCTTGAATATTGATGTTTGATGATGAAAAACTTCTGAAAACTGTGTTGGTTTTTTGTTACCTCTGAACCTTTTTTCCTTTCTCTTGAATATTGATGTTTGATGATGAAAAGATTCTGAAAAAAACTGTGTTGGTTTTTTGTTGTTGATGATGACAAATGTCTGAAACTTGTTGTTTGCTTCTGAAATGCTCCTCCTCTCTCTTTGATATTGAATATTGATGATGATGGTTATTCTGAAATCTTTTTGGTTTCTTTGGATAATAGTTTTTGGCTTTGATGTTAGCTTGTGAAACTGTTATGGTGTTTTGTTGGGCAGTTTGAAGTTTTGTTAACAGGTTTGGTTTGTTTTTGTGAGCTTGTTATTGGGCTATACAGGTTTGTTGGTTTTCTGCAGTTTTGGCCAGCTTGTGGTTTGAGCAGTTTGGTTGTGGTAAACTGTTTTGGCTGGAAAACTGTTGTGGTTTGTTCTTAACAGTTGGCAGTTTTTGTTACAGTTGGGTTGTTTTGATAACAGGTTGAGATCTTTGGTAACCGGGTTTTTGAGTTGGTTTATGGTTTGGCCATTGATTGTTATGCAGGTTTAGGTTGTTTTGTAACTTGGGCAGGTTTGGAGCTTGTTTGCAATTTGAAGAGTTTTGTGGTTTTTTCACAAAGTGTTCTTTCTTGGCCTTTACTATTATGCAGTTTGTTTTGTTTTATATCCTCTTGCTATTTGACTTGTGACAGCCTACTCTTTTAGCCAAACTATCAAACTTCACCCAAGGTGATATCTTTTTCTCTTTCTCTCCCCATGAAAACAGGCATTTTTGCTTTGTTTATTATTATATTCTGAAAAATTGCCTCTGGAAAATGATGACAGCTTTTGACAAGCTTTGACTTGTCAATTGGGTTACCTCCTGCTATTTTACTTTTGCCCGCTGTATTTTTTCTGCTTTCATGCTGCTTGCCATATTTGCACAATTTGCATCCCATTTGTTTTATAACTCAGTTTGGGCAATTTGTTTTGTAGCTCAATTTGGGACTTTGCTTGCTGTTTGTTACAACAAGTTCCTTTCTTGTGCTGCATTGTATATTTGTTTATGCTTTGACAGCTTTGGCGCCTGTTTGCCTTTTGAATTTTGTAACTCAGTTTGGTTCAAAGTTTTCCTTAGTTTGCTGCCATGTTTTGGTTGAGTTGCAATGGTATAATTTGGCTTATGTTTTGACAGCTTTGGCGCCTGTTGCATTTGAAATTCAGCTTGCTTTGTATGCTTGCATTTTTTCAATTTGTATTTTTAATTTTCTCTTTGTGAACCAAGAAGAGAAATCTTCTTGTGATTTGCAGAGAGAAAAATAAAGCGTGATGAAAAATAAGCATTCTGATTCCAGACGGCCAATTTTAATGATGACTTTTTTCTTTCTTTTTTCATTTGAAAATTCTTTTCAATTATTTGACTAATTTTATTTTCCTTTGTCTTTTGCAGGTGGGTGTGTGATACGGTGGGAGAGAACTTACTGTTTTTGGAATGCTGGTTCGCGTTTTGCGTTTGTTTTTGCAAAATGTCGCGGTAAGCAAGAGTCGCCACCGTCTTTTATTTTATCCAACAAAGAAAGGAAAAGAAGCACAGAAAAAAATCCTTTTTCGAGATGTTTCTCGGGTCCGGGGGGTAAATTATAGAAAGGGAAGGTGTTAACACCCTTTCTATCCGTGGTTATCCACGGGCTCTTAGCTACTTGCTCAAAGTGTTTTCAAAATTTTCTTTTCTTTGTGTTTGTGGGTTTGAAAGAAGTTTTTGTTTGAAAAAGTGTAAGTGCGAAAAGTTTTGTTTTGTTTTGAGAGAGCAAGTACTTAAGAACCATTTACCTACTCGAAAAAGGAATCAATATGTGCTAATGTCCTTTAGACAACGCTATCCCACTATTGATGAGTAGGTAGCATCATCGTTGGAGTTTTAGGGGTCAATTCGATTAAGGGACGTGTGGTCACTAAAGCAAAGTTAGGATGCCTTAGCGGTAACCCTAATGTCTTAGATCATTTTACTAAGACAACCGTTTCGAGGCAACTATGATCTTTGGACAAGAGGGCGACCTCTAAAACTTCCTATACTCAATGACCACGTTCGAAGGCAACCAAGCGAGGTGTACCGTAAGAGTGCGCATGTGCGAGTGTGTTGTTTTCAGTTATTTTGTCTTTGTACATGTCATGGATGAGCTATGTTGATTTTAGGTTTTTGAACGATTAATCTTGTCATGCATTCCCTATTATCAAACATCTAACAGTTTATAAGTTGCAGAAATTAAAGCTAACTATTACAAGGCGTCGAGTATTTACATCGCGAAAAAAACAACCCTTGAAATTAAAATGCGGAAAGTAAATAAAGCAGTAAAATAATTAAAGTCCTATTAAAACTATTACATTCCGGGAAACAGATACAATAATATGATAAAATGGATCGCGTGCGGAAAATTAAATCGAATGCGAGTTTTTTAGGGTTTTGACCCTTTTTTGAAAGAAAGTGATTTTTTTGGTTATTTTTGGATTAAAAGAAAGAAATTAAATTAAGTCGACAATTAAATAAATAAATAAATAAATTAATTACGATACTTTTGGATATTTGATATTTAAGGAAATAAAAATAAATTTGATTAAAGTTAATAAAACCTAATTATCTACATTAATTTTAATTATTGCAAAAATATTAAAGTTATTTCCTAATTAAACTAAATTAATTGAATTAATATTTATTTACAAAAATAAAAGTGCTGAATTTAATTTTAATAAATAAAATATATTTTTGGTTTTTTGATTTTATGAGGAAAAAATTTAATTGGTTAGTGAAATTATGAAAAATAAATAAACAATATAAATAAATAAAAGAAAGGAAAATAGAGAAAGTTAGAAATGTATGGGCATGATTAGGGGGTCTGCTTAGCAATTTCAAAGGCCCAATTGACCTGGCCTGGTTGACTTTTCCTGCTTCCACGCATGTACATTGGCTAGGCACCATGGTGGGTCTCCCATCTGGACCATCAGATTTGGCCTGGAGGCCATCTGTCCACTGATTGCATGAGGGTGTATGGTGAACCACGCGTTTGGTTGTGTATTGAATGACCTGCAGAAAAATAATACAAAGCTTTTGGGGGGACCTGGGACTCGAACCTAGGTCCTGCTGATCATTGGCCAACACGTCCACCACTCAACCAACGCGTTCTACTTGTTAGTGTATTAGACAATGATTATTATAAGAGAAAACACAATAATTATGCTAGAAATAAAAAAAGCACGAATTTTTTGAATGGGCGAATCGGAACGGGCCACGTCTTCGTCTTCCCCACTGGACCTGGTTCTTTTACCTGCAGATTTACATCCGCAGCTAAATCCATATCTGCATCATAAAATTAGTTCTAGGCTATAAAAATACAAACCAAGACCATGGACATGTTCGTCTGGACATCCTGAGCACGTCTATGTCCATTAATGGCCTTGATTTCACTTGTAGAGAAAACTCCCAAAAACAAACTTCCAAAACCCTGGGTTCGGTTACAGGGCTATGGCTCATGAAAACGCAATCAAATGATGCAGAAAGCTTCTAAATGGAACGATAAGCATGAATATGTAAAGATTTTACCAAGAAAGTGCAATAATATGAGGATACGATTTCAAGTGCAGAGCAGTTTTTTGAAGGACTTACAGCGCGATTGAGGGGGTGTGATGGCTTGCTTTTGATTTCTTCTCACTCAGTGATTGCCCAGCAATTGATTCACGTTGAGATTTGGTTCTGAATTGGTCTCTAAGAGTGATTTTGATTCCATACTTTTTTGCAATTTTCTCAAGTTTTGTTCTTCTAATTTGGTAGTTTTTTACCTCTAATTATCGTGCCTTTAGCTTGTATATGTAATGAGCATTGGATTAGGTTAACATTTGTGGACTCAATCTTTGTGCATTGATGTTTTAGGATTTGATTTGATCCTCCATGAAAAAGCTTCCAATTTTGTCCCAAATCCAATATTTTGTTCATGATATGGCTTGATACGGATTTGATCATGTCCATGATGACAATTAAGACCTATATCAATCAAAAAGATCCTAAATAATCAATATTTGGATTTTATTTGGATTTAAATTGATTTAAAATGAATTAATTCAATAAAAATCAAATAAAATAGAAAAAATTAATAAATGGACACAAGGCTGAAGTTAGGACACGTGTGTAGCGTGACAAGATCAAATCAAGTGGAAAAGAATGGGCCCATTTGACAAAATTTGATGTTTTGGGGATAGTTGACTTTTGGCAATTTTACAAAAATGCCCAATTTCAACAATGCATAACTTCTTAAATTTTGAACTTTTGGAAGTGTTCTTGGACTTTTTAGAAAGATTGAGATGTCCTATAACCAAACCTTTTGGTCTCATTTTCTTTTGATATTCCATTCTCAAGTTATAAGCTTTGGAAAAAAGGTGTTTTTGTTGACTTTCAAAAATGACCCATAATGTCCAAATTTGTAACTTTTTGTGAGTGCATTTCTTGATCTTGGGGTATGAATATGGATTGTAGGAAATTTCATCCTATTCAAAATGATCTTTGTATGGGTCATTTATCATAAATTATGATAAAGTTATGCTTGGTCAAAGTTGAGTTGACTTTTCCTACAAAACCCTAATTTAGCAACTTTTGAGTCTTGATGAATTTTGAGCAATCCTTGATGAATCATGATCAAACCTTGATCAAATGATGAAATATCCTTCAAAATGAGAATGTTGACAAAAAATCGTGAAGTTTGATTGTATTTAGGTCACAGTTGACTTTTGCCTTAGCAGAGTCGATTTTTGGACCCTCTGAGCAATTGACTGACCAAACTTCCTCTGCAAGGCTTGAAATTTGACATGGATGAGCTTGAGAACATTTTAGGACATTGGGGAGCACTTTATGTCATTTGGATGTAAGGACCTTGATGCAACACAAAACCCTAATTTGAGGTTGACTGCCTTAGAAGATGATTTGAATGTCCAACTCTTGAGAAATCTTGAGCAACTTGGAGATTATTCTTGAAATTTCTTGAGAAACATGAGAGGGAAAATTTTGGGGTACAACAGCTGCCCCTGTTCAATTTTCTTAAACCTGGGGATATAAATTGGCTTTCGGGCCTTTTGTGATTCGAAGGTGGAAGATGATTGAACACTATAGTGCCTAGAAATTTGCACTCGCATGAAGTGGTATCAGCATTGTGATGTCGGGAATGGGCTTACAGATTCCATTTGGAGACTGTTGATAAGTGGTCTGAACTTCGATTGGAATACGAATCAGGGAGATCTTATCGGCGATTTGACTAAACCAGAGGAGGTCTTGGATTAACTTTGACTGGATCGACATCAGAAAAATCTTTAAGAATCGATTTAACTGGACCAAACAAGGTCTTGGAATAACTTCAACTGGATCGGCATCAGAAAAATATTTAGGAATCGATTTAATTGGACCAGAGAAGGTCTTGGATTAACTTTGACTGGATCGGCATCAGAAAAATCTTTAGGAATCGATTTAACTGGACCAGACAAGGTCTTGGAACAACTTCAACTAGATCGGCATCAGTAAAATCTTTAAGAATCGTTTTAACTGGACCAGAGGAGGTCTTGGATTATCTTTGACTGGATCAGCATCAGAAAAATCTTTAGGAATCGATTTAACTGGACCAGACAAGGTCTTGGAATAACTTCAACTAGATCGGCATCAGAAAAATCTTTAGGAATCGATTTAACTGGACCAGAGGAGGTCTTGGATTAACTTTGACTGGATCGACATCAAAATAATCTTTAGGAATCCATTTAACTGGACCAGACAAGGTCTTTGAACAACTTCAACTGGATCGGCATCAAAAAAATCTTTAGGAATCGATTTAACTGGACCAGAGGAGGTCTTGGATTAACTTTGACTGGATCGGCATCAGAAAAATCTTTAGGAATCGATTTAACTGGACCAGACAAGGTCTTTCGAATAACTTTGACTGGATCGGCATCAGAAAAATATTTAGGAATCGATTTAACTGGACCACACAAGGTCCTGGAATAACTTCAACTGGAATACGAATCAGGGAGATCTTATCGGCGATCTGACTGAACCAGAGAAGGTCTTGGATTAACTTTGACTGGATCGACATCAGAAAAAATCTTTAGGAATTGATTTAACTTGACCAGACAAGGTCTTGGAATAACTTTGGTTGGTCCGACAACATAAAAATCTTTAGGAATCGATTTAACTGGACCAGACAAGGTCTTGGAATAACTTCAACTGGAATACGAATCAGGGAGATCTTATCGGCAATCTGACTGAACCAGAGGAGGTATTGGATTAACTTTGACTGGACCGGCATCAGAAAAATCTTTAGGAATCGATTTAAACTGGACCAGACAAGAGTCTTGGAATAACTTCAACTGGAATACGAATCAGGGAGATCTTATCGGCGATCTGACTGATCTAGAGAAGGTCTTGGATTAACTTTGACTGGATCGACATCAGAAAAATCTTTAGGAATCGATTTAACTGGACCAGACAAAGGTATTCGACATAGCTGAGAACTTTAACTGTGTCTTTCCTGAAAGGTAAATGTCAGTTGTATGTAATGCATGATATATATCAAGCAATGATGTTCTCAAATTAAATGAGATTGTGTTATATGATGCATATATCTATGTATCATGATGTATGGAAATGTGATTTTTTAGATGGGGAAAATAAATCCTGGATAGCTGTTGAAGACAGGAGCTGAATTCTTCATTTCCGCTGGGGATGATGAACGAAGATAATTGCGAGAATAAACCTGTAGGAGAAGATAACTCTGTTGGGGAATAAACTGATGAGGATATTACTCTGTGGGGAAGAGATGCTCTGCTGAGGATTCCATTGATAGACTCCACTGGGATGGATTACCGTTGCTGGTGATACTGAATCTGTTGCTGATTGAATTTCTGCTTGTGAAAGGAAAGAACTTTGCTGGGGATAATTTTTCAGTTGTGACTTGCTGGGGATAACCTTGTTATACTTTTGTAGGGATAATCCTATGAGTTCTGCTGGGAATGATCTTTTGAACTTGGCTAGGGAGATTTTGTACTCCGCTGGGGATAAACTTCCAGAGTCTACTGGGGATGATGATTCAACTCCGCTGGGGAAGCTTCTTCAGACCGTGCTAGGAAAATATTGACTCCACTGGGGGTATCTTGTATTCTGCCGGGGAACATTCTTATACTTCGCTGGGGAATATTAAAACTGCCAGGGATATCAAGCCTTTCTAGTGCTGATGGTAGATCAACTCTGCTTGGGGAGAGTATTGGTGATTTGTTCATAGTTGCAAGTCCCAGCTGGGGGAGAGTTACCATTACTGTCTTACTCTGCAGGGAGTGAAGGTACCTTAGCCATATTCTTCAACTAAATCTACCTTTGTACCTGGTGAACAGAGAAACTGTACAATTCAGACAATTCTTATTGCCCCTATTTCTGATATTACCAGTAATTGTCTTTTGTTTCGCATGTAAATATTTACGAGCAAAGATTAATGTCAAATGCATATATCAAAAATGAACATTAGACGTTCTTTGCAAAACAAAACAGATAAAGGAAAAACAGTTTGAAATTTCTTTGAAAATGAATTGTATTGATTTTGAAGTTTGGCTTGTATATAGGCGTTTTTGTACAAGAGGCTGATGTCCTAGTAAGAGAACGCCGCCGAACAAATAGAATTTACACATTGTGTGAAAGATAAACAAAACAGCTATGTGAATAATCCCACTGGGTTCCAACTCTACTATTGCCCTTATATCCTCGATCATCTCATCACTTTGCTATTGGTTGAAGATGAATCTGATTGATTAGTGTTGTCTGAGCTTGATAGTCGATACCGAAGTTTGGATGCAAGGTGATCCAATGAGACATAGTGTTACGCTTTAATCCCTAATTTTTGCCTGGACCGCCCTTTCGGGTTTTCAGTCCACCGGGATACCCTTTTTTTGCCCAAGCCACCTTTTCAGGTTTTCGACTTGCCGGGTGTACAAATTTTTTCATTTTCATCCCTTATTTTTTCCCGAACCCTTTTGGTTCGTCGGGAAGCCCTTATTTTTGCCTAGGCCAGTCAACCTAGCGGGTCTTTGATTATGCGTAGTATCTTTTCACTATGTATGCATTAACGGGGTGAGAAAGGTCGTCACCGTCCATGGTGGTTAGAATCATAGCTCCTCATGAGAAAATGTTCTTAACCACAAATGGACCTTCATAAGTAGGGGTCCATTTGCCCCTGGGATCACTTTGAGGTAGAATAATGCGCTTGATTACCAGATCCCCAACTTGGTACTCTTGTCGTCTAACTTTCTTGTTAAATGCATTGATCATCCGTTTTTGATACGTCTGACCATGACAAATAACAGTAAGTCTCTTTTCGTCGATTAAGTTTAGTTGATCAAGTCGGGTCTGAATCCAGTCATCTTCGCTTAAACTTGCATCCTTCATGATCCAAAGAGAGGGTATCTAAACTTCAATGGGCAAGACTGCCTCTATACCATATACCAAGGAATAGGGTGTAGCCCCTGTTGACGTCCGCGCTGAGGTACGGTACCCATGAAGAATGAATGGTAACATCTCGTGCTAGTCTTTGTATGTCACCGTCATCTTCTGCACAATCTTCTTAATGTTCTTATTAGCCGCTTCAACATCCCCATTCATATTCGGCCGGTAGGGAGAAGAGTTGTGATGCTATATCTTAAACTGCTTGCAGAGCTCAGTGATCATCTTGTTGTTGAGATTGGTACCATTGTCCGTAATGATCCTCTTTGGTACACCGTATCGATAAATCAGATTGTGCCGAATAAATCGTGCCACGAAGTTCTTGGTTACAGTAGCAAAGGAAGCTGCTTCCACCCACTTTGTAAAGTAATCGATTGCTACCAGGATGAAAAGATGCACATTGGATGTCGTAGGTCTGATCTCGCCGATCATATCAATGCCCCACATTGCGAAAGGCCAAGGTGCCGTCAAGACGTTCAGAGGAACTGGAGGTATGTGCACCTTATCAGCATAGACTTGGCACTTGTGACATGTCCGAGAATGCTGATAACAGTCAGCTTCCATTGTGGACCAATAATATCCTGCCCGTAGGATCTTCTTTGCCATGGTGTGTCCACTGGAATGAGTTCCGAAAGTACCTTCATGTAAATCCGCCATGATCCTTTCTGCTTCAGTCTTATCCACACAACGCAGTAAGGTCGAATCATGGTTACGTTTGTAAAGAATGCCATTACTGATGAAGAACTTTGCTGCGAACCTACTCAGAAAGTTCTTGTCATTAACAGATGCACCCTCGGGGTACTCCTGAGCTTCAAGATACCTTTTCACCTCATGAAACCAAGGCTTTTCTGTTACCTCTTCAGTCTCAATATCACAATAATGTGCAGGTTCGTCCAATCTTTTAATGATGATCCGGGGAGCTTTGTTGTCCCAATTGACTTTGAACATAGAAGACATCATAGCTAGCGCGTCCGCCAACTGATTCTCCTCTCTAGGGAAGTGTTCAAAGGTTATCTCCTCAAAGTGGGGAAGCAATGTCAACACATACTCCTTGTAAGGAATAAGATTTGGGTGTTTCGTATCCCACTCGCCTTTGATCTGACTGATCACGAGAGCGGAATCTCCGAAGACACTCAAGAACTTAATCCTTAGGTCAATTGCTGCTCGAAGACCCATGATGCATGCTTCATACTCCGCCATATTCTTGGTGCAGTTGAAACATAGTCGAGCGGTGAATGGAGTATGAGAGCCTTTAGGAGATATGATCACAGCGCCAATACCGTTACCCAAAGCGTTCGAAGCTCCATCAAAGTACATAGACCATCGGGATCCCTCCTCAGGTCCTTCATTTGGTCCAGGTGTCTCACAATCAGTTACCAACAGGATATTCTCGTCCGGGAATTCAAAGGTCATAGACTGGTAATCATCCACTGCTTGATGTGCCAAATGTTTGCCAATACACTTCCCTTGATTGCCTTTTGGGTCGTGTACTGGATGTCATACTCAGTCAAGATCATCTGCCATCTCTCTATTCTTCTGGACAAGGCAGGTTTTTCGAAGATATACTTGATTGGATCCATCTTAGATATCAATAGAGTAGTGTGAGTCAGCATATACTATCTCAGCCGGCGAGCAGCCCATGCCAAAGGGCAGCAAGTTTTCTCGAGCAGTGAGTATCGGGTCTCACAGTCGGTAAACTTTTTGCTAAGGTAATAAATAGCATGCTCTTTTCGGCCAGACTCGTCATGTTGACCCAACACACACACCATTGATTTATCGAGTACTGTCAAGTATAAGATCAAAGGTCTCCCTTCAACTGGAGGCATCAGAATGGGTGGCTCTTGGAGATACTCTTTGATCCTTTCGAAAGCGGCCTGGCATTCATCGTTCCAACGTACTACTTGATCTTTCTTCAGCAGCTTGGAGATTGGTTCACAAGTATCAGTCAGGTGTGAGATGAATCGGGCAATATAATTCAGTCGTCCCAGGAAGCCTCTGACTTCTTTCTCTGTTTTGGAAGCTGGCATTTCCTATATAGCTTTCACCTTTGCAGGATCTACTTGAATACCTTTATCGCTTACGATGAAACCCAGCAGCATACCAGATCTCACCCCGAAGGTGCACTTGTTCGGGTTTAATCTCAGCTTGTACAACTTCAGCCTGTCAAACAGCTTCTGGAGGTGGTCAAGATGTTCCTCCTCAGTTTGAGATCTTGCAATCATATCGTCGACATATACCTCAATCTCATGATGGATCATGTCATGAAACAAAGCAACCATGGCATGCTGATACGTTGCCCCAACATTCTTCAATCCAAAGGGCATGACCTTGTAGCAAAAAGTACCCCACTGAGTAACAAAAGTTGTCTTCTCCATGTCTTCGGGAGCCATCTTAATCTGATTATAACCGGAGAAACCATCCATGAAGGAGAATACCTTGTGCTGAGCGGTGTTGTCAACCAGAACGTCGATATGAGGTAAAGGGAAGTCATCTTTGGGGCTCGCCCTGTTCAAATCTCTGTAGTCAACACACATTCGAACCTTACCATCCTTCTTCGGCACGGGAACCGCATTGGCCACCCACTGAGGGTAAGAAGTAACTGCTATAAAACCGGCGTCAAACTGTTTCATAACTTCAGCCTTGATTTTCTCAGACATTTCTGGGCGCATTCGGCGGACCTTCTGTTTCACTGGAGGACAATCTTCCTTGGTAGGCAGGCGATGAACTATAATATCGGTATTCAACCCAGGCATATCTTCATAAGATCAGGAAAAGATCTCAACGTAGTCACGCAGAATCTGAATCAACCGTTGTTTCAAACTAAGCTCCAGATTTGCACTGATCTTGACCTCTTTCTTATCTGTCTCTGTACCCAGATTCACTGATTCCACCGGCTCTTCATGCGGCTGAATAACCCTCTCTTCATGTAGTCACAGTCTTGCAAGTTCACCGGGCACTTCTCAATCATCTTCACCTTCGTCTTCGGCTAAGTTGATCGGATTTTCAAAGTCATACCTAGCAGTAGCAGAGTCGATACCAGTGAGATCCAGAGTGGATGTAGACCTGTATATGTGAGTGTGTGTAAAATAGTTGTTTTGCAATATATAATAAAAGAAAAACAAGGAGCGCAAAATTTGAAATGCAAGAAACGTCCAATGATTTTATTAATGATATATGAAAATGACACACATAAAGCCCTCACAAATGAAGCCACGGTGCCCCGGGTAAGACACCGGGCCATAAAGTTTAAAACATTGTCTGTTACATATTCAAAACAAAAAGGTTTCATTACTGGGTGATAACAAAAACGGGCATAGAATCCTTCGCTGTCCAGTTGCTTAATCCATCATCGACAGTTGGGTAGATCCATCTGTCAATGTCAAACTCTCCATCATCGTTGTCCCCAATAGCATTCACCCCTGTATCTTGTTTAGGCTTTTCTGGTGCTCCGAACTCGATCTCCTTAGCATCAATCAAGTCTTGTACCTTGTTCTTCAAAACCCAACAATCATACGTATTATGCCCCGGGCTATCAGAGTGAAAAGCACAGTGGGCATTAGGGTTGTACTTTGGTGATGTAGTGTTAGGATTCTTCGGGGCCTCCCTTGGAATCACTAGATTGGTTTTCAGCAACTGTGGAAGAATCTGAGACAACGTCATGCTGAGACGGGTAAATTGCCTTCGAGGTCTCTCGTCCTTTTGTTGATTGTTGTGCTGAGGAGCACCAGCAGGTCTTGAAATAACAACTGCATTAACAACTTGGCGGTGTTCAGGTCTATCCTGTCTTTTCGAACTGTAGACAACACTGGACTCTTTCTTAAAGGGCTTATTCTTGGTGCTCGATGAAGCACCCTTCTGTATCTTACCAGCCTTAATACCAGCCTCAATCCTCTCATCGGTCATAATTAGCTCTGTAAACCTAGACGAAGAGCTTCCAATCAGATGGTTAAAAAACGGACCAGAGAAGGTCCCCAGAAACATATCCACAAGCTCCCGATCAGCCAAGGGTGGTTGCACTTTTCCGGCGAGGTCCCTCCACTTTTGAGCATAATCTTTGAAACCTTCACCCGTTCCCATTGACATACCCTGGAGTTGGGTACGCGTGGGAGCGAGGTTGGAATTGTATTGGTACTGCCTGTAGAAAGCAGTAGCGAAATCCTCCCAACTGCGGATACTGGCTCCGTCCAACTGGTAAAACCATTCAAGTTGAGTCCCTGAGAGACTGTCTTGAAAGAAGTGGATCCATAGGTTCTTATCAGCGGTGTACGGCTGAATCTTCCTTACATATGACCGGAGGTGCAGCTTCGGACAAGAAACTCCGTCATACTTAGCAAAGGCTGGTGCCTTGAATTTATGGGGAATCACCACCCCAGATGATAGACCTAGGTCACTAAAGTCTAGACCAGGCACTTTCTGAACTTCCATCGCACTCAATCGGTCATCCAGTTGCTTGTATCTATCCTCAGCCGGAGGATACTGGTCTTCGTCGAAGTCCGTCTCATTGACTGAGACCACAGGGCTAAGAGCCCTCCTTTCTTCCTGACTATCTTTCCCTCCAGATGAGGTGGTCAAATCAACTTCATCCCGTAGCCTGTTTCCAAACCCGTGACCTGTGTTAAACAGGATTGTCCTCTTCTTCTTCTTCTTCTTCTCTTTCAGAATCAGGGTCTTTAGATCCTGCTGACCCTTAGCTAGATTCATGAACAGCTCTTGGAATTGGGCATTCTGGGCCTGTAGGGCCTTGATGGCTTGCTCAGTTGAAGGTTCAGCAAACATGATGCTGAAATAAACAACGAAGAAGATAAGAGACCTGTAACGAGTACCTGTTTATGAAGTGCATGGGATGAAATGCGTATGACATGATTTCAAAGACAATCGGGAGATTCAAATTTGTAAACAAGAAATGAAACACACTTTTATTAGATAACCTTTGGAATTCAAATTGTTCAACTGATGCCCTTAAGGCGTTACAAGAAGGGAAATACTGAAAAGTAAATAACAACTGGAAAGGAAATAATCAAAGGACAATCAGTGCTCCCATGGTCTCTTCTTGTCGGTGCGGACATAGTCATTGAGAATCCGCTCATTCTCCAGCGGCCTAGTTAACTTCTGGATCTTCTTCTCTTCCTCGTTGAACTTTTCTCGGTAGGAATCCCGTTCTTCTCTCAGCTGCATCTAAGACCATTTCAGTGCCCCAATGTCAGTGGGCATATAAGGATGGAGGATGGTAGGAAGAACCCCCTCTTCATTAGCAACTTCAACAATGATAGGAAGGACGGCTTCATACGGCATACCCAACTTTTGGGCACGGATACGAACCCATCTGAGATATGGCTCCATCGGAAGTGAAGTCTTTGGGCCCAACTAGTGTGGATCAGATCTGTGAACTCTATCCCAAGCCCTTATGAATCTGCGACGTTGCTCGTTGCTACCCCCTTGAAAATCAATGATGATACTATGCATTAGCATCTCATGAGGTCCTTCTCTTCTGGCTCGCCCAAACTGACGTAAGGCTAAGCACGAATTGTAAGAAATTCCTCCATTGGTCCCTATCAGTGGAACATTGCGGTACTCCCCACAGCGATCAATGATAGCCACCTTATCCATACCCTTGAGAGTCCAGATGATGTCATTATGAGAGAGAGACATAACCCTATAAGCCCAGCCCATGCCTTCTTTGTTTTTCAGCACTGATTTGGGGAGGTGCGAAATAAACCACCTCGCCAATAATGGAGCACAACACATCAAGGTTCCCCGCTTACGAGCAATACGGGCATAAACCTGATGAAGAATGTCACCCAAGAGAGTGGATACAGGATTACGAGAGATGAAGATTTTCACCGCATTCACATCAACAAAGCAGTCAGAGTTCAGAAACAATACTAAGCCATATATCAGAAGAGCTAGAATATCTTCGAATGCCTTGAAGTCTAGACTATCCCAAAAATAGTTAGCCTTACTAACCAAGAACTTAGACAGAAAGCCCTTTGCTCCACTTCTAGTCTCCTAATTAGTCATTACCTCATCTTTGGTCATATGAAGGGCTGCAGCAATCTCTTCTGGCCTAAGAATCTTTTCCCAACTAGTGAATGGGGTCTGCTCCAGAATAGAGATACCGAGCAACTCAGAGAACTCTTCTAAGGTGGGAACCAACTGGTAGTCCTGGAAAGTAAAGCAATGGTACAACGGATCATAGAATTAGACCAAAACACTCATCATCTGCTCATCCAATTTGGAGGTGACCAAACTGAGAAGATAACCATGTCTTCTGATGAAGGAGGTAGTATCAGGCATCTTTGCAACCAACTCTTTAAGCATAGTGGGAATTTGGACAAAGTTGATCCGGATGGTATTCCTACGCATGGGCATCATGATGACCTGTAAAACAGAACAAAGATGAATCCATCATGTCTTTGAAATAGGTTAGTCCAATGCAAGATGTATGCAATGTTATGATGTCATGATGTCATGATAGTAAGCACACCACAAGTATCCACAAATAGCAAACATGGTAAAGGCACACAAATCACACATAGAGCCCTTAGATTTCAGGCTGGCAAGGAGCTTAGGTACTACCCTCTTTCAGTTCAGTTGGTTTAAACCTGTCCTAAAAATAGTAACCGGGTTCTAAAGGATCTCAATATCACTGACTACCCTCAATCGATCATAATTCTAGTTTAGCAACCTTTTCTTGCGACCGGAATCATCGCGAGAGTTTAGTCTCAATGAGTGTAGCATACTGCTACTGTTCTATGGCCAAGTTGGTCAATTTAAAGGTTCTAAGGTCAGTTGGTGCTTAATGACCCCTTAGAAGACCCATATTCTCCTCGTTCCAACACAAGGGATATCCGTACAGATTAAAGTGCCACACCAATGTAGCTACTGCTTCAACTGTATCGGTCTACGCCGTACAGTTCCCTCACAGTTTATTACTACTTACCTAAAGGGTACCCCCAGATCCGAGTTAGGATCTATAGTAACTCCGATTCAAGCCCACAAAGATAAATCATACAAAGCAAACAATTGAAAACACAATGATCTAATCCTAAGGTACACCCCACTTCTCAATATGTCCCCAGCAGAGTCGCCAGTTCTGTGATACGGTGGGAAAGAACTGAATGTTTTTGGAATGCTGGTTCGCGTTTTGCGTTTGTTTTTGCAAAATTTCGCGGTAAGCAAGAGTCGCCACCGTCTTTTATTTTATCCAACAAGGAAAGGAAAAAAGCACAGAAAAATTCCTTTTTCGAGATGTTTCTCGGGTCCGGGGGGTAGATTATAGAAAGGGAAGGTGTTAGCACCCTTTCTATCCGTGGTTATCCACGGGCTCTTAGGTACTTGCTCAAAGTGTTTTCAAAATTTGCTTTTCTTTGTGTTTGTGGGTTTGAAGAAGTTTTTGTTTGAAAGGTGTAAGTGTGAAAAGTTTTGTTTTGTTTTAGAAAGAGCAAGTACTTAAGAACCATCTACCTACTCGAAAAAATGAATCAATCTGTGCTAATGTCCTTTAGACAAGGCTATCCCACTATTAGTGAGTAGGTAGCATCGTCGTTGGAGTTTTAAGAGTCAATTCGATTAAGGGATGTGTGGTCACTAAAGCAATGTTAGGACGCCTTAGCGGTAACCCTAATGTCTTCGATCATTTTTCCGAGGCAACCGTTTCGAGGCAACTATGATCTTTGGACAAGAGGACGACCTCTAAAACTTCCTATACTCAATGACCACGTTCGAAGGCAACCAAGTGAGGTGTACCCTAAGAGTGCGCATGTGCGAGTGTGTTATTTTCAGTTAATTTGTCTTTGTACATGTCAACGGTTATCTATGTTGATTTTAGGTTTAAACATTTAATCTTGTCATGCATTCCCTATTACCAAACACCTAACAATTTATAAGTTGCGGAAGTTAAATTGCGGAAATTAAAACTAACTATTACAAGGCGTCAGGTATTTACATCGCCAAAAGCAACCCTTGAAATTAAAATGCGGAAAATAAATAAAGCGATAAAATAATTAAAGTCCTATTTAAACTATTACATTCTGGGAAACAGATACAATAATATGATAAAATGGATCACGTGCGGGAAATTAAATCGAATGCGAGTTTTTTTTTTTAGGGTTTTGACCCTTTTTTGAAAGAAAGTGGTTTTTTTTTGTTATTTTTGAATTAAAAGAAATTAGATCTTAATTAATTATTAAATTAATAAATAAACTAATTAATTAATAAAATGATATTTTTGGATTTTTGAGTATTTAAAGAAATAAAAATAAATTAACCAAAGTTAATAAAACCTAATTGTCTAAATTAATTTTAATTATTGTAAAAGACATTGAAGTTATTTCCTAATTAAACTAAATTAATTAAATTAATCATTTATTAACAAAAATAAAATGCTGAAATTAATTTTAATAATGAAAATGTTTTTGGTTTTTAATTTTATGAGAAAAAGTTTTAATTGGTTAGTGATTAAAATAAAAAATAATTAAACAAAATAAAGAAATAAAATAGAAAATAGAGTGAGTTAGAGGTTGGGCCTGATTTTTGGAGGTTTGAATAGCAAATTCAAGGCCCATTTGTATGCAAGTCTGGCTGACTTTTGCAATTCCATGTGGCACGTTGACTAGAGCATATGGTAGGCTTTCATTCTGGACCACCAGATCTGGCCTAGGGCCATCTGGCAGATGATTGGATGATGGTGTATGATGAACCACATGCTTGGTTGTGTATTGAATAACCTGCAGAAAAATAATACAAAGCTTTTGGGGGACCTGGGATTCGAACTCAGGTCCTGTTGGATTTTGCATGCTTGCCATTACCACTGCACCAACACATTTTAGTTGTTATCATAATGGACAACAATAATTATATGGAAAACATAATAATATGCCAGAAAAATAAAAAAAAGAAGCGCGAATATTTGAACTGCCCAATAGGAGGGAGGCACGTCTTCATCTTCTTCGCTGGAACCTGGATATTTACCTGCGGATTTATATCCGCAGCTAAATCCGTATCTGCATCCTAAAATTAGTTATAGGCTATAAAAACACAATCTAAGACCATGGACATGTTCGTCTGGACATCCTGAGCACATCTATGTCCATTAATGGCCTTGATTTCACCTGTACAAGAAATGCCCAAAAATACAAACCAAGAACCCTAGATTCAGCTAGGGGGTTATAGACCATATAAATACAATTGGCTAATGCAGAAAGCTTGCAAATTGAACAAGGATCATGAATATGCAAAGATTTTTTCAAAAAGATGCAAGAATAATGATATATGAATTCGACTGAAAGGTGGTTTTTTGAAACACTTACAAAGCTCTTGGACGCGTATTGAGACTGGTTCTGGATTGATTTCGTTTCAAGGATGGTCCAACAATTGATTAGTGATGAGATTTGACATTGAATTCGCCTCTAGGAGTGATTTCAGTTTCAAGTTTTTTGCCAATTTTCTCAAGTTTGGTTTTTGTGATTTTGCAGCCTCTCTCCTCTAAAACTCGTGCCTTTTCATTGTATATGTAATAAGGAAGGTATTAGGTCAACAATTTTGGACTGAATCCTTGTGCATTATGGCTTGGAGATTTGATTTGATCCTCCATTGAAAACCTTCCAATTTTGTCCAAATTCCATCTTTTTGTTCATGATATGGTGAGATATGAATTTGATGCTGATCATGATGATAATTAGGACCTATAACAACCAAAAAGATCCTAAGTAATCAATATTTGGATTTTATTTTATTTAAATTGATTTAAAATGAATTAATTCAATAAGAAAACAAATAAAATAGAAAAATTAATAAATGGACACAAGGCTGAAGCTAGGACACATGTGGAGTGTGACAAGATCAAATCAAGTGGAAAGGAATGGGCCCATTTGACAAAATTTGATGTCTTGGGGATAGTTGACTTTTGGCAATTTTGTAAAAATGCCCAACTTCAACAATACACAACCTCTTCAATTTTGAACTTTTGGAAGTGTTATTTGACTTTTTAGAAAGCTTGAGACGTCCTCTAACCAACCCTTTTGGTATTATCTCATTTTGATATTCCATTCTCAAGTTATAGGCTTTGGAAAAGAAGGTGTTTTTGTTGACTTTCAAAAATGACCTATAATGTCCAAATTTGTATCTTTGTGTGAGTGCATTTTATGATCTTGGGGTGTTACGATGGATTGTAGGAAATTGCATCCTATTCAAAATGAGCTTTGTATGGGTCATTTCTCATAAAGTATGAGAAAGTTATGCTTGGTCAAAGTTGAGTTGACTTTTCCTACAAAACCCTAATTTAGCAACTTTGAGTCTTGATGAATTTTGAGCAATCCTTGATGAATCATGATCAACCCTTGATAAAATGATTAAATATCCTTTAAAATGAGAATGTTGACAAAAACTCTTAAATTTTGATTGTATTTGGGTCACAGTTGACTTTTGTCCTAGCACAATCGATTTTTTGACCCTTTGAGCAATTGACTGACCAAACTTCCTCTGCAAGGCTTGAAATTTGACATGGATGAACTTGAGAACATATTAAGACATTGGGGAGCACTTGAGGTCATTTGGATGCAAGGACCTTGATGGAACACAAAACCCTAGTTTGAGGTTGACTGCCTTAGGAGATAGCTTGACTGTCCAACTCTTGAGCAATCTTGAGCCACTTGGAGATTATTCTTGCAATGTCTTGAGAAATATGGGAGGGAAAATTTTGGGGTACAACAATCATTATGTTGATTTTTGTGAAGAATGATGAGGATGAGATGTATATAGATTGTTGTTTGGTTTGTAACAGTAGGATTAATGATGATAATGATGCAGTATTACAGAATAGTAATATGCAGAGGTTTGGTAACTTAGAAGTAAGCCTTAGTTAATTAATTAGTATAGGAGATATTATGTTGTAGGTCTATGGCCAATGTTGCAAGATTGACGAGTTGTTGTTGTAATGTTGTTGCGGCTGAATTACTGTGAATTATGATGATATATGATGTTTGATGAATTATGATGTATAAATGATGTTTAATGAATTACGATGTTAAATGATATTGATGAAAGATGTTGAGATGCCTCTAATAGTGGGCAGCTATTAAGATGTAGGCTTATGGCCAACGATGATGTTTGTGTTGAGATTTTATTAAATATGATGTTATCATTACATTCATGATTGTGTCGCATACATTGCATTTCAAGATGGAGCTTATGCTCGTTAAAGATGGCCTGTATTGGCGAATTTTAAGATGAAGGCTTATGCCTTGTTGATGCCTCTATTTATTGGCATATTTTTAGATGGGAGTTCTGCTCCAATGGTACCACATGCATTTGCATAGTATTGAGTCGCATTATATGATTGCATAAAGAAGTTGTGCATTGATGTTATGAATGTGTATTACTGTTGCAATTATTGTTTTTTCTAAGATGAGAAGTGGTGATTTTATGTGACCTAATTTAATATATTAATTATGATACGCTTTATTATATTGTTAGATATCTCACCCCTTCTGTTTGAATGTTACCCTTACGTGGGTAACATGCAGGTAATCGAGAGTGAAGGTTGTATACCTTCAGTAGTTCAAGTCGGTGTCATTGCTCTGATATGTAACACTCTGGGGGATGAACGCTTGTTGCTTTTATTTTTTGATTATTTCAGTTTTTAACCTTAATTTGATTATTATTAAGTATATGTGGTTTTGAAGTAGTTGTAACGATGGATAAAGATGTTATTAAGAATTCCGTTGCGTAGATGTTTAAATTTGTTGAATTGAGAGATTAAAGTATTATGTTGATGGTTCATCTGAAGTTTTAAAGTGTTATGTATCCATGATGAATGCAATGAGTTTTTAATGATGAATTTGGGGCATCCTGATTCATTTGCATGAATGATTTTATAACTCTGGTTTATTTATATAATTGTTGGGTAGAATTTGGGTGTTATAGTTTTTGCAAATAAATCAGGCATAGGTGTTTCCTGGGAATACGACATCTTCAACTTAATAGTTCTCGCTTGAACCAACTGAAGATATGGCTCCAAAGAAACAGCCCCCTAGGTCCCAAGTCTTTCCTACTCTTCTTATGAATGTGACGTCAGACCTTCACAATTTGATCTCTAGCTTCCTTATGGTCTTCTCCCTCCTTCAGAAAGAAACTACTCAAATGAATACTATTTGGTTTATCCCTCATTGGATAACCGAGCCGTCGTCGTGTAAGAACATGGTTATAGTTAATTCCCTCCTTTGTACCAAGAAGAGGTACATTGGGGAAACTACTACAACTTTCGACAATCTCTATATCATGGTAAGCTCGATGATACCAATCAATATCCGAGTGAGTAAGTTCCATAAGCTTAGGAGCCCATCGGGGTTCCTTCCTGACATCCCAAAAAGCATCAGACTGAGGCATGTGAGAAATAAACCACTGGTACAACAAAGGCGTGCAATAGATAATCATCCCCCCATGATAAGAATTCCGAAGATGAATAGAGTAATAAGCATCACCCAACAATGTAGGAACTGGGTTTCCAATCATGAAGATCCTGATAGAATTAACGTCAACAAACTTGTCCACATTAGGAAATAAGAACAACCCGTAAGCAAGTAGAGCAAAGATGGCTTCAAAAGCGACTATAATCTTCACCCTGGAAAAGTATCGAGCTTTCTCCAATAAGAACTGGGCCGATAATCCTCTAATCCCTCCTTTAGTAGTCATATGGGCTTCCACCTCAGACTTCCCCGGATGGATCAAAGTAGAAATCTCATGTGGTTTTCGCTCACCCTCCAAACCAGTAAAAGGAACACGATTGGTAACGGGTAAATCCAGCAAATAAGAATACTCCTCCAGTGTAGGCATCAACTGATAGTCGGGAAAAGTAAAGCAATGATACATCGGATCATAGAACTGGACCAAGGTAGAGAGAATACCCTCCTTCATCCTAAGCTTCATAAGAGGAATGATAGATCCATACTTCTTCTGAAAATCTACAGAATACTCGATCTCGGGAATTAGAATGATCAACTCATCTATCTTGGGATCCTTGAAACTGTACTTCCCGTTCTTTCTTTTTCCAGAATCCATGGTTAAAAAGTACCTGAGATATTCACAAATGATCAACTTTTAAGTCCCTTGAAAAAAAATTATTCAAAAGATGCTTATGAGTGCATGGATGCATGATGCAACAATCACACACAAGATCACTCATATAGGATTCATAGGTTCAACGTCACGAGCATGAGGTCGAAGGTACTACCCATAAGGTATTGGTCTAAAAGTTATCACCTGCCGAACAAGGTTCTAGAGGTTCCCATAGTCTACATCCTTCCTTCGGATATTACCAACTTCTCGATTAACTCGTTAATTAGTAATATTCTCAAGAAAAACTCGTCCGAGCATTGTATCGCGTGACAACTATTTCCGGATTACTCCATCATAGCTTCCACACTACACCGAAAAGGCCAAGATGGGTTTGGTATTCTACGGTCCTCAGCTTCAGCAGGCTCCCAGGTCGAAAGCAATACGTCTTCCTGATTACTCGGTAAACGACACTACAGTCAAAGGGGACTCCACTGAGTGAGGGATCTCATGCCTCCTTTTTTGGGATTACTCCCTCAAAGTTAACATGACTATACTGCCCGTCCTATCTTAAATTTTTCCCAAGTACAGGTATAAGACTTATAAGTAATCACCAAGCACCCTGAAAACCATGAATATCCAGAAAAAAATATATACAACATATAACACATAAACAACAATAACACATATACATATATAAACAAAGATAGGCTCAACCCACTTAGGGATGGACTAGTAAAAGGTCAATCTTTCCCCAGTGAAGTCGCCATTTTTCTGTAGCGGTAGAAATGTTTAAGACTAAGCCATTGGATTGACTAGACTTATATAGATCAAAAATAAAAATCGCCACTGCGTTTTATTATTTCCAAAGGAATGGGAAAAGAGAGAGTAACCCAAAAGAGGGGGGAAAGATTCAAGGTAATGGAGTTGGTTATGCAAAGGGAAGGTATTATCACCATAAACATCTACGGTACTCTGCAGGAACCACTTTATAAAATCTGTATATTTTGGCTATAAAATGTTGAATAAAAAATGGATGGCGGAGGTGAGAAAATAAATATATTTTTATGGTTTTTGAACCCGCCACCGTCGGGAACCTTTAGTGCCTACATACCACCTTTTGTGTAATAGGGGATCAGGGTACACGTAGTTCCTCTTTTGAAAATTTTTAGACACAAGTTTGTTGGTTAATTTTATGAGATAAGACATTATCGTCATTGTCCGTGTGGAAAACATACTTACTACCCACAATCTTGAGAAATGAGAATTTGCATCATCTCAAAGTGGAGGATATTGCCCAGATTTTAAAATCCACAATGCCTCAATCAACACCCAAGTGGAAAATATCTCACTTCACTACATATTGTAGAAGTATAATTGTTTGCATCACTACAAGGATTGGCAAGAGCTCAATATTTTGAGAATGGTTTTAAAATAAAAGGCCAAAGTGGCAAAATGATTTGTAATGAGATTGATTGATTTTTAGTATTCTCACAAAAAAATGTCAAGGTATTATTAAGTTGATTAGAGTTTATTTATGAAAATGTTTTGAAAATGCATGGACCTAAGTCCAAGTTTATTATGAAAGTGGTTCAAGTTTAAAAACAAGAAGATTTTTGAAATTAAAGAAGATGGGAGGAGAAGAAGAGACTATCCTAAAGAATAAGGTGAAAGCTACGGATAAGAACCATCTGAAGAGACTTCTCAAGTTTTATTACCTAGGGCATGGAAATAAACTCATGAACCCATGAAGCAACTTGTTAAATCTCATTGCCTTTACCTACATTAGTAACAAGCAAGATAAACCAACATTGCATTTTATTAATTAAAAAGAAAAATCAAGACAAAATATTCATGATAACAAAAGAAAACAAGTCAAGGTGCTTGGTGATTCCTCAAAGAGCAAAGCTAAAGGTAGGGAGGAAAACCAAGAACCCTAATGTGATCTTGTTGTGATTGAATAAGTATGGTATGATGAAGGGATCTTAGGGGCAAAAATTAAGATACAACATTAATAAAAAAGAAATTAATTTAATGGTGACCAGTTCGATTTCCGTTGGAGACATTATTCATTAAAAAATTGTTTTATGATACATTTGAAAATGATATTAAAAAATCTATATTTGATTAAAATAATAATAAATTATATAAGAACGATTCTAATTCGTTGTTAATTGGAATTGTTCTCGTTATCCTATACACGAACTCGTTATCCTATACACGAACGGTTTTAATCCGTTATATAAAATTTTAAAAAAAATTTTAAGCTACTGCAATGGATATATTAAATTTGTTGCGCATTAAAATCCACGAGAACAATAAATTTACCTCACATTAATTATGCTTTGTTGTATGGTAAAAATGTTGTAGTGGGAGTTAGAAATGAAAGAATATGTTAAAAACATCATATATCGAGCAACCACATACTATTATGCTATGTTTTTACTAAGTCCTCTGATTTAACTGTAAGCACATATTCAAGTGTTTAATGTAATCTAATACGATAAAGTCTAAGACATAACTTCAAAACTTTGAGATTCTGAGATTACCAACACACTCCCTCCATTCTCTTTTATAAGAAAAAAATGCAATTTTTTTTGTTCTTAAATATAAGAAAATTTTACTAAATTTATTAGTACTATACTATTATTTTACCTATATTAACCTTCATTAAATTACTAGTTGTCGTTTCAATATTTTAATTAGTTACTACAACTTTTTATGCAAATTAGTGAAAAAGTCACTTTATTGCTCTAGGTTAGATAAATGCAGTGGAATAATTCAAGAGTCACAACAGTATTATAAAAGAAGCTATAACTTCCTTTTCTTTCTTCTATTAGTCATTTATACTCCCTCATTTCCTTTGATAAGAAAAATATGGATGCTTCAAAAGAGCTCTTCAGTGGTCCCTCGTTTGATCTAGAGTTTGATCATGATTTGAAGGATGAAAGTGCAGCAAACAATAACCTCCCTAATGAAACAGTGTACTCGGTGAATGCATGTTCCGAAGTTGTTCAACCATATGAGAGATCATTTTTCGACCTCAACAAACCTGTTATGGATCTGAATAAATTTCCAGATGAGGGACTGGTCTTTGGATTAGAAAACGAAGAGTTGGGAAAAGTGGTTCATGACATGTTGAAGATTTTATTATAGTCTTTGTATTAGCTGTGTCATGTTAGAGTTTATGATTAAGATTTTGTATTAGTTGTGTCATTTTGGAAAAGAGGTTCACTGTTAGATTTTATGATTAAGATTTTGTCTCATGTTCATCATTTTGGATAGAAGTATTGAGATACAGTTTTTGTTAAATTAATGGTATTTCTCCTACTTTTAGTGTCTTCATATTTATTGAGATTTTGGATAATTTCTTTACGTAATTTCAACTTTAAGTGTTTGTTAAAACAATGTTTAAAGTGTTTGTTAACTTCTTTTTTTGTCTATGCATAAGTGTTTCTTATAGTTTGCATGCATTATTTTATAATCCAAATTTTTATCAAAGGAAATAAGAAAATCAGATTTTGGAAATGGTACAGAGTGGCAGGCAAAAGTAGCTTAGTATTAATAGACATTTCAATTTTGATTCATCTTAGTAGTTGGAGTAAAATAAGAATAAAGGTATTCCATAAATATAATCAAACTATAGCAAAATAGGAGTAGGGCATGACTAAGTATTTCAACAACAAAATTACTCCACATTAGCCAAAATAATTCAACTACTTAATTGGCTAAATATTCTATAACTTCTTGAACTAGTTCACCATCACATTTTAGTTCAACAGGAAGTCTTCCTTGATGAAGCATTACATTTTTTTACATGAGGAATTTTATAATTATTAGATCCTTTAACCTTCATGATTTCAATCATACATGATTGAAGTGTTAGAAAAATTTTATTTGAAGCTTTGCTAGAAAAAGTGTCAAAAGACTTCTACACGGCTTGATAAGCTCATCAACAGAATTAGTCACTTCCATTTGTTGCAATGATTGAATGACATTAAAAAAACCCAAATCCAAAACATTCAAATCAGGAGAATTCAGAGGTTGACAAGTCAAACGGATGTCAAATCCACCTTCAGAAGCCACTCGATGAAATTCTTCATCATCTATAGAGACACGGGAAGGTGCATTATCTTGTTGTATGTCAATTGTTTCAAATGCTTGTTCTCGCGACCATTTTTCTTTGATGGCTGGTAGAACTTTATTAATCAAAAACATTCGACTAACCTCTTTATTAATAGAAGTTATCGGTTTTGTTTCAAGTGTCCCTGCGGCTCTATTAACACTTGACCTTCTTGCCGGTACTTTAGTAACAAGCGGAGACACGCCAATTTTTCCTGAAAATATCTCATTACCTTCATTATCAAATCTAGACCTAGCAACTGCATCTAAAAACATGACTTTACCAATGTAATTTTTATTCTTGCATGTGCGATAAGGGTCATCCTCATTTGCAAGGAGGTAATAGTTCGTAGATTTCTTAGATATGTAAAACTATTTTTCGTCAATATGCACAATATTGTGCCACTACAAGAATATATGTCCCCAGCGACATATATTAGCGACGTGCTTATCACGTGAGTAGTAGCGACGTGATAACCAAGTCGCTAATATATTTTAATGACATATAATGCAAATCAGAGAACATTGCAAAGGGGGAAATTTGAATTTTGGTAGCGACGTGATAGCCACGTCGCTATATTTTAGGGGGGAAAATAAATTTGGCTGATGACAGAGTTGCAGAGTGGGAGAGAGAATAATTTTTCTGTTTAGTTTGTAGCGACGTGATTATCACGTGGCAACGTTGCGACGTGACAGTCACGTCGCTACTAGACGTTACATCTCCAAAATTTTCATTTTTACAGAAGCGTTGCTTTCTTCTTCCTTCCTCTTCCTTTCTTCTTCCTCACAAACCCATACTTCTTCCTCTCATCAAACCCAAATTCCCGAATCAAATTTCCTCCATCCCAAATTGTTGAAGAAAAATAAGGTATTCATATTTTGATAAATATTTATTTCGTTTGTTCATTATTTATTATACTGGAAAGAAATATTAAAAAGGGTATTTGTTCGTTTGTTTATTATTATTTGTAGAGAAATTTGAAGAAGAACACCAAGAACTATCCAAGAAGACGCAAATTTATTGAAGAAATTATATAGAGGTATTTATGCATTTTTTTTAGATTTTATATGTATTATATAGATTAGTGGTATATGTATTTTGTGGTTAGGAAGTATATGTATTTTGTTAGTAGTATATATGTACTGATAATAAAAAAATTTAGAAAACATAAAATTAAAAGTTTTTTTTATAGATGTATATATATATATATGTTAACACATAAATTTAATAACATATTTAATAACATATTTTTTATAGATGTATATTATATTTATTATAATAGTTTTATTTTTTTATTTATATGTTAAAGATATGGAAAAAAAATTATATATTAAAATAAGAATTTATAAAAAAGATAATTAAAAAAAGAATATATATATTATATTATTATTTTAATATTATTGTTATATATATAATAAAAAGTATATATGTTACATTATTTGTTTTCTAATATTATTGTTGTATATATAATAAAAAGTAAATATGTTATATTATTGTTTTTTGATATTATTGTTATGTAATAAAAAATTATATATTTTATATTTGAATATTTATTTATATGTTAGTATATATATAAAAAAGCAAAATTTATATTTTTAAGAATAGTATTAAATAGTTTAAGAATAATATTATTAAGTTGATTAATATTTCTAATGAAAAAGACAATGATTGTATAAATGTGCAGTATGGAATATTATCGGTATTATCGCAGTTGGATGTACGATAGAACATATCCAGGAAGAAGTGGACTTAAACCCAATTTTATAGTAGGAGTTGATGGGTTTATTAAGTGGACGTTTGCTCAGGATTGTTGTCGAAGCGAAGGAGGGGTTAGGTGTCCCTGTCTTAAATGTGAATGTAGACCAATAATTAGTGACCCAGAGGAAGTAACACGTCATCTGCATAGAAGGGGATTCATTGAAAATTATTGGGTTTGGACGTATAATGGTGAAGAACTACCGGTTAATGTACCAGAGACTAGCAACACGCATGCTTCAAGTAGTCGACCAGTTATGGAGTATGAGGAGAACTTTAATTTGATCGGTGACATGGTTGAGGATGCTTTTGGTGTGAACGTGACATATGATGAACCTGGAGATTTTGACGGGGAAGAGTTGCCGAATGAGGAAGCGCAAAGATTTTATCAATTATTGAACGAGATGAATACGCCGTTGTTTGAGGGGTCGTCAGACTCGAAGCTATCAATGTGTGTGAGATTATTGGCCGCCAAGTCAAATTGGAATGTTTCTGATCAATGTCTGGAACATTTTGCAAAAATGATGTTGGACTCCATCGCTACGAAAGACAATTTGCCTACAAGTTATTATGATGCAAAGAAGTGGGTGTCGAAGTTGGGTTTAAAAGTAAGAAAGATTGACTGTTGCATTAACGGTTGCATGTTGTTTTATGACAATGAGTTTGGTACTCAAGATGGATCGTTAGAGGAGTGTAAGTTTTGTAATAGTCCAAGATATCAAGTTCGCAATAGAGCCGTTAACAACAAGCAAAAGCGTGTAGCCGTAAAATCCATGTTTTATCTTCCTATAATACCAAGGTTAAAAAGAATGTTTGCTTCAATGCACAGTGCAAGTCAAATGACATGGCATCATACAAACCAAACAAGTTCTTGCACTATGCGACATCCATCTGATGGTGAGGCATGGAAGCACTTTGATCGGACACATCCAGATTTTGCTGCAGAACCTAGAAATGTCAGGCTTGGATTATGCTCTGATGGATTTGCCCCATACGTGCAAGCGTCAGGAAGTGCGTATTCTTGTTGGCCAGTTATTGTAACACCTTACAACCTCCCTCCTGAGAGGTGCATGACAAAACCATACATGTTTTTGACGTGTGTTATTCCAGGCCCGCACAGTCCAAAAGCCGGAATTGATGTGTACTTACAACCTTTAATTGATGATTTGAAGAAGATGTGGATTGGAGAATGGACTTATGATATATCCCGTAAACAGAACTTCACATTACAAGCTGCCTTGATGTGGACCGTTAATGACTTTCCAGCATATGGCATGTTGTCTGGTTGGGGTACGCATGGAAAAATGGGTTGTCCGCGTTGCATGGGATACACCAAAGCATTTACGTTGGATAAAGGTGGGAAAAGCTCATGGTTTGACTGTCACAGCAGATTCCTACCAGCAAATCATCCATATAGAAGAAACAAGACAAATTTTAAAAAAGATGTACGAGAGAAAGATTTGCCTCCGCCTCGATTGCCACCAGGGGTTATATGGAACCAAGTATGTGAACTACCAAAATTTACAGATACTGGGAAAGCATTCCGAATTGAAGGATACGGTGTCACCCACAATTGGACAAAAAGAAGTATATTTTGGGATCTTCCGTATTGGAAAGATAATTTGTTGCGCCATAATCTTGATGTTATGCATATTGAGAAGAATTTTTTTGATAATGTATTTAACACAGTGATGGATGTGACAGGAAAAACAAAAGATAATGAGAAGGCCAGACAAGACATGGGAATTTGGTGTAATCGAAGAGAGTTGGAGTTGAAGCCTCAACCGAATGGAAAATTATTAAAACCCAAGGCTTGTTTCAGTCTAACTTCCCAAGAAGCTAAAGCGGTTTGTCGATGGTTAAAAGAATTGAGAATGCCCGATGGGTATTCATCAAATTTAGCAAGGTGTGCTGACCCTAACACTGGAAAATTACATGGTATGAAAAGTCATGATTGTCACATTTTTATGGAACAGTTGCTACCAATTGGATTTGGATCGCTACCCAAACATGTTCTTGACCCACTAACTGAAATTAGTCAATTTTTTAGAGATATTTGTGCGTCAGCTTTAAAAGTGGAAGACATCATTAAGTTGGACCAAAACATTGCACTCATTCTTTGTAAGTTGGAACAAGTATTTCCGCCTGGTTTCTTTGACTCCATGGAACATTTACCTGTGCATCTTGCATATGAAGCTTATCTTGGTGGACCTGTTCAATATAGGTGGATGTATCCGTTTGAAAGGTTCATGGGTGATTCAAAGAGATCGGTAAAAAATAAAGCTAGAGTAGAAGGATCTATATGTGCACATTACTTGCATCGGGAAACATCACATTTTTGCAGTCACTATTTCAATCACTTGATGTTAACTCCTAGAATCATACGAAATCCTGTAAATGTCAATCAGAGGAGTCAATTCACCTTATCAGTCTTTGCGCTTCCAGGTCGACCTTCTGGAAAGAAGGGTGTGCATTGGTTGACCCAAAAAGAAATGCAATCTGCACATGTCCATGTCCTGATCAACTGCGTTGAAGTTAAACCATATCTTGAGTAAGTTTACCAAAACTTTTTAAACTTATGGTGTGTGTATACCAAACTTATTAAACTTATTGTGTGTTTTTTGTAGGGAATTTAACAATGCCTATTTTCATAGTACCGGGGTACAGTCAACATCAGGTGTCATTCATGCTCAATTTCCCTCATGGTTCAAGCAAACATTGTCTAGCGTTCTTGAACTAACTCCAGAAATACTCCATTTGAGAAACTTGGCAGAAGGCCCTATCCAAAGCGCAAATGATTGGCACACATACTTTGTGAACGGATATAAATTTCACACTGAGGCATGGACCGAAGGGAAAAAAACCATAAATAGTGGTGTTTTTGTAAAAGGAGTTACAGATGGCGGTGAAGACGACTTCTATGGATTTGTTAAACATATCTACGAGTTGGTATACAATTACTTGGACACGGAAAATAAAGTTGTCTTGTTTTATTGTGAATGGTATGATCCAACTAGAGGCACAAAGATAGACAAGTCATATGGTTCTGTCGAGATTCAAATGAACCGGAGATACAAAGAATATGACCCTTTCATAATGTCACATATTGTTAGGCAAGTTTATTATGTTCCTTATCCTTCATTTGTAATACGTAAAAGAGGATGGTATGTTGTAATAAAAACAAAACCGCTAGGTCATATTGAAACTGGAGATCTAGTGGAAGATGTTGCCTACCAAGTTGATGACGTTGAACAGATTAATGATGTGGTTGCAGCTGAAGACATTACAACTTTGTCTGATACAACTGTTGAGGGACTTCAAGTTGGTGCGTCTATATTGTTGGTTGATAATAATGTGGATGAAGACAATGATGAAGAGTTTGAATCCGAGAACAATATTACATCGGATGATGAACATGATATGGATAACGAGCATGAAGATTTAGATTAATTAATCACTTAATGTAATATTAATGAATATCTATTGAACATGTATATATTGAATTTGTCAATGAATATATATTTATGTCAATGACTTTATTATCTTTGTTTATGAAAATATATATAACTAGGTAAAATGCCACCGAAGAATAAGGATACCGGTAAGAAGTCTCAGCGTCCGAGGGTAGTAACATGTGAGTCTCCTCACTCAGGCATGTGCCCACCCCCTCAGAGTCAGGTTGATCCTATGTCCCTGGCTAGTACTTAGGGTTTTGTCCCATTACTCTCCTCCCATACATTCCCGTCTGGGGTACCTGCATCTTTTGTGCCACCTGGAGACCCCGGTTTCCTTTTCCCACAGACTCAGATGCCGTCTTCCTTCCAGCATGCGGGAGGATCTAGTTTCCCTTTCCCACCGACCCAGATGCCGTCATCCTTCCAGCAGGCGGGAGGATTTAGTGTTCCTTTCCCACAGACTCAGATGCCATCTTCCTTCTAGCATGCGGGAGGATCTAGTTTCCCTTTCCCACCGACCCAGGTGCCTTCATCTTTCCAGCAGACTGGTGTCCCCTCATCATTCCAGCAGACGGGGGGAGGACCCAGTTTTCCATTTATACAGACTGGCGTGCCTTCATCATTCCAGCAGACAGGGGGACCCACACAGATGTATTCATCCTTCCAGCAGGCGAGAGGGTCCAGCACCCCACACTCCACACACATTGGAGGACCCAGCAGTCCACGTCCGACACAGGCTGCAGGATCCCGCGCCCCACGTCCTAGACGGACCGGAGGGTCACGCACCCCTCATCCCACACAGGCTGCAGGATCCAGCACCCCACGTCCTACACAGGCTGACGGTGATGCAGATGTCGTAGCTGATGATATAGATGGAGCTGATATTCGTGAGAGATCAGATGATCCGAGTGAGATTCATGTCATTGACGGGAGGTTTTGGATTTGGCCCGAAGGAAGCAAGTAAGTTTCTTATATAAACTTTTATTTAAGTACATATTCATTTTAATATTTTGTATAAATTTATAATTAATATTGTTTATTCAAAATCTTGTTGTTTAGTTTCGCGCCGAGTCGGACGACTGCCAAGGTTATTAATTATATAATCCAGCAGATGTATAAATCCTCTTGGAAGAACTTTGGCGAGGTTACAAATAAAGAAGAATGGTTTAAAAAATTTAAGGTATTGTTATTTATTTAAGTTGTAAATTTAATATATTTTTTTAGTATTGTTATTTAAGTCACATTTTAATGATAATTGCTTAACTTTTTATTTTAATGTCATACAACATTGCAGGAAAAATGTGTGTGGGATCGGTTGAATGAGAAAATTATGGAAAAAATCTATTATAGCAGAACTTCTAGAAGATTTTCTGATATAATGTGGCGGGTTAGGGAGAATTATGAGCTGCATGGTATCCGTCCTAACTGGATAGGCGTAGAGGTTTTTGGCGAACTTCGTACATATTGGGGTTCGCCAGAATTCAAGGCCAAATCCGAAAATTTTAAGAAGATGAGGGCATCCGAAAAGGGGGGATGTGTCAATACTGTTGGAAGTATTAGCACTGCAGAGCATGTCCGGCGGATGGTAAATATTACTAATTTTTTAAGTTATATATATTTTTATTCATAATATTTTTTACTAATTATTTTTAACTTTATTGTTTAGACTAAGGAGATGGGGAGACCACCATTGATCATTGAGTTGATTACGAGGACTCGGACAAAGAAATCGGGAGGTTTTGTCGACGACCGCACCAAGAAAGCTTTTGTAAGTAATTTAACTTATGTTTTTTTTTAAGTTAATAACAAAAATAGTGACGTTATTTCCACGTGGCAATCTATAAGTTGTGGTGTGATTATCATGTGGCAACTGATAAATTTCCAGGTGACTGATTTTCATGTGGCAACTGATACATTGCCACGGAAAAATCACGTGGCAATTCATAAGTTGATTTGTGAAAATCACGTGACAAATTTTTAATATATTTGAATTTAGTATAATTTAATATATAAATGTTTTAATTTTTTTTTAATTGTATTATTTAATGTATGTGTAGGATGATTATTAGACATTGCTAGCACGTTTTCTGGAACACAATCCGCAATATAGGCCAGCAGAAGGGGAGCCGCTTAATGGTGATGTTGATTTATATATTTGGAATGAGGTTGTTAATGGAAAAGGGCCTAATGGTTGCTTTTTTGCGGGAGGAAATTTGGCCGCCGGCTTGAGAGTTGGTGATCGTAATCTGTTTCAAAGACTTAGAGATGGAGAAGGGGGGTTACGTCAACCCAATCTGATACAGGTTCAACTTGAAACAGTACGACAATTGGCGGCCAGTGAAGTGAGACGCGAAATGGAGGCCCAAATGACGACAATGAGGTAAGAGCAGGAGCGTCAGTTAGAGATCATGCGGAAGCGGCAATCTGATATGGAGGAGCAGATGAGACAGTTTATGCAAGGTGGTCGAAATCAAAATGTTCCTGATCATACACAGCCGGATGATGACGGAATTGATGACTTTGATCTTGATAATTATCTGGGTGAAGATGCCCCGTGAAAACATTTTTTTATTTCGTTTTTATATTTGCATTTATGTAAGATATTTATTTTTATCATTTTAAATTATTAAATTATATAACATTTTATTATATGAATTTATTTTATAAAATTCTATTATTCGAAATATAAAATAAAATACTATTATTCTAATAATTTTAATATGTAAATTTTATTATATAAATTTTATTATATAAATTTTATTATATAAATTTTATTATATAAATTTTATTATTTAAATTTTATTATATAAATTTTATTATTTAAATTTTATTACATTAATTAATTAATATAAAAAATAATGACTAAACAATTTTTAAAAAAATAAAAACGTCACCTGTAGCGACGTGGGAATCATGTCACAAATTAGTGACATGATTCTCACGTCGCTAATAAAGCTGCTATTATATTCCCTGCAACAAATATGTTGCGACGTGAATACCACGTTACAACTTTGTGACGTGGGAATCACGTCGCTACTGGCTTGCCACTGGCTCCCCAGCGACATAAGTCACCACGTCGCTAATTTTGTTTTGCCACGTGATTTTGATGTTTGCCACGTGATTTTCACGTGGCAAATAAGCTTCTTTTTTGTAGTGTGCATGGACTTAAACTTTGGATCATGAGGAACGCTACTTTCATCAAGCATAGACAAACAACATCTAAGTCGGTCTTTCATATTATCATCTTTCAAGTGTGGTTTTAATGCACTTGAATGTCGACGCAAAACTCCTTCTTTTACATATCTAAACAACGATGTCTTGCAAATGCCCAACGCACGAGATAAAGCTAGAAGATTTCTACGCTTAGATAATGAAATATCACGCATTTTCTCATAATCAATCTCAACTCTTTTTCGACCACAATTTTTTGTTTTCTTATGACAAGCATCTCCAATTTCACACAGTTGTCTCTAAATTCGATAAATAACAGAGTTAGATACCGAAAATGAAGAAGCCACCTCTTGAACTATCCCTTTTTCAAGTTTTCCATTATGACTTGAATTTAAAAATAATCCAGAAATGATTTTTCTTTCACTGTTGGTCAAGAAACGACGTTTTTTTTTCCAGATGAATGTGTCTCATCATTGATGCAGCCTTCTAAAGAAAAGAAAAATCAATTTAATTAAAAGATTTTATATAAGAAACAAATCAATAATCTTAGAAAATGATACAGTATCTATAATCTTAGAAACAAATCAATTTAATTAAAGAAACAAATCAATAATCAATAATCTTACAAATCAATAATCTTAGAAACAAATCAATTTAATTAAAATGATACAATATCAATAATTTGATACTCAATAGAAAGTTGCATAAAATGATCGTTGTTGACTGGACATATATTCCTCTTTTAAAGAAACAAATCAATAATCTTAGAAATTTTTTAAAAATTGATGTACCTTCTTGAGATATTATTTGAGCGCTTTCTTCATCTTCTTCGCTATCATCTTCATCGGAAAATAAATCATTCATTACAGAGCTTGAAGAAGGATTCATGAAAGTTGTAATGTTTTCATTATCAAAAAATTCCAAAGGTGATGTGTTTTAATCCGTCACCAAGTTTGGAGAATGATTCATGGAGGTTGTTCTGTTTTCATCATCAAAATTTTTTTGATCTGTTTGGTTGTTACCCATAATCAAACTTGAAGAAGGGTTCATGGAAGCTGTACTACTTTCATCATCCAAAAATTTTATAAGAGCTTTGTTTAAATTAAGGTTTAAAGGCATGTTGGTAATTGAAGAGATACTCCAGTCATGAACAAATAAGAGAGATGAAAGCAAATTCATTTTAGTTTTCAATTTAAAGAACAAAGAAAGCGGAAAAACGAAAATTTGGAATGAAAATTTGGCAAACTTTTTTGAAAGAAGAATGAAAATAAGTTTACGTGAAAAGAAGTTGAAAATGTGGTGTTGTAAAAACCACCAATTAATGTCCTAATTATTACTTGGGTGGCTCATAATTATAAATATTTATTTAAAAAAATTACTAAAGGATAATGGTGTAAATACTTAACTCATTTTTATAGAAGTTAAAGAATTCATTGATACATGTGAAATGTGTTTTTTTTCTTCTTATAAAAGAGAATGGAGGGAGTAGGCTTAGAAATTAAATATAGAGCGCACACAATTCTTTGTTTAATAAAAAAAACTAGTGTAAAATAACTAGGTGAGTAATTATATGTTGATTGTCTCATGGAGTTCTTTTTAATACTTTATATAAGAGGCTATTTATCTAGTCCAAAGCCATTAGATTTTAAGGATATATAGTCCTTCTTCTATGAAGTGTTTGAGGGAACTCCTAAAATTCAAACAACAATGTCCATAAAAATGCTATATTGAAATGGTCATGCTCTTTTTTTTTTTTTTTTTTCATTTTACAACAGATTCTTAGAAAATATTAGTTTAAATATTTATTTCATTTTCTATTATCCAACTAGACTAGCCTCACCTTTTTATAAATTTGTTTATAGATATTATATATAAAATTTCTTTTGGAATGATGTGATTGTCGAATTCGATAAATTATCAAGTCACCAGTAGACATACTTATTTTGCTAACATTTTTTAACGAGGTAGATTAAGATTTTAGACTTATAATCTCCGATATGTCCGCTCAATCTCTCCCTGTTATTTTGCACGCGTGAACATTATCATATTTTTTGTCCTTTATAGGCTTTTATTTAGGGTTAATCAAGAATTTAGGTCTACCTCCTCTACAATATTCATCTCGTACAAAGCAAGTTTTAATTATTAGTGTATAAATATTAGTATTAGCTTTTACTATATCTTATTTAATATAACCCGTCTTAATAATTTATGATACTTTTTAAAGAAAGTATACCAGTGTTGGCGGTCTAGCTGGCTAGAGCTCTAACTCAATTTTTCATTTAATTTCAGTTCTGATGATACGATTTTTCTGGAGTTGACTTATTTGGCATTTTGTTTTTCATCCAAGTAGTTTCTTCTTCTTCAATTTTCATTTGTTTGTATTTTGATGTTGTAACTTTTGATACATGTTGTGTCAATCTTCTACTCACCTGTAACTTAAAATTATTGTTCATATTTTTTTCTTTTTGATAAAAACCATTTCATGTCAACAAAAAATATGATCTACATTATTCTGATTGACCATTAATTTATTTGTTACTCTTTCAGTAAATATGTTTGAAATTAGAAAACTATGATTTACAAAAAAAAAAAAAAATTCTTGCGTTTGTACAATTGTATTATAGTTCTATTGCAGTTATATATATATATATATATATATATATATATATATATATATATATATATATATATATATATATATATATATATATATATATATATATATATATATATATATATATATATATATATATATATATATATATATATATATATATATATATATATATATATATATGTTACTATAATAGTAATAATATTTATCATTTGTAAATTAATTATCTTAAAACTATTGCAAAATAAGTTACATTAAATTTGATTGATCAATTTTTTAAAACTAATTATAAAAATCATATTATGTTTAGTTTTATCTTTAAATCAAATGTAGAAACTACAATTCAAATAACTTAAATATTAAACGACATAAAAGGCATCACATGGAAGTTCGCTTTAGACCTCTTTTAGTGATGAGCGGTCCTCGGAAGAAAAATATGGATATACATATGAAAAGAAATGAACCTGGACGACACAGTGTACAAAATAAATGAGATATCCACTATCAAGTAGCCACACTCTGTTTTTGCTTTGACCTCTATTTGAGATTCAAAATATCACAGTGCTAAATGGAATCACATACGTTGAAGTGTCTCACTTCACACATTTAAAGGAATTTCCCATTCTTACAGTGACAGGACAGGGCCATGAATATATTTTTTCATAAATACCATATCCTCATTTCCTCTTGCCAATCATCCTGACCATGTTCATTGTGCAATGATATGAACATATTTTCACATATAATTGTTCTTTGAATTACTATATATTTAGAGCATTAGCTAGGCATTGTAATGAGCAAATTAATTATTTGTTGATTGTATCTTAGAGTTCCTTTGAACGCTTCATGCATGAGACTATCTATTTGGTCTAAAGTCCATTAGAAAAGATAGTTCCTTCCTTAATGAAGTGTTTGGGGGAACTCTTAGATTCATCCAACACTACTACACATCATTGAATACCAACAAGTGAGCAATGAGTTTATTGATATTCAAGAGTTCAATTAAGAAATGTTGGTAAATTAATGTTTATGTTGGTTTTCAAGTTTGAATTATAGATCTTTTAATTAGAATTTCTTTAAGATGGTTCAACTCACTTATCCAATCAATTATTTATTTTCTTTATCTTGTTTCAGCTTATTTGCTCCATTAAATATTTAAAAATTTCAAACAATTTTAGCATTTTCATAATAAATAAATTTTGTGGATAGAGACAAATCTTGTAGTCTTGCCATACTTTCAAATTACAATTCCTCACTTGTTATTAAAGTAAATGTTGTAAATGAGTATTTTTACTTGTTGAATCAAATTTAGTTTAGAAAACAATAACCGTTATGTGTAGAGTTTTCACGATAACAATATAATTTAGATTTGATATTGCAATGTGTTTGTTTTCATATGCAGAACAATTTGCAATTATCTCTAGAACATGGAATCATGTGATAAGTTGTATTTTTTTTTCATTTTTAAGGGTTTAATTTTATTGTTTATTCTAATATTTTTGTTCCGTTTTGTCCTATTTTACATTCATTTGTTTTCTTTGTGTTTCTAAAGTTATGAAAATGGAAAGTCATGATCAAGTTTATAGAAGATGAATTAGAGAGCAGAGGAAGTTGTAAAAAACCTAGGTGACTTTATTGCTTGGCCGCAATGTGCATTACAACCGTAGTGGCCCAAATGAAGACTTCCTAACTTTTGCCTTCCACCTATCAAACTGTTACACTGACATTAGGCCGCTCAAACTGTGGATTATGGCTATTTTGAATAGGTTTAGTGCTATAAAAATACTTTGGAACCTCATATTACACACTCACAATTTCTAATTTTTTTTTACACTTTAAACTATTGCACTTTCATTATCTGCATTTTTTTTCTTGCAAACGTCTCTATTAGAGCACGTACTCAGTTGTATTTTCTATTAAATAATTCATATTTTATTTTCATCATTCCTTTTTAATTTACGTGGTTTTATTTTTTCACATGCCTATGTTTGTGAATAAGATTATGTTCATGTTTATCTTTATCATGTATGAGTAGACTATTTTAAATTTATGACAATGAGAATTACCTAAACGATAGAACTCAGGTAGACTCTCAATTTGATGTCTATTAACGAGAAATTATGTGATTGATGTGGTCTCTTAAAACCTAATGTATATACCTTTACAGAATTAGAGATAGTCTTAGAATCAATTGTGTACTTAAAGGACATGTCTGATACCCGAACTAAAAATATCTGATGATTAAATTTAGTCAATGAAACTATCTCTTAACTATGCAAGAAAAACTCTTTTAAAATAATTTTGCTTAGAGAATCCAGAATAAATGAATTACGCTACGAAAATGTGTGATTCATTAATTCAAGACAAGATCATACGGGATACCGATAGGAGGCATATTTATATCTATAATTTATTTCTACAATAACATGAATTCTCATTACCGAATGATAAACAAGAGTTTACATGAGTGAGTAATAGGCATAAATAATAGTCCTAAATATATATTTATTAAATTTTAAATAAATCAAAATCACTTCAAACTAAATTGATCAATATTTTAGTTAATTACAAAAAAAAATGAAAATTTAGTACTTCCAATGGTCCTCAGCGAAATGATACTTATTTTACTAATCTGATAGAACCGTACATCGCAACCTATAAAGTTTTTGGCGCCGTTGTCGAGGACTTGTTTTAGATATACAATTTCCGGTTAGTTATTTGTCTGCAAATGTTTTTTCGTTTTTGGTTGCATTATAAGAACCCAAAATAATGGAAACCTTGCTGATCTAATTGATGAAATCAAAAGATATTTGCACTTTTAGACTTAGAAAAAAATAACAAGGGATGGTTGAATCTAATCACACTCTTAAAGACTACCAACCCCTAATAATGTTGAACCTTATTCTAGCATTACATTTTTCCTGTAGAGGAAAATAAGTTTGAATTAAAACCATCTTTAATGTTCATGGTACTAGTTTTTTGGTTCTCTACAGAGAAATTAGAATACCATCTCTACTCAACATGGCAAAGATTAACTATACGAAGCATGGCATAGATTTAAGAAAATTCTCATGTTATGCCCTTACCATGGATTGGGTAGATGTCTAATATTCCTCACTTTTTATAATGGTCTATTATATTGCATAAGAAATGCAGCATTTGTGGGCGGGGAAAAAGGGATCAAAAATATGAAAGAAGTCTACGTGCTCATAAAGCATATGACACAAAAACCTTTATAACTAGAGTAGCTCCATTAGCGAGTACCTTAAATAAAAGGCATGTATGAGGTAAACACTCTAGAACAACTTAATGCTAAAGTTAATGCAATCAACAGTTCGATAAAATGAGTGTGAGTGTTGTAACTCCTCCTACTCACATTTTAGGATTAGTCGGTGATCAGTCACCATTTGTGCTATAGTGTTATTGCTTAAGCTTCAAAAATCCAGAATAATTGAAACACTTTGTTCTTATGTAGTAGTTGTTGGAGTCAATTTTTATTCAGATGCTATTTTAGGAGTCTCAAATTATTTGGCTTTTTTTACGCTTTTTGGTAGTGTGTGGGTTGAATACAGGTTCAATAAGTCAAAGGACTACAAAACGGACCAGAGAAGTTGAGCAGATGAAGAAAACAAAGAAAAGTCATCAAGGATGCCCATACGCGTATGGTCTGGTGCAAGGCTAGCTCGTATGTGTTATTTACGCAAAGCAGTGAAACAAATGCAAAAACTCATTCTTCCCGTACGCGTATGTTACATGTATGGGTCCTTGCAAGCAAGCTAAACACATTTTGTGCGCATATAAGATCTACGTTGTCCCTAGCCATACGCGTATGATACGCGTATGAGGTCCAAAGTTGGCAAAAAACTTAGTATAGGTTATAAAAACTAGGGGCATGATTTCTGAATGCTTGGATGATATTTGATGGCAGAGAACATTGTTGAAGGCTGAAGAACTCATATTTATGCTTGGAATCAATATTTTTCATGAGTTTTTGCAATTAAAGACCCATTTTCCTTTCATTATCTATAATATCTACACTGAATGCTATGTTTTTCTGAAGTTCTATGAATAACAAAACCTCTTAATGCTATGAGGGTGTCCCTGATTCATATATGTAATGAATTTGAAGTTATTATTGTAATGACAATGTTGTTTTCATTCAGTAAATTTGTTCTCATGATATTTTTAATGCTTTATCTTTCGGGCAAATTCACAATGATGATATTTAGCATTTAGGCAGGACCGGCGTTAATAATGTGGTTATGAGAATATTTTATAGTAGATATCACCTAGGACTAGGGATACCCTAGGAAGAGGAGTATTCTTGGATAGGTGTTGCTTAATTTTGTCGGTAAATTTTTATGGACATAGGACTTAGGATGAATGATTAAAGGTTTTCCAATAAGAACTTATGATCAAACACTCTTTAGATCCGGTAATTTGTTGGTAAGTTGTCTAAAGATGAAAAAGGACTAAGTATGGATCAAAGTCTTTACAAAAGTATGATAGGCAGTCTTCTATACCTCACAACTAGCAGACCTGACATTGCCTTTGTTGTAGGGGTATGTGCTAGATATCAAGCTGATCCTAAAGTTAGCCATGCCAACCTTGTGAAGAGAATTCTTAAATATGCGAATGAAAAAATTGACTATGGTATACTATATTCTCATGGATCTATTTCTGCTTTAACTGGTTATTGTGATGTTGATTGGGAAAGAAGTGCTGATGATAGAAAAAGTAGATCAGAAGGATGTTTCTTTCTGGGAAATAATCTCATATCTTGGTTGAATAAGAAGCAAAATTGTATGTCTTTGTCCACTGCTGAGGTTAAGTATATTGCTGCAGGAAGCAATTGTTCTCAGTTGGTTTGGATGAAACAAATGTTAACAGAATATAATGTTAAACAAGATGTTATTGATCTGCTGTCGCACACAAATCAAAATAAGTATTTTTTAAAAACGTAGTACAACGACAACGTGGCTCGAATTGTCTCACAAGGATTCTTGTTTGTATTAATAAAACGTAACTAAATGAGGGGGTTTTGGTTTTAGGTTTTCAATTCAGAAAACACAAAGAAAATAAGCGATTTAAAATAAGTGATTATAGAATTAAGCCAATCTACTGTTCAGTTTCCTGCTAATCATTGATTTTAACCTTAACAGTTTCCTAAGCAGAATCGATCTATATTCGATTTATATACCTATTGTCAAGCGCAACAAATATAAACAGATTGGATTCCAATTCCGAATTAAGCAAATGGATTAAGCCCTTGTGAATTAAGCAAACACAAATTATAAACGCGGATTAACGACAAAGCGACATAACAGTGAATAAACGTTAGGGATCCAATCATACGGATTTAATCTAAACAATTTTATGTAATACAGATTAAGAAAATGTAAATAAAAAAATAGTATTGAAAGAGAACGAATTTGATTGATAAAGTAAAAACCTCAAAGCGTTGGAAACGCGGTTACATCATATTGACTCTGGATGTTTAGTTCCTCATCACAATCGTAAAAGGAAAATGTATTTTTTCTCAATAGAGAAAAAGGTAAAAATGAAATTATTGTAGCAGCTTCTAGGTATAACAAGGACAAGGATTTGGTTCATAACCCAACTGGGTCAAAAACATAACCCACGCCCAAAAGAAATGACCCAAAGCTTAAATATAAAATATTGCAACTTCAACGAATTTTATGGACCTGCTATAGTCCGATTCAGCTCTCGACTTCTGAATGAAAATCGTATTTCGACTCCCGTAGCTCATGTTATAAATTTATTCGTGCAGACTGCTAATGTTGAAAATAATATGCGAAAATCAAATAAGAGTAGAAATAAACTAAAATATAAAAACACTATAAAATACAAAAGTAAGCTAAACAAACCATGGAAATGCATAAGTACAATTATGGAAGAATGTGCATCAAAATACACTGATCAGTCATAACATTATTCTGCCATAATCTAAGTGCCATAAATATATCAAAAAATCATATTCAACACAGTAGGACCAAACACATTGATATTCGTCATCACTTCATAAGAGATCTTTCTAAAGAAAAGATTGTTGCCTTAGAACATGTAGCTACTGAATTACAACTGGCTGACATTTTCACTAAGGCTTTGGATGCAAACTAGTTTGAAAACTTAAGAGAAAAACTGGGGATCTGCATATATGAGTGTTTGTAGCAATTAAGGGCGTATGGGAATATCATTAAAGTGATATTATATTATTTATGTTTCCAACAAATCAAATTTCGAAAGCAATCATTTCAAGACTGTCTCAAATTTTTCCCACACGCTATGAAATCACTTCCTTCTATTTTCACAAACTCTTCATTTTCCTTTACAGAAAAAAACCCTTGTCATTCTTCATCTCTTTTTAAAAAAATATTCAAAGATGTCTCAACATCATGCAACGTCTCCCTCAAAATCTGTCAACCATCCTGAGGAGCTCTCCCTTGACAGAGTACTTGATGTTACTCCTCTAACAACAATTCCACCTATTGAGAAGAAGGTCAAGAAACCTAGATCGTCACCTTCAAAGAAATCTAAAGATGCATTTGACACTTCTAAAGGCAATGCTTCTACTGCTACCAATGATAGAACAGAAGAAGACATTGTTAATGTTGATAGTAGTATTAGAAGGCTGGTAGATAGGGTGTTAAATAAAGGTTTTACTGTGCCTGGAATTTCAACTCCTCTTGCATGAATGCGTGCTCCGGATGACAAAGGAAATGATCTTAAAAATGCCGCTGAATCATGCACCTTCAAGAAAGATGCTGTTGAAAGCAAACTTGAAAGCTTTCTACTCCTGCTCTAGAAAAGTGGAAGCTGATGTTAAACAAGATGTTCAGAAAGAATCTCCTGCTAAGGAAGTTGTTAGCTCCAAAGCTGCAGAGAATCAAAATACTCGGAATGTGGTTAATGTTGATGAGTTGTCTGATAATGAGCTCATTTCTAATGTGGTTCCTGGAATTGCTAAAAGGCTCAAGACTAGAAAAAGAAAAATATGGATGTCACACCCACTGCCAAGAGCATCAAGAAGAAGACTATGTATGGTCCCCCAAAGCCCTGGAAAAAAGTGGTTCCTCCCTCTTACAAAAGAAAAGCTAGACCTGGTAGCTCCACAGATGATGATGATGATGATGACGATGATGATGATGATGATGATGTTCAGAACATCTCACCTGTGAAGAGATCCAGAAGTAAGCAGAAAGTTGCATTAATAGAAGAAGCTGACTCTAATTATAATGTCGAGGAAGATGTCCAGGACATCTCTCCTGTGAAGAAATCTGCATGCAAGAAGCTTTCTATTAGGGTGCTTGATGCTTCTCTAGACAACATTTCTTTCCATTCTGTTGGAAATGCTGAAAAGAGGAAATATGTATTTCAAAGAAGAATTGGCCTTGAAAGAGAGTCGAGAGTTGGTGCACTAGAGTGCAAAGAGATTATGGAGCTGATTTCTTCTGCTGGATGAATGAACAATGTCACCGGGTTTGCAAAATATTATGAGACCCTTTCTAAGGAATTTATTGTTAATATTCCTATTGACTGTGTTGCTCATAAAAGTAAGGATTATATGAAGGTGTTTGTTAGAGTTAGGTGTGTAAAATGTTCCCCTGATGTCATCAATAGATCTCTGGATAGGTCTGAACATGATTATTGTGAGCTGGAAGTAACTGATAATCAAGTGTGCAAAGCTATCATTGCAAAAAAAGTGAGTGAGTGGCCCATGAAGAATAAGGTTCCTGTTAGCAAGCTAAGTGTGAAATATGTTATCTTGCATAAAATTGGAGCCGCTAACTAGGTTCCTACCAATCATACCTCAACCATTACAATTGTCTTAGGAAAGTTTATCTATGCTGTTGGAAATAAGAAATTGTTTAATTATGGTGGTTACATTTTTTATTAGACTATTAAGCATGCGGGAACATGTGCTATAAATATACATATTGCCTTTTCATCTCTTATTTGTGGAATTATTCTTAATCAACATCCTGGAATTTTGTGAGGTAATAATGTAGTTTGCAAGAGGGATTCTGCTCTGACCCTTCACTTCAAGCTGTTTTCAGGAAAACATGTCCCAAACATTATTTTGACATCTGCATCTTCTGAAAAAAAGACCTCAACCAAGGATGACATGATTACTAAATTAAGCGAAGCCTGCAAAGAACTTGATGATGTGATCAGAGTTAGCTCAGCTAGAAAGCTAATTTTTGAAAAGATGATCAAGGAGTTGTAGAAGGACAACAATTTTGATGATAAAGTGAGCAATGAAGGAGGAGATTCTGATGATGAAAGAAGTTTTGACTCTGCCAAGTCCACTGGTCCTGAAGATAGTTAGACCATTTGTTGTTTATTTGTTTTGACCCCTTTGTTCCTCTTTGGCACCTGTATGTGCTTGACTCTTGGATTCTATGGTCTGTAATTATTTGTCATATTCTATTACTGCTATTCTCTTGAATGCATGTTTTATTTGGCATATTATGTCTAAAAAAAGGGAGAGAAACTGACTGACCACTGACTGCGGGAGAGCTTAATGTTTTAGGGGGAGCCTCATATCTCTGAAGATGTCCTGACATCTTCCTCTACTAATAGCTAACTTAGTTGCTTTTGGTAACTGCTAACTGAGTTTTGTTTTTGCTTGTGCCGCTGCTCTGATAATGTTCTAAAATAATGTTTTAGCCAAAATTTGCCAAAGGGGGGAGTTTGTAAGTGTTTGTTGACAACAATTTTGATAAAACACTGACTTGATAATGTTTTGCTAAATGTCTTGACATTTGAAGCAAACTGGTTTTGAATGATTTCAAAGAAGATGTCTTGACATCTGCCTCTTGATATGAACGTGACTTCATATATGTTTCTTGTTTTTAAGTGCGTCATTATTCAGGATTTGTGACTCATAGTTTGCGAAAAATATGGAAGAATATTTTTGTATTTGCATTATCCTTATGGATTATATCTTGTCCTATTTTCATAGAAATATTCAAGGGATTGGAATATTTGTTTTTCACCCCAAGCCCACTGCTGAGCCTTTATAAGGACTTGCATCCTTATTCATCATGCTGCAACTTTTAAAAGAAGAACATATTCTTTCTGTTTTAGAAGTCTAAGTCTTTTTAATTGTAATACACTCTAACTATTGGTTTAATATTTGAGTTGTAATTTGAGTTGTTAATTGTAGATAATTCATAAGCTTTTAAGTATTGAAAGATTGAAGTCCTTAAAACTTAATTTTTATGTTGTTCTTCACTGTTAGTGATTGAAGGGATTTGAGGGGGGCCTCATACCTAGGTGTGTCTTAGGTAGAAGTATAGCACTAGTTGTTTACTGAGGGTCTATGAATTGATACTATTTAGTGGAGTTGTCCCTGGCTTGGTAGCCCCAAGAGTATGTGTTGTTGTACACTGAACTGGGTTAAAAATCCCTTGTCTTTTTACTGCTTTTAATATTGTTGCATTTTATACTGTCCTTAGATATTTGTGTCGTGACATCTCCTTCGACATCTCATATCTGATACCAGAATTTCAACTATACTCTCAATTGGATTCCTAGTTATGCACAATCAATCCAAACACTAGTTTTTGTTTAATTAAACAATAATTTGACTCAATATTTCTATGCAGTCCTCGAGATCAAAATTCAAGGAATTTCCTCTTTATTATTGCACAAGTAAATTAGTAATTTTCTATTTTAACGATCAAGTTTTTGGCGTCGTTGTTGGGGAAGGTCTTTATTTAAAGTTTAATTGAAGTTCAATTGAATTTTTTTTGCTCTACAACTAAAATTTTATTTTTCTATTATTTTTATAATTTTACTAATCTTTGTCTAATCTATTTATACGAGGTAATGCCTCAACTAAATTTCCTTTTAACGCAGAGATAAAAATAAATTTTCATTCCAGAAGTAGAAGAGCTCGACAAGCTAGACTGACATCAGACAAAGAAAAAAGTCCAGTTCATTTAGATTTAGAATTATAACTCGAATTTATGGTTGAAATTCCACCAGCACCTGAGAGACTCCTTGGTGACTATGGGGGAACAAATGCACCGACAGGTAGATTGCCAATTGTGAACAAACTGGTGAATGTACTAAACATTCAGCTACATCCCATTATGATCACTCAACTTGAGAGGAGATCCTTCTCTGGAATGGTAAATGAAGGTGCTAACAAGCATTTACAAAGGTTTCTGACTATGAGCACCACCTTGAAGATTGATGGGCATACTGATGAAGCAAAGAAACAAATAATGTTTCTATTTACTTTATAGGATGAAGCTGAAAATTGGTTTTATTCCCTTCTGGCTAGTAGTATTACCTCTTGGGAAGTGATGTAAAAGACTTTCTTGAATGAGTACTTCCCAATGTCAATATTCATGAGAAAGAGATATTAGATCCTCAATTTGAAGTAGAGAGAGGGCGAGTCGCTATGGGATGTCTATAAAAGATTTAAAAGTCTCATAGTGGCTTGTCCTACTAAAAATTTGGATCAGACGGGGTAAATGCAAATTTTTGTAAGCGGTCTTATAATTTAGACAAAGCAGTTGGATGACACAGCAGCTGGTGGCTATTCTAACTTTTCAACAACCATTGGTAATGAGCATTTGGGTTTATATGACAGGGTTGTAAGGAGGACAGAGGGAGTAACTGATTTTAAGTTGGAAGCCAACAAACAGATCAAACCCGAAGATCATTTACTTCCTGAAGACCAAATAATATTAAACAACTCGCACACTGTTAGTATCAAGTACAAGCATGTGAGAACGTGTTGTGAGATTCAGCAAGTTCTCACCTTCTTAGGATGAATTTAAAACTCGCACGCCGTTTCTATCATGTACAATCTGCGGACCTACGATAAAGAAAGGGTTAGATTTTTATGCAGAGAAAAGAGAAAGTTGAAGAGAGCATATACAAACATAAACAAATTGAATGAGAGCTCATAAATGAAGGGATCTATTGATAAGGCGAAGAATCCTGCACAGGAGTAGAAGGAGAAGCTCGTTTGCAGAAAAATATTAGGGTTGGGTTTTCTTTTTAGACGAAGAAGAAAGGTTGGGGTTACCAAATCACTTGGTTCTTTCTTTCTTTTGCTTTACCAAGTATCATCAAATCCCATTGTTCTTTTCCTTTGTCTCTATGCAACTACCACCAAGAATGAAATCCTATTCACTATTTTCATGATTTGGGAGGGAAGATTAAGCGCTCAATGAAAATTTCAGAAAGCGAACAATGAAAATTAAGTGCTCAATGAAAAAGAAATTAACTTATTCGCTATTTTCATGATTTGAGTACAAAGACTGAAAATTCAGAAAGGCGCTCAATGAAATTTCAGAAAGATAATGGTGAAAATTAAACGCTCGATGAAAAAGAAATTAATTTAATGGTAACCTGTTCGATTTCCGCTGGAGATATTATTCATTAAAAAAATTGTTTTACGATACATTTGAAAATGGTACTAAATATATATATATTTTATTAAAATAATAATAAATTATATAAGAACGGTTCTTATTCATTATATAAAATCTTAAAAAAATATTTAAGCTACTGCAGGGGATATATTAAATTTGTTGCGTGTTCTACGAGAACAATATTTTTACCTACTATAAATTATGCCTTGTTGTATGGTAAAAATGTTGTAGTGGAAGTTAGAAACGCAAGAATATTTTAAGAAACATCATATATCAAGCTGCCACATACTATTATGCTATATTTTCGCTAACTCCTTTGATTTAACTGTAAGCACATATTCAAGTGTTCAATGTATTCGAGGGAACTCCTAGAATTCAAAACACAATGTCCATAAAAATGCTATATTGAAATGGTCCTGCTCTTTTTTCTTTCATTCTAAAACAGATTCTTAGAAAATATTAGTTTAAAAATTTATTTCATTTTCTATTGTCCAATTAAACTATCCTCACCTTTTTATAAATTTAATTATAGATATTATATATAAAATTTCTTTTGGAATGATGTGATTTTCGAATTCTATAAATTATCAAGTCACCAGTAGATATACTTATTTTGCTCGCATTTTTTTAAGAGGAAGACTAAGATTTTAGACTAATAACCTCTAATATGTCTGCTAAATCTCACCCTATAATTTTGCATGCTTGGACATTATCATAATTTTTTGTCATTTATACGCTAAATAGGTGGAGTGCCAGCAGACCCGCCCTTCCCCTATCCTTCTCCCTTTATTTTTATTCAGGGTTGATCAAAGTTTTAAGTCCGCATCCTCTACAATATTCATCTCGTACAACCCAACTTTTGTTAGACATTTGCAGGACGGGGATAAACCTGAGGATGCATGCCCACTTTCCATCTTTAATTATTAGTGCATAAATAGTTCGTATTGGCTTTTACTATATATTATTTAATATAACCAGTCTTAGTGTATGAAATTTTTTAAAGAAAGTATACTAACTGACTTAAAATAATATCTAATGGTATTAATTTTATTATTAACAAACAAATGTTTTACAAATCCAATATATACCGGGTATTTTGTTAGTGCTATTGCAAATATTAATTTTTTTAGTTGAGTAGGACCATTATAAGTGAAAATTCTTTCAAAAATTTTTAATAGTATTTTATGTTTAAGATTGATCAGTTTGATCTCAAAACATTTAATTAAGTTGGAGGAGATCTTTTACCTTTACTTGTCCAAATGTTATTTAATAATTTTGTGTTTTATTTGTTAAGGCAAAAGTTTTATTGTAACCAGTTATTTAATAACTATTTTGTGTTATATTTGTTAACGCTGAAGTTTTATTGTAACCACTTTTAAATGTTACTTTATTTATAAAGATTAATGGATTATGTTTATTTGACAAGGAGGTCTAAGGATTTTTTTTAATCATTTGACATGTTGTGATCTAGACCATCCAGAGAACTCTGAATGATATCGTATTTGACAATAAAGTTTTATTATAATAATTTATTGTGATATTTCTTAAGGCAAAAGTTTTATTGTAACCACTTTTAAATGTTACTTTATTTATAAAGATGGATGGATTTTCTTTATGTGGTAAAGAAGTATAAGGATATTTTTTCTATGATTTGAAATGTTGTGATCTAGACCATCCACAAAACTTTAAATGAGATTGTATTCAAGCGTTCTTCAATAAACGTGAAAGATGTTGAGGAAGGAAATATTTTTTGGCTTAGAAATGGTTTATAAGTAGATCAGGGAGAACTCATGTACCTCTACGTGATGACTTCAAAACCCTATTCTTTAGATTGATCAATAATTGATCAAGATTATGGCCTCTGTGGATTATGTACTTCTGATCTTTAGATTATGTACCTCTGGCGGTCTAGCTTGTTACAGCTCTAAATCAGTTATTCATTTAACTTTAGTTATTATTTGTTTCTTTTTTAATGTTGTAACTTTTGATACATCTTGTGTCAATCGTCTACTAACCTGTAACTTAAAATCTTTACCTTTATTAATAATAATTAATACTTTTTCTTTGAAAAAAAATAAACATTTATGGATATATAATATTATTCTCCATTCACGAACCTTTATTTCATATATATTTAAGATTATACAGAAATAGTAGAAAAACAGACAACAAGTTGGCGTTGCTCTCCATTTTCTAATATACTCAATGCATTGTCGATAGATTAGGAAATGCATGTTTTTTTGTTGATTGTGACAATTTGTGGGATTTAATATCTATTTTTTCTTTTGAATGTATTTTGGGAGATATATTGAGAATGTTTAACTACCATTTTTAATAACTTTTTGTTGGTTAAGTTTTATGTCCACTCGTTTTTTTGCTTTTTCTTTTTTATTCAATAAACTTTCTTTATTAAAAAAAGTGACAAATAATATCTTTAAACCACGATTTATAACTACGAGCCTGCTCTCTTAATAATCAATTTTCATTTATGTTAGAAATCAACATTTTTTAATTTAAATATAAGGCTTAGCTTCATTGATATTGTGAAGAACATATTATGTAATTTACTCCATTGTATGTTGGACAAAAGAAGTCCTATAGGCTCAACACCCTCGAAAAATTAAGTATAAAACTCAATAATTTCTTCAACAATATACATTTCACAAATACAATATTTTGTTCAACTTCAATACTTCACATACCCTTAAAATATATTAGGTAACTCTCACTATGGCACATCTATGTCATAAAAGTCGATCCATAATTTGGTGTTTTCATAACAAGGTGGATAATTAAATGAGTTATATCTCAAAATAAGTTGGAGGAGAATACATCTCAAGCTCACATAAGTTGTAATTGATTTCTTTATGCAATTCTAGTAACTTCCCAAGAACAATAACTTTACTTCCATTATCTTTCAAGAAAAAACATATATTAGTTATAGTATGTTGCATCTTCTCATGTAAAATTGAAGATATATCTATAGATAGAAATTTGGTCATTATAACATGATCATAATAAGTTTTTAAACCTTTTAACTTGAGATCTTTCATATATATATATATATATATATATATATATATATATATATATATATATATATATATATATATATATATATATATATATATATATATATATATATATATATATATATATATATATATATATATATATATATATATATATATATATATATATATATATATATATATAATGTTTGAAGTGTACTCCTCTGAAACGCCTTAGCCATGGTTAAAGTGAATAGTTTAACAATGAAAAAAACCATTGTCTAAGGGTATATATTGTTGTTCAAAATTTAAAATAAATTATCTAAATAATTAGTGGGATGATGAAAATTAAGCGGTATAGTTTTAGCTCTTATATCTATTTTTATAAAAATATTATTTTTATTATTCAAAGAAAAACATAACTCCTTAAAAATAAAAAATTCTAAACCTTCATATGCACCACAACATGGTTCCCTCAAAGGTTCGAAGTCGTTGGAATCCTAATCCTTGATGAACCCTTGTGTTCCCTCAAACTCGTTGGTCCTTCAAATTCGTCGTTTTCTTCTTGTAAACTCCAACCCTAATCACTGAAAAACAACTCACCTTTCCTTTCCCTTTACCTTTCTCTCCGATTTCTCGATTTTGAAAGACCCATTTTTTATTCTCTCTCAAATCAGAAGAACGACAAAGTTTGATTCGTTCAATATTTTCAATTCGGTTTCCTCTCATATATATATTATTCCTTTAATGTTAAGGAACTCCTTTACTTTTTTATGTATTTTTAAAATAAAAAATTAAAGGATTATGACTATGGGTTATGTGTTCCACCGTTGTGACACGTTTATATATATCACCATGGTTGATATTGTAAACTATTATGACTATATTTATATATAAATAAATTAACACTCGTTCTTTGATATTAGAGCCGTATCTTTCACAACAAAATCCTAGAACCCCTTTGTTCTTCTTACATAAAGGCATTCTTCTTCTTTTTTCTTAATCTCTCATTTTCGTGTATGTTTTTGTTATGTTCCACATGATTTATTGTTCTTTTCTGGTTATTTGTTGTTCTACGTTGTTGTTTCATGTTGTGTTGTTGAAAAATATGCCTGCAGTATGACATATTGATAATATTTACGGTGTTTGTAGGACTCAAGAAACAACAACATCAGCAAATTTCATATAGTTTGAGAAGCTATGAGAAGAAATATAAGAAATATGACGCTATTGTGTAAACTTCATCCATCTTATATTTCTTTTTCATAGGTTGACAAACTAAATAAACCTCAAATGATGATGATGATGGTGATAGAAAGCGTATAATACGAGTTGATAAAGTACATATGATTTGTATAACAATGGAAAAAAAATACAAGAAATATGAATTTATTATTAAAATTTCATCCACTTTGTATTTCTTTTTCATTACTTCACAAACTAGACTAGCTTCATAGGTCCAGGATTATTTTCAATGAAAGGTGCGTTCTATAAACAACTTAATATATTTTGTGATATTGTATACTGTTAGTGTTTTGTTGCTAAAATGTATGTTATTTTTATAGTGTTACATGTATTTGTTGTGTTTTTGTATGATATTTTTGTTGACAAATCTTCTCCAAACAAGAACAAAATACTTCTAACTCATAAGAAAATGGCTTTTTGTAACTTAACAATGTATTGTTCTTTAAATTCTTTAAATTCTTTGTTTTACTAACCTTTTAATGAAAATTCAATCATTTAAATTAACATAAAAACTATAATCTGAATATTAAGATGTATTTGAATTGTAATTTCCCCAACCTATATCAATCATTGTATTCCGAATTGCATGCGTCTCACTCAATGGTCGAATTCCTACAATGCATTAATATCTATTATTCTACTCTATCTCGTCTTCGTCACTTATCATTGTGATTGTTAAGATCATGATTGTTATGATGATAAGTCATCATAACAATCACGATGGTGAGGTAAACAATAATAAAAGATATTGATGCATTGAATGAATCCGACCATTGAACCATATATATGTTCAAAAACATAAAATGTCATGAATGAGACGCATGCAATTTTGAATACAATGGTGTGTTCAAGTTGGTTTTCAAGAATAGATTAATTTTCAGATTATATAATTCTTTATCAATTTTAATGGTTGTATTCATTAATGAGGTGTACAGTAAAACAAACAATATACATTTGTATTTAATAAACTATAGGTACGTTCCGCAATGGTTTTTTATATTAACCGCGACCTAATGTAATTTATTTGTTGTTGGGTTTTGAACCCAGTACCTTATATATCACAATGTTTAATAAACATAATCGTTGTGATATCACGCGAGCTTACCAGTATACTACCACGGTCTCAGGACCGTGATTGTTTTTAACGAATTTACAACAATACTCTACACAACAACACCTTATATTACGTGATTATATGCATTTAACAACCGTTGTTAAATAGATTTTTCGTAGTAGTGATACTATTTTGTAAATTTTTATACATACTTTTTTAAAATTTTCTACTATGGTTCAATTTTGAAAGGCTATTGTAGGAGCATTTTGATTTTCCTGTGCTAGCTATATGTATTTTTTTGATAGGTTTTTGTTTGATTTTGGACTGACTGCCTTTGGATTACATGTGTTTTTATCAAAAGAACTACAAACTCAAGCAATAAATTTTTATAAGAAGAACTACAAACTCTAGAAATAAATTGTTTTAAGAAGAATTGCAAACCGTTAATGCAAGCACACTTGAACTCTCTAAAATGTTGCGGTGTTGATTCACCTTTGACATTTTCTCTAAAATAAGCACAATTCAAATGGTAAGTGATACAACTTATTAAATAAGAGTTTTTTTACTATGTGTCTTTGAATATGTTCATATTTTAGCGCTACAACTACAATTTACTTCTTATTGGTAGTCTTTATTAACTTGATTTTATAACCTATACTATCAGTTTTTGTTCTATGTGGAGTTAGGTCTTATAAGATGCGAAATAATGTGATTGATATGATAATTTTAATAAACCAAATTAGTCGATGAGATTCAGTAATGATCATATAGCTGTTGTATGATAAAGAAAACCGCGGTTAATTGTATAGACCATAATTAAAAAATTGTGGCTTAAACAAAACCTAGAAAATCGCAGTCTAAATTAAACAAAAAAAAAAACTATGGGTTCTTTTCATTTTATCCGCAGCGGTTTTGAAAATTTTGTGGGATAAAGTAAAAACCGTGCTCACAGTGAATAGGCAACGACCACCTAGATGACACTTGATAATTCGTGACTAAACCCTGGTTTAATGTTTAAGCCACAGTTTTATGGTTTAACCATGCTTTTACACTGCAGCGTAAACTTACAAATGTTTAGTAATTTATCCTACCCATAGTGCTCTTTTTAGATACTTTGTTGCACACTAATTAAACTTTCAAATTGCTTTTTTTAATAAGCACGACAACAAGAAAATATCTTTACATGCAATGATTCTAAATATAGCAGTTCAAAGAAAATTGAATGTCTTTTGAATCCTCATATAACAAATACACCTATAGAATGATTTATAAAATTATTGTTCATATGTTTTACTTTTTGATAAAAACCATTTCTTGTCAACAAAAAATATGATCTACATTATTCTGATTGACCATTAATTTATTTGTTACTCTTTCAGTAATTATGTTTGAAATTAGAAAACTATGATTTACAAAAAAAATATATATTTTCTTGCCTTTGTACAATTGTATTATATATTATATTTTGCTTCAAATCTTTAACTTTATAGTGTTATTATAATAGAAATAATATTTATCATTTATAAATTAATTATCTAAAAACCAATGCAAAATAAATTACATTAAATTTGATTGATCAATTTTTTAAAACTAATTATAAAAATCAAATTACGTTTAGTATTATCTTTAAATCAAATGTAGAAACCACAATGCAAATAACTTAAATATGAAAAGAAATGAACCTGGACGACACAGTGTACAAAATAAATGAGATATCCACTATCAAGTAGCCACACTCTGTTATTCCATGTTTTTGCTTTGACCTCTATTTGAGATTCAAAATATCACAGTGCTAAATAGAATAAAATACATTGAAGTGTGTCACTTCACACATTTAAAGGAATTTCCCATTCTTACAGTGACAGGACAGGGCCAGCAGATTTCTTAAAGTGATATGAATACCATATCCTCATTTCCTCTTGCCAATCGTCCTGACCATGTTCATTGAGCAATGGTAGAAAACTATTTTCACATATAATTGTTCTTTGAATTACTATATATTTAGAGCATTAGGTAGGCATTGTAATGAGCAAATTAATTATTTGTTGATTGTATCTTAGAGTTCCTTTGAACGCTTCATGCATGAGACTATCTATTTGTTCTAAAGACAATTAGAAAAGATAGTTCCATCCATAATGAAGTGTTTGGGGGAACTCTTAGATTCATCCAACACTACTACACATCATTGAATACCAACAAGTGAGCAATGAGTTTATTCATATTCAAGAGTTCAATTAAGAAATGTTGGTAAATTAATGTTTATGTTTCTTTTAATTAGAATTTCTTTAAGAATTTTCAACTCACTTATCCAATCAATTATTTATTTTAATTAGCTTATTTGCTCCATTAAATATTTGAAAATTTCTAACAATTTTAGTATTTTTCATAATAAATAAATTTTGTGGATAGAGACAAATCTTGTAGTCTCTCCATACTTTCAAATCACAATTCTCGTAACACCTAAAGACCCCACTTGTTATTAAAGTAAATGTTGTAAATGAGTAATTTTACTTGTTGAATCAAATTTAGTTTAGAGAACAATAACCGTTATGTATAGAGTTTTGACGATAACACTATAATCTAGATTTGATATTGCAATATGTTTGTTTTCATATGCAGAACAATTTGCAATTATCTCTAGAACACAGAGTCATGTGATAAGTTGTATTTCTTTTCGTTTTTAAGGGTTGAATTTTATTCTTTATTCTAATATTTTTGTTCCGTTTTGTCCTATTTTACTTCCATTTGTTTTCTTTGTGTTTTTAAAGTTATGAAAATGGAAAGTCATGGTCAAGTTGATAGAAGATGAATTAGAGAGCAGAGGAAGTTGTAAAAAACCTAGGTGACTTTACTGCTTGGCCGCAATGGGCATTACAACCGTAGTGGCCCAAATTGTTACAGTGACATTAAGCCGCTCAAATTGTGGATTATGGCTATTTTTAATAGGTTTAGTGCTATAAAAATACTTTGCAACCTCATATTGCACACTCACAATTTCTATTTTTTTATTTTTTTTTTACATTTTAAACTATTGCACTTTCATTATCTCACTACGCCAAATAAGCTATTTAATAGCGTTTTTTTTTTGTTTTTGATAGCGCTTAAAAGTGCTATTAACCGCGCCACTATTGTAAATATAACTTATTTAATAGCACTTTAAAAGCGCTATTAAAGTACCAATTTATAATAGCGTTTTAATTAAAGTGCTATCAAAGTCAGTATTTTGCATGTTTTTTATTTGTTTTTTTATAGCACTCTAAACAAAAAGCGCTAATATATAACATATATTTGATAGCGCTTTCAAATAAAGTGCTAATAAATGGTACATATTTGGTACAATATTTTTAATAAGTACAGTACAATATTTTTTCTTACACAATCTTTTTTTTTTGGTGTAAATATAAAATAACTATATTCAATTCAACACAAATAACGCTTTAAGTTACTCATTGCATATATATTATGATCCATCAAATACCAAATAACATTTTAAATTACCAAATCCTATTGTTTCCAAATATCATAACATATAGAATATTAAGAGGGCGTTTGCATAGCCAAATTTGTAGATGCCCATCTACGAGTACTTCAATCCAAATCCAAAAACATACAATCAAATTCTCTAAACAAAACACCAAAAAATTAAGAAAGGATAACAAAACAATCTCATGTAGTAACCACCTTCATGATCCAAAAGCGTTGAACTCATAGATCCAAAAGCGTTGAATTGTTTATGCGGCATAAAGCCTGGTTTTCAGTAATCACCTTATATCCAAAAAGTTTGTCTTCGTAAGTTTCATATGGCCCTATTGTGATATCCAACTTAGAGTCCTGCATAGAGAAGAGAATGCCAAATAATATCATTTTTCAGAAATTGTATACAAAATAAAACTCATTACCTTAATTACACAAGCGCATTGTTTCGGAAAAAACACATTAACCAAGGATAAATGATGGGATCAAACATAGAGCACAACACAGATGAAATAGTAGAAGAACTCCAACAAAAGTATTCACCATGTCAAAATAAGATTATAAGTTCTGTCTAAACTTGAAACTCAAGTAGTGTATAAAAGTATTCACCATTTTAGACTCATTACATTATAATAGCCTATAAACAGATTAGTGCATGTACATTATTCATACTTGAGATATATTATTCACTTTTCACAATATTTACAATTATTAGGCTGATTCTATTATGCACCATTTACAAAGAGAAAATAATAGCTATAATTATAAAGAATCATTAACCAACACCAAGTTCATAGATTGATAAAAAATTGTTAGCCAACAACTTGCTACTGTTGGCAACACATCTCACCAGCTTGACAACTACTATTTTTTGGATCATAAAAAGTAAACTAGGCAATAATGTCTCCAGCTTTATGCAATAATTTAGCAGATTTTGCAAGAAGAGACTTGTACTCTTGAGAATAAGGAACTATATACAGATCCTTAGAAGAAGCTACTTTATCATTGGACAGACCAGAATCTAAAATAAATTCAATGTGCCTTTTAATAACAGTGAAATAGCTTGTTGCCTCTGTCTGTTGATCCTTTGCTAAATTGTCATTCCATAAATTGAACTCCTGCAAAACACAAGTTTTCATCTTTTTTATAAATCAAACCAAATGTTTTGATAAAATAGCTTCTTTACATGACGACAAAAATCCTTTCTCACTATATGGGATTGGTTCCATTGATCAGACAACATCATGATATTCTATCACAAACCAAACAAATCTGAATTTTTCTATGGTACCATTTTGTCCATGTCAGGGGGTAGAAATTAGCACCGGCAGGTTTAAGGATTGGAAATGCTGCTCTGTATTCCAGACCCTTCCACTCACTAACTGTCCTAGTTGCTTTAGAGAGCAGCCTTATTGCTGAGTCTGCAGTTGTCAAGAATGCCTCATCATCATCAAGGCAAGACCTGCGAAGAAATGGCAGAGACTGCAGTACCATACTACATTGAAATGATATGGCAAAAACTGCAGTATCATTTGTTTTACAAGAACTAGGCCAATTTGTAATAAAAGAAACTAGCCAATATACAGTAGAAGAAAGAAATTCAGTAGCAGGGATTGAAAGAGACTTCAATGATATTCATTTTCTGTTGTTAATAGGAATGTTGATTGTAAGACCCACGTAATGCTTCAGGGATTTAGTTCAGCGTATCATTTGTCTTCAAGTGGCAGCAGCAAGAATCATACAACTACATAGATAAATTGATCAACAAAACTCAGGTAGTTAGTGGTGAATTATTAAAATAATTTTATACTACTTCTAACCATGAAGAGTATATAGAGGAAGCTTATTATGGTTTACAAACTTTACAACACGAAAACCAGCACCAGTGCACCGATACCAACCTTACAACTGAGTCAAGATTCCATAGAACGAACTAAAATTTTATGATTAAATTTTCTTATAGTTAGTAGTCTGTAGCCATTCTAATACACTACAATTCTTATCTATCTTAGAAGTTTCCATAGACTTAGAGCAAACTCAACTGCTCAAAGAAAATGACATTACTTAAAAGAGACCGGAAATTCTTGGATTTAGATGCGTCAAGTACCTGTGCTCCATATCATAAATTATAGTGATGCCAATCCAATACTGACTGAATTCTGGCTCTCCTGAAAACATCGGGATACATGAAACATCAACAACAAAAGACATTGAAACACCTAAGTTATGTGGAATGTGTGTAAAGTTTCCTTAAACACCAATAAATTTATAGACTTCTATCATAACTGAAGAAGCATAAACATATAAAATGAGAAAAAAAATGAGAAGCATAAACATATAGACTTTTGTCATTCAATTTATTGAGTTGCAGTTTTTATATTATATACAATAAAGTATATTTAAGGGCTTGATCTCATGCAATTTTTAATCTACTGCAGCAGATGATCTTGATGCATGATTTTGATATTAAGCTACCTTTCTTTTAGTGCCATAGTTAGGAGCTACTGAATATAACAACTTTGAAAGACAATATTGGAAATTTGATTTATATAAGCGATAAAACATCTTAATGTTTCAGACCAATGACTCAATTGATATTAATATATTTGTCACCAATGTGAATATTAGTCAACAATTCCTTCACAGCCTGCTTCAAGAGTACAGACTGATTCATCATCGTCCTCTGCATATGAATGAGGCGACCTGAGGTTCCCATCAGTTTGACAAGCCCTCATTGTCTTGCAATGTTCAGCTTCATCATCTCGGATATTTAAAAATACGTCGTACAGATTCTCTAGAGGGGAAATAGAAATAACCAATGTGAGAAATTTTACTGCTTTAAAAAAAGTCATATCAATGGAGCAATTTCATATGTTATACCTATCTTAGGCCTTCTAGTATTTGGAACTCTGGAAGTTTGAAATTCATCTGAAAAAAATGATATTGAAAGTGTGAAATGTCGGTTTTTTTGCCTCAAGTAAACAAATTTAGGTCAAAATAATGAAGAGCTTACCAAATAGATACAAGTCATCTCCCATATAATAATTCACAGCTACCTCAGGAGCCGGCATTTTTTTCAATTCCTCTATAAAAAATTTACCAAATCATTTTAGCTATTGAATAATGTAGGACAAGAACAATACATAATGAAAGATGAATTTGACAAAAGAATGCCAAAAAAGAACTAGTTTAAAACAAAACAAAACAAAAAACCAATTTCCTACACAGCTTGAATAATCTTGGCTTGTCAATTTTCAAGCTATACTCAGCTAACAGCTCACCGACAGCTGATTTCATACCAAAAACCATGATTCATGAGCATTATTAAGTATCATCTGATGGTTTACTGGACCACACTTAATTATGAAAACATAAACCAAAGCTATAAACTGTTAACATGTATAATTAAAATCTTAAAAATACAGAGAAGAAAAGAAAGAATATTGAAATTACCTCCTTGTTCCTTGATAAATTTGTCATAAGTTTCAAATGCATGATTCTCTACGCATTCAGAAAAGTGATCTGGACAAGCAATAAATCATACATAAATCAGAAACTGGAGAACCAAGAAGACATGTATGGAATGCTAGAATGTGTGTAATACAAGTCAAACATGGTAGTTTTGATGATTTAGCAAAAGCAAACTAGGTCAGTTTGTTCCCTCTAGCTTGATTGGGCGGATAAATAAGCTATATTTTATTCGTTTTGAGTACATAATGCTTCAACTCAATTGCTTTCTTCATTTTCTTTTCATCAATGATGTACATGCTAAAGAGAATACCATTTGGTCTTTTCAAAATCTATTGTATGCATGAGATTTCACGTCACTAAATTTTCATGATAATCCAACCAACAAATTGAATGATGTAGCAGGGAATGTAATGAAACAAAAATTAAGTAGATAATACTTACATGCCATTCTTGAATGATGTAGCAGGGAATGTAGCAGTGAAGTCTTATAATTCAAATTCACAGTATTATCAACTACAGTCCCTACCAAACTGAGACTTCATTGAAATTCAATGCATTGATTACAAGAACTCATGAAATCTAAGTGTATCATCATCACCTTTTCCATTAGAACATATGCACAGGCAAGAAAATAATATAACAACAAATAACCAAAAAAACACCTTAAAAGATCTGAATAGACAGGTTCGCTCCAGCTCGCACAATCAAGTCCAAGTTTCTCAAATGCTGCAAGCACAACATCGAAATCAAAATCGAAAAACAACAGTTCGTTACACTCCATGAAAACAGAATAACACAAGGAGAATATGGAATTATAGATGAGCAGTGACAGTGAGCACAGTCGAACTGTTGATACCTTTATTGAAGGCTATGCGATTCCCACGGTATGCATCCACAAGAACCCTAAAAAACAAATAAATAAATAAATAAAACAATTAACAACCACAACAGTTCAAACAAGTTGAGCAGAGTGAAACTGAAACGAGATTGTTAATAACGAAGAAAAGCGAAAATTCACCCGTCGACTTCGAGGAGAACTGCGAGATCTTGAGACGGGATGCCGCTGTCGTCGGTGGATGAAGCGGCGATGACGGCGGTGGTGTGGCCGGGAAAATCGAAAGGGGAAAATTGATGTCAAAGCTAACTTCTAACAGATTCCATAACCCTTAACTGTTTCTAACCAACTTCCTAATAGATAACAGAAAAGTGAGGAGGGAGTTCACAATTCAGACACACCAGAAAAAGTCACAGAAAAATTAGGGAAAAACACTCACCATTCTTCTCGGAACCCTATCTAAGAAATCTCTCTCAATTCTCTCTACTTCCTCTTGCAATCTTCATCTCTGTAGCATGGGGGCAGAACCTTCAATTTTCATCTCCGCTTTCGGAATCTGCAAGTGTCATCATCATCGCAACATCTTTGTTCATTACTTCAGAAACAACATCACGAATCTACAATAGAACGCAGCAACAACGCATAATTAGTGCATGAAGAACGCAAGAAAAAGAAGTAGAGAACGAGTAGCAAAAAGGAGAAGAAGGTAGAGGTGAAAACGTAAAGCCGGAAGTGTTGAATCGTACCTGAGAGATCTAATTTCTTTCGATTCTTTCGTCTTCCTCTCCAACACGATAACCGCCGCCAACAAGTTAGTCCTTTCCTCAAATTCTCTTAGCTTTCTTTATACCACGGAGTAGTTTAGGATCCTCTAAACATTTCTCCTCTTCCAATAGCGTGATTGCAAGCTTCGTTACCGGTTAATTCCATACTTTAGCTTTCTAGGGTTCATGATGTAGAGGTTTTGACGGGAGTTTGAGAAAAGTGGATCAGATATGGAAGGTGTTCTGGACTGGGCCCGACAGGCCCAAAAGCATTGCTAAGGCCCAGTCCAATGGGACTCACTAAGGACCACAATGGGCAAAGGGGGACACGTCCATGCCCGACACCCTGATGTCCACCTCGACATCCCAGTGTCCAGCCCCACGCGACGAAGTCACGCTCGACAGACTGCCGTCCAGCTCTATGCCCTGGCTTCCAGCTCGACACTCGCTGTCTAGCTCGGGGTCTTGGTGTCGAGCTCGACACCATGCTGCGCTGCTCGACATGGACTCGAGCTACCTTGCTAGGGCAGACTCAGTCACCATTGCCCCAACGATACTCCGTAAAGACCGCGTCTCTGTCCGCCCGCACTTCACGCAGCACCTCCAGGAAGGGGACCACGTGCTGGTCCCCACTACCCACGTAGAACCTGGCAGTTCCTCCATTGGGCCAAATCCGCCCGGCCCAATGAAGGAACCTTGGCCCAGCGCTGGGGGCTATAAATACCCTCTGTTTCCAGAGGGTCAGGGAATCATCATTTCTAACCTCAACTCTATTATCTGCTAGTACTCCCACTGACTTAAGCATCGGAGTGCCTTGCAGGTACCCCCCCCTCCTCGTTCTAAAAGCCTTCAGCTCGGAGCAGCCGTGACGGTCCAAACCTTCTGATCAGGTCAGATCAGTCGCCTCTGGCCGGTTGACAATTTCAGGAGCCTCTCGTGTCGGCTGGCCATCGTACCTGCACGAAGTAAAAGAAAAGTCAGTATCGAGCAAAACGCGCAAATAAATGACGAGTAAAGAATTTCAAACAAACAACCTAACAGGCGGGCTGCCTGCCTATAGGTCGAACATTCCACCAACGCCTTGGTGTCGATCGGGCGAGCCTCGAATGTCGGGTAACCGTCCTTGTCGAGGATGTCATTCCCTTCCCGTGTAACCCACTGGGCGGGATGAAAACTGTCGACGAAGTTGCAGAGAGCCGTGTACGCCCGCTGATCCTCCGTGCACATATCCCCGACTGCGGTATGAAAATAACCGGTTCCATGCTGGAAGTGTCGAGACATCCAGTACACCGGGAACTTAGCCCGACGTCCTAACACGGGGTTCCCTTCATCGGTCAACATTGCTTCCCCGTCATCGTCGCTGACCGGCCCTTCCTCCTCGAAGAGGGAATCTACAGCAGAGTCGGTGATAGGGTGTACCACATACCACTTATCCTTGAACCCCCTCACAGAGTCCATGTACATCCTAAACAGTCTCCTCGACTGCTTCAGGGACACCCAGCTGTGCTTCCCTCCTCGGGACTGACGCTATAGGTGGAAGACCCTAAAGAAGAGAGGGATGGTCGCCCCTATCCTTAAGAAGCGACACGTCAGCTCAAACGCCCGGATGAAGGCGAGAGAGTTAGGGTGTAACTGGGACGGGGCCAGCTCCAAATGCGTAAAAACCCCGGTCTCAAAGTCTGTGAAAGGCAGCCGCAAACCCAAATCTTTAAACGCGATCTCGTACATCGCAAAGCTGTAGTCCGGGTACATCGAACAAATTCTGGCGTTGGTCGACGGCAGCATGACCTCGAAATTCGGTTGGAAGTCGGGCTGTTCCTGCCCCTCTTCGATAGCGATGAACGGATGTCGGTCATCCCGACTGTATATCGACGCCGTCCCCCGAGGCTCGGCGCCCACCCATTCCAGCGATGGGTCGGTCACAGTGTCTATAAGGTTGGCCGACTCGTCGGCACTTTGTTCTTCGCTGTCGCGACGTCCGGAGGAGCTCGGCTCATCCGCCATGGTTACCTGCAGAGCACGGGAAACCAATCAGATTGAGCATGAAGTCCTATGCTCGACATAATCACGTCGTCCATACACTACCACAAGTCCATTTTCACAAGTGGATGCCTCCCCGACTCTCCTGAATCCAGTGTTCTTCCACAAACCAACTGCGCGGCCACTCTTCAAGCATATCGATCCGAGGTATGAACATGGCGAGCCGCATTATGAAGCCCACGGCCACGACCATAAACATACCGGGCACCGGCATGATTCAGGCGCCCAGGATCATGAAGACCCCGGGCAGCTCTGAAGTTTTCACCTAAAACTACGAATGTGTCGGCCAAAAGTATGCGTTTGCCGGTCCTAGACATGAATCTGTCGGGCAAAACACGAGTTTACCGGGCTAATCCCACATTAACGGTCCTAAAACATCTACACTTTCCAAGAATCATGCATTCTAAAACAGGAAAGTAAAGAAAATGGATCACTTACTTGGATCAAAGTTGGGATTCGGCTAAGGAATGAAGAATCTGAGACGGGAAGTCACGGTTGGAGAGAGTGTTGAGAGTTGCAACGAAGAGAGCACGAAGAACGGAAAACGTATTATGGGGCCCAAGGACCCTATTTATAGTGATGACGTGGAATACCAAACGTCACCTCGTTCAGCCACGGGCTCCGTCTCCTCGACGCACTGCATCCAACGCAATGATGTCCCTACCCCCCTAGGGTGGCGGCACAACTTCCAAAAGATGCCTCGTGTGCTCGACCAACGTGCCCGGCACGGATCCTCCACGCATCCACCACCGAGGACGTTCCCGAGCACGGCACGAGGAGGCCCCTCGAGGGCCCACGCCTCCATTCCGGGCAAGAGACCTCAGCGACGGGACAACTTGGTTTCAAGTCATGGCTCCTCGCAAAGGAACCACGACTTGGGGGGCTCCTGTTCTGGACTGGGCCCGACAGGCCCAAAAGCATTGCTAAGGCCCAGTCCAATGGGACTCACTAAGGACCACAATGGGCAAAGGGGGACACGTCCATGCCCGACACCCTGATGTCCACCTCGACATCCCAGTGTCCAGCCCCACGCGACGAAGTCACGCTCGACAGACTGCCGTCCAGCTCTATGCCCTGGCTTCCAGCTCGACACTCGCTGTCTAGCTCGGGGTCTTGGTGTCGAGCTCGACACCATGCTGCGCTGCTCGACATGGACTCGAGCTACCTTGCTAGGGCAGACTCAGTCACCATTGCCCCAACGATACTCCGTAAAGACCGCGTCTCTGTCCGCCCGCACTTCACGCAGCACCTCCAGGAAGGGGACCACGTGCTGGTCCCCACTACCCACGTAGAACCTGGCAGTTCCTCCATTGGGCCAAATCCGCCCGGCCCAATGAAGGAACCTTGGCCCAGCGCTGGGGGCTATAAATACCCTCTGTTTCCAGAGGGTCAGGGAATCATCATTTCTAACCTCAACTCTATTATCTGCTAGTACTCCCACTGACTTAAGCATCGGAGTGCCTTGCAGGTACCCCCCCCCTCCTCGTTCTAAAAGCCTTCAGCTCGGAGCAGCCGTGACGGTCCAAACCTTCTGATCAGGTCAGATCAGAAGGAGAGAAAGGTTTCTGAAAATGTGTTTTTTATTTTTTTTTATCAATTAATTAATTAATTCATTATTATATATAAGATAGCTCTTTTTAATAAATGCTATTATATAGGTAGTCAAATAATAGCGTTTTATACAAAATGCTATCTTAAAGAAGTTTAATAATAGCGTTCTGGTACAAAGTGCTATCAAAATTACATAGTCTGTATTATATAATAGCGCCCGATTAAAAAGTGCTATTATAAATGTGTTTTTTCCATTTTAATAGCATTTTTTTTAAAAGTGCTATTAAATTAGGTGATACAAAAAATCATTTTTGGCGTAGTGTCTGCATTTTTTTCTTGCAAACGTCTCCATTAGAGCATGTACTCAGTTGTATTTTCTATTAAATAATTCATTATTTATTTTCATCATTCCTTTGTAACTTACCTGGTTTTATTTTTTTCACATGCCTATGTTTGTGAATAAGATTATGTTCATGTTTATCTTTATCATGTATGAGTAGACTATTTTAAATTTATGACAATGAAGTTTACCTAAACGATAGAACTCAGGTAGACTCTCAATTTGATGTCTATTAACGAGAAATTATGTGATTGATGTGGTCTCTTAAGACCTAATGTATATACTTACTACGCTAAACAAGACTTTAGACAACGTTTTTAAAGTAAAAATGTTGTTGTAGGTAAAGACAACGCTACTGTAAGTAAAGACAATGTTTTGTTAAATATAAAAGCGCTGCTAAATTCCCTCTTTAGACAGCCCTTTTACTTTGAAAGCGCTGCTAAAGCCCCCCTTTAGCCAACGCTTTTACTTTTAAAGCGCTGCTAAAGGCCCCCTTCAACCAGCGCTTTTACTTTTAAAGCGCTGCTAAAGGCCACCTTTAGCCAGCGCTTTTTCTGAAACAAAAAAAAAATTAAAAATAAAAAGCCCCTTTAGGCAGCGCTTTTTTTTAAAAGCGCTGCTAAAGGCCCCTTTAGTCATCGCTTTTTCAGAAACAAAATATTTTTTTTAAAAAAAGAGCCCCTTTAGGCATCGCTTTTACAGTAAAAGCGATGTCTAAAGGGGGCTTTAGACAGCGTTTTTTAATGCGCTGTCTAATGTCCACGAAATTTTTTATATAACCTTTTTGAAGAAAAACGCTGTTTAATATATGAAAATTTTATACGCACAGATTTTAACCATATTTACACCAGGTTTTCACCAAATTTTGCACCTGTATATACCATTACAAATTTCACCAGATTTTCATAAATATTTGAGCTTTAATCCAATAAAAAATAATACCAAAAGATACTATACATTTGCACCAATGTACTTATATATACTATTACTCTTGTACATATATACTTTTACAAAAAAAAACAACACCATTATATACCATTACAAAATCTATTCATCTTTATCTTCTACATATGCACATATAACCTGAAACAACACCAAAATGTCGTAATTCATACAATGATACAAACAAAATATATATAATTTACCACATGACAAACAACAACAAAATTACGACACTTGAATATACTCATAATTGTCATCAATTATAGTAAGATTACAATATACCTTATATAACTTATGTCTCAATAATGTATTGACACCAATCCTCCTTAAGTTCATCCAATTGAGAACTTGAGTACTAAGCACACTTGAATTCATCAAAGTACTACATAATAATATAACATAGTATGTTTAAGTTAAAACTATTTAGTTATATGAGAAATATGTGTTAAATATTAAAATAACTCCTAAGTTAGAAATTCATACCTTAGATGGAATCTCTATTCGATCTAAAAGAAGGATTTCTCTCATAAACCTTAACATGTAAAAACTGCAATCTACTTCATTACGCTGGCAAAGACCTACGAAAGCGCTTTTTTTGGCCTTTAAAAGCGCTTAAAAGCGCTTTCTAAGGTGGCGCTGCTATAGATTTTAGCAGCGCTTTTTGTTTAATGAAAAGTGCTTTCGTAGGTCTAATTATGACAGCGCTTTTTCTAAAAAGCGCTCTCTTAAGTACCCTTATGGCAGCGCTTTTTCTAAAAAGCGCTCTCTTTAGTACCCTTATGGCAGCGCTTTTTCTAAAAAGCGCTCTCTTAAGTAGGCTTTTGGCAGCGCTTTTTCTAAAAAACGCTCTCTTAAGTAGGCTTTTGGCAGCGCTTTTTTATGAAAAAGCGCTTTCATTGGTGGCGCTTTTTTTGGAAAAAAGCTTTCATAGATTGTCTTTTAGCAGCGCTTTTTCTTGGAAAAGCGCTGTCATATGTTTACCTTAGACATCGCTTTATGTGAAAAAGCGTTGTCATAGGTCTACCTATGAAAGCGCTTTTCTCAAAAAAGCGCTTTCATAGGGTGTTTTTTTTAGAGGTATAATTTATATAATTCATATACCTGCATTGTTTGCAGCATATTATTTATATAAACCAGTTGCCATAATCTGTAATTCATAAATAGCGGTAATGCATTGTAATTCCGATACCCCGTTCTCGTACTCTTTCGACAATCGATTGGAATACATCCATGTCTTATCCATGGTTTACGGTTTCTGAGTCAATCTGAGCTAAATGATAAATTAGAAAACAAAACCAATACTCAAAACTTGCACTTGCTCTTGCACAACCATATAACAAAACCAATACTCAATACTTTTCACTAAATTCATTTTATTCTATCAACTACTTTAGTACACAAGTATAACACAAGAAACCATAAACAAGAAACTATCATTGCTCAAAATCAATCATAAATTATGTTTGTATCTCAAATTATATATAAACCATTGTTATCAGTATTGTAACTCAAAATCAGTCTTACAAAATCAACCCTAACAACAACTAAACCAGTCCTTATATTATTCTCTGCTCAATAAAATATTGACACAACTCCTCTTTGGTTTCTTCCAACTGAAGTTTCGTGTAATATGCACATTTATACTCATCGAAGTACTACATAACAAAACATAATATGCATGATTTAGTTAAAAGTAAAACATTATATGAAATATCCGAGAAATAATAAAACAAATCCTAAGTTATAAATTCATACCGTGACTGGAATCTCTATTTGATTCAGTTGAATGATTTCTTTGATAAACCGCATAACGAAGTATCCGCAATCTATACCGTTTTGCTGTTGAGGACACTACATAGAAAAACAAATAAGAATATATAGTTGTATTGTTTTATCAAATAGCATAAATATTATAAGCAAAATAGTGGAAATTAATATACCTACACTTTGATCTAATTAATGTTGTTTGATTTAGACCGTCGTACCCAAGCTTCTCTTTGACACCGGAATACTTGTATCGCTCTAACAAAATAAAAATATATATTTAGAACAATGTCACAGAAATAATTAAATACATAAATACACACAAATATTTAGAATAATCTCACTTACGTATCAATCATTAACTTCATATTCGGATAATTTGTCCAATCACCGTCAACCGAATTCAGATAATAGACCACTTATTTTATAGGATCGATAGCAACCAACAACCAGTAACGTCTATAAATTAAAACAACAGTTTAGAAGAAATTTTTCTACGCAAAAATTACAAATATTAAAATGAACTTAGAATGAAAATCTAACCCTGTAGGAATAGTATTATATGCCCAAAGATATAAGCTTTCTGTACTGCCAGTTGCCATGAATCTTTCGACTAAGTGCTCTCTTACTGAATCCGGTTCCCTACCAATTGTCGCTCCGCTGACACGGGAGGAAGACACAAAATGGAATCTGTTTGACAATTGATTCCCGTGCATCAATTTGTCATATAACAGCCTTAAATAAAAACATAATTAATATTAGAGTATATTCATTGAAAATGTTTAAAAAAGATTTCAGCTAATTACATAATATAAAGATGGGGTTACCGGATGTATGCATGCATAATACTGACGCCCAATTCTTTATGACGGAAAATCTGTTCCACGTCCTCATGTTCAATTATTTCGGTGCAAGGAAAACCAAAAATACCTTGATCCATATCCATTTGACGAATACCACCATCCATCAAATTTGTTGTTCCCACTATTGTTTCAAGACACTGCCGGTATCGAGGGAAAAATCTAGTAGGCACCCTTTTCTTGGGTGGTACGCCAATGATTTTCTGGCTCACTTGTTGTGACCCATGAAAAGGTACCTAAAAATCATATAAACTCGGTTAAATTATAAAATTATGCAGTTTTTTATTCGGATCATATAATTAACACTTTAAACGTACCTCTTTTGGTGATACGTCATACTCGTCGTGCCGCAAAATCCCTTTACCCTTAGATGCGGGTGTTGTAGGAGTCTATAATTATCGTGGAAATAACTGACAGTTGAAGACTTAAAGATTCATAATTGTTTTCAACATACCTGATCATCTATGAAAATGAGGTCTGATGGCCATGCAACAAAAGATCCAATTGCATCTCGCAGCAATGTGGTCTCAGCAACAATGTCAGGTACCGGCAGCAATGCATCCATATCTAAAGCAATGTCAACCGATACTTTCATGTGACCATCCGGAAGCGGTCTATTATGAAGTAAATCTCCCGAACTGTTATGGACTTTTCCCTTGCCAACTAGTCGTTAAGTCGGTGACGATAGGTATAGCTGGCAAGATGAAATGCCCTAAACCAATAATAACCGTTAGAAGTGACTAAAAATATTCTATAGTAATAACGGATATATATTGAAAATTACCTCGGGAAATTTATGCTGACAGTTGATACTAGCTTTGTCACTAGTTTCTTTCAATTGTGAACTGCTCTTTTCTGCCATATATATATCTCTTTATCCTTCTGCAATTCACGAACTTGAACTTGTAAATCCTGCAATGTTTGCATCACTTCTGCATTGCTAGGATTTCTTCTCCTTGGATGCTTATACAAAGAGGTTGGAGTCACACCATGACCTTTACCCCTCACCCGACCCGGATACTCAGCAATATTTAGTGCTCGACTAAGTACGCTCCTGGTATCGTGATGATCCTCACCTGGGGATACCGATTGGGACAAGGTCTCCTGTAATTCAATTACATATAAAAAATTATTAGTGGAGATAAAAAATTACTTAAATATTAATAAACATTAATGGATTTAACTAAAAACACAATCTTATACTTACACATTCATCATACACATGTTGAATATCGGGATTAACAGCTTGATCTTTGCCCATACGGGCTTCCTTCCACAACAAATGTGTCGGTAGTGATGTTGCGTCACTTTTCGTCTCTTCTAACTACGCAATGACGGAAGTCTTAAGATCATCAACTATATAACACATTGAGAAAATTAATAAGATCGTAGAGTTTATATTTACTTACAATTTTTTCATCTAACCGAGCATATCCCAAATGCCCTTTTTTGTATGGATATGCGGGTTTTGACGCTCTCTCGCAATTTATAGCACTCACTTTCTTGAAATTCTCGTCTCTTCTTTGGCCTACAAAACCAACCCATTCTTCAGGTGTAATGAAGTTCTCATATTTCTTTGGACGTTCCGGATCCTCTTCAAGAAAATTTCCTTCATCATCTTTAAGATACTTGTTTGTTAAAAATGTTCTCCACCCTCTGTGTCTTTTTCCAGCCAAACCCATTATATACTTTTTACGGGTATCTTGAATGTTAAAAGACCTCTACAAAAAAACATACGCATAAAGTGTGTTAGTAAAAGAAATTTAAACACATATTATCGTCAAGATAAAGCAAATAACAAAAACCATATATGTACCTTTATCTCAGTCCAAACTTTCTCCTTAGCCTCATCCAACTCTCCTCTTTTCCATCTAGGAGTGGTGATCGGAATGTGTATACGAACAAGCGTACCAATGTAGCTTGTCAACTTTGCAGCATTAGACCCAATTAATTGGTCATTATCATTCCATTCTACATTATATGTTACTCCTTTATCTCTATCACGGATGATTCCCCTCATAATAGTTATACCTCGTGTAATATCTTTTTCTGAAGTATTTTCTTGAGTATTTTCAGGAGCATTTTCAGGAGCATTTGCATCTTTTGAGTTTTATTGATTACTAGCCATTTGACCTGTAATAATGAAAAAAAATAAAAATGAAATGGCAAATAAAAATGAAATGACAAATATAAAAATGAAATGACAAATAAAAATGAAATGGCAAATTAAAATGAAATGACAAATATAAATGAAATGGCAAATAAAAATGAAATGACAAATATAAAAATGAAATGACAAATAAAAATGAAATGGAAAATTAAAATGAAATGACAAATATAAAAATGAAATGAAAAATAAAAATGAAGTGACAAATAAAAATGAAATGACAAATTAAATTTTATTGAATGATATAGGCTATAATTATATATACTATTACCCTTTTCACTAAGGTCTCTTTCTTTTCTTGGTAGGAATGTGTTCTACTCGTCTCTTAACAACGCGGACAGTTGGATTGATCCAAATACCCTCATTATGATCGTTTCTAATACATGATTCATTATCATTTTGATCTGTTATGGTTAAAGATTCAATGTCAACACCAATATCACTTTGATCTCCAATGCTTTCATCAATTACTTTGTTAGATAATAGCACTATAGACCATTTCGTACTTGTCGGATCATTGACATAGAACACTTGTTTAGCTTGAGAGGCTAGAATGAAAGGCTCATCTGTGTACCCCACCCTATTAAGATCCACTTGCAAAAAACCTGACTTATCCATTCGTATGCCATTATTATTTTCAACCCACTTGCAACCAAATATAGGAATCTGAAACTTATCGTAATCAAACATCCAAATGAGCTCGATAACCCCAAAATATGACAGGTTTGCAAATTTTGGGTTTAAGTCCTTCACACTTGATATATGCATTGCTTCAGCGATCAAGGTGACACCACTATTTTGCACAGTACTTTTGTCATCCTGTTCTTTGGTATAAAATGTGTATCCATTAATTGCATATGCGCTATAAGAAAACACAACTAAACTTGGACCGTATGCTAAACATCTCAATCTTTCTGTTACGGAAGCATGATCTGAACGATACTTTGAATAAATATGTTCCTTAAACCATGGTATGAAACTTCGATTATGCTCTCGTACAATCCAATTCTCATTTCTATTCGTATTTAATCCTCGAAGAACACCCTTGTGAATTTCAACATACGACTCAACTTCAAGCTCATTATGCAGAACATACAAATGCACTTGATCCCGTTCGACCATTGATACTGTCACAACTTTATTTCCAATTAGCTTCTTACCTTCTTTTTTTTCAACAATGTCAGATTTGGGGAGTCCAATTGATTGAACATTTGACAGATATTCAGTACAAAACTCAATCGCTTCTTCAACAATATATCGTTCAGCAATACAACCCTCTGGTCGACTTCGGTTTTTCACATACCCTTTTAATATTTTCATATAACGTTCAGTAGGGTACATCCATCTCATATAAGCTGGTTCGCACAGTTGTGTCTCTTTGACAAGATGAACGACAAGATGAACCATTATGTCAAAAAACGAGGGAGGGAAATACATTTCAAGATCACACAAAGTAACAACTATTTCTTTTTGCAATGTTGGTAAGATCTCAGGATCGATCACCTTGCTGCAAATTGACTTGAAGAAAAAACACAGTTTAGTTATTGCGCTTCTTACTTTTTCTGGAAGAATAGAACGTATACCTATCGGTAGAAAATGTTCCATTATAACATGGCAATCATGCGTCTTTAAACTCTTTAACTTGAGGTCTTGCATAGACACAAGTCTTATAATATCTGATGAGTAGCCTTCTGGAACTTTAACCTCACTTAGGAACTTACACAATATTTTTTTCTCCTTTCTGGATAGAGTGTAAACAGCAGGTGGTAGATATGTTCGTGTTCCTTTTTTCACGGGTCCCAATTCAGTTCTTATTCCCATCTCTACCATGTCCTCCCTTGCTTTAAGACCATCCTTAGACTTCCCTTTTATATTGAGTAACGTACCAATAACACTGTCAAATACATTTTTTTCAATATGCATAACATCGAGAAAATGTCTTACGTACAAAGATTTCCAATATGGCAATTCAAAAAAAATCGACCTCTTCTTCCACCCACCTGTAACAACTTTATGTGCAAAAGGCTTGCCAAACTGAATACTCACATCTTTCACCTTTTCAAATAATTGATCACCTGTCAATCCAGGCGGAGCTCTACGTTGTTCGGTATCTCCGTTGAACTCTTTTCTCCATCCACGATATTGATGTTTAGAATTTAAGAATCTACGATGACCGAGAAAGACATTCTTCTGACAAAGTTTCAATCGCATCGTATCGGTTCCATCTTCACAGATAGGACACGCTTTTTCACCTTTAATGCTATACCCGGATAGATTTCCGTAGGCTGGAAAATCGTTAATTGTTCCAAACAACATCGCCCTCAAGTTGGAACTTTCTTTCCTATACCCATCATAAACCTCCACACCGTTCTCCCACAAAATCTTCAAATCTTCGATTAAAGGTTCCAAATATACGTCTATGTCATTTCCTGGTTGTTTAGGCCCAGAAATTAACATAGATAACATCATGTACTTACGCTTCATACATAGCCACGGAGGTAGGTTATAAATCATAAGAATTACAAGCCATGTGCTATGCGAGATACTTTGAATACCGTGTGGGTTCATTCCATCAGTAGACAATGCCAAGCAAAGGTTTCTTGCGTCTTTTCCAAATTCAGGATAATCATTATCAATTTTCATCCACTGTGGTGAATCTGCCGGATGTCGAAACTTTCCATCAACAATTCTTTCATCTGCATGCCAAGTTAAGTGTCTTGAATCGGTTTCACTACGATACATCCGTCTAAATCTCGGAATTATAGGAAAATACCATAAGACTTTTGTCGGAGACAACTTTTTCTTATATCGAGGGGCACCGCATTTAGGACACTCATTTAACGATGCATACTCGTTTTGAAACAAAACGCAATCTTTTGGACAGGCATGTATCTTGTCATAGCTCATGCCAATAGAGTAAAACATCTTTTTGGCCTCATACGTTCGATTGGGGAGAACATTATCCTCTGGTAGCATATCTTTCATAAGGGCTAATAACTCTGTGAAACTTTTATCCAACCATCCATTGCCCGCCTTTAAGTTGTACAACTTTAATACCGCAGACAATCTTGTGAATTTTGTACAACCATTATACAACGGTTTCTCTGCATCGCTTACCAACCTCTCGAACATTTTGGGACAATAATTAAGATCTTCTTCAAGCGCTTATGCAATCTCTTCAACTCGATCATAATCGTATGTATCTATGCCATTTTCGTTTGAAGCATAGGTCCTATTATCCCCCGATTCATCATTCCCGTCACTTTTCTCACCATGCATATTCCAACATGTATAACTTCTATCAATTCCATATCGTATTAGATGTGATGCCAACTGAACCGCGTCAACCCGATTCCCATAACAGCAACACAAACAAGGAAATGTCATTCGACCGGGGTCTTCGGCGTCCGCAACAACAAACTTAACGAAATCCGATACCCCGTTCTCGTACTCTTTCGACAATCGATTGGAATACATCTATGTCTTATCCATGGTTTACGGTTTCTGAGTCAATCTGAGCTAAATGATAAATTAGAAAACAAAACCAATACTCAAAACTTGCACTTGCTCTTGCACAACCATATAACAAAACCAATACTCAATACTTTTCACTAAATTCATTTTATTCTATCAACTAATCACATTTTATGATTACATCACTAATCACAATTCTTAACTCTTACAGTTTTATATAAGCATGCATTCTGTTACCTTAAAAAGTTGTTTTTGTTTCTTTATCCATCTCATTAACAAGTTAATTAATCACTTTACATTATCTCTAATTAAATATACATATAGATATAGATATATAGATACATAATAATGAATGGTAATGTGAAATGGGTAACCCCGTTTGTTAATGAATCATAATTTCCACCACCATTCACTAACACAACACAACATCATTAGCACAACCCTCTACATGTCCGTTTCTTATATACTAGTACACCCTTGTTTCATCAAACTCAAGGGCTACCCTATACCAAACTTCATCTGTTTCTTATATATGGCATGGCCTCATTTTAGTCTAAGATATGTTTTCTGCTACGAAATTTTGTAATAAACAAAAAGGACAAAATATTTTGTATAGATTGAAAAGAAGAAACAATCACCTGACGGTTCTCCTGTGGCAAGCGGTTCTCCGGTGAGATATATGGCTCTTGTTTTCTGACGATTTGACACGTTTGAGTTCTCCGGTGAGATATGTTGCTCTGAATCGGAAGGTCCTGAAGAAGTTAAAGAACCCGATTAATTTTCAAAACACATTAAACTAATTGTGCTTGCTAATCAATGAAACAAGAATTATGTATGTCACTATGGCTTCCAAGAATATATTCTGTGCCCGATTATTCAATAAACCCTCAATAACTTTTAAAACATAATCACCTAACACTAAACCGTCCATTGCTCCAAAAAAAAGGTAACAAAAAAATCATCAAAGGGTTTTAGGAAACATTCAAAAATCATCAAACAACAACAACAACCAATACACTGTGAATGATGACGAAAATAATAATCAACGAAAACCAAAACTGATTTCAGAATACATAAATTAAATAACCGGTGCAGTTAGAGAGAGATTGAACCTTGTGAAGAGAGGGACGAGTCGTGCGGCGGCGATGAGAGTTGACGATGGTGGCGATTGAACGAAAAGAGCTATCGTGAGAGGACGAAGAAGGAACAGGAACGAATTTGGGGGTTGGGTTGGAAGAAAGGAAACACAACAGCCACAGTACGAACACACCTTTAATCAAAAACAATAAAATTTATTATAAAACAACCTACGAAAGAGCTTTTAAAAGCGCTTTCTAATGGTCATGTATAACAACGCTTTTACATAAAAAAGCGCTTTCGTAGCATATCCTATAGCAGCGCTTTTAAAAGCGCTTTCTAAAGGCCAGATTTAGCAGCGCTTTTGAAAAGCGCTTTCTAAGGCTGACCTTTAGCAGCGCTTTTGAAAAGCGCTTTCTTAGGTATCCTCTGAAAGGCACCCTTTAGCAGCGCTTCTCAAAAAGCGCTTTCTAAGGGTGACCTTTAGCAGCGCTTTTGAAAAGCGCTTTCTTAAGGAACCCTTTGAAAGCGCTTTTTTTAAGCGAATTTTTTTTAATACCTACAGCAGCGCTTTTTCCTAAAAGCGCTTTCGTATGTGTGCTGCTAAAGCTTATTTTTGGCGTATGAAAAGAAAATATGGATAAGGCCTAAGTTTTATCAAGTATCATCACTATTAATATAATCAAAATTGTGATAATTAATTAATATACATCCACTATAATCCATGTAATATTGTTGGATTTACTCTTTGGTACTTGAACACCTCTTTGTGCTCGAAAAACCTTTGTAATGCTAATAAAAGATAAACGCATATTTAGAACAATTCACATAAATAAATAAATAAATAAATATACACATGAATATTTAGAATAATATCACTTACGTATCAACCATATTCTTCATATCTTGGTATGTACTTGGATCATTGCGTAAAGAATCCAGATAATATACAACTTCTCTGATAGGATTAATCGCGACCAACAACCAATGTTCACTTTAATATTAAATAAATGTGAGATGAAAACTTTCTACACAACGTCAAAATATGAAAAATTATAATAGATGAATTTAGAATGAAAATCTAACCCGTTGTCGGTATTAAGCAGTAAAAAGAACAACTTTTCGGTATCTTTATCGGTCATAAAGAGCTCGAGTACATACGCCATGACTTCATCTGGTTTATGGATGATTAACCCTAAGTTGGTACTGAAAGGAAATAAGAAAGCGAATCTTTGCTCCAATCCACTCGGGCGTATCAATTTTTCATACAAAAACCTTAAATAAAAGACCTCATTACATTTGAAATGAGTAAATGGATTGATCAATTAATTAGACAAAGTAGATCTGATATACCTTATCTATGTATAAAAAACACCGAGGCCTAATTGCGTATGTTGTAAAACTTGATCAAAATCCTACATACCAATTATTTCGGAATATTTAAAACTAAAAATACCAAACTCCATAGGTAGAAGACGAGTATTTCCTTCCGGAATATCAGACAGTTCTAAAAATGTTCCAAGGCACGACCTAAACTTGGAAGTAGGTTTTTTTTAGCCGCGGTCTTCTTAGCAACAACCTTTTTTTGTGTGGAAATGTTTCTAATTAGAGGATTCTTACCCCTACAGACATCTTCATTCTCTTTAGCATGAATCTAAAGATCAAATAATTAGTTATGTGAAGTATAGGATCACGAATTAACATTTCTCATGCATAAATATCATATAATTGTGATGTACCTCTTTTATTGATGCAACTATCTCGGTTTGCCGCGGAGTCCCCTTGTCTTTTACTTTGGATTTTGTTGGAGTCTAATTAACATAACCATGTAAAAGCAAATGTACATAAAATGCGCGTAAAAACTTTGAATGCAAAAAGATTCATATATACGATTTTAAGCATACCTCATAATTTACACTAATGAGGTTTGACGGTCATGCTACAAACGAACCTATTGCATCTCCCACTAGTGTGGCATCCGAAACATCGTCAGGATGTGGTAATAACACATCATTCTCCAAAGCAATTTCGACTGATACTTTCAAACAACCAGTAGGGAGCGTTTTAGTGTGAAGTAATTCTCCCAAAGTGTTATGCACTTTTCCCTTTCCAACCATCTGATAAGTCGGTGACGATAAGTAGAGTTGACAAGGTGAAATGCCCTAAAACCAATAATAAATTTCAAATTTTTATAGTGTATATATTTTAATTAAATAAATTAAGCTACTTTAATTTCATAATGATATATATAATTACCACTATAAGATTCGGTTGAAAATTACAACGGATACTACCTTTGTCACTAGTAGCTTTAAAACGTGAAGCTTGCTCTCTTAATTCTTTTTCCCTTCTCAATTCACGGACTTCAGCTTGTAGTGCTTCCAAGGTTTCCCGCAGTTCTTTATTGTTAGGAGTCTTTTGTGTTTTCATCTTCAAGGATTTTGGAGTGATTCCAAATCCCTTACCCCTAACTCGATCAGAATACTCACGAACATCTAATGCTCGGCTAAGTATGCTCATGCAATCATTGTCTTCATCTGGACATATGGACTGAGATAAAGTCTCCTAAAATTCATATGAATATTAAAAATTTGTCTTAATTATATGTTACTAAACTTCATGCATGAGACTATCTATTTGGTCTAAAGTCCATTAGAAAAGATAATTTCTTCCTTAATGAAGTGTTTGGGGGAACTCTTAGATTCATCCAACACTACTACACATCATTGAATACCAACAAGTGAGCAATGAGTTTATTCATATTCAAGAGTTCAATTAAGAAATGTTGGTAAATTAATGTTTATGTTTCTTTTAATTATAATTTCTTTAAAAATTTTCAACTCACTTATCCAATCAATTATTTATTTTAATTAGCTTATTTGCTCCATTAAATATTTGAAAATTTCTAACAATTTTAGTATTTTTCATAATAAATAAATTTTGTGGATAGAGACAAATCTTGTAGTCTCTCCATACTTTCAATTCACAATTCTCGTAACACCTAAAGACCTCACTTGTTATTAAAGTAAATGTTTTAAATGAGTAATTTTACTTGTTGAATCAAATTTAGTTTAGAGAACAATAACGTTATGTGTAGAGTTTTGACGATAACAATATAATTTAGATTTGATATTGCAATGTGTTTGTTTTCATATGCAGAACAATTTGCATTTATCTCTAGAACATGGAGTCATGTGATAAGTTGTATTTTTTTTCATTTTTAAGGGTTTAATTTTATTTTTTATTCTAATATTTTTGTTCCGTTGTGTCTTATTTTACTTCCATTTGTTTTCTTTGTGTTTCTAAAGTTATGAAAATGGAAAGTCATGATCAAGTGGATAGAAGATGAATTAGAGAGCAGAGGACGTTGTAAAAAACCTAGGTTACTTTACTGCTTGGCTGCAATGGGCATTACAACCGTAGTGGCCCAAATTGTTACACCGACATTAAGCCGCTCAAATTGTGGATTGTGGCTATTTTTAATAGGTTTAGTGCTATAAAAATACTTTGCAACCTCATATTACACATTCACACTCACAATTTCTATTTTTTTTATTTTTTACATTTTAAACTATTGCACTTTCATTATCTGCATTTTTTTCTTGCATACGTCTCCATTAGAGCATGTACTCAGTTGTATTTTCTATTAAATAATTCATTATTTATTTTCATCATTCCTTTGTAATTTACCTGGTTTTATTTTTTTCACATGCCTATGTTTGTGAATAAGATTATATTCATGTTTATCTTTATCATGTATGAGTAGACTATTTTAAATTTATGACAATGAGGTTTACCTAAACGATAGAACTCAGGTAGACTCTCAATTTGATGTCTATTAACGAGAAATTATGTGATTGATGTGGTCTCTTAAGACCTAATGTATATACTTACTACGCTAAATAAGACTTTAAACAACATTTTTTTTGGCTTTAGATAGCGCTTTAAAGCGCTCTCTATTTCAGCGCTGCTGTAGGTAAAGACAACGCTTTGTTAAAAGTAAAAGCGCTACTAAATTTTTCTTTTAGACAACCCTTTTACTTTGAAAGCGCTGTTGAAGGCCTCCTTTAGTCAGCGCTTTTACTTTTAAAGTGCTGCTAAAGACCCCCTTCAGCCAGTGCTTTTACTTTTAAAGCGCTGCTAAAGACCCTCTTTAGCAAGCGCTTTTTCTGAAACAAAAAAAAATTAAAATAAAATAAAAAGCCCCTTTAGGTAGCGCTATTTTTTAAAGCACTGCTAAAGGCCCCCTTTAGCCATCGCTTTTTCAGAAACAATTTTTTTTTTTTTAAAAAGAGCCCCTTTAGGCATCACTTTTACAGTAAAAGCGCTGTCTAAAGAGGGCTTTAGACAAAGTTTTTTTAAGCGCTGTCTAATGTCCATGAAATTTTTTATATAACCTTTTTGAAAACAAAAAACGCTGTTTAATATATACAATTTTATATGCACAGATTTTAATCATATTTGCACCAGGTTTTGACCATGTTTTGCACCTGTATATAACATTATAAATTTCACCAGATTTTCACTAATATTTGAGTTTCAATCCAATAAAAAATAATACCAAAAGATAATATACATTTGCAACAATGTACTTATATATATACTATTACTCTTGTGCATAAATACTTTTACAAAAAAACAACACCAAAACAACACCATTATATACCATTACAAAATTTATTCATCTTTATCTTCTACATATACACATATAACCTGAACAACACCAAAATATCGTAATTCATACCATGATACAAACAAAATATATATAATTTACCACATGACAAACAATAACAAAACTGCAACACTTGAATATACTCAAAATTCTCATCAATTAAAGTAAGATTGTAATATACCTTATATAACTTTCGTCTCAAGGATGTAATGACACCAATCCTCCTTAAGTTCTTCCAACTTGGAACTTGAGTAATAAGAACACTTGAATCCATCAAAGTACTACATAATAATATAACATAGTATGTTTAAGTTAAAATAACTCCTAAGTTAGAAATGCATACCTTAGATGGAATGTCTATTCGATCCAAAAGAATGATTTCTCTCATAAAACTCAACATGTAAAAACTGCAATCTACTTCATTACGCTATCAAGGACACTACACATGAAAAGAAAATATGGATAAGACCTATGTTTTATCAAGTACCATCACTATTAATATAATAAAATTGTGATAATTAATTAATATACATCCACTATAATCCATGTAATATTATTGCCTTTACTCTTGAGTACTTGAACGCCTCTTTGTGCTCGAAAAACTTTTGTAATGTTAATAAAACATAAACGCGTATTTTCTTTAGTACTTGAACACCTCTATGCAACTACCGCCAAGAATGAAACCCTATTCACTATTTTCATGATTTGGGAGGGAAGATTAAGCGCTCAATGAAAATTTCAGAAAGCGAACAATGAAAATTAAGTGCTCAGTCAAAAAGAAATTAACTTATTCGCAATTTTCATGATTTGGGAGGGAAGACTGAAAATTTAGAAAGGGGCTCAATGAAATTTCAAAAAGATAACGGTGAAGATATTATTCATTAAAAAATTGTTTTACGATACATTTGAAAATGGTATTAAAAATATATATTTTTTATTAAAATAATAATAAATTATATAAGAATGGTTCTTATTCATTGTTAATTGAAATTGTTCTCGTTATCCTATACAGGAACAGTTTTGAGCCATTTTATAAAATCATAAAAAAATATTTAAACTACTGCAGCGGATATATTAAATTTGTTGCGTCTTACGATCTACGAGAAGAATATTTTTACCTACTATAAATTATGCGTTGTTGTATGGAAAAAATGTTGTAGTGGATATATAGTCCTTCTTCTATGTAGTGTTTGAGGGAACTCCTAGAATTCAAAGCCCAATGTCCATAAAAATGCTATATTGAAATGGTCCTGCTCTTTTTTCTTTCATTCTAAAACAGATTCTTAGAAAATATTAGTTTAAAAATTTATTTCATTTTCTATTGTCCAATTAAACTAGCCTCACCTTTTTATAAATTTAATTATAGATATTATATATAAAATTTCTTTTGGAATGATGTGATTTTCGAATTCTATAAATTATCAAGTCACCAGTAGATATAATCTCTAATATGTCTGCTCAATCTCTCCCTATAATTTTGCATGCGTCGACATTATCATAATTTTTTGTCATTTATATGATCTACATTATTCTGATTGACCGTTAATTTATTTGTTACTCTTTCAGTAATTATGTTTGAAATTAGAAAACTATGATGTAAAAAAAAATATATATATTTTCTTGCCTTTGTACAATTGTATTATAGTTCTATTGCAGTTATAATAGTACAATTGTATATATGCTATATTTTGCTTCAAATCTTTAATTTTACAGTGTTATTATAATAGTAATAATATTTATCATTTGTAAATTAATTATCTTAAAACCAATGCAAAATAAACTACATTAAATTTGATTGATCAATTTTTTAAAACTAATTATAAAAATCAAATTACGTTTAGTTTTATCTTTAAATCAAATGTAGAAACCAAAATGCAAATAACTTAAATATGAAAAGAAATGAACCTGGACGACACTTGAACAAAATAAATGAGATATCCACTATCAAGTAGCCACACTCTGTTATTCCATGTTTATGCTTTGACTTCTATTTGAGATTCAAAATATCACAGTGCTAAATGGAATAAAATACGTTGAAGTGTGTCACTTCACACATTTAAAGGAATTTCCCATTCTTACAGTGACAGGACAGGGCCAGCAGATTTCTTAAAGTGATATGAATACCATATCCTCATTTCCTCTTGCCAATCATCCTGACCATGTTCATTGAGCAATGATAGAAAACTATTTTCACATATAATTGTTCTTTGAATTACTATATATTTAGAGCATTAGCTAGGCATTGTAATGAGCAATTTAATTATTTGTTGATTGTATCTTAGAGTTCCTTTGAACGCTTCATGCATGAGACTATCTATTTGGTCTAAAGTCCATTAGAAAAGATAGTTCCTTCCTTAATGAAGTGTTTGGGGGAACTCTTAGATTCATCCAACACTACTACACATCATTGAATACCAACAAGTGAGCAATGAGTTTATTGATATTCAAGAGTTCAATTAAGAAATGTTGGTAATTAAATGTTTATGTTGGTTTTCTAATTTGAATTATAGATCTTTTAATTAGAATTTCTTTAAGATGTTTCAACTCACTTATCCAATCAATTATTTATTTTCTTTATCTTGTTTCAGTTTATTTGCTCCATTAAATATTTGAAAATTTCAAACAATTTTTGTATTCTTCATAATAAATAAATTTTGACTTTAGAGACCTCAAAATCTTGCCATATTTTCAAATCACAATTCTGGTAAGACCTAAAGAACTCACTTGTTATTAAAGTAAATGTTGTAACTGAGTATTTTTACTTGTTGAATCAAATTTAGTTTAGAGAATAATAACGGTTATGTGTAGAGTTTTGACGATAACAATATAATTTAAATTTGATATTGCAATGTGTTTGTTTTCATATGCAGAACAATTTGCAATTATCTCTAGAACGTGGAGTCATGTGATAAGTCACTACAATATTTGTTGTCTCTGGCAACACTTTTTTAGGTAACATGTAGAAATTGTTGCCTTAAATTCATATAGGCAACGATTTACGATTGTTGTCAAAAATATGTTTGCAACCCTTGATAATCGTTGCCTAAAATACTTTTGGGGACGTTTATGGAGCGATACTCTTTTATTTTTTTGCCAACGGTTGTTAATTGTGCCCTTAACTGCTTTTGGGGACGATTTTAGAGCGTTAAAATATTATTTCTTTAGCAATGTTTGACAATTGTCCCCTAAAATATTTTTGGGGACATTTTTAGATTGTTACATTAGTTCTAATAAAAGGCTACATTTCTGAAATGTTGTATAAATTTTTTTAGAATTATCAAATTTTTGGTGGCAATCTTTCCTCCAAAACTTATACACTAAAAAACAAATGTTTTTCTCTAAACATTATTAATATATATAAAAAAATTATTTTTCTAACACAGGAATTTAAAAAAAAAAAGTTTCAATTAAACAGAAAATAAAAAATTATATATATATATATATATATATATATATATATATATATATATATATATATATATATATATATATATATATATATATATATATATATATATATTAGTCTAAAACTTATATATATTTCAATTAAACAGAAATTTTTCTAACACATTATTAATATTTCTCTAAAACTTATATATATATATATTAAAAAAAATTTCATTAAACAGAAAATAAAAAATTTTCTAACACAGGAATTTAAAATATTTTTCAATCCATTCCCGTTCCATTCTTCTCTCGCCGTAAGTCATCTCTATCCCATTCCATTCCTCAACTTCAATAACTGCATCACTTTTCTCACAACATTCTCACTCTCGCTGAATCCAGCTCTCATGATTCCGAAGCAAGTTCGAGAAATCAAGCTTCGCGTAACAGCGACTCCACTCGTTTATCGCTTACTCACTTCCTCGATCGCAAACTGCACAACTCTTCAACAGTCCCTCAAACCGTTCCGGTAAAATTCTGGATCCAAAATTACTCTTAGGGTTTCGGGCTGATTTAATATGTATGGGATATGTTGAAGTGTGTTGATTTGTTTCATTTATTTGTTGTTCGTTTCGAAAGCACGTGTTTCTTTTCTTGGATGAAATTTTCAAATTTGTTTTTGAATAGGGGAAATTGACGCCTTTTCAATCACCGGCCAGTGAGCAAAATGGAAGCGTCAAACTAACTGAAGAAGAGAGAAAGTCTGCAACTGCTGATGAGAAGTTGATTTTGGGAATGTTCAAGCAAGAGGGCAAATGTGACTTTGTTCCTCCGTTAGATCTTGATGAGTTAGGAAATTATGTGACAGGTGATGGTCAAGGAGCTAGGAAAAGGAAAAATCCATTTCAAGGTTTGGATTCCTATCCCAATGAACTTGAGCACGCGTTTTGGCTCTGTTATTTATTATTCTTATGGGAAAGTTGAAACTGTTATTTAGGGAAATAATACAATTAAAGTGTCCTTGTCTTTTACTTTATCGACTAGTTAGTGATTGCAAGTGAGGTTCTTTGTTTAATTTATTGATGTCATAGAGAGATATTTGTTTCAGTCTATTTTACTTGGAATGGTCATGAAAAAAGATTTTATACTGACAACCATTTTAACTCCATTTTGGAAGATCAAGTAGGCACCATGTCTCTGATTTCATACTATGTATGTCGTTCATTGTCATATGCTTCTTTAGGAAACTTCAATGTATGCCATTATTTCAGATTTTTTGAGTTTGGTAGCAAGCAAGTATGAGTCTTGCACTGCTCTTAGGGTTTCATTGTTTGATTTTAAAGTTGGTTGGCAATCCTCTTTTCGGCCGAATATATTGATCAAATATAGATTATTCAGAGGAAGGCAAAAGAGTTGTATGTATTGGGTACAGGGACAGGACAACTGCATAAGACTGATTGAGAAGTTCAGATGGAGTTGTCTAATGCTAAACCCCCCCTTTTTTTTATGTACCTAGATTGGTGTCGAGACTCAAAAACCTATCCAGATAGATAACTTATGGTCAAACCAATAGAATATGCAGACCATAACATTATAAATTTCAGTTAAGGTTAAGACACCAAAAACTATAGTATAGGATGCAAACTTGTTTCTTGGGCTGTGGTGTAGGCATGATTTTGAGTGTAACTATTACATGATGCTAGTTTTCACCCAACGAGTATACTGATATTGGACATTTGGTATGAATGTGATAATTCATAAAAAAATATCCATGAAGGCAACTGATAATGATATTGGACTTTGACTTTGTGCATGTTTAGATTAAAAGTTCACCAATTTATTCTAATTATTAAAAAAAGTGTTTCATTTCTTGATCTTGTCTTATCTTATAATTTATGTAGCGGAAGTTTATCTTGCCGGTTGAAGCACGAGATTGGATTGAGACCACTATTAGAGAGGCATGGAGAAGATATAAGCACAAAATTAAGAAGAATCATTTTTTGAAGTATTCCAACATGACCGAGAGACTCAAAAATCGTCCGCCAAACGTGCCAATATTTTGAGTCAACATAATATAGGAAATTCCAATTAAGGATGTTATAGGAGAATGCTGAATTGATGTGTATATAGATATACTGTGTAAGCATTTATCACACAATGCTTCCAAGTTTGTGAAATTTATTCTTATTTCGTTTCAAAATGTGATTATGACTTCCATATATGTAATGAAAGGGGGTTTATGCATGCATAGATGTATGTTTATTTTGATGACATCATTATTGCAAAATACTGAGGCTTTCTCATAAATTGATTTGTTACAGTGGATTTCACTTTGTATCCTTCTTATTAATATGTTTTCCCCTTAAATTTCTTACGACAAAAACGTTTTCAAAATGATATGTCCATAAACAATAATGTGATAGATGTTTTACAAGATCAAAAGTGGGCGCCTATGCCCTGGAAAAAGTTGCAGGTCGGAGATATTATCAAGGTGAGTTTGCAGTGTTCTATATGTTTCTGTGCTAGATTTAATTTTGTCTTGTATATGCTCCTAACTAGAACTTACAACCTCAAAAGAAGGGCATTATTAATGATCTTTAATCCTATGCTTATGAACTTTCATTAGATGTTGGTTATCAAGTCCTCGGTGGCTGCAATCCTCCTAACATATGTTACGCTTTGTTGTGGCAGCACATTTTCCTTCTGTAATTGTTAAAAATGTATTACAGATATTCTGAATGACATTGCAGGTGATGATGAATTCAATGAATGTTCCTTCCAAAAGAAGTACACTGGAGAGGAAACTTGACAAGCTCATACTCGCTCTCTTTGCAACACTCTTTATGATGTGTTTCATTGGAGCCATAGGCAGGTATGTCAGCTAAATAACCAGTTTGCTGGACCACTTCTAAACTGTTGCTAATGTTTTGGCAGTGCTAGGAAGGGTTGGAATTTGTTTTGTATGAGCTCTGAATTAGATTTATTGTTTTAATTATTGTTCCCAATACCAGTGTTTTGATGGATAATACATGACATGCCCACAACTTGAAATTTTATTTTTAGTTGAGTTGAGATTTAAAAATAAGTAATGATTATGAGTCCTACTATAAGTATTAAATTCATAAAAATTGTAATCAGTGTCAATTTTTTTATAAAAATCTTAACATAATAATAGCAAGCATGTTATTATAACAGAAATTTTGTAATTACAGAATGGGAGGTTGAGGAATATGCTCTTTTTATATTTTAGTTTAGTTATATGATATGGTTTATTAGAAAAAAAGTGAAATTTTGAGAAAGCGAGGTAATCCCTTACATTGTAGTAGTATGTATTTGTGAATGATATTATTGGAATTTGTGAATTGCAGCGCTATTTTTGTGAACAAAAAATACTTCTATTTACATCTTGATTCATCAGAGGAGGGCTCAGCACAGTTCAATCCAAAAAATAGATTTCTGGTAACGTGTACTTCTTCTGTCAAGATAAATAGCCACCACTGCTCATTCTTTTTCTCTTAACTTATTTGCTAATTCCGAGTCTTCTGTTGTCAGGTTTTTATCCTGACTATGTTTACCCTTATCACACTGTATTCAACAATCATCCCAATTTCACTTTATGTATCTATAGAGGTTTGTGTCTCAGTCATTTGAATTTATACACTCCAAAATTTCCATGTCTTTGTAAAGAGAAAATGTAATTTATTTGTGTTATTGTATCAGATGATAAAATTTATTCAATCAACTCAATTTATCAACAAGGATTTGGGAATGTACCACAATGAAACTAATACACCGGCACTGGCCAGAACTTCAAATCTGAATGAAGAACTTGGACAGGTAAGTAGCCACCATGTGTTTTGCTTGTAGGTGTAAAATAAATATTCTTGATTTAAAAGGAAGAGAGTGGAAGAAAAGGTACAAAATAAGATATACACAAAATGGTGAAGGTTTGAAGGCAAACACAAAAGAAATAAAAGAAGACAGTAATATAAAAAAAGGTTTCTGAAATAATAATGACCTTTTAAGAAACTCGGAATAAAAGTGGTTTAGTATTGCAAACAGTTACATCTTCACCAGGTTCTCACTGTGTCTGAAGCTATCCTTTCAAAACCCCTTCTCGATGTCTCTCATGATTTAGTTATTTTCATAATGAAAGAAGTATTGTTTTCCCTTATTTCTTTTGCACTCCCGAAATGCATGATGTTAGTTTTTGTTATAACATGTAGTTAGTTTCTGTTTTAACAGCTCCTTGAATTCAGGAACCGTTCCCTTGATTTTAGGGAGTTAGTTTAGTCTAACTACAACTCGATAAATAGAGTTGAATCTATTGTACTCGGTAAGAATGAAAAAAATAATAATACATTCTGATTTTTCAATATCGTATCAAAGCCTTATCTAACATAATCAAGCCTTATCTTTAATCTACGTGGGATTCAGGTTTTCCAATATGAAATATAAATTGTTTTGAAGTTTCTGTATTTTTTTCTTGTCATATTTCAATGTGAAACAAATTGATTTATTAGGTGGAATACATTTTCTCTGACAAAACTGGGACCCTAACAAGAAACTTAATGGAGTTCTTCAAGTGTTCGACAGGAGTAGAGGTCTATGGAAATGGTGTGACTGAAATTGAGAGAGGACTAACAGAGCGCAATGGCATGAAAATTGAGGTAGTACTCTTGTTGTGTATTGTAAGAAAGTAGATGACCTGTTTTGAAATAGTACAATTATGTCTTATTATTTCTCTACAGGAAAATAGACCGCCCCATACTGTGCATGAGAAGGGTTTCAATTTTGAAGATGCCAGGCTTATGAGAGGAGCTTGTAGGAATGAACCCAATCCTGATGCCTGCAGAGTAAATGATTTTGCTTTACTTTGAATTAATGGTAGCAGTTTATTTTATCTTTAAACCTAGTCTTGAGTTTTTGGTTTGTAAGTTTGATCCTTCCTGAGTAAGGTTCTTATATACATCCATCTATGTTTTAAAATGGAAAATCAGTTGCCTTAATCCGTGCTTGCTTGTTGCATGTTATACATAAGCTATTGGTTCGCATTTATCCAAGAAATTATATGAGATTTCTCTCAATTGTAAACATCTGTCACGAGTTCCATATAAAGTTTGTATGTCTGAGCTGGATACTTAAAAATCTAATTTCTAATAAATGTATATGGTTTTATTTCATTCTATGTGTATTGCACTATCACCCTCATCTGTCATGGGTTGCATATAAAGTTTATATGTTCATAGGTAGATACATAAAAGTCTGCAATTTCTAATAAATGTATACATTTATTTTATCCTTTTTGTGTATTGTACTGTCAATCTGTCATGTTCTGTAATTTTAATCCCTGCAATTTCTAATAAATGTATACATTTATTTTATCCTATTTGTGTATTGTACTGTCAATCTGTCGTGTTCTGTAAGAAGATACAACAAGTAAGAGTATTTATCAGAGTTCATTTACTCCAAAAAAATAAACATAAAAGGATAGCACAAGTTATACATACATACATACATACAGTTAAAGGCTATTGTAAGTCCTGAATAGTGAGCCAAAAACAGAATGGTTTTCATAATTGATTTATTTGCTAGTAAGCTCATGTCACCTATTACAGTTTAGAACGAAAATTCACATCCATTAAAAACCTTCATAATTAATTCACATCCATGAGATGTGAAGAATATAAACAATGTGTTTTGCTCATTGGTTTAGTTTTTATTTGTGCGAGGTTTAATTCTTGTTGATGTCTTAATTGTCCTTTGGACCAAAAATACTTATGGTTAATGTGTTTTATTTTATTTCCTTATGCAGCAATGTATCAATGAAGATGTTGAAAAGGACGATATAAATGATGAAATTCAAGAGGACGACATAAATGATAAAATTCAAGAGGATGACCTAAATGATAAAATTCAAGAGGACGACGTAGATGACGAATTTCAAGAGGACGACATAGATCTAGATGATGAATTTTAAGAGGAGGATATAGATGGTGAATTTCAAGAGGACGGCGTAGATGAAGAATTTATGGAGGATGACATATCTAACGAATTTCAAGAGGACGATCTGGATGCTTTACTCCTAGAAGACAAACTTGAATGAGTTGGATGATGTCTTTTTTTTGGCTTGTAGTTGAAAGCATTAAACTTGAAATATGATTTTTGTTCTTTTGCTGAACTATGCTTTTAGTTATTTTACTAGGGTCATACTTCAAAGTATTAAAAGTAATATTGTTACGTTAGGCATTTTGTGTACTCTATATACTATATCTTGAATTAAAGTTTGAACTCGATTTTATTATATTACAACTTTTATGGATGTATGGTTTAAGTTATATAATCAATATTATTTTTGAAGCCAATTATTATTGACTATATTATTTTGATAATAATTGCAAAATTGTATATTTTATGTGGACACTATAAAACAACAACCTATAAGCTATGGCTACACTTCAAAAACGATCTTCCTGATTCAGGTTTAAGGCAACGATTGTTAATTGTAGCCGAATTTGGCAACGCAATGCTTAAAAAACGTTGTCTCAGAGGCCATAAATAATCGTCCCCTATTCCTTTACTATAGGCGACGTTTTTTAAAAGCGTTCCCAAAAAACATAAAAAAACATCGCCTCAAACAATAGGCAACGCTCGCACAGGAGACGCCTAGAAAACGTCCCCTATTGTTTTAGGCAACGATTTTCAGAGTTCTGGCAACGTTTTTCAATTGTTGCTGGAGAGCCTAAATGTTGTAGTGAGTTGTATTTTTTTTTCGTTTTTAAGGGTTTATTTTTATTGTTTATTCTAATATTTTTGTTCCGTTTTGTCCTAATTTACTTCCATTTGTTTATTTTGTGTTTCTAAAGGTATGAAAACGGAAACAAATGAGAATAAAGCATTGAGATGGGATCACAACCTCTCTCTAGACCTATTTTGCCCTTGCTAATAAAAGATATATTCTTAAATTTTACTAGGGAATGGGAACAATCTGCTAATAAGATGTTCCAAACACTCAAGATAGTGGACGAGATTCGCAAGGAACTTCATGGTTTGAAAGAAATCCCAAATGAAGAAAAGAGAATAACTCATGTTGCAACAGTCAGTATAGGATTACTGACACTATCATCAAGACTTCCATGATCCGACTCCACTGAGTCTTCAACTAATGATCTTCCTTCCCGAAGGGTTCCCTATCACGAGCCAAAGTTTGCATATATACCACAAACAACCTTCACTACAAAATAAGTTATGTGTCGCCACGTGACTCCCACGTCGCTAACACCAAAATCATGTCACAATTTTTTCCCACCTGAAGAAACACGTCGCCGGAGAGCGCGTGGTAATATTGTTGCGACGTGGGAAACATGTCACAACGTTGCCACGTGAAATTCACGCTGCAACAAACTTTATGGGGTTAAAGGCAGTCAGAGTATAGCAGAGGTCAGAGCAGGTTTTATATTCACTTTTATGTTGTGTGCTGCGGCATGTTTTTCATGTCACTAATTTGTGATGTGGAAAACACGTCGCAACTTATTTAAAAAATATATATATTTTATGTTTAAATATAATAATTCTGATATAATAATTAATATTATTTTCTGTTTCATTAAATTTGTAAATTAAATATTATAATTTATTTATTAAATTCAATATTATAAATAAAATTATCAAAAATAAAACTAAATATATCAAAATATATAAATTAATATACTTAATATAATAAAATTAATAAACTAAAATTTAAATTTAATATTTTTAAATATAAAATATGATTATAAATTTATATTAGTACACAAATAAAAAACTAAATAGAAAATAAAAATAAAACTAATCAGAAGGATCATTCGAGTCGTCGGAAAAGTCACGAAGAAAGTCATAATTATTTTGGTGGTTATTATTTTGGCCACCATTGTTGGGATTTCCACTAAATACTTGCATAAATTGTCGCATTTGCTCCTCCATATCAGCCTGCCTCTTTGTCGTGGCCTCTATTTCCCTATTATGTTCACCCCTCATTGCCTCCATTTGGACCTTCAATGTCGCCTCCATTTGGGCCTTCAATGCGGCCTCAGGTTCTTCGGACTCACGTTTAGCCAATTATCTTACTGTTTCTAATTGATCTGGTGTCAAATTTGTTTGATGTGACCCTCCTTCACCGTCCGCATCTCTTTGATATAGAGTTCTATCCTCACTCCTCAAGGTGCCCGCCAAATTTCCACCACCAAAAAAGCACCTGTTAGGCCCCTTTCCACCAACAACTTGACTCCAAATATAGAAATCCACATCTAGATGAACCGGTTTTCCCGGAGGAGGAGTATACTGAGGATTATGGGTCAAAAATTCTACAAGCAAGACCTGATAATCCTCCTACACATACAATAAAAAAATCAAGTTAAATATATAAGTAAAATTAATGAAATAAAATAAAATAAAAATAAATAAAAAATATATAGCCACGTGATTGTAATGCCACAACTTATCAGTTGTCACTCAATTTTCACGCCACGACATCTCACTTGCTACGTGAAAATCACGTCACAAAATTGCTTAAAAATATATATAAATATAAATTTACTTACCAGGGATTTTTTTTGTACGCTCGTCAATAAATTCCCCCAATTTCTTTGTCCGGGTTTCGATAACCAGCTCAGTCATCAATGGTTGTCTCCCCAAACGCTTAGCCTAAATAAAAAAATTAACATAAAATAATAATATATGTTATAAATCCAAATATGACTTTAAAAAGTGTTAATATTTACCATGCGTCGAGCATGCTCAGCAGTACTAATACTTCCAACAGCATTAAGGCAACCCCTTTTTCCGATGCCCTCATCTTCTTTGCAATTTCAGATTTAGCTTTAAATTCATCTGATTCCCAATACTTAAGAAGTTGTTCAAAAACTTCTTTACCTATCCATTTGGGACGAATGCCCAAAAGTTGCCAATTCTCTCTAACACGTCGTAACATGTCAGAAAGTCGTCTTGAACTCCTGGCAAAATAATTTTTTTTACTTTGTTATGGTTCAGTGGATCCCAAACACATTTCGCCTGCAATGTTGTATGACATTAAAATAAATAGTTAGATAAATTATAACAATAATGAAAAGGTCATTTAAATAAAAATAACTTAAGAAATAAATTAATTATACTTGAAATTGCTTAAACCATTCGTCTTTATCTGAAACTTCTCTAAAACTCTTCAAACAAATTGTATAATCCTGCTGAATTATATAACTTATAACCCTGGCAGCAGTCTGACTCGGCCCGAACCTAAAACAACAATAATTGAATTAGCATAATTAAGTATATAAAGTTATATTAAAAATGGAAATGTGTACTTATAAATAAAAATCAATAAATAAGAAACTTACGAGTTTCCTTCAGGCCAAATCCAAAATCTCCCATCAATGGTATGAATCTCACTCGGATCATCATCCCCTCAAAGATCTCTCCCATCTATCTGATCATCGTCCACACCAAGATCATCATCATCCGACTCTACATGATCATCGGATGCAGGTACATGTGTGGGATGTGGGGTGCGACCAATCTATATGGGTCGTGAAGAGGTGGATCCTCTAGGCTGCTGGACAGATGGGGGCATCTATGTAGGAAGTGGGGTGCTGGATCCTCCATACTGCTGCACAAATGAGGGTATTTGTGTAGGAAATGGAAAATTATGCTGGAAGGATGAGGGCACCTGTGTCTGCTGGAATGGTAAACTAGGTGGGGGCCCAGATGGACTAATAAAAGATGGACTCCCATATGAGAACTGAAGAGGACTCTGAGAGGATAGTAATGGCATAAAAGGCATAGTACTGACCATGGACATATGATGAACCTGACTCTGCAGGGGAGGACACGTGGCAGAGTGAGGTGACTGGTATACTACTACCGTTGTACGCCTGGGCTTCCTACCACTATCACTAGGACCTTTACCCTTATTATCCTTGGGTGGAATTTTGTACCTATTTATAGAAAATACAAGTTAACATATAATATATTTGAAAAGCACAATTCTCATGAATACATATTCATTAACTCATTCAAGAGATGGTTCGTTAAGTAAAATTACAAGACACAATTCTCATGAATACATATCCATTAACTCATTCAATAGATAGTTCGTTAAGTAAAATTACAAGACACAATTCTCATGAATACATATTCATTAACTCATTCAATAGATGGTTCGTTAAGTAAAATTACAAGACACAATTCTCATGAATACGTATTCATTAACTCATTCAATAGATGGTTCGTTAAGTAAAATTACAAGACAAAATTCTCATTAATATAGGTTCACTATTCTAAATCGTCATGCTCGTCATCCATATCATCCTCGCCATCTGATATGATATTATCCTCGGATCCAGAATCTTCATGATATTCATCCTCATCAACTTGATTCCCCTCAACCATTGTATCAGACAAACTTGTAGTGTGTTCATCTAGAATCACATCATTAACTTCAACTTCATCAACTTGGTAAGCAATATCTTCCACTAGATCGTCAATTTCAATATGACCCAATGGTTTTGTTTTTATTAAAACACAACACTGTCGTTTACGTGGCACAAATGAAGGATAAGGAACATAATAAACTTGCCTAACAATATTTGACATTATGAAAGGGTCGTACTCTTTGTACCTCTGGTCCATTTGAATCTCAACAGTACCATATGTCTTATCTATTTTTGTGCCTCTAGTTAGATCATACCATTCACAATAAAACAAGACAACTTTATTTTCCGAGTCCAAGTAATTGTATACTAACTCGTAGATATCTTTAACAAAACCATAAAAGTCATCTTCACCATCATTTGTAACTCCTTTCACAAATACGCCACTATTTATGGTCTTTTTCCCTTCAGTCCATTCATGAGTGTGAAATTTATATCCATTCACGAAGTATGTGTGCCATTTGTTTGCGCTTTGACGAGGGCCATTAGACAAGTTTCTCAAATGGAGTATTTCTGGAGTCGGTGCAACAACCCTATAAAATTTCTCCTTGAACCATGTTGGAAATTGGGAATGAATGACACCGGATGTTGATTGTACACCGGTACTATCAAAATAGGCATTGTTAAATTCCCTAAAAAGAAACACACTATAAGTTTCAAGGTAATCAATTTTATATTCACACTGTAAAGAAAATTAAAAAGTTGGATTATACTTACTCAAGATATGGTTTAACTTCAATGTAGTTGATCAAGACATGAACATGTGCAGATTGCATTTCTTGTTGGGTCAACCAATTCTCACCCTTCTTTCCATAGGGATGACCTGGAAGCCCGAAGACTGATAAGGTGTACTGACTTCTTTCAATAACATTTATAGGATTCCTTATGATTCTTGGAGTTAACATCAAGTGCTTGAAATAGTGACTGCAAAAATGTGAAGTTTCTCGATGCAAGTAATGTGCACATATTCATCCTTAAACTCTAGCTTTATTTTTCACTGATCGCTTTGAATCACCCATGAACCTTTCAAACGGATATATCCACCTATATTGAATAGGTCCTCCAAGATAAGCCTCATATGCAAGATGCACAGGTAGATGTTCCATGGAGTCAAAAAAACCAGGCGGGAATACTTGTTCCAACTTACAGAAAATGATTGGAATATTTTGGTCCAACTTAATGATGTCATCCACTCTTAAAGTTGACGCACAAATATCTCTAAAAAATTGACTAATTTCAGTGAGTGGATTAAGCACATGTTTTGGTAGAGAATCGAACGCAATTGGTAGAAATTGTTCCATAAAAACATGGCAATCATGACTTTTCACACTATGCAACTTCCCAGTGTTAGCATCGGCACACCTTGCTAAATTTGAAGAATACCCGTCGGGCATTCTCAAACTTTTTAGCCATCCACAAACCGCTTTAGCTTCTTGGGGGGTCAGACTGAAACAAGCTTTGGGTTTAAATAATTTTCCATTTGGTTGAGGCTTCAATTTAAACTCTTTACGATTACACCAAATTTCCATGTCTTGTCTAACCTTCACATTATCTTTTGTTTTGTCTTTAACATCCATCACTGTGTTAAATACATTATCAAAAAAATTCTTCTCAATATGCATAACATCCAGATTATGGCGCAATAAATTATCTTTCCAATACGGGAGGTCCCAAAATATACTTCTTTTTATCCAATTATGTGTGACCCTATATCCTTCAATTCTATATGCTTTGCCAATATCTGTAAACTTTGGAAGTTCACAAACTTGGTTCCATATAGCAACTGGTGACAATCGAGGCAGAGGCAGATCTGTTACCCGTTCGTCCTTTTTGAAATTTGTCTTGTTTTTTCAAAAGGGATGATTTGATGGTAGGAATCTGCGGTGACAGTCAAACCACGAGCTTTTCCCACCTTTATCCAATCTAAACGCCTTAGTGCATTCCATGCAATGCGGACAACCCATTATGCCATGCGTACCCCAACCAGATAACATGCCATATGCTGGAAAGTCGTTAATGGTCCACATCAAGGCAGCTCGCATAGAAAAAAAACATTTACGGGATATATCATAAGTCCATTCTCCATTATTCCACAACATCTTCAAATCATCAATTAAAGGTTGTAAGTACACATCAATTCCGGTTTTTGAACTCGACGGTCCTGGAATGACGCACGTCAAAAACATGTATGGTTTTGTCATGCACATCTCAGGAGGGAGTTTGTAAGGCGTTACAATAATTTGCCAACAAGAATACGCACTTCCAGACACTTGGACATATGGAGCAAAACCATCAGAGCATAATCCAAGCCTGACATTTCTAGGTTCCGCGGAAAAATCAGGATGTACCTCATCAAAGTGCTTCCATGCATGGCCATCAGATGGGTGTCGCATATTTCCTGGTGTTGTACCCCAAAATTTTCCCTCCCATATTCTTCAAAGTTTTTGACAAGCATCACCTCCAATGGTTCAAAGTCTACTCAAGGGCTACACAGTCAACCATCCTCCTAAGCCAGTCAAATTAGGGTTTTGGTTCCTGCAAGGAAGTTGAAGTTTTCAAGGGCTCAATCAAGTCCCATATGCTCATAAACATTGTCAAGCACCTACATGTCAAGTTCCAAGGCTCACAAGGTCAAGTTGCACAGTCAAAAACCCTAATTGCTCCACAGTCAACTGCAGGGGCAAAATGATCATTTGGCAGTCAAAAGTCAAAATTTTTGGTCAACATCTTGTTTTGAAGCCACAATCATCATTTGATCAAGTCTTGATCATGATTCCACAAGAATGGCTCAAAAATCATCAAGGTGTCAAAAGTTTCTATTTTTGGACAGGTGAAAAGTCAACTGTAACTTGACCAAGGCATAACTATTTCATGGTTCATCACAAAAATCCCATCCAATGCTCATTTTGAAGGGGATGACATTTCCTACAACTCATCTTCACATTCCAAGTCCAAGAAATGCTCTCACAAAAAGTTATCAATTTCAACATTATAGGTCATTTTCAAAAGTCAACAAAAAGGGACTTTAAGTCAAAGACCATAACTTGAGATTGGTAAATCAAAATGACATGGGACCAAAGACATTGGTTAGAGGACTTCAAGACCTTTCCAAAATGTCTAAGAACATGTTCATAGCTTCAAAATTGAGCAAGATATGCATTGGAGAAGTTGGGAAATTTTTGTGAAATGGCCAAAGTCAATTATCCTTGAAACTTCATTTTTGACAAAAGGGGCCCACTTTTTCCACTTGTTTCAGCTTGGCCATGCTTCCCACGTGTCCCACAAATTATTTCAAGATTTAAAATTAATTTTTCCATTTTTATTTGATTTAATTCATTTTAAATCTTTTAAAATCAAATAAAAATCAAAGAAGTTAATTAGGGGATATATTTTGTATTGAAATGCTTTGATACATCATCAAACACATTCCAAATTCGTGCAAGGGGCTATTCCAAGCAAGAATTCAAATTTGACACAAAAATGGAAAGTGTTTCAATGGAGTTCATGGCATAATCTCAAACATGAATGCATAAGGTTAATGGCCATAATGCTGATGGATATCCTTTACATAACATATGTGCAAGCTATCACAAGAGGGACGACCTAAAAAGCTCAAAAACGGCAAAACACATTTCAAACATTGAAGAGAAAAAAGCAAAACTGTAAACCTATTTGCAGCATGTTTTAAACCTCCATATCAATCAAAACACACTCCTGGTATCCCTAGGAAGCTTTAGCAATCAGAAACGAGTCCAGAACCTCAAGAAATCGCACCATATAACTCATTCGGTTTGCTTCACTTTTCAAAACTGTATATCACATTTCATAAGCATTTGATCCATTTTTTTATCGTTTTGTATTGCTAGGGGCTTTCTGAAGCTAATAGGATAATCCAATTGCATTCTAACGTGTTAAATCATGATTCACCATTAAAGCATTTTAGGTTTTTTTCAAGCTTCAAATTGGGGATTTCCCCATACTGTAAAATTGGAACCTCAAACGACTATGGTTAAACTCAGCATGGCAAGACGAATCCAATGAACTATTCGCGCCCTTTTTATATGGTGTGAGGAGCTAATCGCTATTTTTATATTTCCTGTATTTTGTGGGGGTTTAAAACCCCCGCTATGTATTTTTACATTTGCAGAAAAGCTTGAAGACGATGGCGTGGCAACCGGGCATTGGACCATTCAAAATTCCGCGCGCGTTTTTTTGTTTGTTAGCATATAACGTTTTTATTCTATATAATTTTTCTTTTCCATATTACTAACGATTGTGTTTGAGTGCCTCAGTGGTTGGGAACGTGTCCTGCCATCCTTGGGACCTGGGTTCGAATCCCAGGTCCCCCCAAATAATTTCTATTATTTTGTTCAACTTGATTCCATGCAGCATAGTCAAAACAGGCCACCATGTGACTCCAAGATCCAAGCAGCCATGTGTCTTTCCATGCAGATCCAAAAGTCCAGAAGGCCAGTACACCATACTCTGGAGTCAACGTGGGAGTAGGTGATTAAAAAAGGTCAAACGAGGCTTCCTGCTAATGGGCCAAGATTCAGCATCACACCCCCATTTCTGGCCCAGCACCCCCTCCATTTGGTTTATTATTTTCTTTTCATTTTATTTTTCAATTTAATTTCTAACCCTTTTTTTTATTATTTATTATTAGTAATTAATCAATTAACCATTTTCATAAAAAACCAAAAAAAATAGAATTAACATTTTTATTATTATTATTTTTATTTTGTAAATAAACTTTAATAATTAATTTAGTTTAATTTAGGGTTAAAATTTTAATCTTTTCTTATATAAATAAAATAGGTAGAATTAGGGTTTTTAACCTTTTCATCTTTTTTAATAAATAATTTTCTCATCATTATTATTATTATTAATTACTAAATATTTTGTAAATAAACATGTACATTAATTATTTAGTAAATTAGGTTAAACTTTAATATTTTTCATTAATAATTAAAAACAACTTAGAATTAGGGTTTCTCTTGATTTTCAATTTTCTTTACTTTCATAAGTACAAAAACCATAAAAAAAACACTTATTTTCTTTTATTAAATACTTAATTAACTTTTAATTCAATTTAATTTCAAAAGGGTCCAACGCCCTCGAACGTTCTATTTTTATTCTTTCGCGTTATTCTTATTTTCCTTCCGAATATTATGTAACTGCTCAAGCCATGTAATAGTAACTAGGTTTTACTTTCCGCATTTTTTACCAAACGGGTCTTTGTAATTTGGCGATGTATAGACCCGCGCCTTGTAATAGCATAGGATTTTACTTTCCGCATTTAAATTTCCGCACTTTTAAATTCTAATTGCATGAAAGAATGTATGGCCTAAATTAAAAACAAGCGTAGCTCACAATGCCATGAACAAAGAGAAATATTAAACTGAAAACAACACACAAATTCACACACCACTCTTAGGGTACGCCTCACTGTTGCCTTGCCTTCGAAACGTGGTCGTCGAGTATAGGACGTTTTAGTAAGTCCTTATGTCCATGATCCAGTCGCCTCGAAATGGTTGCCTCGGATTAAAAAGGATCAATGGCATAAGGGTAGCTTCTAAGGTATCCTACTGTTGCTCTGGTGACCACACTGTCCCTACAAACGAATGGACCCGAACACCTCCAACGGTGGTGCTACCTACCTCTCAATGGTGGGATGGCACTACCTTAAGGACATTTACACAGCCTAATTCCTTAGGGTAGGTAGATGACTCGTAGATACTTGCTCTTTTCAAAAACAAATCAAAACTCTTTTCACACCGACACTTTCAAAAAGCTTTTAAAATAATTTTTCAAACACTCTTGAGGACTGATACAAGAGTTATTCAGAAAATTTTAAATGAAACTTTTTCAAACCCACTCACACTTGAAAAGCAAACATTTTGAAAACACAATGAGCAAGTATCTAAGAGCCCATGGATAACCATGGATAGAAAGGGTGCTAACACCTTCCCTTTCTATAAATCTACCTCCCGAACCGAGAGATAATCTCATAAGGAATTTCGCTGTGCTTTTGTCCTGTCCATGTTGGAGAAAATAAAAGACGGTGGCGACTCTTGCTTCCGCGACATTTCTCGAAACCAGCTTTAAACAGTCAGTTCTAAATCCACCGATCACAGAACTGACGATTCTGCTGGGGACTACTTTTAAAGTGAGGTGTACCTTAGGATAGCTCATACTTATGTTTTCAATTGCTGTGTTTGTTTGCTTTATTATTTTGGGTACTATTTCGGAGTTTCATAGATCCTAACCCGGATCTGGGGATACCCTTTTAGGTAGCATAAGCTGTGAGGGACCTGTCCGGCGTAGACCGACACGGGTGAAGCAGTGGCTACGTTGGTGTGGCACCTTGGTCTGTACCGATATCCCTTGTGTCGCCACGAGGAGAATATGGGTCTTCTGAGGAGTCATTAAGCACCAACCGACCTTAGAACCCTAAATAGACCCAACTTGGCCATAGAACAGTAGCAGTATGCTACACCCATTGAGGCTAAACTCTCGCGATGGTTCTGGCCGCAAGAAAAGATTGCGATGTTGGAGTTATGACCGATTGAGGGTAGTCAGTGATATTGGGATCCTCTAGAACCCGGTTACTTCTGATAGGACAGGTCTTAACCAACAAACTGAAAGAGGGTAATACCTAGACCCCATGCTTGCCTAAACTCTAAGGTCTTGTCTTGTGTGACTTGTGTGCCTTATCATGTTTGCCTTTGTGAATATTTGTGGTGTGCTTTATCATAACATCATGCCATCATAAACATTGCATGCATCCTGCATAAGGACTGACCATTTCAAAGACAAGAGTGTTTCACCTTTGCTCTGTTTTGTAGGACATCATGATGCCTATGCGAAGGAACACTATCCGGTTCAATTTTGTTCACCCACCTGAGTTGCTTGAAGAATTGGTTAGCAGAATTCCAAATACTACTTCCTTCATCCAGAGGCATTGTTCTCTTCTTAGTTTAATCACAGCAAAGTGGGACCAACAAATGATGAGTGTCCTGACCCAGTTTTATGACCCTTTGTACCAGTGCTTCACCTTTCAAGACTTCCAGCTGGTCCCTACCCTGGAAGAGTTCTCTGATTTGCTTGGCATCTCTATCTTGGATCAGACTCCCTTCACTGGTTGGGAAAAGACCCTTAGGCTTAAGGAGATTGCTGCAGCTCTTCCCTTGACCAACAAGGAGGTAATGGACAACTGGGAGACTAGAAGCGGAGTTAAGGGCTTCTTGGCTAAGTTTCTGATTGGTAAAGCTAATAGTTTCTAGAATGACTTAGACTTCAGGGCGTACGAGTACATTCTGGCACTCTTAATCTATGGCCTAGTCTTGTTTCCTAATCCTGATAACTTCATTAACGTCACTGCCATAAGAATCTTCATGTCTCGGAACCCTGTGCCCACTCTCTTGGGAGATGTCCTGCAACAACTCTATGCTCGTACTGCCCGAAGACGAGGAACTCTGTGGTGTTGTAATCCTTTGTTGGTGAGGTGGTTTATTTCGCACCTCCCCAAGTTCGTGCTAAAGAACCAAGAAGGAAGAGGCTGGGCTCATAGGTTAATGTCTCTCACTGATAATGACATCATTTGGACTCTCAGAGGTTTAGATGAGGTGGCTGTTATTGATCACTGCGGAGAATATCCTAATGTTCCATTGATTGGCACTCAGGGCGGAATCTCTTATAATCCATGTTTAGCTCTCCGTCAGTTTGGAAGAGCCAGAAGAGCAGGGCCTCATGAGTTGCTGGTGCCTCACATCAGTTTGAGTTTCAGAAGGATAGTGACGAGCTACGCCGTAGATTCATCAAAGCTTGGGACAGAATTCACAAAGTGGACCCACATGAGTTGGGACTGAAGACTTCTCTGCCAATGGAACCCTATCACAGATGGGTCTGCATCCGTGCTCAGAAGTTAGGTATGCCATATGAAGCTGTCAGGTCTATCATTCTTGAAGGTCCTGATGGAGACGGGGTTCCTCCAACCATACTCCCTCCTCGGATACCCACTGATGTTGATACACTAAAGAGGTCTTGGGCGCAACTACAGGAAGAGCGGGATTATTATCGGGAAAAGTTCAACGAACAGGAACAGAAGATCCAGAAGCTGACCAAGCAACTGGAGAACGAGCGAACCCTGAATGACTATATTCGTACTGAGAAGAGGAGGCCATGGGAGCACTGATGGGCTTTGGATGTTTCTTTTACAGCTTTATTTCCTTTTCAGTTTTTTCATTCTTGTAACGCCTAAGGGCAGATTGTTGAACAATTTAAAGTTTGAATCTAATAAAGTGTGTTCCTTTTGATTACAAAGTTGACTCCCGATTGTCTTTGAAAACATAATTCATACGCATTTCATTCATCATATGCATTACAGGTACCCTTTTTCTACAGGTTGCTTAATCTTCTTCTCTGTTTATTTCAGCACTCAAGCATCATGAATCCTGAACTCACTACCGAGCAAGCTATCAAGGCCCTCCAGGCCCAAAACGCCCAATTCCAGGAGATGGTCATGAACTTGGCCCAGAGACAACAAGAGCTGAAGGCTTTGCTCCTGAAGAAGAATAAGAAGAAGAAGAGGACTGTGCTATTCAACACTGGGCGCAGACTTGGGAACACATTGCAGAATGAAGCTGAGAGGACTACTCCATCTGTGGGGGAAGGTAGTCACCAAGGGAGAGAGGTCCCTAGTCCTGTGGTCTCTGACACCGAGACAGACTTCAACGATGAACAGTACCCTCCTACTGAGGACCGGTACAAGCAACTGGAGGACAGGTTAAATGCTATGGTGATTCAACGTGTGCCTGGGTTGGATTTAGGAGACTTGGGGTTATCTTCTGGGGTGGTGATCCCGCACAAGTTCAAGGCGCCGACCTTTGTGAAGTATGACGGGGATTCCTGCCCTAAGATGCACCTCCGTTCTTATGTAAGGAAGATCCAGCCTTACACAGCAGACAAGAACTTATGGATCCACTTCTTCCAGGAGAGTCTTTCAGGGACTCATCTCGAATGGTTCTATCAGCTGGATGGAACCAACATTCGTAACTGGGAGGATTTGGCCACTGCTTTCTACAAGCAGTATCAATATAATTTCGACCTCGCTCCTACGCGTACCCAACTCCAGGGTATGTCGCTAGGATCGGGAGAAGGTTTTAAGGAGTACGCACAGAAGTGGAGAGATCTGGCTGGTAGGGTGCAACCACCATTGACAGATCGTGAGCTAGTGGACATGTTCTTGGGGACCTTATCCGGTCCATTCTTCAATCATCTCATTGGTAATTCCTCTGCTGGGTTTACTGACCTGATTCTGACTGGTGAAAGGATCGAGGCTGGTATAAAATCGGGAAAGATACAGAAGGTTACCTCCTCCAATTCTGAAAAGAAGCCCTTCAAGAAGGAGGCAAGTGTTGTGTATGGTCCAAGAAGGCAAGACAAACCGGAACGCCGCCAAGCTGTCAACGCGGTGGTTATTTCTAAGCCGGCTGCTGCTCCTCAGCAATACAACCAACCCAGAGCTGAGAGGCCCAAACGGCAGTATACTCGGCTCAGCATGACTCTCTCTCAGATCCTGCCGCAACTGCTGTCAACTATCCTGGTAACTGTCAAAGAGGCTCCGAAGATGGTAAACACAGCATCTCCGAAATACAACCCCAACACCCATTGCGCGTATCACTCTGATAGCCCGGGACATTCTACTGATGGTTGCTGGGCCCTGAGGAATAAGGTTCAGGACCTTATTGATGCCAAGGAGATACAGTTCGAGGCGCTCGAGAGGCCAAATGTTGTGACCGCTCCCATGCCCCAACATGGAGTGAATGCTGTTGAGGAGGATTTGTATGTAGCTTCTGTGGATGATGTTGCTACTCCGCTGCTGACCGTCAAGAGGAACCTGTTGCTAGCCGGTTTATTTCCGGGATGTAGCAAAGGTTGCCCTTTATGTGCTGATTCCCCTACTGGTTGTTCTTTGCTGAAATCAGGCGTCCAAAACCTGATGGATAGTAAAGAGATCTTGTTCAAGAAGACTGCCGTTCCTGCTGCCCCTGTCGAAGAAGTTTCAATTGTTACCATTTTCAATAACCCTTCCAAGGCTCCTTCAAAGAAGCCTGTCCAAATTTTGCCTGTTCACAAGATTGCTCCTATAACCATTACTGTTCCGGGGCCCATCCCCTACAAGTCTGATAAAGCTGTCCCGTGGCACTATGGGGCAGATGTTTATGTTCTGGGAGTGAAGCAAGAGTTCAACGCTGGTACCGGTGTCACCAACATCACTGGGCCTGCTAAGGTCACTCGTAGCGGAAGACTGTTCTCGCCAAACATTGCACCTCCAGCCATTCAGAGGCCTCTTGTCATCACACCTACCAGTGTGCCTGTTTCCCCCCCCCCCCCCCCCCCCCTAATCAAGTTTCCACCCCTGCTGCCGAGTCATCTGACGCTCGGGGCAAAGGGATTGCTGCTGATATGCCTGCCCGGACGGAGGCACCAAAGACCATTGTTGAGGCTTCCAAACAAGAAATGAAAGAGATCCTCAAAATTATAAAGAAGAGTGATTTCAACATCGTTGAACAACTGGGGCACACCCCCTCCAAAATCTCCATGCTATCACTGTTGCTGTGTTCAGAGGCCCATGCCAAGGCCCTGATTGCTTTCCTGAAGAAGGCCCACGTGCCTCAAGAGACGTCTGCTGATCAATTCACCGACTGTGTGGCCAACTTAACCGCTGATAATGGCCTGGGTTTCTCTGATGCTGATCTGACGGCCAAGGGGAAGAACCATAATGATGCCCTGCATGTCTCCATTGAATGCAGGGGCACTACTATTGCTCATGTGCTGGTTGACATTGGTTCTTCATTAAACGTGCTACCCAAGAAGGCTCTAGACAGGCTGGACTGTGAGGGTTTAGAGCTCAAACCAAGTAACATTGTTGTCCGGGCCTTTGACGGGTCCAAAAGGATGGTACATGGTGAGGTTGACATCCCAATCAGGGTGGGGTCACAGGTCTTTGATTCAAAATTCTATGTGATGGACATCCCGTCTATCCTATTCTTGTTTGCTGGGTCGCCCGTGGATCCACAAGGCTGGAGCTGTGACTTCAACTTTACATCAGAAGCTCAAATACCCGGTCAGGGGGAAGATTGTAACAGTGCAAGGGGAAGAGGAATACATGGTCAGACACCTCAACTCCTTCAGGTACGTAGAAATGGATGGGGAGTTCATTGAAACCCCCTTTCAACATTTCGAAGAGGTATCTCAAACATTGGCAGCAGCAGAAGCAGTGACTGAAGAAGGTTCTCCCTTGAAGATGGCCTCTTTAAAGGACGCCCGGGATGTGATTGAAAAAGGTGAGTGTGCAAACTGGGGTAGGCTCCCTGATTTTATTCCTAAGACTGACAAGTTTGGGTTGGGTTTCACTACAGAAGCTCAGAAGGCTATGCGCAAGGCAAGGATTGGAGGACCTCCTGTGCTCATCACCAATCCAGGAGTGAATGCTATTGGGGATGAAGACGAAGTGGAAGAATCTGAATTTGACAGCTGGATCTACCCAACGACTAACGGTGGACCTAGCAACTGGACTGCAAAAGACTTTACACCTATTACTTTTGTCACCCAGTAATGAACTTCTTTGTTTTGGATTTGTAATAAACAATAATTTGAAACTTTATGGCCCGATGTCTTACCCGGGGCACCGTGGTTTTATTTGTGAGGGCTTTTGTTTGTCACTTTCATATATCATGAATAAAAGCATTGGACGTTTTTCACATTTCAAATCTTGCGCTCCCTTTCTGTCTTTCTTTATATATTGCAAAACAGATGTATTTACACACACTCACTCGTACAGGTTTCAATCCACTCTAGATCTCACTGGTAACGACTCTGCTACTGCCAGTTATGACTTCGAAAATCCGATCAACTTAGCCGAAGACAAAGGTGAAGATGATTGCGAAGTGCCTGGCGAACTTGCAAGACTGTTACTCCAGGAAGAGAGGGCCATTCAACCACATGAAGAGCTAGTGGAAACGATAAATCTGGGTACTGAGACAGACAGAAAGGAAGTCAAGATTGGTGCTAATCTAGAGCTCAGTGTGAAATAACGGCTGATCCAGATGCTGCATGACTACATGGAAATCTTTGCCTGGTCTTACGAAGACATTCCTGGGTTGGATATCGACATCGTAGTTCATCATTTGCCTACCAAGGAAGACTGCCCTCCGGTTAAGCAAAAGGTCCGCCGTATGCGTCCAGAGATGTCCGAGAAGATCAAAGCTGAGGTTATGAAGCAATTTGATGCCGGGTTTCTAGCAGTGACTTCTTACCCTCAGTGGGTTGCCAATGTGGTGCTGGTACCGAAGAAAGATGGTAAGGTCAGAATGTGTGTCGATTATAGGGATCTGAACAGGGCAAGCCCCAAGGATGACTTCCCCCTACCTCACATCGACGTTCTGGTTGACAATACTGCTCAGCACAAGGTGTTCTCCTTCATGGATGGTTTTTCAGGTTATAATCAAATTAAAATGGCTCCTGAAGACATGGAGAAGACTACCTTTGTTACTCAGTGGGGCACCTTCTGCTACAAGGTCATGCCGTTCGGGTTGAAAAATGTCGGGGCAACCTACCAACGTGCCATGGTTTCTTTATTTCATGACATGATCCACCACGAGATTGAAGTATACGTCGATGATATGATTGCAAGGTCTCAAACAGAGGAGGAGCACCTTGACCATCTACAGAAGTTGTTTGACCGTCTGAAGTTGTACAAGCTGAGGTTGAACCCGAACAAGTGCACCTTCGGGGTATAATCTGGAAAGTTGCTAGGCTTCGTCGTAAGTGACAAAGGTATTCAAGTGGACCCCGCCAAGGTTAAAGCCATACAAGAGATGCCAGTCCCCAAGACGGAGAAAGAAGTCAGAGGCTTTCTAGGACGTCTGAATTACATTGCCCGATTCATTTCGCACCTAACTGCTACCTGTGAGCCAATCTTCAAGCTGCTGAAGAAAGATCAGGTAGTACGTTGGAATGATGAATGTCAGGCCGCTTTTGACAGAATCAAAGAGTATCTCCAAGAACCACCCATTATCATGCCACCGGTTGAAGGGAGACCTCTAATACTATACTTGACAGTACTTGACAACTCAACGGGGTGTGTGTTGGGGCAGCATGACGAGTCTGGCCGAAAAGAGCATGCCATTTATTACCTTAGCAAAAAGTTTACCGACTGTGAGACCCGATACTCACTGCTCGAGAAAACTTGCTGCGCTTTGGTATGGGTTGCTCGCCGGCTGAGACAATATATGCTGACTCACACTACTCTGTTGATTTCAAAAATGGATCCAATAAAGTACATATTCGAAAAGCCTGCTCTGTCTGGAAGAATAGCAAGATGGCAGATGATCTTGACAGAATACGACATCCAGTACACGACTCAAAAAGCAATCAAGGGAAGTGTATTGGCAGACCATTTGGCACACCAGGCAGTGGATGACTACCAATCTATGAACTTTGAATTTCCAGACGAAGATATCATGGTAGTAACTGATTGTGAAGTACCTGGACCGGATGAAGGACCTGAGGAAGGATCCCGATGGTCTATGCACTTTGACGGAGCCTCCAACTATTTGGGTAATGGTATCGGCGATGTGATCATATCCCCTCAAGGCACTCACACTCCACTCACTGCTCGGCTATGTTTCAACTGCACCAACAACATGGCGGAGTATGAGGCGTGCATCATGGGTCTTCAAGCTGCAATTGACTTAAGGATCAAGTTTCTGAGTGTCTTCGGAGATTGCGCTCTCGTGATCAATCAGATCAAAGGCGAGTGGGATACGAAACACCCAAATCTTATTCCTTACAAAGAATGTGTGTTGACATTGATCCCCCATTTCACAGAGATCAATTTTAAGCACTTTCTGAGAAAGGAGAATCAGTTGGCGGACGCGCTGGCTACGATGTCTTCTATGTTAAAAGTCAAGTGGGACAATGAGGCTCCCTGGATCATTATCTGGAAACTGGACGAACCTGCATATTGTTGTGATCTTGAGACTGAGACAGTAACTGAAAAACCCTGGTATCATGAGGTGAAGAGGTATCTGGAAGCTCAAGAATACCCTGAAGGTGCATCCGTCAATGACAAGAAATTCTTGAGAAGGTTCGCAGAAAAGTTCTTCCTCAGCAACGGCATTCTGTACAAGCGAAACCATGATTCGACCTTACTGCGTTGTGTGGATAAGACTGAAGCAGAAAGGATCATGGCAGAGCTGCATGAAGGTACCTTCGGAACACATTCTAGTGGACACACCATGGCAAAGAAAATACTTCGGGCAGGATATTTCTGGTCCACAATGGAAGCCGACTGTTACCAATACTCTCGGACATGTCATAAGTGCCAGATATATGCAGATAAGGTGCACATTCCTCCAGTCCCTCTGAATGTCTTGACTGCGCCTTGGCCTTTTGCAATGTGGGGAATTGATATGATCGGCGAGATTAAACCTACGGCATCCAACGGGAATCGCTTCATCCTAGTAGCGATTGATTACTTCACAAAGTGGGTTGAAGCAGCTTCTTACGCTACGGTAACCAAGAACGTCGTGGCACGGTTCATTCGGCATAACCTGATATGTCGATACGGCGTCCCTGAGAGGATCATTACGGACAATGGTACCAATCTTAATAACAAGATGATCACTGAGCTCTGCGAGCAATTCAAGATACAGCACCATAACTCTTCTCCCTACCGGCCGAAGATGAATGGGGCTGTAGAAGCAGCGAATAAGAATATCAAGAAAATTGTGCAGAAGATGACAGTGACTTATAAAGATTGGCACAAGATGTTACCGTTCGCTCTTCATGGGTACCGTACCTCAGCAAGGACGTCAATCGGGGCAACTCCCTTTTCCTTGGTCTATGACATGGAGGCAGTCTTGCCAATTGAAGTTCAGATACCCTCTCTCCGGATAATGAAGGATGCAGATCTGAGCGAAGATGACTGGATCCAGACACGACTTGATCAATTAAATCTAATTGACGAAAAGAGACTCACTGCTATTTGTCATGGTCAGACGTACCAAAAACGGATGATCAGGGCATTTAACAAGAAATTCAGACCACAAGAGTATCAAGTTGGGGACCTGGTAATCAAGCGCATCATCCTTCCTCAAAGTGATCCCAGGGGCAAATGGACCCCTACGTACGAAGGGCCATTTGTGGTTAAACATGTGTTCTCAGGAGGAGCCATGATTCTAACTACCATGGACGGTGACGACCTTCCTCACCCCGCCAATGCAGACATAGTAAAAAGATACTAAGCATGATAAAAGACCTGCTAGGTTGACATACCTAGGCAAAAGTAAGGGCTTCCCGGCGAACCAAAAGGGTTCGGGCAAAAATAAGGGATGAAATGAAAAATCTGTACACCCGGCAAGTCGAAAACCTGAAAAAGCGGCTTGGGCAAAAATGGGTATCCTGGTGGACTGAAAACCCGAAAGGGCGGTCCAGGCAAAAGTTAGGGATTAAAGCGTAATACTATGTCTCATTGGATCACCTTGCATCCAGAATCCGGTATCAACATCAAGTCCATACGGCATCGATCAGTCAACTTCATCTTCAACCGAGCAGCCAGGTGATGAGACGCTCGAAGATATAAAGGCGATAGCAGAGTTGGAACCTAGTGGGATTATTCCTTTCACATAGCTGTTTTGTTTCTCTTTGTACAAAATTGTATAAACTCTGTTGTTCGGCGGAGTTCTCTTACTAGGACGTCAGCCTCTTGTACATAAACGCCTATTCACAGGCAAATTCAAAAATCAATACAAATTCACTGTTCAGACCAATTGCCAATTGTTTTTTCCTTTTTCTGCTTTGTTTTGCGAAGAACGTCCAATGTTCAATTTTGATATATGCATTTGACACTAATTGTTAACTCATAAATATTTGCATACGAAACAAAGGATTAATTACAGGTAACATCAGAAACAGGGGCAATAATGAGTTGTCTAAGCGATCTAATTGCTCTGTCCACCAAGGTACCAAGGTAAGTTCAGCTGAAGAACATAACCAAGATATCTTAATTCCCTAGAGAGTGAGCCAGCAAGTCAGTAACACTCTCCCCCAAGCAGAGTTAGACCACTGTCAGCCTTAAGGAAATTGGGTATCCCCAGCAGATCTCAACATTCCCCAGCGCAATATACAAACATTCTTAACAAGCATCCCCGGCAGTCTTGATCTAAGATTGTTCCCCGGTGGTATACAGACATTCAGTGGAGCCACTTCCCCAGTTCAGTCTCAAAAAGCCTCCCCAGGAGAGTTGAACCATCTCCCCAGTAGGAAGCTTATCCCCAGTAGATTCTGGAAGCTTATCCCCTGCAGAGCGAACGCGTCTCCCCGGTTTTATTCAAAGGTTATTTCCACGCCAGGATATAACTGGGTTATCCTCAGCTAAAAACCACGGAAAGATCGTCCCCGGCGAAGTCTTCCCATCCCTAGCGGAGTTCATCCAATCTTCCAACAGAACTTAACAATGGTATCCCCAGCGGAGTTATCATCAAGCCTCAGCAAAGTATCTCTTCCCACAGAGCATTCCCCGCAGAGTATTCTATTCGCCAAGTTTATTCCCCAACGGAGTCATCTTCTCCTACCGGTATTCTTGCAACCGTCGTCCCCAGCGGAAACAAAGCACTATCCTTCAACATCAAGCCCAGGATTTGAACTCCCGGCGTTCGTCAAGGATTTATTTTCCTAAGACAAAAAAATACATCCATAAACATCACAGCTTCATACATTATAGCATGCACATACGCATCATGAACATACAATCTCATTTATTTTGAGAACATCACGCATGTCATACATCATGACATTGCATACAACTAACATTTTGTCTTTTCAGGACAAAGGTTAATACAAAGATGATTACTATCAACGGTCGTAACTAAAGATCCGATTCCTGTATCTTGCCAGGTTGTATCTGTTGACGACTACATTTCCAGACTCGATTCCTGTATCTTGCCAGGGCACGTCTGAAGAGTTCGAAGATCCAATTCCTGTATCTTGCCAGGGTGTATCTGTTGACGACTATATTCCAGACTCGATTCCTGTATCTTGCCAGGGCACGTCTGAAGAGTTCGAAGATCCGATTCCTGTATCTTGCCAGGGTGTATCTGTTGACGACTATATTCTAGACTCGATTCCTGTATCTCTCCAGGGCACGTCTGAAGAGTTCGAAGATCCGATTCCTGTATCTTGCCAGGGTGTATCTGTTGACGACTATATTCCAGACTCGATTCCTGTATCTCTCCAGGGCACGTCTGAAGAGTTCGAAGATCCGATTCCTGTATCTTGCCAGGGTGTATCTGTTGACGACTACAATACCAGACTCGATTCCTGTATCTCTCCAGGGCACGTCTGAAGAGTTCGAAGATCTGATTCCTGTATCTCGCCAGGGTGTATCTGTTGACGACTACATTTCTAGACTCGATTCCTGTATCTCGCCAGGGCACGTCTGAAGAGTTCGAAGATCTGATTCCTGTATCTTGCCAGGGTGTATCTGTTGACGACTACAATACCAGACTCGATTCCTGTATCTCTCCAGGGCACGTCTGAAGAGTACGAAGATCCGATTCCTGTATCTTTCCAGGGTGTATCTGTTGACGACTACATATTCCAGACTCGATTCCTGTATCCCGCCAGGGCACGTCTGAAGAGTTTGAAGATCCGATTCCTGTATCTTGCCATGGTGTATCTATTGACGACTATTTTCCAGACTCGATTCCTGTATCTTGCCAGGGCACGTCTGAAGAGTTTGAAGATCTGATTCCTGTATCCAGCCAGGGCGTATCTGTTGACGACTATTTCCAAATTCGATTCCTGTATCCAGCCAGGGCATGTCTGCACGAAGAGCTTAGAGATTCGACTCCTGTATCCAGCCAGGGCACGTCTGTAAGCAACCTTTTGAAGTTCCAGATTCGACACCTGTATCTAGCCAGGGCATGTATGTGAACGAATGAGTAAAGATCAACACCTGTAACAGGCCAAGTAATTATCTTTCTTTTTCTCTCAGGTACGCAAGTTCTCGCTAAGGAATCTCTTACGCGATCAACACCTAGGTGGCATCTATAAGCCCATCCTCCCATCACACTTCCAAATGGCATCTATAAGCCCATTCCCGACAAGGTTCTGTCACACTCCCAGATGGCATCTATAAGCCCATCCTCCTATCCATCATCTCTCCAAATGGCATCTGTAAGCCCATTCCCTGCATTATACTGCTGACACTCTACTATGTGAGTGCAAATTTCTGGGCACTCTAGTGTTCAATCATCTTCTACCCTCGGATTACGAAAGGCACGCCAGCCAATCTACATCCTCAGGTCTAAGCAGATTGAACAGGGGCAACTGTTGTACCCCAAAATTTGCCCTCCCATATTCTTCAAAGTTTTTGACAAGCATCACCTCCAATGGTTCAAAGTCTACTCAAGGACTACACAGTCAACCATCCTCCTAAGCCAGTCAAATTAGGGTTTTGGTTCCTGCAAGGAAGTTGAAGTTTTCAAGGGCTCAATCAAGTCCCATATGCTCATAAACATTGTCAAGCACCTACATGTCAAGTTCCAAGGCTCATAAGGTCAAGTTGCACAGTCAAAAACCCTAATTGCTCCACAGTCAACTGCAGGGGCAAAATGGTCATTTGGTAGTCAAAAGTCAAAATTTTTGGTCAACATCTTGTTTTGAAGCCACAATCATCATTTGATCAAGTCTTGATCATGATTCCACAAGAATGGCTCAAAAATCATCAAGGTGTCAAAAGTTTCTATTTTTGGACAGTTGAAAAGTCAACTGTAACTTGACCAAGGCATAACTTTTTCATGGTTCATCACAAAAATCCCATCCAATGCTAATTTTGAAGGGGATGAAATTTCCTACAACTCATCTTCACATTCCAAGTCCAAGAAATGCTCTCACAAAAAGTTATCAATTTCAACATTATAGGTCATTTTCAAAAGTCAACAAAAAGGGACTTTAAGTCAAAGACCATAACTTGAGATTGGTAAATCAAAATGACATGGGACCAAAGACATTGGTTAGAGGAGTTCAAGACCTTTCCAAAATGTCCAAGAACATGTTCATAGCTTCAAAATTGAGCAAGATATGCATTGGAGAAGTTGGGAAATTTTTGTGAAATGGCCAAAGTCAATTATCCTTGAAACTTCATTTTTGACAAAAGGGACCCACTTTTTCCACTTGTTTCAGCTTGGCCATGCTTCCCACGTGTCCCACAAATTATTTCAAGATTTAAAATTAATTTTTCCATTTTTATTTGATTTAATTCATTTTAAATCTTTTAAAATCAAATAAAAATCAAAGAAGTTAATTAGGGGATATATTTTGTATTGAAATGCTTTGATACATCATCAAACACATTCCGAATTCGTGCAAGGGGCTATTCCAAGCAAGAATTCAAATTTGACACAAAAATGGAAAGTGTTTCAATGGAGTTCATGGCATAATCTCAAACATGAATGCATAAGGTTAATGGTCATAATGCTGATGGATATCCTTTACATAACATATGTGCAAGCTATCACAAAAGGGACGACCTAAAAAGCTCAAAAACGGCAAAACACATTTCAAACTTTGAAGAGAAAAAAGCAAAACTGTAAACCTATTTGCAGCATATTTTAAACCTCCCTATCAATCAAAACACACTCCTGGTATCCCTAGGAAGCTTTAGCAATCAGAAGCGAGTCCAGAACCTCAAGAAATCGCGCCATATAACTCATTCAGTTTGCTTCACTTTTCAAAACTGTATATCACCTTTCATAAGCATTTGATCCATTTTTTTTATCATTTTGTATTGCTAGGGGCTTTCTAAAGCTAATAGGATAATCCAATTGCATTCTAACGTGTTAAATCATGATTCACCTTAAAGCATTTTAGGTTTTTTCAAGCTTCAAATTGGGGATTTCCCCATACTGTAAAATTGGAACCTCAAACGACTATGGTTAAACTCAGCATGGCAAGACGAATCCAATGAACTATTCGCGCCCTTTTTATATGGTGTGAGGAGCTAATCGCTATTTTTATATTTCCTGTATTTTGTGGGGGTTTAAAACCCCAGCTATGTATTTTTACATTTTGCAGAAAAGCTTGAAGACGATGGCATGGCAACCGGGCATTGGACCATTCAAAATTTCGCGCGCGTTTTTTTGTTTGTTAGCATATAACGTTTTTTTCTATATAATTTTTCTTTTCCATATTACTAACGATTGTGTTTGAGTGCCTCAGTGGTTGGGAACGTGTCCTGCCATCCTTGGGACCTGGGTTCGAATCCCAGGTCCCCCCAAATAATTTCTATTATTTTGTTCAACTTGATTCCATGCAGCATAGTCAAAACAGGCCACCATGTGACTCCAAGATCCAAGCAGCCATGTGTCTTTCCATGCAGATCCAAAAGTCCAGAAGGCCAGCACACCATACTCTGGAGTCAACGTGGGAGTAAGTGATTAAAAAAGGTCAAACGAGGCTTCCTGCTAATGGGCCAAAATTCAGCATCACACCCTCATTTCTGGCCCAGCACCCCCTCCATTTGGTTTATTATTTTCTTTTCATTTTATTTTTCAATTTAATTTCTAACCCTTTTTTTTTTTATTTATTATTAGTAATTAATCAATTAACCATTTTCATAAAAAACCAAAAAAATAGAATTAACATTTTTATTATTATTATTTTTATTTTGTAAATAAACTTTAATAATTAATTTAGTTTAATTTAGGGTTAAAATTTTAATCTTTTCTTATATAAATAAAATAGATAGAATTAGGGTTTTTAACCTTTTCATCTTTTTTAATAAATAATTTTCTCATCATTATTATTATTATTAATTACTAAATATTTTTTAAATAAACATGTACATTAATTATTTAGTAAATTAGGTTAAACTTTAATATTTTTCATTAATAATTAAAAACAACTTAGAATTAGGGTTTCTCTTGATTTTCAATTTTCTTTACTTTCATAAGTACAAAAACCATAAAAAAAACACTTCTTTTCTTTTATTAAATACTTAATTAACTTTTAATTCAATTTAATTTCAAAAGGGTCCAACGCCCTCGAACGTTCTATTTTTATTCTTTCGTGTTATTCTTATTTTCCTTCCGAATATTATGTAACTCCTCAAGCCATGTAATAGTAAGTAGATTTTACTTTTCGCATTTTTTACCAAACGGGTCTTTGTAATTTGGCGATGTATAGACCCGCGCCTTGTAATAGCGTAGGATTTTACTTTCCGCATTTAAATTTCTGCACTTTTAAATTCTAATTGCATGAAAGAATGTATGGCCTAAATTAAAAACAAGCGTAGCTCACAATGCCATGAACAAAGAGAAATATTAAACTGAAAACAACACACAAATTCACACACCACTCTTAGGGTACGCCTCACTGTTGCCTTGCCTTCGAAACGTGGTCGTCGAGTATAGGACGTTTTAGTAAGTCCTTATGTCCATGATCCAGTCGCCTCGAAATGGTTGCCTCGGATTAAAAAGGATCAATGGCATAAGGGTAGCTTCTAAGGTATCCTAGTGTTGCTCTGGTGACCACACTGTCCCTACAAACGAATTGACCCGAACACCTCCAACGGTGGAGCTACCTACCTCTCAATGGTGGGATGACACTACCTTAAGGACATTTACACAGCCTAATTCCTTAGGGTAGGTAGATGACTCGTAGATACTTGCTCTTTTCAAAAACAAATCAAAACTCTTTTTACACCGACACTTTCAAAAAGCTTTCAAAACAATTTTTCAAACACTCTTGAGGACTGATACAAGAGTTATTCAGAAAATTTTAAACGAAACTTTTTCAAACCCACTCACACTTGAAAAGCAAACATTTTGAAAACATAATGAGCAAGTATCTAAGAGCCCATGGATAACCATGGATAGAAAGGGTGCTAACACCTTCCCTTTCTATTAATCTACCTTACGAACCGAGAGATAATCTCATAAGGAATTTTGTTGTGCTTTTGTCCTGTCCATGTTGGAGAAAATAAAAGACGGTGGCGACTCTTGCTTCCGCGACATTTCGTGAAACCATCTTTAAACAGTCAGTTCTAAATCCACCGATCACACCTGGGCTTATTTTGTTTGTATGATGCCATGTCATTTGACTTGCACTGTGCATTGAAGAAAACATTCTTTTTAACCTTGGTATTATCAAAAGATAAAACATGGACTTTACTACTACACGTTTTTGCTTACTGTTAATGGCTCTATTGCAAACTTTATATCTTGGACTCTTACAAAACTTACATTCCTCTGACGATCCATCTTGAGTACCGAACTCGTTGTCATAAAACAACATGCAACCATTAATGCAACAATCAATCTTTCTTACTCTTAAACCCAACTTCGACACCAACTTGTTTGCATCATAGAAACTCACAGGCTAGTTGTCTTTCGTTGCAGTTGAGTCCAACATCATTTTTGCGAAGTGCTCCAAACACTGATCAGGAACATTCCAATTTGACTTGGCGGCCAATAATCTCACACGCATTGATAGCTTTGAGTCTGACGACCCCTCAAACAACGACATATGCATCTCATTCAACAACGAATAAAATCTCTACGCTTTCTCATTCGGCAACTCATCCCCGTCAAAATTTTCTGGTTGATCATAGGTCACGTTAACACCAAAAGAATCATCAACCATGTCACCTATCAGATTAAAGTTTTTCTCAAATTCCATAGGCAGTTGCATAGTCGGTCGACTACTTGAAGCATTTGTGTTTCTAGTCTCTGGTACATTACTTGGCAGTGTTTCACCATTATACGTCCAAACCCAATAATTTTCAATGAAACATTTTCTATGCAAATGACGTGTTATTTCCTCTGGGTCACTAATTATATATCTATATCCACATTTAAGACAAAGACACCTAACTCCTCCTTCACTTCGACAACGTTCCTGAGCAAACGTCCACGTGATAAAACCATTAACTCCATCTATAAAATTGGGTTTAAGCGCGCGTCTTCCTGGATATAGTTTATCGTACATCCAACTACGATAATACCTATAATATTCCATTTATTGCAAATTTATATAATCAAAATCTTTTTAATTAGAAATATTAATTAATCAACTTAATAATAATCCTAAACATATTGTTATTGTTCTTATTACTACTAAAAATATACTATGTCACTAGTGCAGAAATGACTTTTTACATCGGGTGAAACTGACTTTTTACATCGGTTCTGGGTCCGATGTAAAGTCAGGCGATATAGTAAATCAGGTACTTTTTACATCGGTTCTGGGACCGATGTAAAAAGTCCCTTTTTTACATCGGTTATAATATAAGAATGATGTAAGAAACGGTTATTATAATATTTTTTAAAAAATGATGTAATTTTTTACATCGGTTGGAAGTAATACCCGATGTAAAATGTCCCTTTTTTACATCGGTTATAATATAAAAATGATGTAAGAAACAATTATTATGCACATTTTTTTAAAAAATTGATCCAGTTTTTTACATCAGTTGGTAGTAATACCCGATGTAAAAAGTCCCTAATGACGCAACTTTTTACATCGGTTATTACTCCCAACCGATGTAAAAAGTCCCTTTTTGAAAGATTTTAGATCGGTTTTGAGTAATAACCGATGTAAAATGTATGAAATTTTTTGGGAATAGATTATTTATTTTCTGGATGTTTCCCTGTACAAATATAATTTGTAGCCATTTTTTCATATTTTTCCAATATCAGACAGACTATATTTATGTCGCTATATAGATTTCATAGCTTTCCAACATCACATATACTACATCTAGGTCGATGTTTTCATATTTTTCACAACAAACTTACAAATTGAACAATTGTATTGCAAACTTGTATTGTATTACAACAAAAAAACTCACAACAAACTTACAATTACAAATTCTTCACAAAATATACAACAATATTCAACTATTTATAAGTATTTTTCAAAACATACAATTACATATTATTCACAAAATATACAAAAATATTCAACTATTTCTATGTTTCCAAACTTGAATTACCAATATAAAATCTTCGGTAGACAACACCAAAATCACATTGCCTGACAATAAATAATAACAATTAACATCAGCAAAAAAAATCAAAAAAACTCAATACATGTGTAAAAACCACATGTATTGTGCAAAAACCACAACTTATACAATTCTATAAAACTCACCAAGATAAACTTAATTTTCATGTAACTCAAAGAAACATTTTGCCCAACGAAGTCGCAAATTATACAAATCATCTGGTGTTAATTTTGTTGGGTCATCAAATACCTATAATACTTAAATATAACAATATAGAGTTATTTTTAAAAAATTCATATTAAGTCGAAAAACAAAAAGTAAATAACAAAGTAAAGTTATTTTTAGTACCTGCATCCAATTCTCGGTTATATTAGCAGAGACAATATCCAACATATTTTTCATCACATAGTATCCACAATCATTAGAGTTATGGTTTTGCCTTGTCTACAATTGAATGACATAATTAGTGAATATTTATCATAAATTTAACTATAGAATTACAATTTACATCACACTTACATTGGGATGAAGCCATGTAGCCTTTTTTCTATTTCCATTTTCCATTTGATGAATCCCAAAAGAACTAATACAGAAAGATAAACATCACATAGCTAAATTTACTCGCCAATGAAAAATCACATAACTATTAGTTGTCAATGAAAGTCACATGAAAGATAAACTTACTTTGTAATAATTTTCTTCGTGTGATGGTCAATTTCCCGATGAAGTGAACAAAATGAGACAAATAAATTGTCTCTTGGACACATGACTATTAATTGCCAATGTCTCTTGTACGTGTGTGTGGTAACAGAAAAGACACATAAAATATATATGTTATCCAAATTAAATAATATAAAATACAATTTCATAAAAATTCTTACCCATGAATTAATAGTAGTAAGTGGCATACTCTGTTTTCATCACATAACTTTTCTAGTACGTAATTTTTAACATCTTCTTGAGATTTTGCTATATTATCATTATAAATACACCTAGCAGGGTCCATAAATCCATATAATTCTGAAATGGAATTCTCAAGACAAACACAATGAATATACCTGAATAATTTTAAAATAAAAATTAGAATCAAAGTGATAAGAGATATAACATATTAATATAGATTGACTTTAATAAAACAATAAAATGTACTTACGTGCACCAAATTTTCAGAATAGACACGTCAAGCCAATGACCTAAACCCACCAATAACTCTCTGATACATTTAGCTGAAACATAAAAATTAGAGACACTCGCACAATGACTTAATTGTATTGCTAAATGGTTATCATCCATTTTCAAAACCATGAGTAACAATCTCTGAACATCATCAACTTCCACGTCTTTTGTGCTCTCTTTTGTGCTTTCCTTTGCAGCTGAACAACTTCCTTTTCCGCTTCCATCGATAATTTCCAATTTTTCAATGCATTTATTATCACCTGTGCTTTGTGATAAACCCATAGACTTAAGTATCTCCATTAATGATTGTTGAAACATCTTACGCTCTTCAACCAACTTTTCTTCAAGTTCATCTCTAAGTTTTGTTTCCAATATTGCAAGTTGTTCATTTACGTCGATATGTTGACGTGATCTTCCAAAGTAAGTGCTTTGTTTATGGTGTTTTCCAACACCGCGAACACGACCTCCATGCTCAGATGTTTCAATGGCTAATGATAAGATATCGTTACGTACATCCGGAATAATTTCACCTTTTTCAGCTTCTTGAACTAGAGAATCCTACAAAATGCAAAAACATCAATTAATCAATCACAAATATAATGATACTTGAATAATTTTTCGTTGTTTACTTACAATTTTTTCAGCAACCTCTTGTGTAGATTTTGATGTGTATTCTCCTCCTTTCTTTTGTCGTTCTCTCTTCCATAACTCATGGCGTGATGGTGGAGATGAACTATCATTATCATCTAATGTGGAATTATCTCTCGATGATGACTTTTCTTTCATAATTTTCTCCTCAAGTAAGCGATACCCTCCACGAGACAATACGTGTGGGTATACATTCTTTGCCACATTATCCTTACCCTTCTGACTTTTTTCCTATTATAAACTCAAACAAGTAATTAATCACTAAATATAATAAAAATATTATGCACACAAAAACATATAACTCCTACTAACCTTAAATTCAGGGGTATCTCGAATCTTGAGAAACTCTTTCCATGCGTCTTCCGTAATAAAGTTATACTTGACATATGGAGGGGGATCATTTTCTATGGGATGATGAATATATCTATCTGTGAGTTGTGTCTTAAAACCTCTCCATCCCTCTCCGGCATATTTAATCCATTCTTTCTTCAACCTATCCTTCTTTGGATATTTACATTTTGGAATAGTAAAATGAGCCTACAAATATAGTATATGTCATATGTTGTTAATTAGTATATGATTATAAAATATAATAAAGTATTGTATTTAAAATACCTGAATATCAGTCCAAATAGCATCTTTTACGCCTTTATCTACTTATTTCCAATCATTTTTCACAATACTACAATACTGTCGAGCAAGAGATGCTATATAACTCTTGAAATGTGTAGCATTTTTACAAACACCAATACATTCATAGGTTCTTGCATTAAACTCGACCTTTATCTTTTCACATGTTTGATGAACTTTGTCAATTTGTGTCATTAAAGTGAGACCTCTAACTCTTCTTTTATTGGGGTTTGAATCACCCATGTATCTGTTTACACAAAACAAAAATAATTAGAAATAATATTATGCAAAAAATAAAAACAATTAGAAATAAAATTAAGCACAAAATAAAAACAATTAGAAATAAAATTAAGCACAAAATAAAGAGAATTAGAAATAAAATTAAGCATAAAATAAAAACAATTAGAAAATAAAGTAACATGGAATTAACTTATACAAAAAATCTTACTAGTCCTCCCATGTCCCTTCTTCATGGTCTATGCGAATAGAATGCACATCATCCCCTTCATTTTCTTCAATGAATGTAGTCACATTTGTTGAGAAAGGATGAGTTTCAGAAATATCAACATTCTCATCATGATTTTCATCACTATCATGGACCTTTCCTTGTAAAACCACTGACCACTTTTTATTAGAAGGATTTGTGACATAAAACACTTGTTTTGCTTGAGATGCTATGATGAATGGTTCGTTCGCATAAGCTAACTTGCTAAGATCAACCAGTGTAACTCCAAATTTATCGATTCTGACACCACTGTTGATATCAATCCATTTGCATTTAAATACAGGAACTTTAAACACAACATAATTAACTTCCCAAATCTCTTCAATCACCCCAAAGTATGGTGTAGATGCCATAACTGGGTTTTTATCTTTAGCACTAGAGAAGTGCATGGACTCGGCCACAATCATTACCCCACTATTTTGCGTGGTACTACAGTCATCCTTTGACTTTGTATAAAAAGAGGTTTTATTAATATCATATCCACTCCATGTTATTATGTTACATTTAGTCCCGTAAGACAACCACTTAATTGTATTAGAAACACTATCTTCATTAGCAATTCTTTCTTTAAACCACTCGGAGAAACTCTTATTATGCTCTTTTAACAACCCTTTTTCATTCATCTTGGGGTACTTTTTCTTTATGATGATTTTGTGAGCAGATAAGTAAGGTTGAACTTCATGTATGTTATTAAATATATACAAATGCGCTTGAACAACCACATCAATACTTAAGCTCTTGACTTTGAAACCTTGTGTACCCACACCCTCATATCTTCCATCATGACGAGACTTGGGAACCCCTACAACATCCACTCCTGACAAATAGTTAGAACAAAACTCAATTGCTTCTTCTGCAATGTACCTCTCAATAATAGATGCTTCCATACGGTGTGGGTTTTTTGTATACCCTTTTAGAATCTTCGTGTATCGCTCTATTGGATACATCCACCGTAAAAAAACTGGACCACATTATCTAATCTCCCTTACTAGATGAACAATCAAGTGAACCATAATGTCAAAAAATGAAGGAGGAAAATACATCTCTAATTGGCACAAGATAACTGCAGCCTCATTTTCCAAATCGTCTAACTTTAGTGGATCAATGGTTTTACAACAAATTGCATTGAAAAATAAGCACAACCTAGTTATAGTCTTCCTTACGTTGTTAGGCAATATCCCACGAATAGCCAATGATATTAGTTGTTACATTAAGACATGACAGTCGTGAGATTTTAAGCCAACTAATTTAAAATCTTTAACTGATACAAGCCTCTTGACATTTGATGAGTAACCATGCGACACTTTGATACTTTGTAAACACTCACAAAAACTTGTTTTCTATTTTTAGACAAAGTGTAGCAGGCAGGAGGCAAATATGTCTTGTTACCTATATATTGTGGAGTTAACTCTTCTCGTATACCCATCAAACCCAAATCCAGACGAGCATTAATACCATCTTTTGTCTTGCCTTGAATGTTGAGAAGTGTTCCAATTACACTATCGCATACATTTTTCTCCACGTGCATCACATCAATACAATGTCTTACATCAAAACTAGACCAATATGGAAGATCGTAGAAAATCGATCTCTTTTTCCATACATTTTTCACAGTAGATCGTTTTTGGTACTTTCCAAAGACAACATCAAGTCCCTGTTGTCGCTGATAAACTTCCTCTCCAGACAAGGGCTTTGGAGAAACACCATGCTCTTGTTCCCCATTGAAAGCTTTCTGCAATCTACGATATGGATGATAACATTTTAGAAATTTTTGATGCCCGAGATAAACGGTCTTCTTTCCTTTTTCAAGCTGATGGTAACAAGTGTCTTTTTCACATATAGGACACGCATTATTCCCTTTAACTTTATACCCAGACAAATTACCATATGCCAGAAAATTGTTGATGGTGCAAAACAACATGGCACGCATATTGAACTGTTCGCCAGAATTCGCATCAAAAACATCCACCCCTTCCTCCCACAGCACTCTTAAATCATCAATCAGTGGACTTAGATAAACGTCTATGTCATTTCCTGGTTGTTTTGGGCCCGATATCATCATCGATAACATAATATATTTACGCTTCATGCACAACCTAGGAGATAGGTTGTAAATCATCAAGAGAACAGGCCAAGAACTATGGTTAGTACTAAGATTACCAAACGGATTCATTCCATCAGTAGAAAGTCCAAGTCTAAGGTTTCTCGACTCTTTGCCAAAATTTGGAAACAAAGAATCTATTTTCTTCCATTGCAAAGAATCAGCTACATGACGAATTTGTCCATCATATTTTCTTTCTTCTGCATGCCATCTAAGATTCTTTGCGTCATCTGCATTGGCGAATAATATCTTCAACCTTGAAATTATTGGTAGGTACCATACCACTTTCGCAGGAGGACCCTTTTTTACCACCTCATCATCAATTGATTCACCATCTTTCTTTTTGTAGCGTGAAGCCTTGCACTTTGGACAATGATTATACTTTTCATACTCTTTTCTGTATAATATGCAATCATTAGGGCATGCATGTATCTTTTCATACTCCAAACCCATCAGACACAATATTTTCTTCGCCTCGTAATAACGACTTGGCATTACATTACCTTCTGGAAGCATTTCGGTCAACAATTCAAGCAACTCGGTAAAACTTTTGTCAGTCCACCCATTCTTTGCCTTCAGATTAAATAATTTTAACACGGTTGACAGACGTGTAAATTTTTTGCATCCCGGGTACAATGGTTTATCCTTGTCATTGCATATAGTATCATACGTATGTGCCCTCTTAAACGAATCTTGTCCAATATCATGTATCATGTCTTCTAGACGATCATCTATTTCTACTTCGATTGGCTTCATCCTTGCAGTAACGTCCTTCTTCGATTTGCCTCAATCTTCCTTCTTCGATTGCCTAGAACTTGCAGCAGTAACCTCATTCGATTGGCTTCAACATCTAGTAACATGCAGCCTTCTTGGATTGCCTATAACTTGCAGCCTTCTTCGATTGACTTCAATTAAGCCTTCTTCAAACGAAGCTTTAACCTACAGAAATAGCATCCTTAGATTGTCTTGAATTCATCCTTCTTCGATTGGCCTCATCCTTGCAGTAGCGGCCTTCTTTGTTTGGCTTCAAATCCGCCTTCTTTGAACGAAGCTTCAACCTGCAGCAATAGCATCCTTAGATTGGCTTCAACCTGTAGTAACATGCAGCCTTATTCGATTGACTAGAACTTGCAGCCTTCTTCGATTGACTTCACTTCAGCCTTCTTCGAACGAAGCTTCAACCTTCAGCAATAGCATATTTCGATTGGCTTCACTTCTTCCCTCTTTGATTGTCTTCAATTCATCCTTCTTTGATTGGCCTCATCCTTGTAGTAGCGGCCTTCTTCGATTGGCTTCAAATCAGCTTTCTTCAAACGAAGTTTCAACCTGCAGCAATAGCATCCTTTGATTGGCTTCAACTTGCAGTAGCAACCATCTGGGATTAGCTTCAATTATGTCTTCTTCGAATAAAGCTTCAATTCTTCCTTCTTCGAACAAAGCTCAATTCTGCCTTCTTTTAACAAAGCTTCAATTCTGCCTTCTTCGATTGGCTTCAACCTGCAACAGTAGTGCCCTTCTTCGTTTGGCTTCAACCTACAAGAAGTAACCTTCTTTGAATGAAGCTCCTCAGGCTTTGGATTTCGAAGCTATCATCCTTCGAAGCTTCATAGATTCTGGACTTTGAAGCTTCACAGACTCTAACCTCTAGCACAAGTGAAACTTGCGCGTAGACTCAATGCAAGGGCTCATGCTCAGATCATTCAAATGAACTCAATTCCCCATTAGATTTAATAAAATCAAATGCAATCGAAAGCTAGCAAAACACTCTACATCATGCAACTCACGAACTCAATTCTCAATTAGATTTAGTAAAATCAAATGCAATTGAAAGATAGCAAAACACTCAACATTATGCAACTCGAATCATCTCAAATCATTAGCCACAGATCAAGAACAAAGCTCATGAAAACTCAAATAAAATCATCTACGCACAGAATTTCAGAAGCTCCAAAAAAATGATTCAAGCCTCAAACGAAGATAAATATATACATCAGACCTATAGCCCAGCTAGCAAAAACACAATGAATAAGAGTTACAAAACTGATTAAAGCTAAATAACACAAATCGAAGTCCAAGAAAACTCACAGCAAATCAAAGTCCAAGCAACTCACACCAAATCGAAGTCCAAGAAAACTTACAGCAAATCAAAGTCCAAGCAACTTACAGCAAATCGAAGTCCAAGCAACTTACAGCAAATCGAAGTCCAAGAAAACTATCCTTGATGCAAAAATCTGGAAACTCGAATCCTCTGCTCCAGATGCAAACCAATGATTCCACTGTGATATACTCACTTCAAATCGAAGTCCAAGAAACTCACCTTGATGCAAGATCTGGAAATTCAAATCCTCTGCTTCATATTCAAACCAATGCTTCCACTATGATCTACTCACTTCACTAAAAATGAATCAATAAGGAAAAATTGAAGAATAAAGTCAGAGAAATGAGAGAATTCGAAAACTGCATTTGAGAGAAAGTTGAACTTCATATCTGAAATTCTTGGCCAATACTGCTCTCTTTCGAATGAGGATGCAGGATTGACAAGAGGAGTTACTTCAAGTTCTTGATGTTTTTGCGTGTTAATCAATTCCAGTTTTGTCTACGAGTTGATTATAGTGCGATGAATGAAGAAGTGAGGTAGATGATGCATAGAGATGAACACAATCGTGATGTTGTTGTTGCTTGGGATAATGATGATGAAGATTCCAGAAGATTGAAGAAGTTTCAGTGGTGTAAAGAATGTTGTTGAATATTAATGCGATGATGATGAAGGTTTAAGGAGGTTGAAGCAGTAGTAGAGAGAATTTTTGGTTGAAGATTTAAGAAGAAAGCAGAGAGAAGATGATAGCTCTTTTTGGTGATTCTTCCAACGACTGAAGAATGAATGAGATTGAAAGAGAAAGTTTGTTATATAATAGTAAAAGTTTGTTACAATTGAAGTGATCCTGGCCTTTGAATTAGAAAATCCAGCTGGAAAATAGATGGTGAGGATCGAAACAATTGTGAGGTTCGTTTGAGATTTTGTTAGTTTTTTCTAATTTCATCCAAAATTCAAAAAAGTGAAAATTGCACTTTTTCCTTTGGAGCTTCTTAATGACCTTGCATCTTGCGTGCCATGCCTGATCAATTGAGGATGCCCACTTTCAGCATTCATAACTTGATCACACCCTAACCATCTTCAATAATTCTTCTCACAATGGAAAGCCAACATGTAATACTTCTAATTAAACCCAAAATAAAATCGAAACCTGGATTGAGATATAAGAAAATGAATTTCACATTTGGTGTGTGTGATCGGTGGAAACAAAACTGACTGTTTTTTAATACTGGTTCGCGAAATGTCGCGGTAAGCAAGAGTCGCCACCGTCTTTTATTTTCTCCAACAAGGAAAGGACAAAAGCACAGCAAAATTCCTTTTCGAGATGTTTCTCGGTTCGGGAGGTAGATTATAGAAAAGGAAGGTGTTAGCACCCTTTCTATCCATGGTTATCCACGGGTTCTTAGGTACTTGCTCACTATGTTTTCAAAAATGTTTGCTTTTCTTGTGTTTGTGGGTTTTGAAAAAGTTTAGTTTGAAAACTTCTAGGTAACTCTTGTATCAGTCCTCAAGAGTGTATGAAGTATTTGTTTGAAAACTTTTTGAAAGTGTACGTGCGAAATGATTGTTTTTTGTTTTGAAAGAGCAAGTACCCAGGAGAAATCTACCTACTCTAAGGAATTAAGCTGTGTAAGAATCCTTTAGACGGTACTATCCCACTATTGAGAAGTAGGTAGCACCGTCGTCGGAGTTATTCGGGTCAATTCGATTATAGGGACATGTGTGGTCACCAAAGAAATAGTAGGACGCCTTAGCGGTAACCCTAATGTCCTAGATCCTTTTTATCCGAGGCAACCGTTTCGAGGCAACTGGATCTTTAGACAGGAGGGCGAACTCTAAAACACCCTATACTTAATGACCACGTCGAGGCAACCAAGTGAGGCGTACCCTAGGAGTGGCATGTGCGAGTGTGTCAGGTTTCAATTCATATTATCTTTGCACATGTATTGTGAGCTACAGATTGATTTTATTTTCAGACAAGTCTTGCATGCATATTTAACAGTTAATAGTTGTGCGGAAAATAAATTGCGGAAAGTGAATCTACGCTATTACAAGGCGTCGGGTATTTACATCGCCAAAAACATAACCCTTTGGAAAATAAATTGTGAGAAAATAAGAAAGCGATAAAAGTCCTAATTATCTATTACATTCTCGGAGCAGATACATAAATATGGTCAAAATAATAATCAAGAATAAACATGCGCGAAACAAAATTGCATCGGGAAAGTCCTTAGGGTATTGACCCTTTTTTTGAGAAAGAATGAATTTTGGTCCTTTTTGCATTTAATTAAACCTAATTCTAATTAATTAAATAAAAGAAATATTTTTTTAAGTTTTTTAATGTTTTAATGGAAATAAAATAAAAAGGATTAAAATTGTCAAAAGAAAAACCCTAATTCTAGATTGATTTTATTTATTGTGAAAAAAGTCAAAGTTAACCTAATTAACTAAATTAATTTGTGTTAGTATTTATTTACAAAATAATAATTAATAGTGAAATTAATAAATAATAAAAATAAATAATATTTTAGGTTTCTGAATTTATTATGAAAATAAATTAATTTGTTAATTAAATAATAATAATAATAGTTAATAAAAGAAAATAAAAGAAAGGGAAAATAAAAAGAAATAATAAACCAGGGGGGTGTTAGGCCTTTTTGGAGGTTTGTTTGGCAATTTTGGGCCCATTAACACACAAGCATGTTTGACCCTGGAGATCCCCCATGCGCATGGTTGACTGGGAGTATGGTGTTCTTCATCTCATGGCCATTGGATCTATGCTGGGAGACACATGGCATGCTGACGTTTGGAGCGCATGGTGGAACGCCTTTGGGATTCTGCACATGAACATGTTAAGAAAAGAAATAAATGAGTTTTGGGTGGACCTGGGAATCGAACCCAGGTCCCAATGGTTACCAGCCAACGCATCATCCACTAAGCCATTTGAACGCATTTGTTAGTATAATGACTAATGAATATAATATATAAAAATCAAACATTATGCTGGAAACAACAAAATCGCGCGCTATTTTTTGAATGGACCAACCATGCATCACCACGTATTCATCTTCTTCGCTATGCCTGTAAAAAAACAAATTAGATAGCGGGGGTTTTTAACCCCCACAACCTACATCAACGAAAAATAGCGATTAGCTCTAGGATTTATATAAATGTTTCGCGAGTATGGCTTTATGTTCGTCTGGATGCAACGGTTTCAACCATGGGTCTTATGAAGCTTAATTTTTCCTGGGCTGTAAAGCCCCAATTTGAGAACTCAAGAACCCTAAAATCCTTCAATGGTAACTTGTGATTCTGGGCATTATAATGCAATTAACCAATACCATTAGCTTTATATGAATTCAAGCAACACAAAACAATGATTAAGACGTGTTAATTATGCATGAAATATGAGTTTCGATTCTGAAAAAGTCAAGCAAACCGTGGTTCTGTTCTTGAGTATTCCTTGAGCTTTAAGGCTTGATTTTGATTCCTACACGTCCCTGAGAGTTCCTGCAAGGTATTGGAAACCACAAAATGCTTTGAATCGTGCTAGAATGCAGAAAACAGTTTTGACTTTTTCTTGGAATTTTTTGAATGTGGTTATGGCTTTCTTGCAGCAAATTCACGTCTGTGGCATTAGGGTTAGCTTCTGTATATATAATAGAATAGAATTAGGTCAAATCTTTGCCAAGAAATCCATGGAATTGATGTTTCAATATTTGATTGAAAATCAAATATTTTTGAATCTTTTTGATTGAAGAAACTTGCTAAATTTGGAGATTCTTGTCCCTTTGATTTGCACACGAAATTTCCAGCATATATTGACCACTTTTGCTTCACAAAAAGATTGAAAAATCAAATCTTTGTATTTCCTACAATTTAAATTAATTAAATGAATTAAAATTGATTAAAAATCCAAATAATTAATAAAAATAAGAAAAATAAGTTCAAATAAGCTTGATGGGTCGTGCATAGGTCATGGATAAAGTTTCAAGAAGAAATTTGAGGCCCATTAGCAAAAACAAAGTGTTTTGAGCAAAGTTGACTTTTGCAAATTCACAAAAATTTCCAAACTTCTCCAATGCATATCTTGCTCAATTTTGATCATATGAACATGTTCTTGGACATTTTGGAAAGGTCTTGAAGTCCTCTAACCAATGCCTTCGGTCCCATGTCATTTGGATTTACCAATCTCAAGTTATGGTCTTTGATTTAAAGTGCATTTTTGTTGACTTTTGAAATTGACCTATAATGTAGAAATTAATAACTTCTTGTGAGAACATTTCTTGAACTTGGAATGTGAAGATGGATTGTATGAAATTTCATCCTCTTCAAAATGAGCATTGGATAGGATTTTTCTGATGAACCATGAAAAAGTTATGCCTTGGTCAAAATACAGTTGACTTTTCTGCTGTCCAAAAATAGTAACTTTTTGCATCTTGATGATTTTTGAGCCATTCTTGTGGAATCATGATCAAGACTTGATCAAATGATGATTGTGACCTCAAAATAAGATGTTGACCAAAAATTTTGACTTTTGACTGCAAAATGACCATTTTACCCCTGCAGTTGACTGTGGATCAAATGGAGCTTTTGATTGTGCAAATTGACCTTGTGAGCCTTGAAACTTGGTATGTAGATGCTTGAGAATGTTTATAGGCATATGAGACTTGATTGGGCCATTGAAAACCTCAAATTCCTTGAAAGAACCAAAACCCTAATTTTGACTGGCTTAGGAGGTGGTTGACTGTCTAATCCTTGAGCAGATCTTGAACCATTTGAAGATGATATCTTGAGGAACCTTGAAGATTATGGGAGGGAAAATTTTGGGGTACAGCAGTTTCCCCTGTTCAATCTTCTTAAACCTGAGGATGTAGATTGGCTTGCGTGCCTTTCGTGATCCGAAGGTGGAAGATGATTGAACACTAGAGTGCCCAAAAATTTGAACTCGCATGGTGTAGTATCAGCAATGTGATGTCGGGAATGGGCTTACAGATACCATTTGGAAAGATGATGGATAGGAGGATGGGCTTATAGATGCCATCTGGAGATGTGACAGAATCTTGTCGGGAATGGGCTTATGGATGCCATTTGGAGATGTAATAGATAGTTGTGGAGATGGGCTTAAAGATGCCATCCAAGGGTGTCGATCGCGTAAGAGATTCCTTAGCGAGAACTTGCGTACCTGAGAAAGAAAGATAGTTTTCCCGGCTAGATACAGGTATTGACCTTCAATCTCTTCATGTAGACAACTTTCCTGGCTAGTTACAGGTATCGAATCTACAATCAATCGCTCACAGATATTTCCTGGCTAGATACAGGTGTTGATCCGGAACTTAAAAAAGGTTGGTCGAGATAGCTTTCCTGGCTGAATACAGGAGTAGATCTCTGACCTGAGAATGAAAGATAATTTCCTGGCCTGTTACAGGTGTTCATCTTCAAACTCTTCATGCAGATACTTTCCTGGCTAGTTACAGGTACAGATCTACAATCAATCACTCACAGATATGCCATGGCTAGATACAGGTATCGAATCTGGAACTTCAAAAGGTTGATGGGTTGTCTCTACTGACAGGTTATCTCAGAAAAATCTTTAGGAATCGATTTAACTGAACCAGGGGAGGTTTTGTCTTCTTTGACGAGTTGTCTCTTTTAACGGGTTGTCTTTATGGACGGGTTGTCTTTATTGACGGGTTGTCTTCATTGATGGGTTGTCTTTATTGACGTGTTGTCTTCATTGACAGGTTGTCTTTATTGACGGCTTGTCTTCATTGACAGGTTGTCTTCATTGACGGGTTGTCTTTATTGACGGGTTGTCTTCATTGACAGGTTGTCTTCATTGACGGGTTGTCTTTATTGACAGGTTGTCTTCATTGACAGGTTGTCTTCATTGACGGGTTGTCTTTATTGACGGGTTGTCTTCATTGACAGGTTGTCTTTATTGACGGGTTGTCTTTTTTTGACTGAATTTAGAGTTTAACTGCATCTTTCCTGAAAGGTAAAGGTCAGTCATATGCAATGCATGATATGGATCGAGCAATGATGTTCTCAACATAAATGAGATTGTATGATATGATGCGTATATGCATGTATCATGATATATGACAATGTGATGTTTATGAATGTATCTTCGTCTGGGAAAATAAATCCTTGACGAATGCCGGGAAGTTCGTTGAATCCTGGGCTGACGTTGAAGAGTAGAGTCCTTTGTTTCCGTTGGGCACGATGAACGAAGATGATTGCAAGAATAAATCGGTAGGAGAAGATGACTCTGTTGGGGAATAAACCTGGTGAAGAGATTACTCTGTGGGGAATTACTCTGTGGGAAGAGATGCTTCGCGGAGATTTTAACGATAACTCCGCTGGGGATTCCGTTGATAAACTCTGTTGGGATTTTGATGAAATCCGCTGGGGATAGGAAGAACTTTGCTGAGGACGATCTTTCCGTTGCAATTTGCTGAGGATAACCCAGTTAGACTCTGGCGGGGATAACCTCTGAATATGGTCGGGGAGAAATATTTTTGCACTCTGCAGGAGACAAGCTTCCAGAATCTACTGGGTAAGATGATTCAGCTCTCCTGGGGAAACTTTTCAGATTGTGCTGGGAAATGGCTCCATTGAGGGTATCTTGTATTCCGCCGGGGAACAATCTTATATTTCTGTCGAGGAATATTAAGACTGTCGGGGATGCTTGATGAGGAATATCTGTATACTCTGCTAGGGAATATTAAGATCTTCTGGGGATACCCAACTTTTTCAGGACTGATGGTAGACCAACTCTGCTTGGGGGAGAGTATTGCTGACTTGCTGGGGAGACTGTGCCTTTTTAGGGCTGATGGGAAACCAACTCTACTTGGGGAGAGTATTGCTGAATCTTGTCTTACTCTCGGGGAGTGAAGATCTCTTGGTCACATTCTTCAGCCGAACTTACCTTGGTACCTGGAGGACAGAGCGGCTTGTACAGTTCGGACAATTCTTATTGCCCCAGTTTCTGCGGGAGAAGAAGGCCTATGAGGTGCTTGATAACCGTCGATTGATAAATCTTCTTCTGGTAGACAAGTGACGAGATGACGGGACATAGTCATACGCTTTAGTCCCTAACTTTTGCCTGGACCTCCCTTTCGGGTTTTCAGTCCACCGGGATACCCATTTTTGCCCAAGCCGCCTTTTCAGGTTTTCGACTTGCCGGGTGTACAGATTTTTTTTTATTTCATCCCTTATTTTTGCCCGAACCCTTTTGGTTCGCCGGGAAGCCCTTATTTTTGCATAGGTCAGTCGACCTAGCGGGTCTTTGATTATGCGTAGTATTTTTTCGACTATGTCCATGCTCTCAGAATGTAGGGAGTTGTCACCGTCAGTAGTGTTTTGTTGCCATACCACCATAAGATATTTGATCGTGCAAGATTCATTGCTGGAATTCATGTCCAATGCCCCAAGTGACTCAGGCGGAGACTTTCCCCTGGCTATTTGGCATCTTAAGAGATTCCTTGAATCTTGACTGGACTGCCCCAGATGATGGACAATGCTCATGTCGTGCCCCTTGATTGGAAGTGCTTTTGTTCACTAGATATTCTTCTTGCGAATTTATCTGTTGTTCGAACAAATAGTCATATGCAAACAATGTTATTTTAAGAATGCAAAGCCTATGTCTGTCTTGAAATTTTTGAAAATGCAGTTTTCAATAAAACAAGTGAATTTTTGTAAAATGTGATGTCAACTCAGGATTTTGTAGCAAGCCTTAAGGAGTCAGGATACCTTTTGTAATAGTATGCTTTCGAACTAACCCGTGCTTCAGCTAGGACTTTTAAGGGTTATAACGTGGCCTGGTTCACGGTTTAAGAAACAAAGGATAAAGGCTCAAATTTTATTTGTTCCCACCCGCTCTTCGTGATGTTCTTCAATCCTAAACTCAGTTAATCGTGCATTAGATCGTATTTGATTTTTTGCTCTGATATTCCGGTGATGATTCAGATACTGATGGTTTATTTTGAATAGGCAGTCATCATTTTTGTTGAGGGTTTGTAGGACCTCTTTCTTTTGATTTTATTATCCCTGCCTTTTGCCTGAACTGTTTCTTTTGTGATTACAGTCAGCGGGATGCCCCAGTTTTGTAAGTCTCCTTCATAGGTTTTGACTTATTGGGCTTTTATTTTGAAAGATGACTGCCTGTCTTGAAGATTATAGGGAACCATCACCGTTTTTTTGTTTCGGAAGGACTCCTTTGATGTCGTTCATTGGGCACCTGGATCAACTGAGAGAACTACCCTGCCCCAGGTTATAATTAAGGGTTTTAATTTGTAAAAAGAAAAACTCCAACTTCTTTGGCTCAAAGGGGTTAACGAGGGATTATCTTCCTTATAACTCCACTGTTTTAGGATTTGAAACAATGCCTGTACCTCATCAGCAGGGTCTGTTCAAAATTATACTATAGAGATCGTGGTATCGTTTTCGTCATCCTCCCTCAAAAGGCTTAGAAATTTTAATCGAGAGTTGAACATCACAAAAAAATGAAAGCAATTTGAATATAGTGAATACGAATGGGTTGATTCAAAACAGACATATGCGATGCATTAATGAAATAAAAAGTTTGCCATGACAATGATTGTTTGAATAAGCAAAGAAAAATACAACTTCAGAATTCAAATGAACAAAAGTCTCTCGATCCTAGCCATGTTTTGGCAAGGGAGCAGTGATCACATTGGGAGTCTCGGGCGCTTCGAACTCGACCTCCTTTGCATCGATTAGATCCTGAACCTTGTTCCTCAAAGTCCAACAATCATATGTATCATGCCCTGGGCTGTCAGAATGATAAGCGTAGCGGGCGTTGGGGTTATACCTTGAAGGTGTAGTGTTCGGATTCTTAGGAGGGTCCCTTAGAGTTACCAAATTGGTCTTCAGCAACTGTGGCAATATCTGGGACAAGGTCATGCTGAGGGGAGTGAATTGCCTTCTAGGTCTCTCTTCCCTTTGTTGGTTGCGATGTTGAGGAGCACTGGCCGGTTTTGAAATAACTACCGCGTTGACATCTTGGCGGTGTTCGGACCTATTATGTCTTCTTGAACCATAGACAACACTGGATTCTTTCTTGAACGGTTTTTTTTTCAGCACTCGAGGAGGCTCCCTTTTGTATCTTCCCAGACTTGATACCAGCTTCAATTCTCTCACCAGTCAAGATAAGGTCTGTAAACCCGAAAGAAGAATTACCAATCAGATGGTTAAAGAACGGACCAGACAGGGTCCCCAAGAACATGTCCACAAGCTTACGATCAGTCAAAGGTGGCTTCACCCTTCCAGCCAGGTCTCTCCACTTTTGAGCGTACTCCTTGAATCCTTCACCCGTCCCTAGTGACATACCGTGGAGTTGGGTACGCGTAGGAGAGAGGTCGGAATTATATTGATACTGCTTATAAAACGCAGTAGCCAAGTCCTCCCAGTTATGAATACTGGCTCCATCTAGCTGATAGAACCATTCGAGTTGAGTCCCTGAAAGACTATCCTGGAAGAAATGGATCCACAAATTCTTGTCAGCTGTATACGGTTGGATCTTCCTCATATACGACCGGAGGTGCAGCTTAGGACAGGAAGCTCCGTTGTACTTTGCAAAAGCAGGTGCCTTGAACTTATGGGGAATCACCACCCCAGAGGATAAGCCTAGGTCTCCGAAGTCCAACCCTGGCACATGTTGAATCTCCATAGAACATAGACGGTCCTCTAGCTGTTTGTACCTATCCTCAGCAGGAGGATACTGTTCATCATTGAAATCCGTCTCGTTGTCGGAGACCACGAGACTAGGAATCCTTCTCTCTTGGGGACTGTCTTTCCCTACAGAGGAAGTAGCCAGATCAGCCTCATTCTGCAGTGCATTCCCATATCTGCGTCCGGTATTGAACAACACAGTCCTCTTCTTCTTCTTCAAAAGCAGAGTCTTCAACTCCTGTTGACCCTGGGCTAAGCTCATTACCAACTCTTGGAACTGGGTGTTCTGGGCTTGGAGGGCCTTGATGGCTTGTTCAGTAGTAGGTTCAGAAGTCATGATGATTGCTGAAATAAACAGTGAAGAAGATGAGTGACCTGTAAAAAAGAGTACCTGTTATGCACATGATGCATGATATGCTATTTATGCAATGCATTCAAGGGTTTGAAAATTCAAATTCGTTATAGACAAAAAGGAACACACATTATATTAAGAAATAATATGTTCAGTACATCAATGCCTCATGGGCGAAATATTACAAAATACTTAATCCCAAAAGACACTGCGCATCCTCTTTGGAGCGATGTAGGTGTTGAGGGTCTTTTCCTCGTGAAGTAGGCGGGTGAGCTCCAAGACCTTCTTCTCACTGGCATGTAGATTGGCTTCAAGAGAATTTCGCTCTTCCTTTAGTTGGATCCAACTCTTTTGCATTTCTTCCCAAGATGTTGGCATGTCCGGATGTTGGATGGTGTACGGGACCTCTCCTTCCATAATTGGCTCTTTGATCACGGGGAGAACATGAGGATATGGCATCACAAGCTTCTGGGAGCGGGCTCTTACCCACTTGAGGTAAGGCTCAAGGGGAATGGAGTTCTTGTGCCCCAGGGTCTTACTATCCACCTTATTAGGCATCCTCCAAGCTCTGATAAACCTCTGGCAAAGTCCTTGCGTATCGTTGTCGAAGTCAAAAACTATGTCAGGAATCAACGTGTCATGAGGGCCATCCCTCCGAGCATATCCAAACTGTCTCAAAGCCAGACATGGGTTATAAGTAATGCCTCCCCTAATTCCAAGTAAAGGAACATTAGGAAACTCTCCGCAACAATCAATGATAGTGACATTTTCTCTAGACCGAGAACACAAATGTATATCAGCATGTGTAAGAGTCATTAATCGTTGTGACCATCTCAAACCCCGCTCGTTCTTCAAAACTGATTGTGGAAGGTGTGAAATAAACCACCTTGCCAGGAGAGGCGTGCAACACATGAGAACACCTCTTTTTCTCATGGTTCGAGTGTAACATGAGTGGAGGACGTCCCCAAGCAACGTAGGTATGGGATTCTTGGACATGAAAATCTTGACAGCGTTGATATCTATAAGCTGATCTGGATTCGGGAAAAACACCAACCCATAGACAAGGAGTGCCACAACTTCTTCAAAGGCTTGTAGGTCAAGGGAATTCCAACATTCTTGGGCCTTCTCAAACAGGAACTTTGCCAAGAATCCTTTGATACCACTTCTGATTTCCCAATGCCCCTTGATATCAGATGGTTGCAGACGTAATGCTTTAGCAACCTCTTCAAGTTTTGGTTCCTTTTCCGTACCGTTGTAGGGTAGTTGACTAAGGATAGGAATCTTCAGAAGTTGAGAAAACTCTTCCAAAGTAGGCACCAATTGATAATCCGGGAAAGTAAAACAGTGGTGCAAGGGGTCAAAGAACTGGAACAACACTTTCACCATATCCTCTTCAATGTTTGTATTGACCAAGCTGATGAGTCTACCATGCCTTTCACTGAAGGAAGAGTTCTCGGGAATCCTGGATGTAAGCTCCTTAAGCTGAGGATGGATCCTTACAAGGTTGACCTGAATTGTCTTTCTACGGAGAGATTCCATGTCCTTTAAAACAAGAACAAAGATGAAGATTCGAACCCTTGAAGTGGTTAGTAAATGCATATGATGCTTTATGATGTTATGATGTTATGATAAAAACACACCACAAGTATTCAAAAAAGGCAAACATGATAAGGCACACAAGTCACACCCGACAACCCTTAGAGTTTAGGCCAGCATGAAGTTTAGGTACTACCCTCTTGAAGTTGGTGGGCTCAAAACCTGTCCTATCAAAAGTAATCGGGTTCTAAGGAGCTCAATATCGTTGGATTGTTTTCTATGTTCATTGTTTTGATTTAGCCACTGAACTGGCGATCAAAATATTCCAATAAAACAACCCTCAATGAGTGTAGTATCGAGTATCTACCAACTTCGGACTGCACCAAAGTCGGTCATCTCACTACCCCTAAAGAGGCCAGGATGGTCAAGTAAGGTTCCTAAGTTTAGTTGATGCTTCACGACACCACGCGGCGGCCCCGTACTCTCCTTGACTTGACTCAAGGGTTACCGGTACTCACCAAAGTGCCACATCAACGTAGCAACTGCTTCAACCGTGTCGGTATACCCCGCACAGTTCCCTCACAGTTTGTTGCTACTTCTAAAAGGTATCCCCTAGATCCGGGTTAGGATCTATGAAACTCCAAGACAAGCCCACAATATTAAAGCAAACAAAGCAAGCAATTGAAAACAAGAGTGGTCTAATCCTAAGGTACACCTCACTTATTAATAGTCCCCAGCAGAGTCGCCAGTTCTGTGATCGGTGGAAATAGAACTGACTGTTTTTTAATGCTGGTTCGTGAAATGTCGCGGTAAGCAAGAGTCGCCACCGTCTTTTATTTTCTCCAACAAGGAAAGGACAAAAGCACAGCAAAAATCCTTTTCGAGATGTTTCTCGGTTCGGGAGGTAGATTATAGAAAGGGAAGGTGTTAGCACCCTTTCTATCCATGGTTATCCACGGGTTCTTAGGTACTTGCTCACTATGTTTTCAAAAATGTTTTCTTTTCTTGTGTTTGTGGGTTTTGAAAAAGTTTTGTTTGAAAACTTCTAGGTAACTCTTGTATCAGTCCTCAAGAGTGTATGAAGTATTTGTTTGAAAACTTTTTGAAAGTGTAGGTGCGAAAATATTGTTTTTTGTTTTGAAAGAGCAAGTACCCAGGAGAAATCTACCTACTCTAAGGAATTAAGCTGTGTAAGAATCCTTTAGACGGTACTATCCCACTATTGAGAAGTAGGTAGCACCATCGTCGGAGTTATTCGGGTCAATTCGATTATAGGGACATGTGTGGTCACCAAAGCAATAGTAGGACGCCTTAGCGGTAACCCTAATGTCCTAGATCATTTTTATCCGAGGCAACCGTTTCGAGGCAACTGGATCTTTAGACAGGAGGGCGACCTCTAAAACACCCTATACTTCATGACCACGTCGAGGCAACCAAGTGAGGTGTACCCTAGGAGTGGCATGTGCGAGTGTGTCAGGTTTCAATTCATATTATCTTTGCAAAGTAAATCACCTAGGGTTGGCAGATTTCGACAAGAACTTGGCTCACATAGGGCCATGTCCAACACCTGACTTCGACTTGGCGCCAGCGCCAAACACTTTTTGTTCCCTATACCTGCATCCTGAGCATGGTTTCCAATGGGACAGAGAAGACTTGTCCCACATAGACTTCAGTGGGTTAACTGATATCCAACCAACTGGTTGGGGAAGTGAATTCAGTGATAATGACTGAGTCACAATCATTGAAGCGAATTTCGGCTTATGTAGCCGAAACAAAGATGATAACGGCTCTCGAAGCCGAAGTGAAGTACATGGCCACACAGGACAATGATCAACAGTTATCTGCTGCAGGTCCAGGAAAGGATTTCGATCCAGAACCCCCTGATATCATGCTAGAAGAAATGCAGGAACAGAGGCTCGACGCCATCTATGACGATGAGCCTTTGGGCTTCGAAAAGGACCCCTTGGCGAACAACATTAAAATGTTAGCCCAAGATCCTTTAGAAGAAATCAACTTAGGCGAAGGGTCAGAGAAAAGGCCAACTTACATCAGCGCCAAAATTGACCCAGAACTTAGGTTGGAAGTAATCCAATTGTTGAAAGAGTTCAAGGACTGTTTTGCATGGGATTACGACGAAATTCCTGGTCTCGACAGAGGATTGGTAGAACTTCGGTTGCCAATCAAACCTGGGAAGAAGCCAATCAAGCAAAGTCCAAGACGCTTCGCTCCAGAAATATTGTCGAAGATCAAAACGGAAGTCGAAAGACTTCTGAAATGCAAATTCATACGCGTTACAAGGTATGTCGAATGGATTGAAAACATTGTGCCAGTGATTAAGAAAAATGGTACATTAAGGGTGTGCATAGATTTCAGAGATTTGAATGCTGCTACGCCCAAAGATGAATATCCTATGCCTGTGGCGGAAATGCTAGTCGATTCTGCCGCTGGCTATGAATACCTGAGTATGCTCGATGGTTATTCAGGATATAATCAGATATTCATTGCTGAAGAGGATGTGTCGAAAACAGCTTTTCGATGCCCTGGGGCCCTAGGCACTTACGAATGGGTAGTGATGCCTTTTGGCCTAAAGAACGCTGGGGCAACATACCGGCGAGCAATGAATACCATCTTCCACGATTTTATTAACACTTTTATGCAAGTATATATTGATGATATTGTTATAAAATCTGTTTCCAGGAAGAATCATATTGACCACCTTCGACAATCATTCGAAAGAATGAGAGAACATGGTCTGAAGATGAACCCTTTGAAGTGTGCGTTCTGTGTGAAAGCTGGAGATTTCTTGGGCTTCGTTGTCCACAAGAAAGGAATCGAAATCAACCAGAACAAGACGAAGGAAATTCTGGAAGCGAAAGCGCCATCGAATAAGAAGGAACTGCAATCTCTGTTAGGCAAGATAAATTTCTTAAGGAGATTTATATCTAACCTAAGTGGGAAAGCTCGGGCCTTTTCTCCCTTACTTCGACTGAATAAAGAGGGGTTCAAATGGGGGCAAGAGCAACAAGAAGCCTTCGACAAAATCAAAGGGTACCTCACTAAGCCACCTATTTTGGTGCCTCCTTGTAGCAATAGGAGTATGAGATTGTACATAGCTGCATCCGACAAAACTTTGGGAAGCATGTTAGCCCAAGAAGATGAGAATGGAGTCGAAAGACCCATTTACTATCTTAGTAGAGTTTTGAACGATGCAGAAACTAGATATAGTGAAGTTGAAAAATTGTGTCTATGTCTGTATTTCTCTTGTACAAAACTCAAGCAATATATAAAACCAGTTGATGTGTATGTTTCGTCTCATTTTGATGTTTTCAAGTATATGTTGTCGAAACCTATCTTGCACAGTCGAATTGGCAAGTGGGCATTAGCATTAACTGAATACTCCTTAACCTTTATGCCTCTTAAGGCAGTGAAAGGACAAGTGGTTGCAGACTTTATAGTCGACCACTCAATTCAAGTTGAGGATATTAATTATGTGGAGATAGAACCTTGGAAATTCTACTTCGATGGTTCCAGCCATAAAGATGGAACGGGAGTAGGGGTCTTGATCATTTCTCCAGAGAAAATTCCAACAACATTCAAGTACAAGATATCAGGTTCTTGTTCGAACAATGAGGCTGAGTATGAAGCTCTAATTACTGGCCTTGAAATATTGTTGGAATTGGGGGCAACTCGAGTCGAAATAATGGGAGACTCAGAGTTAGTCATTAAGCAAGTCACAAAGGAATATAAATGCATAAGAGAAAATCTCATTATGTACTTTGTGATAGCAAATCGTTTATTGAAAAAATTTGAAATGGTCGATATTCGACACATACCCAGAGTGGAAAATCAAATAGCCAACGACTTGGCACAAATTGCATTTGGGTATAAGATTTCAAAAACGAGATTACAAAGAGCAATCGAAGTTCGAGAAAAGATAAAAGCAACTTGTCTATCACCAACAGACTTGGAATCGACAAGACTAGGATTTGCTGATCAAAGTAACTTCGAAATTTCGTTCATAGATAATTTGTCAGAACAAGATTGGAGGAAACCCATTGTGGATTATCTTCAAAATCCAGGAGCTTCAACAGAACGAAAAACAAAGTACAGGGCGTTTAGTTATGTACTCATGGGTAATGAGTTATTCAAGAAGACGCCTGAAGGGGTATTGCTAAAATGCTTAAGTGAAACTGAGGCATACATAGCCCTTTCGACTACGCACGCTGGGGCATGTGGGGCTCACCAAGCAGGCCATAAGATGAAATGGTTGTTGTTTCGACAAGGACTATACTGGCCCACTATGCTGAAAGATTGTGTTGAGTTCGCCAAAGGTTGCCAAGAATGTCAAGTACATACAGGCATCCAACATGTACCAGCAAGCGAACTTCACTCGATAGTGAAACCTTGGCCCTTTAGAGGATGGGCGTTGGACCTCATTGGAGAGATTCGACCAGCATCATCAAAGAGTCAGAAGTATATACTGGTAGGCATTGATTATTTTACTAAGTGGATCGAAGCTATCCCTTTAATCAATGTAGACCAAGAAAATGTCATTGAATTTATTCAAAAGAACATTATCTTTAGGTATGGAATCCCTGAGACTATAACTACGGATCAAGGGTCAGTTTTCACTGGTCGGAAGATGCAGGAATTCGCTCAGGAAACAGGTTTCAAACTCCTAACATCAACGCCTTATTATGCACAGGCAAACGGTCAAGTCGAAGCAGCAAACAAAGTAGTGATTGGCTTGATAAAAAAACATGTTGGGAAGAAACCAAAAAATTGGCATAAGACGTTAGACCAGATTTTGTGGGCTTGTCGAACGTCCCCAAAAGAAGCCATAGGTACAACACCATATAGGCTAACTTTTGGCCATGATGCAGTGTTGCCAGCAGAAATTTGTCTTCAATCTGCAAGGGTTCAGAGACATTATGATATTCCCTCTGAAATTTTTTGGGATATGATGTTAGACGAACTGGTGGATTTAGACGAAGAAAGATTGCGCGCTCTTGACCTACTCAGGCTTCAGAAGAAAAGAGTAGAAGACTCTTATAATAAAAAGGTGAAACCTAAAGTATTTTTGCCTGAAGAACTAGTTTGGAAGGTGATTCTTCCCATGGATCGAAGAGATCGAAGCATGGGAAAATGGTCACCCAAATGGGAAGGACCATTCAGAGTTATCCAGATTTTTTCTGGTGGAGCCTATGAAGTCGAAGAGCTAGGTGAAGGTAAAAGGCTCTTGAGAGTAAATGGTAAATATTTGAAAAAGTACAAACCTACACTCCAAGAGATAAAAATAAAATAACAAGTAATGACTAAATTAACCATAAAAAAGCCAAAATGGATAATTTTTATAATTTAGCGAAGATGGCAATGTTGTCGAATACATATTACAAAATATGGTTAAAAAGCTGAATCAATCAGAAGGGAATGGAGTCCTTGAGTCGAAGGTATTTGATTTGCTGCAGCTCCAATCTTTTGTTGCACCAGGCATTCGCCTGCACAAGCTTGGCAATCTGATCGTCGAAGCCTTGAGCTTTCTCAGCAAATTCTAGGCCCTGTATGATTTCAGTTTGGCTTTCGGTGTCTGGAACAGTCGAGAGAAGTTCCTCCTTGCGCTTAGTATTGGCATTTATCTTAGCCTCTATTTCTTCGATTTGCGCCTGGAGGGAAGCATTCTCTCGATCGATGGCATCCACTTCTTCTTGTTTTTCTTGGGATTGTCAGTGGTTGGTAGAAGACAACAAAAAGTGCACAATTTAATTTGTGACTAAGAATGAAAAGACAGGTGTCGAATGGCGTTTCAAAGAATGCCTTTTTCTTTCAGAGTCGAAATAAGGCATTCTTGGGGGGCAATTTGTTGGCTCCTAAATTCGACACCCTTGTTTCATTAATGTCAGCCATTAAAGCTGAAGGATGTTTTCGACCAGCTAGGTCCGTCGAAATGCCCATCGAAAGATGGCAATGTACTTAGAAGATTTCTTCCAAAGGAGAAGTTGGTTGCCTTCGACGTCGAAGGTGTTTCTCGTCGAAGATGCTTCTCGACGAAGGTGTTCGATGGTTCAGAGTGGAACGGTTTGAAATTCAAGCATTTGGAGGGAAAACGGTTTCTAGCGGTTACCAAGTGCAACGTGCAAAGATCTGGAGCGTCGAACGTTGAGAACGTGCCAAGTGGGATCATCTCGAAGCAGTGTAACTGCCCGACGGTTACTTGGGATGTTTTAGTATAAATAGTAGTAGTTCACGCAGTTTCTGGCGTGTGTTCACAATTATATACAAAGTCACTCATATAGATTCGAGTACCCAGCGTGTGAGAAAGAATTGTTGAGAAATGTATGTGTGAAACACCAACTTTATTAATCAAAGTCATTTACTTTTCCAGAAATTTACTTGCTTTCTTCTTTACTTTTCCTGTCGAAGCCCTTCATTTAAAGCCTTCATTTATTTTATCAAAGTCCTTCTTCATGCAATTTACTTAAAGCCTCTTTATTTTATTGTCATTTAATCATTATCCAATTCAATCAAAACCTCAAAATCAACCTATGTCCTAGGATCAATTTGATCGATCCTGCGAGTAACCAAATAAGTAACCATTTGGAGGATCAGCGGTTGTTTACCAATAACCACGGTAAACACACATGTATTGTGAGCTACAGATTGATTTTATTTTCAGACAAGTCTTGCATGCATAGTTAACAGTTAATAGTTATGCGGAAAATAAATTGTGGAAAGTGAATCTACGCTATTACAAGGCGTCGGGTATTTACATCGCCAAAAACATAACCCTTTGGAAAATAAATTGCGAGAAAATAAGAAAGCGATAAAAGTCCTAATTATCTATTACATTCTCAGAGCAGATACATAAATATGGTCAAAATAATAATCAAGAATAAACATGCGCGAAACAAAATTGCATCGGGAAAGTCCTTAGGGTATTGACCCTTTTTTTGAGAAAGAATGAATTTTGGTCCTTTTTGCATTTAATTAAACCTAATTCTAATTAATTAAATAAAAGAAATATTTTTTTAAGTTTTTTAATGTTTTAATGGAAATAAAATAAAAAGGATTAAAATTGTCAAAAGAAAAACCCTAATTCTAGATTGATTTTATTTATTGTGAAAAAAGTCAAAGTTAACCTAATTAACTAAATTAATTTGTGTTAGTATTTATTTACAAAATAATAATTAATAGTGAAATTAATAAATAATAAAAATAAATAATATTTTAGGTTTCTGAATTTATTATGAAAATAAATTAATTTTTTAATTAAATAATAATAATAATAGTTAATAAAAGAAAATAAAAGAAAGGGAAAATAAAAAGAAATAATAAACCAGGGGGGTGTTAGGCCTTTTTGGAGGTTTGTTTGGCAATTCTGGGCCCATTAACACACAAGCATGTTTGACCCTGGAGATCCCCCATGCGCATGGTTGACTGGGAGTATGGAGTTCTTCATCTCCAGGCCATTGGATCTATGCTGGGAGACACATGGCATGCTGACGTTTGGAGTGCATGGTGGAACGCCTTTGGGATTCTGCACATGAACATGTTAAGAAAAGAAATAAATGAGTTTTGGGTGGACCTGGGAATCGAACCCAGGTCCCAATGGTTACCAGCCAACGCACCATCCACTAAGCCATTTGAACGCATTTGTTAGTATAATGACTAATGAATATAATATATAAAAATCAAACATTATGCTGGAAACAACAAAATCGCGTGCTATTTTTTGAATGGACCAACCATGCATCACCACGTATTCATCTTCTTCGCTATGCCTGTAAAAAAACAAATTAGATAGCGGGGTTTTTTAACCCCCACAACCTACATCAATGAAAAATAGCGATTAACTCTAGGATTTATATAAATGTTTCGCGAGTATGGCTTTATGTTCGTCTGGATGCAACGGTTTCAACCATGGGTCTTATGAAGCTTAATTTTCCCTGGGCTGTAAAGCCCCAATTTGAGAACTCAAGAACCCTAAAATCCTTCAATGGTAACTTGTGATTCTGGGCATTATAATGCAATTAACCAATACCATTAACTTTATATGAATTCAAGCAACACAAAACAATGATTAAGACGTGTTAATTATGCATGAAATATGAGTTTCGATTCTGAAAAAGTCAAGCAAACCATGGTTTTGTTCTTGAGTATTCCTTGAGCTTTAAGGCTTGATTTTGATTCCTACACGTCCCTGAGAGTTCCTGCAAGGTATTGGAAACCACAAAATGCTTTGAATCGTGCTAGAATGCAGAAAACAGTTTTGACTTTTTCTTGGAATTTTTTGAATGTGGTTATGGCTTTCTTGCAGCAAATTCACGTCTGTGGCATTAGGGTTAGCTTCTGTATATATAATAGAATAGAATTAGGTCAAATCTTTGCCAAGAAATCCATGGAATTGATGTTTCAATATTTGATTGAAAATCAAATATTTTTGAATCTTTTTGATTGAAGAAACTTGCTAAATTTGGAGATTCTTGTCCCTTTGATTTGCACACGAAATTTCCAGCATATATTGACCACTTTTGCTTCACAAAAAGATTGAAAAATCAAATCTTTGTATTTCCTACAATTTAAATTAATTAAATGAATTAAAATTGATTAAAAATCAAAATAATTAATAAAAATAAGAAAAATAAGTTCAAATAAGCTTGATGGGTCGTGCATAGGTCATGGATAAAGTTTCAAGAAGAAATTTGAGGCCCATTAGCAAAAACAAAGTGTTTTGAGCAAAGTTGACTTTTGCAAATTCACAAAAATTTCCCAACTTCTCCAATGCATATCTTGCTCAATTTTGATCATATGAACATGTTCTTGGACATTTTGGAATGGTCTTGAAGTCCTCTAACCAATGCCTTTGGTCCCATGTCATTTGGATTTACCAATCTCAAGTTATGGTCTTTGATTTAAAGTGCATTTTTGTTGACTTTTGAAATTGACCTATAATGTAGAAATTGATAACTTCTTGTGAGAACATTTCTTGAACTTGGAATGTGAAGATGGATTGTATGAAATTTCATCCTCTTCAAAATGAGCATTGGATAGGATTTTTCTGATGAACCATGAAAAAGTTATGCCTTGGTCAAAATACAGTTGACTTTTCTGCTGTCCAAAAATAGTAACTTTTTGCATCTTGATGATTTTTGAGCCATTCTTGTGGAATCATGATCAAGACTTGATCAAATGATGATTGTGACCTCAAAATAAGATGTTGACCAAATTTTTTGACTTTTGACTGCAAAATGACCATTTTACCCCTGCAGTTGACTGTGGATCAAATGGAGCTTTTGACTGTGCAAATTGACCTCGTGAGCCTTGAAACTTGGTATGTAGATGCTTGAGAATGTTTATAGGCATATGAGACTTGATTGGGCCATTGAAAACCTCAAATTCCTTGAAAGAACCAAAACCCTAATTTTGACTGGCTTAGGAGGTGGTTGACTGTATAATCCTTGAGCAGATCTTGAACCATTTGAAGATGATATCTTGAGGAACCTTGAAGAATATGGGAGGGCAAATTTTGGGGTACAACAGTGTGCCATCTGTTAGATGAAATGCCTGGGCAAGATGCCTCAGGATAACCGTGTGGCTTGCCTATGATGCCCAACTTGCCCAGAACATCAAAGGCTCATAACTTTTAATTTTGAGTAAGAAATGTGTTTTTTTCCTCTGTGGGACCTTGTAGATATTTTCCCCCTATTCAATTGGCAAAAAGAACCACCAAAATCCCCTGAAAAATGAGAAAGTTATGCCCTTGCAAAGTCAGGCCAAAATCAAAAACACAGTGAAAATTTCAATCACCAAGATAACTTCAAATCCAAGTAAACTCTCAAACTTTAAATTCTCATAAAAATAAATCATTAATGATCATCCCACATGAAAATACATGTCAAATTCTTCACGTTTACCAAAATTCCACTTGTTCAACTTTGACTTTGTTGACTTTGAGTAAAATGATTGTTTTGCCCTTTTGATTCAATTGAACCACTTATCTTCAAAATTATTGATCAAAATTTCAAACATATGATACTCCAAACACATAGAGGCCATGGAAGGAGTTTTCACTCAAAAATTCCAAAGAATCCCTGATTAAAACTCAAACCCTGGTTTTGACTGATGAATCAAAAGGAAGTGATTCTCCTTATAACAGCATAATACTCAATCTTCTGATGATCCAATGAGGTGGATAAGATACCTTGAGAGATGTGAAACCTTTGGGCTTGAAAGATACAGAGGTTTAGATAATAAGGATCTCCTTGAGCAACTTGTCAATACAATCAATCTTCCAAAGCTTGAGGGAGGCTTGATAAACCAAAATACCTTGATCCCTACACCATGTATGAATGCCATGCAATATGATGTTTATGATGATACATAAGCCTGAATCAAGAGGGTAAAGTTTGGGGTTCAACACATCCTATAGTCGATCCTATCTCTTTCTTTCTTTTCTTTGGGTGTTTATTTTTATACTTTCAGATTGTTCATTTGTACATGATTATCTGAGCATATGTTTGCATTGCATTTTATTGCTTTCCATATTGGTTATCAGCTGTGTTGGCTTCTATTTTCCATGTTGGGTGGGATGTTAATATATGGTAAAAGGCCCAATACCCAGGCCAAGTGACAACCATAGGAACCTTAGGAATAGAGTGGATCATGAACGACTAGTTTACTTAGGTTTCACTATTGTTGTCATGTCGTTCACGCTCAAATGAGGTACGAATAAGGGGCTATCATTTTCACTTAGGTGATATGGTGATAGTTTCTCACGAGTACCCTCGATTCTGGGTTACCCGACCTTACCCTGACCTAGTTTTCACCCGTGAGTGGGGATGGACTTGATTATCACATGTACAATTGGTGACTATGTTCTGATGGTGACTTTTGTTCTGTAAGCAACCGTGTTATTCTGATGGTTCTCAGATTTATTTTGAGTTTCTGATCCGTTGACCAAAAGGTTTATTTGGGTTAATGTTCCAGACTTCTGATCCTAATGCACCCGACATGTTCAAGAAAAGCACAACAGTTAATCAGCATTGTGGGAACATTGATCCTATGTTTGTTGTACTTGCATCATGGCATATTTATATTATAAAATAAATGCAATATATATATATATATATATATATATATATATATATATATATATATATATATATATATATATATATATATATATATATATATATATATATATATATATATATATATATATATATATATATATATAACCTACATATGCATTTCATTTCCAGGATTATTCTATGATTTGTCATTAATATCAAGGATGGATAACAACACGGAGACAAGTACAATGCTTCTCAAAAAGACCGCTGCTTATCAGTTTCCGTGCTTCGATGGTCGATTGCGAGAGATAGGAGGTCATGTGAGAGGGGCAAATGAAGAAGACTTCAGAGGAAAGCATGGAAATTTATTGCCATTGGTGAATGATGATTTTGAAGAGTGGGCCGTGAGAACACTTCTTCAGTTCTATGATTCGTAGTTGCGCTATTTTACTTTCAGGGACTATCAGTTGGCACCAACTCTTGAGGAATGTGCACACAATATGGATGTCAAGTTTACTAATGGTATTCCTTTTGTTCATGTACCGGAGACTTCAGACTATATGGAAATTTTCAGGGCTCTTTATTTGACCCATGGTGAAGCTGAAAATAACTGGATTAGAAAAAGCGACACGACTGGCCTCCCTCTGAATTATCTGATAGCAAAGGCCAAGGTTTTTGCAAGAGGTGACAATTGGACCATATTCAACGCGCTTCTGGAAGCCATGATTTATGGTTTGGTCCTCTTTCTGGTTTTCGAGAAGTTGGTTCATGTGTCTACATTATATGTCTTCATGAAAGGTAACCTGATACCAACTCTACTTTCCAACACGTATTACACCATCCATTCCTGGCATGGGAAGAAAGGGGAAGTAATGTGTTGCACGATTGTGCTTTACAAATGGTTGGTGATGCACATGCCTACAAAGAGGCCTTTTGTTCATGTTGTCGAGTCGTCTTTGTGGTCTCAGCGTATCATGGGACCTACTTTATATGATATTGTTTGGCAAAGTGTGATTGGCTTGAAATAGACCATTATAGGGTGTTGAGAATTCCCTAATGTTCTGCTCATTGGAACAAGGCGTTGCATTAACTATAATCCTATCCTGGCATGCCGTCAGTTAGGATTCGTAATGATGGATAAACCCAATGAGCGAGAAGTGATGGACACCATTTATTTCGGCAAAGGGGAACATGCAGTTTTGCTTGGAAAGGTGGAGATGGCATGAGAACACATTCGTTGCAAAGGGAAACTTTCTTTTAGCCAGAATGGAAGCGTAGCTCGTGATACTTACACAAGTTGGATTCAGGACCGTGTGAAAGAGATTCAGCTACCTTACAGAAAGGGGTAGTTTCTATATCCTGAACCTGATTTTGACCCATTAATTGATGGTCAGGTGGCCGATTCTTTATCTCGTGTTGAATCGTATTCTGTGCAACCTATTCTAAAAGGATTGAAATTCGTGCCTAGGGTGTGTTTTAAGAATTTCAGGGTCGAAAATCTAAAACTCCAAGCTAAGCAGGAAGAGATGGACATGGATATCTCTTTCTCCTTACAAGACAAAAATAATCTTATGAAGGAGGTCATGTTGAAAGACCAGTTGCTTGAAAGATATGGTTTTCTTGAGCGGTCAAAGAGGCTCAAGGTCGAGGGTTTCGGTACAACTAGTCGATAAGTTGAAGAACTGTTGATTAGTCAATAGGAGATAGCGAGACTTCAGTTGGCTAAAGTCAAGTTATAAGTTTAACACTGCGAAGAGTTTAAGGCCTTGAAGAAAAAGCTCCTAGAAAAGGACGTCTAGTTGACTCAAGTGGTGAAAGAGTTAACAACGATCAAAGCCCAGGAAGCAAACCAAGGCAGGATTCCAGCTGAGGAAATTGAGATGGGAGATGCGGATCCCAAAGACTGGGAGCTCAAGTACCATTTTTTGTTGGCTTTGATGAAGAAGAAAGGCTTTGTAACTGAAGATCCATTTTTGAAGGATGATTAGTAAAGAGTTTGCTAATTATTAGGCTTTTCGAAAGAGTCTTTTGGCATTTTCTTTTCAGCTTTACTAGTTGATAAGGTCACCGCCAGTCTTGTTGGACGGGATCTTTATGATGATCGACCTTGTTTGTATTAAGAATATTTTGTGTGGATGCTTGTTTGATTTTATAATATGAGTAGTTTTTATTCACCTATTTTTCTCTAATTGCTTTGTCTTGTTGTTTATCCTATTTATTTTTTATGCTTGATGAGGGACTGTAGAATATCCCTATAAATGATAAAACATTTCATGCATAACCTTTCATTCATGCATATCATATCATGACAGGTTATTCTGGCAGGTTTTCTTATCTGTGATTTGGGTTTCTTTTCAGAGATTGCTACCACAAATGGAACAACTTCAAGATGATTTTGTGGCTATGTGTACCAGGATGGATACTCGGGTTGACCAGTTGATGGAGATTATTCATAATATGGCTCATCAGCAAGAGGAGATGAGAGCCATGATTATGAGGCCTACTAAAATTGTGAATAATGGTGGTGAAGCCTTGATTGTGAATCCGCAAAGGGTCGCCATCAACAATCCAAATGGTACTCTGCATGCTGAGAATATGGTTGAGAATCCGGGAGGTGCTCAGAAAATGAATCTGGATTCGAATGTTCGTCTGAATATTCAGAATGGTCAACCTGCAAATGCCGGTAATACTGCGATTAACCAAGGTATCCTTGTGATTTAAGTGGTGGGGAATCCTCCTCCACATACTCTTGTTCGTCAGAGTATTGAACAACCCATTGTACTACCGAGACATGTTCATATTCCTTCTAGGCCAATGGAAGATGATAATTGGGAAGACTTGATGTCTAATGCTGATGAACCAACAGAATCCAACAAGAATTTTCTTATGCTTAAAGAGAGGATGCACAGGTTTAAAAGTCAATGTGCAGTGGGCTTTGACATGTCTGATTTAGGCTTAGTGCATGTGGTGAAGATTCCCCCAAAATTCAAGGTGCCTGATTTTGTGAAGTACAAAGGCACTTCCTGTCCAAAGACCCATGTTAAGTCTTTCTATCGGAAGATGTCTATGTATTATGATGATGAGAAGTTGTTGATGCATTTCTTTTAAAACAACTTGACAAGTGGCCCACTCTAGTGGTAGATGCAGTTGGAAAGTATTTGCATTCGTACAAGGAGAGTGTTGGTTGAGGATTCTGTTATGCACTATCAGTATAACACTGATATGACTCCCACAAGAACCCAATTACAGATTTATCCCAAAAGTGGGATGAGTCTTTTAAAGAATATGCCCAGAGGTGGCGAGAGATGGCTGCTGTAATGGTAGAAATCTTGAGACTAAGCCATTAGATTGACTTGACTCGCACAAATCAAAATCAAAATCACTACTGTGCTTTATTGTTTCCAAAGGAATGGGAAAAGAGCGAATAACCTAAAAAGAGGGGGAGAGAATCTACGTTTGGGGGTTGGTTATGCAACGGGAAGGTATTAGCACCCTAAACATCTATGGTACTCCGCAGGAACCTCTTTGAATTTTTTTGTATTTCGGCTATAAATGTTGTATAAAATTTGGATTATGGAGATGAGAAAAATAAGCTTTTTTTTAAATGATTTTTGCACCCGCCGCGATTTCGAACCTTTAGGGCCTACATACGACCTTCCGTGCAATAGGGGATTAGGGTACACGTAGTTCACCTTTAAAAATTTTAAAACAAAATCGTGTTGGTTTAAGTTTAAGAGACAAGACATCATCGTCTTATCTGAGTGGAAAATATACTTACTACCCATAATTATGAGAAAGGAGAATTTGCATCATCTCAAAATGGAGGATATGGCTTGGATTTTAAAAATCAACAAAGCTTCGCTTAACACCCAAGTGGAAAATATCTCACTTCACTACATATTGTAGAAGTATAGTAGTTCTCATCACTACGAGGATTGACAAGAGTTTAATATTTTGAGAAAATTTTAAGGAAAAAAGCCAAAGTGGCAAAGATAGTTTGAATGAGATTGATTTACTTTTAGTCTTATCACAATAAGGTCAAAGTATTATTAAGTTGATTAAAATTTGATTAAGAAGATATTTTGAAAATACATGGACATAAGTCCAAGATTATTATGAAAGCGGTTCAAGTTCAAAAACAAGAAGAGTTTTCAAAAGGAGAGAGAAGATTTTTGAAATTAAAGAAGATGAGAGGAGTTGAAGGGACTATCCTAAGGCATAAAGTAAAAGTTAGGGGAAAATAATCGTCTAACCAACAAGAAGCCAAAACTTGACATAATGAGTCAATGTAGAATTCTCATCCTTTAGATTGAAACCAAGCAAGCAAAGATACTAAACCTCTTAAGAAACCAAGCTTCAATTGTGTTAAGTCTTTGCAAAAATTGAACAGAGTAACGACTGTATACAGGTGAATTCCAGATCATAGACAAAGCATGTAATCACAATAACCTTCACACAAAATAAACAAACAACCCAATGTCTTGGGTTAAACCCCAAGAACTCCAGACAAAATAATAGTTGAGGTCACAAGGTCTCAGAAACTATTTTAAACTAATTAAAATTGCTCAAATAAATGGAAAAAAGATCAAAAATTGTAGAAGTCAAAATAAAATTCTAAAAAAAAATCAAAAGGTCAGAAATAATGGAAATGATGTTGATGATTTTTTTTAATTTTGACCAACTGTCTTGCACAAATACTTTTGTCTTGTAAATAGAAGTTGTTGAGGATAATAATGAGGAACCATAGAAACCATAACCACTTCCAAATTATAATAATTGAGGTAAATTTGCAATTGTGATCAATGAACCAATAACTTGTCCAATGAGGTCAAACTTCTTCAATCAACCCTTGTACCTTTGAATTTTTTTTGACAACTTGAGGCATGATGAATCATAATAGACTTTGTCATGATATTACTTCAAAATATCTTCAACAATGAAGCTTGAATATCAATGAAGCTTTTGTTGAAGAAGGCATGGAAATATACTCATGAACCTATAGATCAACTTGCTAGAATGTGTTGTGATTTCACCTATGATATAAACAATTAGGGCAAACATAAATTGTATTTATTAGTTAAAATTTAATCAATATAAAACATAGATGAACACAATATACAAGTCAAGGTGCTTGGTGATTTCTCATGAGCAAACTCAAAGGTAAGGAGAAGAACGAAACCCTAGTATGATCTTGTTGTGATTGAGTTAACATGAGATGATAGAAGGATCTTAGGGGCAAAAATTGTGGTACAACAGTTGCGAAGGTTCAACCGCCCATGTTGGAGCGAGAGATGTTGGAAATGTTTAATACTACATTGTAGGGCCAGTACTACACAACTTGAAGTACATCAGGAACTTTTGCCGAGATGGTAACGCATGGAGAACAAATTGAAGTCATAATTAAATTAGGGAAGATCCAAGATGTTGGTGCTGGAAATAATGCTAGTAACGCCAAGAAGTCTTTTGGTGGTCACCAGGAGAAAAAGGAGGGTGAATCCAATGTAGTCTATTCTCGAAAAGGGAAAGGCAAATGTTAGGGTTCAGATCATCAGATTACTGTTGTAACAATACCTACTGATGCGCCTCAGAGGAAAGCTTATATGCTTAAGCAAGGAAATCAGCATGGCCAAAGGCGTCCTCATCCTAGGAAGCTTGACGCACTTCCGATGTCTTGTGTTGAGTTGTAACCTCGGTTGCTTGAGTTGAAGCTAGTTGAGTTGTCCCTTGGAAGGTTGATCCTTAAAGGTTTCCATACAATTTTGTTTCTAATGCCCGATGCGATTTCCACTCTTGTGGGCAGGGGCACACTATTGAGAATTTCTATGCTTTCAATCACAAAGTCCAAGACCTATTGAATTCTTAAGCAATTAACATTGGCCCGACGCCCAATATCAATAATCAACCTTTTCCACCTCATGGCGTTTCCACGGTTGGTGCCATCATGGAGGATGAAGGTCTGACTTTGGTTATGGATGTTACTCAGTTAACTACACCTCTCTCATTTGTGAAAGAACAGTTGTCGAGTAAAGGTGTATTCTTGGGATATGGAGCGCATGTGCAATTTGCTTGAACCAGCCATAGGGTTGTCAATTGTTGAAAGGTGTGGTTCAAAGCCTAATTACAAAGGGGTTTCTTCAAATCGATCACAAAGTCGTTAAGCCCAAGGTTGATAATGAGGAAGTGGGTGTGATAACCATTTTGTTCAAGCCGAAAACTATTTGTGTGCCTTTGATAATTCTAGTTCCTGCTAAGTAATCTCCACTACTTATCAATGTGCTTGATCCTATGCCGTATGTTAATGACAAGGAAATTAGTTGGAGTTACGACGGTGAACTTTACTATCAGGGGAAGAAGGTTATTACTCATAAGTCCGAGGAAAACAAGCCGAAAGAAGAGAAACCCACAGTGCATGATATTGGTAGAGAAACCCGAATCACTTGTAGTGGTCGAATCTTTTCACCGCCTGAAAAGCATGAAAGTAGCGCGGAGGCCGCGATTAAGGCTAGGGGCTAACAGATTATGGTCAATGGTGATAGGCCAACACAAAGTCCTTCTGTTCTCGCTTTAGATGTTGAAATGGATAAAGATGTAGCCGAGTTGATGAGGTACGTCAAGAAAAGTGATTACAAGATCATTGAACAGTTGAGTCAGACACCTCAAAGATATCAATTCTTGCTTTTCCAAAAGATTTTGAATCCTATAGAAATGCATTGATAAAGTTGTTATGGACTTCTTTCATTTCTCAAGAGATTTTGGTAAATCAATTTAAAGGGATCGTGAATAGTATTTATGCAAGTAATGGGCTTGGATTTAAAGACTTTGATCTACCCCCTGAGGGGAGGATGCACAATAAAGCGATGCACATCTCCATGGAGATTGCAAAGACTATTTTGTCACGTGTGCTGGTCGACACGGGCTCCTCTCTTAATGAGTTGCCAAAGTCCACTCTCATGAAGCTTTATTACGATGGACTTGTGTTGACGCCAAGTGATTTGGTTGTCAAAGCTTTTGATGGATCAAAAAGGAATGTATTTGGGGAGGTTTATTTGCATATTAAAATAGGTCCCCAAATTTTTGATGCAACATTCTTCATTATGGATATTAATCCTTCCTATTGATGCTTGTTGGGTCGTCCATGGATCCACGAGGTTGGTGTTGTCACCTCCACTCTACATCAAAAGTTGAAGTTCCTGTTGAACGGGACGGTAGTCACTGTTTACAGGGAAGAGGATTGTATTGTCAGTCATCTGAGTTCCTTTCGCTATGTTGAGGTGGACAGAGAAATCCATGAGACTCCGTGTCAAGCTTTTGAGACCGTGCGGGTGGTCAGGACTCCTCGTCAAGAGGTTAAGAAGCCAAAGGCCTCCATGTCATCTTATCATCAAGCACAAATGATTGTTCAATCTGGTCATCCAGAAGGTTGGGGAAGAGTGTTGAATCTTCCTACTAAAATAGATAATAAAGGTCTAGGCTTCTTGGCTGGTCGAAGCTTGTTAACTGTTACTCCTCGCAGGGTTCAAAGTATTTCTCTTCCAATTTAGTTTGTCAGCAGTGGTGTTATTCATGAAGAAGCTCATGCAGTGAGTAAGGATGGTCATAGTGATTGCATGATTGATAAGTGGGTTCGTCTTACCGTGCCGGGTGAAAAGCTTGCTAAATGGTTTGCTGAAGACGTCATTGAAGTCACTTGTTATGAAGAGTAATTTTATTTTATTTGTAATCATGCAATAATCCCTACGTTCTTCCTAAGACATAGTGAACATGCTGTAAGGCCACAATGTTTTTCATTGCAAATTTATCATCAATAAAGGACATATTTTGCATTCAAATAATTTTCTCCCTGTCTTTCTTTTAAACTTTTGGAAAAATGTGAGTTTTATTTACTTTTTTAAATCTAAAACTAAAATAAAAATAAAAATAACCATGCAGATTATGTCCCCCATTAATCCCAGAAACTGTCGATAATGATTCTGCTATGGCTCTTTACGACTTTGAAAATCCAATCTACCAAGCTGAAGAAGAAGCTGAGGAGGATTGTGAAATTCCCGAGTTGGCTAGATTGTTGAGGCAAGAACAAAAGGTCATTCAGCCACACCAAGATACTACTCAGTTGATCAACTTGGGTACCGAAGAGGTCCGAAGAGAAGTCAAGATTGGGGCTTCTCTAGAAGATAGTGTCAATCAAAGATTGATTAAAATGCTCCATGAGTAGGTAAATATCTTTGCTTGGTCTTATGAAGACATGCTTGGGATGGATACAGATATTGTTGTGCACAAACTACCTCTTAGAGAAGAGTTCCTTCCTGTCAAACAAAACCTTAGAATAATTCATCCTAAGATGTCTAAGAAGATCAAAGAGGAGGTTCAAAAACAGTTTGATGCTGGTTTTCTGAAAGTGACTTCTTACCCACTGTGGATCGCATATATTATACAGGTGCCTAAGAAGGATGGTAAAGTAAAAATATGTGTGGAATATAGGGACTTGAACATAGCAAGCACTAAAGATGACTTCTCGTTACCATATATTGATATTCTGGTAGACAATACTGCTCTAGCTAAAGTGTTTTCCTTCATGGATTGTTTTTATGGCTATAATCAGATCAAGATGGCACCAAAAAACATGGAGAAAATTACGTTCATTACACCTTGGGTAACATTTTGTTACAAAGTGATACCCTTTGGTTTGAAAAGTGCAGGGGCAACTTATCAACGTGCAGTGGTCACTCTCTTTCATGACATGATACATAAAGAGATTGGAGTATATGTTGATGATATGACTGCCAAGTCCCAGACAGAATAGGAACATCTTGTCCACTTGTTGAAATTGTTTGAAAGATTAAAGAAGTTCAGATTGAGGTTGAATCCTAATAAGTTCACCTTCTGGGCAAGGTCAGTGTTGTACCCCAAAATTTGCCCTCCCATATACTTCAAGATTTGTCAAGATCAATCTTCAAATGGATCAAGGATTGCACAGTTCACATTCTCCTAAGCCAGTCAAAATTAGGGTTTTGGTTCCTTCAAGGAAATTGAGGTTTTCAATGGCTCAATCAAGTCCCATATGCCCATATACATTGACAAGCATCTACATATAAAGTCTCAAGACTCACAGGGTCCAATTGCACAGTCAAAAGCCCTATTTGGTTCACAATCATCTGCAGGGGCAAAATGGTCATTTTACAGTCAAAAGTCAGAATTTTTGGTCAACATCTTATTTTGAGCACAAAATCATCATTTGATCAAATCTTGATCATGATTCCACAAGAATGGCTCGAAAATCATCAAGATGTCAAAAGTTTCTATTTTTGGACAGTTGAAAAGTCAACTGTAACTTGACCAGGGCATAACTTTTTCATGGTTCATCATAAAAATCCCATCCAATGCTCATTTTGAAGGGGTGACATTTCCTACAACTCATCTTCACATTCCAAGTCCAAGAAATACTCTCATAAAAAGTTATCAATTTCTACATTATAGGTCAATTTCAAAAGTCAACAAAAAGGCACTTTAAGTCAAAGACCATAACTTAAGATTGGTAAATTCAAATGACATGGGACCAACGGCATTGGTTATAGGACTTCAAGACCTTTCCAAAATGTCCAAGAACATGTTCATAGGATCAAAATTGAGCAAGATATGCATTGGAGAAGTTGGGGAATTTTTGTGAATTTGCAAAAGTCAACTTTGCTCAAAACACTTCATTTTTGCTAATGGGCCTCAAATTCCTTCTTGAAACTTTGTCCAAGGCCTATGCACGACCCATTGAGATTAAATTGAATTATTTTCTTATTTTTATTAATTATTTGGATTTTTATTTGATTATTAATTCATTTAATTAATTTAATTGTAGGAAAATTCCAAGATATGGTTTTCAAATCTTTTGGTGATGCAAATATGACCAAGACAAGCTGAAGATTTCGTCTACACATCAAGGGGACAAAATATCCCAATTTGGCAAGGTTTTTCAATCAAAAAGATTGAAAAATATTTGATTGAGAATCAAAGATGCAAAACATTATTCCATGGATCCTTGACCTAGATTGAACCCTAATTCCATTCCCTTACATATACTGAAGCTAAACCTAATTGCACACACGTGAGGATTGCTGCAAAACACCATAAACCAAATTCCAAAAGTTCAAGAAAATTTGAAAACTGAATTCAACCTTCCAGGCCAATTCAAAGCCCTTTCTTGATTCCAATACATTGTTGGGACACTCAGGAACGCATTGCAATCAAAATCAAGTGTTAACACCCAAGGAATCCTAAGAACAGTCGTACGGTTTGCCCATTCTTTTTCATAATCGAAACTCACTTTTTATGCATCATTAACATGATATAATCGTTGCTTTGCATTGCTATGACCTTTCTGAAGCTGATGGTATAGGTGAATTGAGTTATAGAGCCTTAAATCAAAAGATACCATTGAAGAAATCTAGGGTTTCGAAGCTTTGATTTTAGGGCTTTGCTGCACAAGTAAAATCAGAACCAATGATACCCATGGTTGAAACCGTCTGGACATGACGAACCCAATGGACATATCGCGCCCTATTTATATAGCGTAGATTCATATTCGCTATTTTTCCTCGTTCAGCTTTGTGGGGGTTAAAAACCCCCGCTAATTGTTTTTGTTTTACAGGAAAAAGGATGAAGACGAAGGACGTGTTGGCTGGTGATTGGAGCGTTCAAACGAACGCGCGCTTTTTTTTCTTTTTTCAGCATAGTTATTGTTTTCATATATTAATTTCATTATCCATTATACTAACAAATGCAGCGTGATGGCCTAGTGGTTGGTGAGGTGTTTGTACATCATTGGGACCTGGGTTCGATTCCCAGGTCCACCCAAATATTGTTTCTATTTTTTCATAATATGTTCCTATGCAGGCCTTCCCAATATATTCCACCATGAATCTCCAGCGCCCAGCGTGCCATGTGGCCATAATCAGCAATCCAAAGGCCAAAGATGAAAGGCTATGGTGTTCTCTAGTCAATGAGCACGCACCTGATTCCAGAAGTCAACAAGGGCTTGATTCTTAATGGGCCAAATTGCTTCTTCACACCTCCATTGGGTCCATCAACACCCCCCCTCGTTTATTTTCCTTTTTTATTTTCTTTCTCTTTTTAATTCTTTTAATTATTATTATTATTATTACTAACTAACAAATTATTTTTATAATAAAATCATAAACTTAAAATATTTATATTATTATTATTATTATTATTAAATTTCACCTTAAGTGTTATTTTTGTAAATAAAATACTAACAAATTAATTAGTTTAATTAAGTAATTTTAATCTTTTACAATAAATAAAAACAATCTAGAATTAGGGTTTTTCTTTTGACTTTTAATAACTCTTTTTTTTTTCATTAAGACTTAAAAAACACAAAAACATTTTTTTCTTTTAATTGATTAATTAATTAGTAAATTAGGTTTAATATTTATTTTAATTGCAAAAAAGGACTAAAATTGCTTTCTTTTCTCAAAAAGGGTCAAAACCCTAAGGACGTCCCGACTTAATTTCTTTACGAGCACTTTAATTTATTTTAATCATTTATGTATCTGTTTCCGGAAATGTAATAGTTAATTAGGATTTTACCGCTTTCTTTAATTTTTCGCATTTATTTCCAAACGGGTTTTTGTTTTTTGGCGATGTATAGACCCGCGCCTTGTAATAGCGTAGATTCATATTTCCGCACTTTATTTTCCGCACTCTTAACTGTTAATATGCATGAAAGACTGTATGACAAATAAAACCAATCCGTAGCTCACAAATAACATGCAAAGATAAACTGAAAAAACAATACACACGCACATGCCACTCCTAGGGTACGCCTCACTGGTTGCCTCGAACGTGGTCGCCAAGTATAGGGTGTTTTAGAGGTCGCCCTCCTATCTAAGATCCAGTTGCCTCGAAACGGTTGCCTCGGATAAAAAGGATCTAGGACATTAGGGTTACCGCTAAGGCGTCATACTATTGCTTTGGTGACCACACATTGTCTCTTAATCGAATTGACCCGAATACCTCCAACAACGGTGCTACCTACTTCTCAATAGTGGGATAGCACTATCTAAAGGACATTTACACAGCTTAATTTCTTTTGAGTAGGTAGATTTCTCCTGGGTACTTGCTCTTTCAAAACAAAAAAACAACTTTTCGCACCTACACTTTCAAACAAAAGTTTTCAAACAAACACTTCATACACTCTTGAGGACTGATACAAGAGTTACCTAGAAGTTTTCAAAATAAACTTTTTTCAAAACCCACAAACACAAGAAAAGCAAACATCTTTTGAAAACATAGTGAGCAAGTACCTAAGAGCCCGTGGATAACCACGGATAAAAAGGGTGCTAACACCTTCCCTTTCTATAATCTACCTCCCGAACCGAGAAACATCTCGAAAAGGAATTTTGTTGTGCTTTTGTCCTTTCCTTGTTGGAGAAAATAAAAGACGGTGGCGACTCTTGCTTACCGCGACATTTCGCGAACCAGCATTAAAAAACAGTCAGTTCTATTTCCACCGATCACAGAACTGGCGACTCTGCTGGGGACTTTATAAGTGAGGTGTACCTTAGGATTAGATCATACTTATGTTTTCAATTGCTTGTTTTGATTGCTTTTATATTTGTGGGCATTGCATCGGAGTTTCATAGATCCTAACCCAGATCTGTGGATACCCTTTTAGGTAGCATGAGCTGTGAGGGACCTGTCCGGTGTAGACCGACACGGGTGAAGCAGTGGCTACGTTGGTGTGACACCTTGGTCTGTACCGATATCCCTTGTGTTGCAACGAGGAGAATATGGGTCTTCTGAGGAGTCATTAAGCACCAACCGACCTTAGAACCCTAAATTGACCCAACTTGGCCATAGAACAGTAGCAGTATGCTACACTCATTGAGGCTACACTCTCGCGATGGTTCTGGCCGCAAGAAAAGATTGCGACGCTGGAGTTATGACCGATTGAGGGTAGTCGATGATATTGAGATCCTCTAGAACCCGATTACTTTTGATAGGACAGGTCTTAACCAACGAAACTGAAAGAGGGTAGTACCTAAACTTCATGCTGGCCTAAAATCTAAGGGCTCTTTTGTGTGACTTGTGTGCCTTCATACTTGAAATACTTGCCCATACTTGTTATCGGACAACATTGAGCTACTTGCAAGTTTTGTTGATAGTCCTTAATCTGGACTTATTACAGGGCCTACTTAGATCACTCCATGCATAGCATGCCATCATACCATTGCATACATCCTGCATAAGGACTAACCCATTTCAAGGATCTCAAGGGCTTGTGATGCAGGTCAGGATGAACCAAAATGTCCAGCAAGGGGCAAAGGGGATTTATTTTCCTCTAGCCAAGGTTGATAACCTGAGTCAGGGGCTATGACCCACTCGATATGGTGAGCCTTGACTCTTGAAGAAGGACTCTCAACAACATGAAGTTCCTTCAATCAAGCTACCAAATTCAAATTCTAACAATTTTCTTGTTTACCCTGCGAGATCCTTGAAAACATTGCATGTATACATACACGTCATTGCATTACAGGTACCCTTGTTACAGGTCACTTACCTTCTCCGCTGTTTATTTCAGCAATGGCTTTCCAACAAGACAATCAGGAGCTTCGTACTCAAGAGACTCAGTTCGGGGAAATCCTCCTAAATCTATCCAAGGGGCAGGAAGAGCTGAGAACACTCCTCACGGGGACTTTGGTCAGGAACAGTCCTGAAGACGACAAGGACGAACGGCTGAAACATCTGCAAGCTAAGGTGGATACAATGAGAACCCAGATGCTGGGGCAAATGGCTCTTATCCAAGGATTGGCTCGGGAGCAAGAGAAGTTGAGAACCATGGTCAACCAGCTTCACCAAGAGAGATGCAACAAGAAGCAAACAGTCCAACTCAGGGACCAGGTCATTGATCAGCTTCCAAGAGGACAGGAGTCTGGTATGGTGAAGAATAGACCTCTCCAAATTGCTACCACCTCACAGGTCCAACCACAACCTCGCCCAGAGCAACGGGTTGATCAGAGTAAGCCCCGAAGGAAATTTACCAAGCTCAACGCGTCGCTGTCTCAAGCTTTACAACACCTGTTGAGGTTGAATTTGGTAACTCAAAGGGCTCCTCCCCGGAATCCCAACATCTCTGCTCCTACTTATCATCCCAATAGAAGATGTGCATACCACTCTGATGGTCCGGGACATGACACAAACGACTGCTGGGCTCTGAAGAACAAGATCCAGGACCTGATTGATGAAAGAGCAGTGGAATTCACCCAAGATGGCCAGGCTGAGTTCTTCTACTATCCCTGCAAGATTCACCATTTGAAGTGACAAGTCCTAGGATTGAAAAAAAAACTTTTGTTCATTCGAATGTTCAAGTTGTATTTTTCTTTGCTTGTTTAAACATTTGTTCATGTCAAACTCTTTTACTTTATTAATGCATCGCATATGTCTGTTTTGAATCAATATATTCGCATTCGCTATATTCAAACTGCTTTCATTTTTTGATGTCAACTCTCGATTAATAATTCTAAGCCTCTTGAGGGAGGATGACGAAAACGATACCACGACATCTACAGTATGCTTTTGAACAGACCCCGCTGATGAGGTACAGGCATTGTTTCAATTCCTAAACACTGGAGTTATAAGGAAGATAATCCCTCGTCAACCCCTTTGAGCCGAAGAAGTTGGAGTTTTTTTTCTTTTCAAAAATTAAAACCCTTAATCATAACCTGGGGCAGGGTAGTTCTCTCAGTTGATCCAGGTGCACAATGAACAGCATCAAAGGAGTCCTTACAAAACAAAAGATCGTGATGGTTCCAAATAATCATAAAGACAGGCAGTCATTATTTCTCAAAATAAAAGCCCAATAAGTCAAAACCTATGAAGGAGACTTACAAAAACTGGGGCATCCCTCTGACTGTAATTACAAAAAGAAACAGTTCAGGAAAAAGATAGGGATAATAAAAATCAAAAAGAAAGAGGTCCTACAAACCCTCGACAAAAAAAGAAATGACTGCCTATCCAAAATGAATTGTCAACATCCGAACCATCACCAGAATATCAGAGCAAAGACTCAAACAGGACCTAAATGCACAATTAACTGAGTTTAGGATTGAAGAAAATCACAAAGAGCGGGTGGGAACAAATATACTTTGAGCCTTTATCCTTTGTTTCTTAAAACGTGAACCAGGCCACGTTACAACCCTTAAAAGTCCTAGCTGAAGCATGGATTAGTTCGAAAGCATACTGTTACAAAAGGTATCCTGACTCCTTAAGGCATGCGGTAAAATAACGAGTTGACATCACAGTTTACAAAAAAAAATTCACTTGTTTTTATGAAAAAAATGCATTTTCAAAAAAACTTCAAGACAGACATAAGCTTTGCATTTTTAATATGACATTGCTTGCATATGACTATTTGTTTGAACAGCATAGAAGTTCGCACGACGAATGTCTAATGAACAAAAGCACCTCCAATCAAGGGGAATGGCATGATCATTGTCCATCATCTGGGGCGGTTAAGTCAAGATTCAGAGAATCTCTCAAAAGGCCAACCAGCTTGGGGCAAATCTCCATCTGAATCACTTGGGGCATTGGACATGAATTCCAGCGACGAATCTTGCATGATCAAACGAAGATCTTCTAGTGGTATGGCAACACGACACTACCGACAGTGACAACTCCCTACACTCTGAGAGCATGGACATAGTCGAAAAAATACTACGCATAATCAAAGACCCGCTAGGCTGACACACCTAGGCAAAAATAAGGGCTTCCCGGCGAACCAAAAGGGTTCGGGAAAAAATAAGGGATGAAAATGAAAACATTTGTACACCCGACAAGTCGAAAACCTGAAAAGGCGGCTTCGGCAAAAATGGGTATCCCGGTGGACTGAAAACCCGAAAGGGCGGTCCAGGCAAAAGTTAGGGATCATAGCGTACGACTATGTCTCGGCATCTCGTCACTGGCCTACTAGAAGAAGATTTGTTAAATCGGCAGTTATCAAGCACCTCCACAGGTACCTTCTTCCACAGAAACTGGGGCAATAAGAATTGTCTAAGCAATCTAGTTGCTCTGTCCACCAAGGTTCCAAGGTAAGTTCGGCTGAAGAATGTAACCAGGATACCCCCGCTCCCCGCAGAGTAAGACAAGAACCGACTATACTCCTCCCCAAGCAGAGTTGGCCTCTCATCAGCCCCTAAACAGGCACAATATCTCCAGCAAGTCAGCAACACTCTCCCCAAGCAGAGTTAGTCTACTGTCAGCCTTAAGGAAGTTGGATATCCCCAGAAAATCTCAATATTCCCCAGCAAGTGGAGTATACAAACGTTCCTAAGCATGCATCCCCGGCAGTCTTGATATAAGATTGTTCCCCGGCGGAATACAAGACACCCTAGTGGAGCCGCTCCCCATTACAGTCCAAAAGCTTCCCCAGGAGAGTTGAATCAATCTCCCCGGTAGATTCTGGAAGCTTATCCCCCGTAGAGTCTGGAAGCTGGTTCCCTGTAGAGTACGAACGCATCTCTCCGGCTTTATTCAAAGGTTATTCCCCACCAGAGCTTATAACTAGGTTATCCTCAGCTAATTACCACGGAAAGATCGTCCTCGACGAAGTTCTTCCTATCCCCCAGCGGAGTTCATTAAATTCCCCAACATAACTTATCAACGGAATCCCCTGCGGAGTTCTCATCAAAACCTCAGTGAAGTATCTCTCCTCCACAGAGTAATTCCCTGCAGAGTAATATCTTCAAGTTTATTCCCCAACGGAGTCATCTTCTCCCACCAGTTTATGCTTACAATCATCATCCTCAGCGGAAATAAAGAACTCTCTTCAACATCGGCCCGGGATTCAACCAATTTCCCGGCATTCGTCAAGGATTTATTTTCCTAGACGAAAATACATTCATAAACATCACATTATCCTACACCATGACGCATGCATATACGCATCATAAACATACAATTTCATTTATTCTTGAGAACATCATGACATCATGCATTTCATACATCATGACATTGCATACAACTGATGTTTTGCCTTTTCAGGACAAAGGTCAATCCAAAGATGATTACTATCAACTGCCACAATTCCAGATTCGATACCTGTATCTAGCCAGGGCATATCTGCGAGTGACTGATTGTAGATTCGATACCTGTATCTAGCCAGGGCATATTTGCATGAAGAATTTAGAGATTCGATTCCTGTATCCAGCCAGGGCATATCTGTAGACGATTAATTCCATATTCGATACCTGTATCTAGCCAGGGCATATCTGCGAGCGATTAAATCCAGATTCGATACCTGTATCCAGCCAGGGCATGTCTGCATGAGGAGTTTAGAGATTCGATTCCTGTATCCATCCAGGGCATATCTGTAGACGACCAATTCCAGATTCGATTCTTGTATCTAGCCAGGGCATATCAGTGAGTAACTGATTGTAGATTCGATACCTGTATCCAGCCAGGGCATGTCTGCATGAAGAGTTTAGAGATTCGATACCTGTATCCAGCCAGGGCATATCTATAGATGACTAATTCCAGATTTGATTCCTGTATCCAGCCAGGGCATATTTGTGAGTGACTGATTATAGATTCGATACCTGTATCCAGCCAGGGCATGTCTTCATGAAGAGTTTAGAGATTCGATTCCTGTATCCAGCCAGGGCATATCTGTAGACGACCAATTCCGGATTCGATTCTTGTATCTAGCCAGGGCATATCTGTGAGTGATTGTGGATTCGACACCTGTATCTAGCCAGGGCATATCTTCATGAAGAGTTTAGAGATTCGATACCTGTATCCAGCCAGGGCATATCTGTAGACGACTAATTCCAGATTCGATTCCTGTATCTAGCCAGGGCATATCTGGGAGTGACTGATTGTAGATTCGACACCTGTATCTAGCCAGGGCATATCTGCATGAAGAGTTTAGAGATTCGACACTTGTATCCAGCCAGGGCATATCTGTAGACGGCCAAGTTCCGGATTCGATTCCTGTATCTAGCCAGGGCACATCTGTGAGCGATTGTTTGTAGATTTGATACCGGCATCCAGCCAGGGCACGTCTGTAAGCAACCTTTTGAAGTTCCGGATTCGATTCCTGTATCTAGCCAGGGCACATATGTGAGCGATTTTTTTGTAGATTCGATACCTGTATCCAGCCAGGGCACGTCTGTAAGCAACCTTTTGAAGTTCCGGATTCGATTCCTGTGTCTAGCCAGGGCATATCTATGAGCGATTGATTGTGGATTCGATACCTGTATCTAGCCAGGGCATATCTACATGAAGAGTTTGAAGATCAACCCCTGAAACAAGCCAGGTAATTATCTTTCTTTCTCAGGTACGCAGATTCTCGCTAAGGAACCTCTTACGCGATCGACACCTCCAAATGGCATCTATAAGCCCATTCCCGACAAGGTTCTGTCACATCTCCAGATGGCATCTATAAGCCCATCCTCTTATCCATCATCGCTCCAAATGGCATTTATAAGCCCATTCTCGCCATCACATTGCTGATATTCCACTATGTGAGTGCAAATTTCTGGGCACTCTACTGTTCAATCATCTTCCACCTTCGGATCACGAAAGGCACACAAGCCAATCTACATCCTCGGGCTTAAGAAGATTGAACAGGGGCAACTGTTGTACCCCAAAATTTGCCCTCCCATATACTTCAAGATTTGTCAAGATCAATCTTCAAATGGATCAAGGATTGCACATTTCACATTCTCCTAAGCCAGTCAAAATTAGGGTTTTGGTTCCTTCAAGGAAATTGAGGTTTTCAATGGCTCAATCAAGTCCCATATGCCCATATACATTGACAAGCATCTACATATAAAGTCTCAAGACTCACAGGGTCCAATTGCACAGTCAAAAGCCCTATTTGGTTCACAATCAACTGCAGGGGCAAAATGGTCATTTTACAGTCAAAAGTCAGAATTTTTGGTCAACATCTTATTTTTAGCACACAATCATCATTTGATCAAATCTTGATCATGATTCCACAAGAATGGCTCAAAAATCATCAAGATGTCAAAAGTTTCTATTTTTGGACAGCTGAAAAGTCAACTATAACTTGACCAGGGCATAACTTTTTCATGGTTCATCAGAAAAATCCCATCCAATGCTCATTTTGAAGGGGATGACATTTCCTACAACTCATCTTCACATTCCAAGTCCAAGAAATGCTCTCATAAAAAGTTATCAATTTCTACATTATAGGTCAATTTCAAAAGTCAACAAAAAGGCACTTTAAGTCAAAGACCATAACTTGAGATTGGTAAATTCAAATGACATGGGACCAAAGGAATTGGTTAGAGGACTTCAAGACCTTTCCAAAATGTCCAAGAACATGTTCATAGGATCAAAATTGAGCAAGATATGCATTGGAGAAGTTGGGAAATATTTGTGAATTTGCAAAAGTCAACTTTGCTCAAAACACCTCATTTTTGCCAATGGGCCTCAAATTCCTTCTTGAAACTTTGTCCAAGGCCTATGCACGACCCATTGAGATTAAATTGAATTATTTTCTTATTTTTATTAATTATTTGGATTTTTAATTGATTATTAATTCATTTAATTAATTTAATTGTAGGAAAATGCCAAGATATGGTTTTCAAATCTTTTGGTGATGCAAATATGACCAAGACAAGCTGAAGATTTCGTCTACACATCAAGGGGACAAAATCTCCCAATTTGGCAAGGTTTTTCAATCAAAAAGATTGAAAAATATTTGATTGAAAATCAAAGATGCAAAACATTATTCCATGGATCCTTGACCAAGATTGAACCCTAATTCCATTCCCTTACATATACTGAAGCTAAACCTAATTGCACACATGTGAGGATTGCTGCAAAACACCATAAACCAAATTCCAAAAGTTCAAGAAAATTTGAAAATTGAATTCAACCTTCCAGACCAATTCAAAGCCCTTTCTTGATTCCAATACATTGCTGGGACACTCAGGAACGCATTGCAATCAAAATCAAGTGTTAACACCCAAGGAATCCTAAGAACAGTCGTACGGTTTGCCCATTCTTTTTCATAATCGAAACTCACTTTTTATGCATCATTAACATGATATAATCGTTGCTTTGCATTGCTATGACCTTTCTGAAGCTGATGGTATAGGTGAATTGAGTTATAGAGCCTTAAATCAAAAGATACCATTGAAGAAATCTAGGGTTTCGAAGCTTTGATTTTAGGGCTTTGCTGCACAAGTAAAATCAGAACCAATGATACCCATGGTTGAAACCGTCTGGACATGACGAACCCAATGGACATATCGCGCCCTATTTATATAGCATAGAATCCTATTCGCTATTTTTCCTCGTTCAGCTTTGTGGGGGTTAAAAACCCCCGCTAATTGTTTTTGTTTTACAGGAAAAAGGATGAAGACGAAGGCCGTGTTGGCTGGTGATTGGAGCGTTCAAACGAACGCGCGCTTTTTTTTTCTTTTTTCAGCATAATTATTGTTTTCATATATTAATTTCATTATCCATTATACTAACAAATGCAGCGTGATGGCCTAGTGGTTGGTGAGGTGTTTGTACATCATTGGGACCTGGGTTCGATTCCCAGGTCCACCCAAATATTGTTTCTATTTTTTCATAATATGTTCCTATGCAGACCTTCCCAATATATTCCACCATGAATCTCTAGCAGCCAGCGTGCCATGTGGCCATAATCAGCAATCCAAAGGCCAAAGATGAAAGGCTATGGTGTTCTCTAGTCAATGAGCACGCACCTGATTCCAGAAGTCAACAAGGGCTTGATTCTTAATGGGCCAAATTGCTTCTTCACACCTCCATTGGGTCCATCAACACCCCCTGGTTTATTTTCCTTTTTTATTTTCTTTCTCTTTTTAATTCTTTTAATTATTATTATTATTATTACTAACTAACAAATTATTTTTATAATAAAATCATAAACTTAAAATATTTATATTATTATTATTATTATTAAATTTCACCTTAAGTGTTATTTTTGTAAATAAAATACTAACAAATTAATTAGTTTAATTAAGTAATTTTAATCTTTTACAATAAATAAAAACAATCTAGAATTAGGGTTTTTCTTTTGACTTTTAATAACTCTTTTTTATTTTTTTTCATTAAGACTTAAAAAACACAAAAACATTTTTTTCTTTTAGTTGATTAATTAATTAGTAAATTAGGTTTAATATTTATTTTAATTGCAAAAAAGGACTAAAATTGCTTTCTTTTCTCAAAAAGGGTCAAAACCCTAAGGACGTCCCGACTTAATTTCTTTACGCGCACTTTAATTTATTTTAATCATTTATGTATCTGTTTCCGGAAATGTAATAGTTAATTAGGATTTTACCGCTTTCTTTAATTTTCCGCATTTATTTCTAAACGGGTTTTTGTTTTTTGGCGATGTATAGACCCGCGCCTTGTAATAGCGTAGATTCATATTTCCGCACTTTATTTTCCGCACTCTTAACTGTTAATATGCATGAAAGACTATATGACAAATAAAACCAATCTGTAGCTCACAAATAACATGCAAAGATAAACTGAAAAAACAATACACACGCACATGCCACTCCTAGGGTACGCCTCACTGGTTGCCTCGAACGTGGTCGTCAAGTATAGGGTGTTTTAGAGGTCGCCCTCCTGTCTAAGATCCAGTTGCCTTGAAACGGTTGCCTCAGATAAAAAGGATCTAGGACATTAGAGTTACCGCTAAGGCGTCCTACTATTGCTTTGGTGACCACACATTGTCCCTTAATCGAGTTGACCCGAATACCTCCAACGACGGTGCTACCTACTTCTCAATAGTGGGATAGCACTATCTAAAGGACATTTACATAGCTCAATTTCTTTTGAGTAGGTAGATTTCTCCTGGGTAATTGCTCTTTCAAAACAAAAAAAACAACTTTTCGCACCTACACTTTCAAATAAAAGTTTTCAAACAAACACTTCATACACTCTTGAGGACTGATACAAGAGTTACCTAGAAGTTTTCAAAATAAACTTTTTTCAAAACCCACAAACACAAGAAAAGTAAAAATCTTTTGAAAACATAGTGAGCAAGTACCTAAGAGCCCGTGGATAACCACAGATAGAAAGGGTGCTAACACCTTCCCTTTCTATAATCTACCTCCCGAACCGAGAAACATCTCGAACAGGAATTTTGCTGTGCTTTTGTCCTTTCCTTGTTGGAGAAAATAAAAGACGGTGGCGACTCTTGCTTACCGCGACATTTCGTGAACCAGCATTAAAAAACAGTCAGTTCTATTTCCACCGATCACAGTCAGGAAGATTAATGGGCTTCATTGTAAGTGAAAAAGGAATTGAGGTTGATCCTAGCAAGGTAAAAGCTATACAAGAAATGTCAGTGCCGAAAACAGAGAAAGAGGTTTGTGGTTTTCTCGGGAGATTGAACTACATTGCTAGATTCCCTTCTCCTTTACAGCCACTTGTGAACCAATTTTCGAATTGTTGAAAAAGGATCAGACGGACAGGTGGATTAAAAATTGCAAAGCGGAATTTGATATAATTAAAGAATATTTTATGGAACCTCAAATTCTTTCGCCTCCAGTGGAAGGTAGGCCCCTGATAATGTATCTGACAGTGTTAGAGAATTCAATGAGGTGTGTATTGGAGCAACATGACGAGTCTGGTCGAAAAGAGCATGCAATATACTACCTTAGTAAAAAGTTTACTGACTATGAAATAAGATACTCACTGCTCGAGAAATCTTGATGTGTGTTGGCATAAGTTGCTCACCGACTAAGACAATATATGTTGACTCATACTACTTTGTTGATCTCTAAGATGAATCCAATCAAGTAAATCTTTAAAAAGCCAACTCTCACGGGAAGAGTAGCCCATTGGCAGTCGATTTTAACTGAATACGAAATCCAGTATACTACCCAAAAAGCTATCAAAGGTAGTGTGTTGGATGATCATCTTGCTCATCAGCCCATGGAAGACGACTATCAATCGATGAAGTTTGAATTTCCTGATGAAGACATTGTGTAAATACGAGATTGTAACATCTGAGACCCAAAAGAAGGACCTGAACCAGGATCGCGATCGACGATGGTGTTCAATGATGCCTCCAATGCATTGGGTAATGGTGTCGGCACATTGATTACTTCTCCTGAAGGTTTCCATACTCCTCTTACCACCAAAATTTGCTTTGATTATACAAACAATATGGATGAGTATGAAGCTTGTATATTTGGGTTAAAAGATGCTATTGATTTGTGAATCAAGATCTTGGAAGTATATGAGGATTCTGCTCTTGTGATTAGTCAAGTCAATGGAGATTGGGAGACTTGTCACCCAAACTTGATTCCGTATCGTGAGCATGTGTTGAAGCTGGCCCCATATTTTGATGAGATTTCTTTCAGTAAAATTCCAAGAGAAGAGAACAACTTAGCGGACTCCTTGGATACTCTGTCATCTATGTTTAAAGTCAGATGGACAAATGAAGCCCCCTCTATCACCATTTTGAGGTTGGATGAGCCAGCGTTTTGTTATGAAATAGAAGAAGATGTTCTTGATGAGAAACCATGGTTTTATGATATCAAGAGATATCTTGAAACAAAAGAATATCCAGAGGATGCTTCTGTCACCAATAAGAAGACTCTACGGAAATATGCAACTAAGTTTTTTCTCGATGGGGATGTTTTGTACAAGAGAAACTATGATTCCGTTTTGCTCAGATGCGTGGATAGACACAAAGAAATTAGGATCATAGAAGAAATTCACGAAGGCTCCTTTGCAACATATTCCAGTGGGCATACTATGGCCAAGAAAATCTTGAGATCAGGTTACTACTGGTCAACAATGGAAAACGATTGCTACAATAATTGCAGGATCTATTACAAGTGTCAGATCTATACCGATAAGATTCATGTGCCTCCCAACCCTTTGAATGTCTTGACTTCTCCTTGGCCCTTCACAATGTGGGGTATTTATATGATTGGCCGGATTGAGCTGACTGCTTCCAACGGGCACCGCTTCATTCTGGTGGCCATTGACTACTTCACTAAGTTGGTCGAAGCAGCATCTTATGCAAATGTCACTAAGCAGGTGGTGGCTCGTTTCATCAAGCATAATATTATTTTTTCATATGGGGTTCCTGAGAAGATTATTACCAACAATGAGTAAAATCTCAACAATAAGATGATGAAAGGGTTGTTCGAAAGCTTTAAGATAAAGCATCACAATTCTTCTTCTTACCGTCCTAAGATGAATGGCACGGTTGAGGCAGCTAACAAGAATATTAATAACATTATACAGAAAATGGTTGTTACCTATAAGGATTGGCACGAGATGTTTTCATTTGCTTTACATGGTTATGATACCACTGTGCGCACTTCGACTGGGTCAACCCCCTTCTCGCTTGTTTATGGCATGGAAGTAGTCTTGCCTGTGGAAGTGGAAATTCCTTCTTTGAGGATAGTGGCTGATGCACAATTGGATGAGGCCGAGTGGATTCAGAATAGTTTTTATCATTTGAATCTCATTGACGAGAAGAGATTGACGGCTATTTTCCATAGGCGGTTATACCAGAGGAGGATGAAGATGACTTTCGACAAGAAGGTACGTCCGTAGAATTTTCAAGCTGGTGATCTTGTGCTGAAGAGGATCTTGCCTCCCAACAATACAGATGCTAGGGGTAAATATGCTCCTAATTATGAAGGACCATATGTTGTAAATAAAGTACTTTCAGGAGGATCTATGATGCTCACAACTATGGATGGAGAGGATTTCCCTCACCTTGGCAACACAGATGTAGTGAAAAAGTACTTAGCATAGAATGACCGCTGAGTTGACTGGATCAGGCAAAAAAGGCATCCTAGAGAACCTAAGAGAGCGACCATAGGATTAAGCAAAAGTAAGGCACGAAAGAAAGAGAGAATGAGTGAAAAATAAATTGTACACCCGCTAAGTCGAACCTGTCAAAGGCAATTTAGGAAAAAAAAGGTATCCCGGTGGATCGAAAAATGAAAGGGCGATCCATGAAAAAGTTAGGGATTAAAAGGTGAATAATATGGTCTGCGTTGCATCTGTAATATCAATCTATATTGTTGTTGGGTTGGTTTGGGAAGCATCAGTCTAATCAGTTTATTTAGAAAGAAATACACTATGGAGCTTTGAGGTTGTAAGAGTTGTAGCAGAGTCTTACTTGATAAATCTTCACTCACATTGCCATCTTTGTTTTCTCCTCTGTATTCTTTATATGCAATTGCCTCTTTTCAGGAATTTCTTCTTGATGTGAATGCCTATTTACAAGATAATCAATCAATAAAAATGTTTTTGAAGTGTGCCAATTTCTTTTTATTTTACTATTTTGATTACAAAACACGTTCAACATTTTTGATAAACTTTACATTTAAGACATTAAAGCTTTACAACACTTGATATCGGTAAATGAAATTTCTTAGAGTTTTAGGTGTTTGATATGACGGATAAGGTAGCCATCCCATGTTTGGGCATGTTGTTGGGATCTTTGCTTTGTGCAGGTATTGGTTGAAGCATACTGTGATTGGTGGGAATGAGAACTGACTATTTTGGAATGCTGGTTCGCGTTTGCGTTTGTTTTTGCAAAATGTCGCGGTAAGCAAGAGTCGCCACCGTCTTTTATTTTATCCAACAAGGAAAGGACAAAAGCACAGCAAAATTCCTTTTTGAGATTGTTTCTCGGGTCTGGGAGGTAGATTATAGAAAGGGGAGGTATTAGCACCCTTTCTATCTGTGGTTATCCACGGGCTCTTAGGTACTTGCTCTTTGTGTTTTCAAAAGTTTGCTTTTTTGTGTTTGTGGGTTTGAAAAGGGTTTTTATTTTGAAGAGGGGTGTAAGTGCGAAAAGTTTTGTTTTGTTTTCAAAAGAGCAAGTACTTAAGAACCTCTACTTACTCAAAAAGGAATTAAACTGTACAGATGTCCTTTAGACAGTGCTATCCCACTATTGAGGAGTAGGTAGCACCGTCGTTGGAGTTTTTCGGGTCAATTCGATTAAGGGACGTATGGTCACTAAAGCAATGTTAGGACGCCTTAGTGGTAACCCTAATGTCTTAGATCATTTTTATCCGAGGCAACCGTTTTGAGGCAACTTTGATCTTTGGACAGGAGGGCGACCTCTAAAACTTCCTATACTCAATGACCACGTTCGAGGAAACCAAGTGAGGTGTACCCTAAGAGTGGCATGTGCAAGTGTATTTTATTGCATGCATTTAGTCTTTGATTAGGTTGTCCTATTTGTTGGTTTTATATTTCCATACATCCTAATTACTAGCATTTGTACAAAGCAATAAAAATGAAAGAAATAAATATCCTACACTATTACAACCATATTGAAAAGCAAGAAAATGTAAAGGAAAAAATAAGAAAATAAAAAATACAAGGAAAATGAGCTTTTTGACCCAGGCAACAGCATCCTTCGATTTGCATTCTGTTGGCCTCCTTCGATTGGGGCTAGCACCAGTGAGGTTCTGTCCTTCGATTGGGCTTTGGCTGGGGCGAGGTCCTGTCCTTCGATTGGGGGAAGCAACCTTAGATTTGCATTCTGTTGGCCTCCTTCGATTGGGGCTGGCAAAAACAAAGTCACATCTTTCGATTGGGCCTTGGAAGGGGCGAGGTCATGTCCTTCGATTGGGCAAAGGCAGCAGCAAGTTGTATCCTTTGACTGGGGGTTGGAGTCAGTGGAGTCATCTTTTGTTGGAGGCATGGAAACTGAAAGGTTATGGATTTCGTCTGAGGTCTGGAAATAACAAGGTTCTGGCTTTTCCACAGGCTCCTTGCTGACTCCTTGCAAGCATGTTAGGTCCTCAAATGGTGATTCGAAAGGCTTGTGCAGCTAACCAAACGAAGGGTATAACAAACCTGTCTCAAGTTCCTAAAATGCAACATCCAAACATAACTACAGTCCAGGGGTTAGCACAAAACCAATGGGTCTCAAAGCCCAAAATTATAACTAATTAAGGTTGAGTTTTCAGCATAAGAGCAGTCAGAATCTAATGCTAAAACATGGTCTAGAAATATCTACATTTTTCTTTATTGGCATGCACACATAATATAAAAATGAAATAGTTCTAAGTTTAGAGTGAACTTACCTCTTGAAGCGCTTAAATCGAAGGAAATTGCAAGTGACTTCCTTGGTGATGAATGGTAGTTCGTTGGGGTCTTCCTGAGGCTAGTTCAATTACCACCTTGCTTGAACAGTCACTGAATTGAAAGAGGGAGTTTAATAGTGGTGAGTGAAATGAAAGTTATTATATAACAGTCTACAAGATAAATCGAAGGCTGGTAATCTGGCTGTTGGAGAGTGAATCGAAGGATTCACCAATGTATGAAGGGTCTGAGTTTTTTTTAAAAGTGTTAGGAATAAAACGTTGGTAGGTGTATGAGAGTTTTGAGAATTTTCACTAGAGTTTTCTTGCTTGAGGATTTTTTATGATTTTTCTCTCTTAGTAAAAATCTGGACCCTTTCTTTGTCAATGGTTTCTCTCTTTTTAGAGAAAAGGTTTGGGAGTTAAAACAAAGGTGTGGCTTGGCTGAAGCTTTTGGAGGGAAAACAAAATAATTTGAACAGTTTGGGTAAACTTCTCTTTGCAGCCTTCGAGGGACAGTGCTTTATTGCCATTTTGGTGCAAGAAATTGGGCAGCAGCGCAGGACTGCTGTGCAGCAATTTTGTAGCAGGTTTTGTCTGTTTTGTTTTGGCATCTTACAGCAGGTATTGGAGCATGGAAGGCTCAATCGAAGTTTGCAACGTTGGAGAAGTCACTCCCCCAAATGAAAAAGGCGTGCAAGGGCATGATGTGTGATCGAAAGAGGGTAAAAGAGAGGCTTTTTCCTCCTGGATCGAAGGACATCATCAAGAGGGTTTTTTCCTTGCAGGGGGCACTTGTGGCCAGCAAACATGGTTTTCAAGGCAAGCAATGTAGGCAGCAAAAGTCACAAACGAAACCTGCAACAAGAAGTCACACGCCCATGCGAAAGAGGCACGCTAGCATCCATTTTGAGCAATCGAAAGAGGCCAATAATCAATCGAAGGATGCTGATCGAAAGAGGCACTCCAGCGTCCATTTTGAGCAATCGAAAGAGGCCAAGAGTCAATCGAAGGATGCTGATCGAAAGAGGCCTAAAGGCCAATCGAAAGAGCTGAAACGAAGAACACTTGTATTTCTCCAATTTTTGTCAAAATAATATTTTTATTTGTTTTCTCCCTTTTTGACAGTTTCCCTCTTCCAAAGTACTTGTGCAAGCTTGAATTTTGAGAATCCTTGTGAGAAAGGCCTTGAAGAATGAGATGGCAAAATTTTGGGGTACAACACATACCACTGACTGAATCAAGAAGGAAGTTGTATGCGACCAAAATGAGGATTTCTATAGAATGAGATCCAATCTCCCTAGTGGATGCTCATTCCTAATTAGGACAGAATTGGGTATCCCAAGCGATGCGGTACCCTTACTTGGGTATGCTCTTTCTTTTCATTGCAGTTGTTCCTTCTGGATTTCTTGAAGGATTATTGACATACTCCCCTTGTAGTCGACTTTCTGCGGCCTCTCCGGTGAGATTAGCCCTTGTCGTCAACGTGAAGTATGCATGTTACTCCTCAGTTAAGTTTGCACTCTTTTCCCCAATGCAATATGCTCATATCATGATTCTCTTGAAGAGATTCCCAATTACCCGTGGGAGATTCTGGTTTGGTCTTCCCATAGAGGCGGTTTTTCTTCCCGGTTTGAATTGATTTCGGCTCCCCCAGTGCAATTCATTGATGGTGTGGATTTTGCATAAATGGTTATCTCCAGTGTGGTTGGTGTTGTTGATGCCACCATCCGAAGCTCCTTTGTTACTCAATGTAAGTGGTAGTTTTTATTCCTAGTCGAAACCGAATTTTAATGGCATTTGGGGTTAATTTGCCTCTATTACCCAGTGAAGCAAACTTTATCCCTAGTGGATCTTCTATTCAAAGATGCTTCTTCCTTCTCGAGTGAAGTTTTCCATCCTCGTGGTGTTATCCCTTGTGAGGTTGATGTTTGACTCCCTAAGAAGTTCATTTTTTTCCTAGGGAATTTTACCCTATCAAGTCCTTTTAAGGAGATGATTGATCATTGGGCCCTCTTATTCCCCAGTGGATCAAGCACTTTGCATTTTCTGGAGAGATATGCATTGATGTCTGTTTTTCAAGGGTCTCTTATCCGCAGTGGGAGAGTATCGCTAGAGAGTTCCCCGGTGGAGTTTCAAATTTCAAATTGTGGTTCAGAGGTTTTCTCTTCTTCCTCAAGTGAAGTTTATCACCTCAAGTTGTTATCTCCAGGGTGGTCTTAATAGAATTCTTTTTGGTCAAGAATTTCAATGATCCCCAGTAAAAGCTTCTATTCCCAGTGAGGTTTCCCTCATCATAGACTACAGGGGATTGGATTTGTTCCCAAGGGAGTTATGAGTTTGATTATAGTTCAAGATTCTTTCAGAGCTACAACTTATGTTTGCAGTTTTCTCCCTAAGAAGTTACTTCCCCAATGATTCCCCACTAAAGTTCAGGTTGATTTCATCTTACAGAAGGTCAGATGTGCAAAGATAATTGTTTGGGAGTTTATTGTCTTCTCATCAGCCGATTATTGGCGTGTTTTCCCTAATGCATTGCTAAACATATATCATTACATTGCATATATCAAAATGCGTAACATTTCCATTGTATGGAGAATTACGCTATAAAAAATTCAAACATGCATAAGTATAAGCCAATTATGTTTACTTGCAGTAACCAAATTGTTGTGCACTCAGATTTGAATTATCTCCACAGCAAACCTAGGGTGATACTGTTATGTTTCCACAACAGACTCTTTTATTTACCACCAGTCAGGTCTTTGGTATCATCCATTTTCCCAGTAGGTTGTGGTTTTCTCTTGCCCTTGCAAGCACTTGGTTATTTTATCTGTGTTTTCTTTTGCCGTCAGAGTGCAAAGTAAGAGTTATGTCTCAAGAATTTGAGTATCCATATTTGGTGTGTGGTAATTCAAACAATTTCCACTCTTGAGGAATTAATACCATGCCTTTGGTTTGAAGGATATCATAATTCTTGAATACTTGTAACCTCTTAAAAGTACAACATGTGTCAGCAATCTTTGACAGAGTACCCCTCGACTAGTCTCTTTCTCCTATAATGTTGGCCTTTGATTTGGCGTTCTCTGTGAATTTACTTTGGTCAAATTTCTCGTCCAGTTTTCCTAGTGGAATCTGTTACGTGGTATCCCCAGAAGTATCATCTTTTCCCGATGTTTTCTCTTCTTTGGAAAATTTACCTTCACCAAGGTGTATTTCAGTCTTAGGTCCACCTTCGCCCAGTGTCCTTTTTTTGTTGTTTGAGGTTTGTCTTCACCCGACGTTCTCTCTTCTCTAGAAAATTTGCCTTCACTCGGTGTCTTTCCGTCTTAGGTCCACCTTCGCCCGATGTTCCTTTTGTGTTGTTTGAGGTTCGTCTTTGTCCGACATTCTCTTTTCTCCGGTAAATTCACCTTCACCCGGTGTCTTTCCGTCTTAGGTCAACCTTCGCTTGGTGTCCCTTTTTTGGTGGTTGAAGTTCATCTTTGCCCAACGTTCTCTTTTTTGCAGCAAATTCACATTTGCATGGTGTATTTCCGTCTTAGGTTCACCTTCGCCCAATGTCCCTTTTATGTTGTTTGAGGTTCTTCTTTGTACGATGTTCTCTTTTCTTCGACAAATCCACATTTGCCCGATGTCTTTCCGTCTTAGGTTCACCTTCACCCGGTGTCCCTTATTTGTTGGTTGAGGTTTGTCTTCGCCCGACGTTCTCTCTTCTCTGGAAAATTCAACTTCGCCCGGTGTAATTTCATCCTAGGTCCCCCTTCACCCGATGTCCCTTTTTTTGATTGAGGTTCGTCTTCACCCGACATTCTCTCTTCTCCAGAAAATTCACCTTCGCCCGTTGTCTTTCCGTCTTAGGTTCACCTACTCCCGGTGTCCCTTTTTGTTGGTTTAGGTTTGATTTTTCCTAATGTTCTCTTTTCTCTGACAAATTCACCTTCACCTGGTGTCTTTCCGTCTTTGGTTCACCTTTTCTCGGTGTATTTCCGTCTTAGGTCCACCTTCGCCCGATGTCCCTTTTTTGTTGTTTGAGATTCGTCTTCATTTGACGTTCTCTCTTCTCCAAAAAATTCACCTTAGCTCGGTGTATTTCGTTCTTAGGTTCACCTTCACCCGGTGTCCCTTTTGTGTTATTTGAGGTTCTTCTTCATCCGACATTCTCTTTTCTTCGGCGAATTCACCTTCGCTCGGGGTATGTCTATCTTAGGTTTATCTTATCCCGGTGTCCCTTTTTGTTGGTTGAGGTTCGTCTTCACCTGACATTCTCTTATTTCCGGCAAATTCACCTTCGCTCGGTGTCTTTCCGTTTTAGGTCCACCTTCGACCGGTGTCCCTTTTTTGTTGTTTGAGGTTTGTCTTCGCCCAACATCCTCTTTTCTTTGTCAAATTCACCTTCGCCCGGTTTCACTCTATCTTAGGTTCACCTCACCTGATGTATTTCCGTCTTAGGTCCACCTTCGCCCGGTGTCCCTTTTGTGTTGTTCGAGGTTTGTCTTCGTCTGACGTTCTCTCTTCTTCGGAAAATTCACCTTCGCTCGGTGTATTTTTATCTTAGGTTCACCTTCTCCCGGTGTCCGTTTTCTGTTGTTTGAGGTTCGTCTTTGTTCGACGTTCTCTTTTTTTAATAAAATTCACCTTCATCGAGGTCTTTCTGTCTTAGGTTCACCTTCGTCCGGTGTCCCTTTTTTGTTGGTTGATGTGATCGGTGGATCTGGAACTGACTGTTTAACGCTGGTTCGCGAAATGTCGCGGAAGCAAGAGTCGCCACCGTCTTTTATTTTCTCCAAATGGAAAGGACAAAAGCACAGAAAAATTCCTTATAGAGATTGCTCTCGGTTCGGGAGGTAGATTATAGAAAGGGAAGGTGTTAGCACCCTTTCTATCCATGGTTATCCATGGGCTCTTAGATACTTGCTCATTTGTGTTTTAAAAAATGGTTTGTTTGCTTTTCAATTGTGGGTTTTTAAAAAGTTTCTTTGAAAATTCCAGTTCGACTCTTGTATCAGTCCTCAAGAGTGTTTGAAAAGTTGCTTTCGAAAGCTTTTTGAAAAGGTGTCGGTGTGAAAAGTATTTTTGATTTGTTTTGAAATTAGAGCAAGTATCTAGAGTCGTCTACCTACCCTAAGGAATTCGTCTGTGTAGATGTCCTTTAAAGTAGTGCCATCCCACCATTGAGAGGTAGGTAGCACCACCGTTGGAGGTGTTCGGGTCAATTCGAGGTTCGGGACATGGTGATCACCAGAGCAATGGGAAGACACCTTAGAAGCTACCCTCATGCCAGGTTCCCGGATCATGAGGACTTACTAAGACATCCTCTACTCGACGATCACCTTTCGAGGCAAGGCAACAGTGAGGCGTACCCTAGGGGTGGTGTGTGATTTGTGTGCCAGATTCGTTTATTTTTGTCTTGTTCATGTCAAAGTGATCTATGCGTTTGTTTTTATTTTTGTCATTCATTCTTGCATGCATTTATTTAATAGTTAAAAAGTGCGGAAAGATAAAAATCCTAAACTATTACAAAAGGCGCGGGTCCACATCGCCAAAATTTCCAGAACCCGATTTGACAGAAAATAAAGAAACAAAGGAAAGTAAAAGTGCGAGAGATTAAATTTACATGGCTTTGGGAGAAGTACATAAAAATTATACGAAAAGAAAGTAAATGCGCGATTTGAATTAAAATTAGAAACGAGGGCTTTGGACCCTTTTTAATGAAATTAAATTATTAGCAAATTAATTAAAGTAAAGAAAAGAAATTATTTTTTTGGTTTTTTGTATTTATGAGAATTTAATGAAATTAATAACCTAATTCTACAATTTTTATTTATTAGAAAAAATATCAAAGTTAAACCTAAATTAATCTAATTATTTACATGCAATTTTAATTTATAAAAATAAATAATATTTTAATTATTAATTATTATGAAAGAAAAGAAAAAAAAGGATAAAAATTATTACAAACCCTAATTCTACCAAATTTTAAATTGATTAAGGAAAATATTACAATTAAACCTAATTTAATAACTAAAATTAATGAATAATATTTATTTACAAAAACTATATTAATTAAATAAAATACTTATTTTTGTCTTTTCTGATTTTATATTGTTTTTATGTTTTTTTGTGAGAAATAATTAAATTAATTAACTAATTAAAAATAATAATTGAATTAAAATAAGAATGAAAAAATATAAAAGACTTGCAAACCTTGGGGGGTTCTGTCCCCAGTAGGAGGTGAAATCCAGTAATTTAGGTCCATTAAGACCTTGGCCTGTTTGACCTTTGCGCTGGCATGTGTGTCTGTTGACTGAGGCTCACCATAGCCTTTGAATCATGGCCTTTGATGGAGTGCAGTGGGACATGTGGCGCGTTGGATTGAGGGGCGCATGATAGAACCTTGTATTGAACCTGCATGGGATAACAATTGAAAAAACAATATTGGAAAGGGGTGGGGACCTGGGGCTCGAACCCAGGTCCCAGGGATTACCAGTAACATTCTCCACCACTAGGCCATTCACACGCTTCTGAATATGTAATACCTAATAAATAATATAACATAAAAACAAAGGTTAGTGGGACAGTTAGCGCGAAAATTTAAACGGACCAATCGTTGCCTTCCACTTCATCATCTTCCTCGCCTTTGTTTTTTTTCCTGAAATAAAAAGAGAATCAGCAACGGTTTTGCACCGTTCCAAAAGGTGCCATTTGAGAAAATAGCGAATAGCTTGTTTCTGATCAGAAATTGGGCGCGACCCCATCAATGAATTTGTTGGAAGCTTGTGGTTCTCATGATGCCAGTCTCGTGTCCCAATTTTTCCTTAACTGGGAAACCCCAATTCACAGTTTTGAAAACCCTAGGTCCCATTCATGGTGAAATCGCGTGTGGTGCATAAAAATTCAATCAAAGTACACCGTTAGCTTCAGAAAAGTCTCATTAGTACAAATCCATGAATAAAATGCAATGATATGGTCTAAATAATAGAGCACGATTATGCAAACAGAGTGATATAGTTCGCCCTCGAATTACCAATTCTTTGAGTATGGGACAAAGTTTTTGATTGGAATCGTCTCCTGGCAACCTTGGCAAGCTAATGGAATGGTGATCTTGGCTTGAAAGACCCTGCAATCGTGATTTCAGTTATGGAGTTTTCTTGAAAAATTTCAAGTTTGCTTATGACTCTTCTGCGCAGCTGGTAGTCTTTTTTGAATAGGGTTAGCATGTATATGTATGTATGAATGATTTAGGGTTGAGAACTTGATCAAAAATCCATGCATTAATGTGAAAAATATTTGATTTGCAAACCATAATTTTCCAAATCTTTTTCATGCTTTTTGGATTCAATCACATCCAATCACCTTTGATTCTTTCCTAACTTGATTTGCACGAAATATTGAGTATATATCATGCATAAAAAGATTGAAAAGGTTAGGTTTAGTATTTTTCATGTATTTTAATTAATTAAATGAATTATTAATGATTAAAAATCCAAATAAATAAATAAAAATAATAAAAAACTTCCCTTTGGGCCAAATGGTCGTGTACATGCCTTGGATGATGATTTGTGGAAGAAAAAGAGGCCCATTAGCAATTTTAGGTCATTTGAAGCAATGTTGACTTTTCAAAATATCCAAAAATTTCCCAACTTCCACAAGGCATAACTTGCTCAATATTTAAGCTTTGCTTATGTTCTTGGACATTTTGGAAAGGTCTTTGAGTCCTCTAACCAATTTCTTTGGTCCCATGTCATTTTGATTTACCAATATCAAGTTATGGCCTTTGACTTAAAGTCCCTTTTTGTTGACTTTTAAAAATGACCTATAATGTTGAAATTGATAACTTTTTGTGAGAGCATTTCTTGGACTTGAAGTGTGAAGAGGAGTTGTAGGAAATGTCTTTATCTTCAAAATGAGATTTGGATGGAATTTTTCTGATAATCCATGTGGAAGTTATGCCCTGGTCAATTTACAGTTGACTTTTTCAACTGTCCAAATATGGAAACTTTTGCATCTTGATGATTTTTGAGCCAAGCTTTGAGAATCATGATCAAGTATTGATCAAATGAGGTTTGTGGCTTCAAAATGAGATGTTGACCAAAAATTTGGACTTTTGACTGTCAAATGACCATTTTGCCCCTACAGTTGACTGTAGTGCAATTAGGGTTTTTGACTGTGCAATTTTGTGCTGTAAGTCTTGAAACTTGGTATGAGGATGCTTGACCATATTTATAGGCATGTGGGACTTGATTGGACCCTTGGTAACTTCATTTACTTTGTCAGAACCAAAACCCTAATTTTGACTACTTAGGAGGCCCTTGAACTGTGCAACCCTTGGGGAATTTTGAAGCATGACTTGGCAATTTCTTGAAGAATATGGGAGGGAAAATTTTGGGGTGCAACAGTTGCCCCTGTTCAATCTTCTTAGACCTGAGGATGCAGATTGGCTGACGTGCCTTTCATAATCCGAAGGTGGAAGATGATTGAACACTAGAGTGCCCAGAAATTTGCGCTCACATAGTAGTGTGATGTGGGGAATGGGCTTACAGATGCCATTTGGTGATTGATGGATAGGATGATGGGCTTATAGATGCCATGCTGAGAGATGATGGAAGGTGGATGGGATTATAGATGCCATCTGGATGTTGATCGCATAAGAGATTCCTTAGCGAGAACCTGCGTACCTGCAAAAGAAAAATGAGTACCTGACATGTTGCAGGAGCTGGTCTTCAGATGCTTTGTATAGATGTGTCCTGACTGGTTACAGGAGCTGAATCTGGAGCTTCAAACGATGATGAATGAACCAGGGATGGTTACTACCTCAACAGGAACGGTGAGAGAACCTTGGATGACTTTAACCTCAACAGCAATCATTGAGATAATCTTGGGATTACCACCTCCGCAGTATCGGGGAGAGAACCATAGGCGATTACCACCTCAACAGCAAACATTGAGAGAACCTTGGATAATTTCAACTTCAACAGCAATCGTTGAGCGAAATCTGGGATTACCACCTCCGCAGTATCGGGTAGAGAACCATAGGCGATTACCACCTCAACAGCAAACATTGAGAGAACCTTGGATAACTTCAACTTCAACAGCAATCGTTGAGCGAAATCTGGGATTACCACCTCCGTAGGATCGGGGAGAGAACCATAGGCGATTACCACCTCAACAGCAAACATTGAGAGAACCTTGGATAACTTCAACAGCAATCGTTGAGCGAAATCTGGGATTACCACCTCCGCAGTATCGGGGAGAGAACCATAGGCGATTACCACCTCAACAACAAACATTGAGAGAACCTTGGATAACTTCAACTAAGTCTTTATCAGGAAAATCTGTTTGGGGTTGATTTAGCTGGACTAGAGAAGGCCTTGGACTGGATAAGAAATCTTTGGAGTCGATTTAATTGAACCGGTCTAGGTCTTGGAATGTCCTCAACTGGGTCTTTATCAGAAAAATCTGTTTGGGGTCGATTTAACCGGACCAGAGAAGGCCTTGGACTGGATAAGAAATCTTTGGAGTCGATTTAATTGAACCGGTCTAGGTCTTGGAATGTCTTCAACTGGGTCTTTATCAGAAAAATCTGTTTGGGGTCGATTTAACCGGACCAGAGAAGGCCTTTGACTGGATAAGAAATCTTTGGAGTCGATTAACTGAACCGGTCTAGGTCTTGAAATATAGCCGAGAACTTAACTGAATCTTTTCCTGAAAGGTAAAGGTCAGTCATATGCAATGCATGATATGGATCAAGCAATGATGTTCTCAACATAAATGAGATTTGTAAGATATTTTGCGTCTATGCATGCTACAATGATGTATGGAAGTTTGATGTTTATGAATGTATTTTTTTTTCGTCTTAGGAAAATAAATCCTTGACGGGTGCCGGGAAGTCACTCCTGGGCTGATGTTGGCAAGTATATTTTTGCTTCCGCTGGGGGTGATAGCTGCAAGAATACCGGTAGGAGAAGGTAACTCTGTTGGGGAATAAACTTGGCGAATGATTACTCTGCGGGGAAGAAAGTACTTCAGCGATTTTGCTGGGAAGCAATACTCTGTGGGGAGAGAGATACTTTGCTGAGTTGTTGATAGTAACTTGCTGGGGATGAGAAGACTTCATCGAGGACGCTCTTTCCGTGGCTTTCGGCTGAGTATAACCCAGTTATATCCTGGTAGGGAAATAACTCTTTGAATAAATCTGGGGGACGCGTTCGTGCTCTGCGGGGGTAAGCTTCCAGAATCTACCAGGGATAAGCTTACTGCTTGGGGAGATGGATTCCAACTTTCCTGGGGAAACTGGATTGGACTCTCCTGGGGAAGCTGGATTGGACTCTCTTGGGGAAACTTTGAACTATATTGGGAAAAGGCTCCGCTGAATGTTTGATATACCGTCGGGGAACAATCTTTAGACCAAGACTGCCGGGGATGCTTGTTAAGAATATGTATATTGCTGCTGGGGAATGTTGAGATCTGCTGGAGGATACTCAACTTCTTTTAAGTTTGATAATAGCTTTGCTTGGGAGAGAGTGTACTGCTTGCTGGCTCACTCTCTGGGGAATTAAGATATCTGATTGTATTCTTTAGTTGAACCTACCTTAGTACCTTGGTGGACGGAACAATTAGATTGCTTAGACAACTCCTTATTGCCCCTGTTTCTAATGTTACCTGTAATTAATCCTTTGTTTCGTATGCAAATATTTATGAGTTAGCAAATTATTGTCAATGCATATATCACAAATTGAACCTTGGACGTTCTTCGCAAAACAAAACAGAAAAAAGGAAAAACAATTGGCACTTTTAACTAAAAAGTATATTTGTATTGATTTTGAATGGCCTGTAAATAGGCGTTTATATACAAGAGGCTGACGTCCTAGTAAGAGAACGCCGCCGAACAAAAGAGTTTATACAAATTTTGTACAAGAGAAAATAAAACAGATGTGTGAAATGAATGATCCACTGGGTTTCAACTCTGCTATTGCCTTGGTATCCCCGGGCGTCTCATCACTTGATGACCTAAACGAAGATGAAGCTGACTGATCAATGTCGTCTGAACTTGATGTAGATACCGGATTCTGGATGCAAAGTGATCCAATGAGACATAGTATTACGCTTTTATCCCTAACTTTTGCCTGGACCGCCCTTTCGGGTTTTCAGTCCACCGGGATACCCATTTTTCCCAAGCCGCCTTTTCAGGTTTTCGACTTGCCGGGTGTACAGTTTTTTTTCATTTCATCCCTTCATTTTGCCCGAACCCTTTTGGTTCGCCGGGAAGCCCTAATTTTTGCCTAGGCATGTCAGCCTAGCGGGTCTTTTTTATGCGTAGTATCTTTTTACTATGTCTGCATTGGCGGGGTGAGGAAGGTCGTCACCATCCATGTTGGTTAAAATCATGGCTCCTCCTGAGAATACATGTTTAACCACAAATGGCCCTTCGTACGTAGGGGTCCATTTGCCCCTTGGATCACTCTGAGGAAGGATGATTCGCTTGATTACCAGATCCCCAACTTGATATTCCTGTGGTCTGACCTTTTTGTTAAATGCCCTGATCATTCGTTTCTGATACGTCTGACCATGACAGATAGCAGCAAGTCTCTTTTCATCAATGAGGTTTAGCTGATCAAGTCGTGTCTGGATCCAATCATCTTCGTTCAGATTTGCATCCTTCATTATCCGGAGAGAGGGTATCTGCACTTCGATCGGTAAGACTGCCTCCATACCATAGACCAAGGAGAAAGGAGTTGCCCCGGTTGACGTCCTGGCTGAGGTACGGTACCCATGTAGAGCTAACGGTAACATCTCGTGCCAATCCTTATAAGTCACTGTCATCTTCTGCACGATTTTCTTGATATTTTTATTTGCTGCTTCTACAGCCCCATTCATCTTCGGTCTGTAAGGAGAAGAATTGTGGTGCTATATTTTGAACTGCTCGCAGAGCTCAGTGATCATCTTATTATTCAGATTGGTACCGTTGTCTGTAATGATCCTCTCTGGGACGCCGTATCGACAGATCAGGTTATGCCGAATGAACCGTGCCACAACAGTCTTGGTTACCGTAGCGTAGGAAGCTGCTTCAACCCACTTTGTAAAATAATCGATCGCCACTAGGATGAAGCGATGTCCATTAGATGCCGTAGGTTTAATCTCACCGATCATGTCTATGCCCCACATTGCAAATGGCCAAGGCGCAGTCAGAGCATTCAGAGGAACTGGAGGAACATGCACCTTGTCTGCATAAATCTGGCACTTATGGCATGTCCTGGAATGTTGGTAGAAGTCAGTTTCCATTGTGGACCAGTAATACCCTGCCTGAAGGATCTTCTTTGCCATTGTATGTCCACTGGAATGCGTACCAAAGGTCCCTTCATGTAGCTCTTCCATGATCCTTTCTGCTTCAGTCTTATCCACATAACGCAGTAAGGTTGAATCATGGTTTCGCTTGTACAAGATGTCGTTGCTAAGGAAGAACTTTGCCGCGAACCTTCTCAGGAACTTCTTATCATTGACAGAAGCACCCTCAGGGTATTTATGAGCTTCCAGATATCTCTTCACCTCATGGTACCAAGGCTTCTCAGTCACCAATTCAGTCTCGAGATCGCAACAGTATGCCGGTTCGTCCAGTTTCCAGATGATGATCCGGGGAGCCTCATTATCCCATTTGACCTTGAACATAGAAGACATTGTAGCTAACGCGTCCGCCAACTGATTCTCTTCTCTTGGAAAGTGTTCAAAGGTTATCTTCGTGAAGTGGGGGATCAAGGTCAACACATATTCTCTGTAAGGAATAAGATTCGGATGTTTCGTATCCCACTCTCCTTTGATCTAATTGATCACAAGAGCGGAATCTCCGAAGACACTCAGAAACTTGATCCTTAGATCGATCGCAGCTTGAAGACCCATGATGCACGCCTCATACTCCGCCATGTTGTTGGTACAGTTGAAACATAGCCGGGCAGTGAGTGGAGTATGAGTGCCTTGAGGAGATATGATTATGGCGCCGATACCGTTACCCAAAGCATTAGAGGCTCCGTCGAAATGCATAGACCATCGGGATCCTTCCTCAGGTCCTTCATCCGGTCCAGGTACTTCACAATCAGTTACTATCATTATGCTTTCATCTGGAAACTCGAAGTTCATTGACTGATAGTTATCTACGGCCTGATGTGCCAAGTGGTCTGCCAATACACTACCCTTGATGGCTTTCTGGGTCGTGTACTGAATGTCGTATTCCGTCAAGATCATTTGCCATCTTGCAATTCTCCCAGACAGAGCAGGCTTTTCAAATATATACTTTATAGGATCCATCTTTGAGATCAACAAGGTAGTGTGAGTCAGCATATAATGTCTCAGCCGGCGAGCAGCCCATACCAAAGCGCAACAAGTTTTCTCAAGCAGTGAGTATCGGGTCTCACAGTCGGTAAACTTTTTTCTAAGGTAATAAATGGCATGCTCTTTTCGGCCAGACTCGTCATGCTGCCCCAGCACACACCCCATTGAGTTGTCAAGTACTGTCAGGTATAGTATCAGAGGTCTCCCTTCAACCGGTGGCATAAGGATGGGTGGTTCTTGGAGATACTCTTTGATTCTGTCAAAAGCAGCCTGACATTCATCATTCCAACGTACTACCTGATCTTTCTTCAGCAGCTTGAAGATTGGCTCACAGGTAGCAGTTAGGTGTGAGATGAATCGAGCAATGTAATTCAGCCGTCCTAAAAAGCCTCTGACCTCTTTCTCTGTCCTCGGGACTGGCATCTCTTGAATAGCTTTGACCTTGGCAGGGTCCACTTGAATACCCTTATCGCTTACAACGAAGCCTAGCAACTTCCCAGATCTTACCCCGAAGGTGCACTTGTTCGGGTTCAACCTCAGCTTGTATAGTTTCAACCGATCAAACAATTTCTGCAGATGATCTAGGTGCTCTTCCTCAGTCTGGGACCTTGCGATCATGTCATCCACATACACTTCTATCTCATGATGGATCATGTCATGAAATAAAGCAACCATGACACGTTGGTAGGTTGCCCCAGCGTTCTTCAATCCAAAAGGCATGACCTTGTAACAAAAGGTGCCCCACTGAGTAACAAATGTAGTCTTTTCCATGTCTTCAGGTGCCATCTTGATCTGATTGTAACCTGAAAAGCCATCCATGAAAGAGAATACCTTGTGCTGAGCTGTATTGTCAACAAGGACATCAATGTGAGGTAAAGGGAAATCATCTTTGGGGCTGGCCCTGTTCAGATCCCTGTAGTCGACGCACATTCTGACCTTTCCGTCCTTCTTTGGTACCGGCACCACATTAGCAACCCACTGAGGGTAAGAAGTTACTGCAAGGAACCCGGCATCAAACTGCTTCATAACCTCGGCTTTAATCTTCTCAGACATCTCTGGACGCATACGACGGACCTTTTGCTTAACCGGGGGGCAGTCTTCCTTAGTAGGCAAGTGATGGACCACAATATCGGTATCCAACCCGGGCATGTCTTCGTAGGACCAGGCAAAGATCTCCATATAATCATGTAGCATCTTAGTCAACCGTTGCTTCACACTGAGCTCTAGGTTGGCACTAATCTTTACCTCTTTCCTGTCTGCCTCAGTACCCAAGTTTATTATTTCCACTGGCTCTTCGTGTGGTTGAATTGCCCTCTCTTCCTGAAGTAACAGTCTTGCAAGCTCGCCAGGAACTTCGCAATCACCTTCACCTTCGTCTTCGGCTAAGTTGATCGGATTTTCAAAGTCATAACTGGCAGTAGCAGAGTCGTTACCAGTGAGATCCAGAGTGGATTGAAACCTGTATGAGTGAGTGTGTGTAAATACAGCTGTTTTGAGAAATATGTAAAGGAAGGAAAGACAAAAAAGGAGCATAAGATTTGAAATGCGAGAAAACGTCCAAGATTTTCATTTATGATATATGAAATGACAATTTATATGCCCTCACAAATGAAACCACGGTGCCACGGGTAAGACATCGGGCCATAGAGTTTATTTATTGTTTATTACAAATAACAAAACAAAGAAGTTTATTACTGCGTAACAAAAGTAACAGGAGTATGGTCTTTGACAATCCAATTGGTCAATCCGCCTTCAGTCGTCGGATAGATCCAACTATTGAACTCAGCTTCATCCACTTCATTATCTTCCCCAACAGCATTTACTCCTGGATTTGTAATGAACACATGAGGTCTTCTGGTCTTCGCCTTCCGCATAGCTTTCTGACCCTCTGCAGTAAAACCCAATCCAAATTTGTCAGTTTTCTGTGTAAAGTCGGGAAGCCTGCCCCAGTTAGCACATTCACCTTTTTGAACCACAGCCCGGGCATCCTTCAGGGAAGCCATCTTCAAGGGAACATCCTCTTCGACCGCTGTTTCTGCTGCTGCTGAAATTGGAAGCACCTCCTCGAAATGCTGAAAGGGGGTTTTAATAAACTCCCCGTCCATCTCAATGTATCTGAAGGAATTCAAGTGGCTCACCATATATTCCTCCTCTCCTTGCACAGTGACGATCTTCCCTCTGACGGGGTACTTCAGCTTCTGGTGCAAGGTAGAGGTCACTGCCCCAGCTTTATGGATCCAAGGTCGACCCAGTAGACAAGAGTACGATGGACGGATATCCATCACATAAAAGGTAGAGTCAAACACCTGAGAACCCACACGAATAGGAATGTCAACCTCTCCATGAACCATCCTTTTTGAACCGTCAAAGGCCCTGACAATGATATTGCTGGGTTTTAATTCCAGGCCTTCACAATCCAAACGGTCTAAAGCCTTCTTTGGTAAAACATTCAAGGAAGAACCAGTGTCCACCAACACATGCGCTAGAGTAGTGCCCCTGCATTCAATAGAGACATGCAGGGCATCATTGTGGTCTCTTCCTTTTGCAGTCAGGTCAGCATCTGAGAAACCCAAGCCATTGTCCGCTGTCAGATTTGCTACACAGTTAGTGAACTGGACTGCAGATGTCTCCTGTGGCACATGGGCCGTCTTGAGAAATGAGATCAAGGCCTTAGCATGGGCCTCGGAGCATAGCAATAAGGAGAGCATGGAAATCTTGGAGGGCGTATGCCCCAGCTGTTTCACAACATTAAAGTCACTCTTTTTTATTATCTTTAGAATCTCCTCCATTTCTTGTTGGGAGGCCTCAACATTTATAGGTATCGGTGCCTCCATCCGGGCGGGCTCATCTTCAATTCCTTTGCCCCGAGCATTGGATGACTCGGCAGCAGGAGAAACAACTTGGTCAGTAACAGGAACAGGTACACTTGTAGGTGTTATAAGGAGGGGTCTTCGAGCAGCGGGCGGTGCAATGTCAGGCGAGAAGAGCCTGCCACTGCGGGTAACCTTGGCTGGGCCAGTGATATCGCAGATACTGGCACTAGTGTTGAATTCTTGTTTGATTCCATTCACATATATGTCTGCCCCATAATGCCAGGGGACAGCTTTATCAGATACATAGGGAAGAGGCCCCAGAACAGTGGTAACAACTGGTGCGACAGTCATGATTTGGACAGGCTTCTTCGGGAGAGCCTTGATTGGATTGTTGAAGATGGTAACCACAAAAGCTTCTTCTACCGGAACCAACTGAACAACAGACTTCTTAAATAGAATCTCCTTGCTATCCATTAGGCTCTGGACGCCTAACTTCAGCAAGGGACAACCGGATAGGGACACAGCACAGAACAGGCAACCCTCACTGCAACCCGGAAATAAACCGGCCAGCAGTAGGTTCCTCTTGACAGTCTTCAAAGGAGTAGCTACATCATCCACAGAAACAGCGTATACCTCTTCATCAACAGCATTTACCCCATGCTGAGGCATAGGAGCAGTAACCACATTCGGCCTCTCAGGCGCTTCAAACTGTATCTCTTTCGCGTCAATAAGGTCTTGCACCTTACTCCTTAATGCCCAACAGTCATCAATGGAATGCCCCGGGCCATCAGAATGGTAAGCACAACGAGCATTTGGGTTGTACTTGGGGGAGGCAGTGTTCACAGCTTTAGGGGCCTCTCTGACAGTCACTAGATTGGTGGATAGCAACTGTGGCATGATCTGCAATAAAGTCATGCTCAAACGGGTAAACTCTCTCCGGGGTCTTTCAGCCCTTGGTGGATTGGTTGGCCGAGGAGCGGCAGCAGGCTTGGCAATCATTATCGCACTGACAGATTGGCGGCGCTCAGATTTCTCTTGTCTCCTAGAGCCATATACAGCACTAGCCTCCTTCTTGAAGGGTTTCTTCTCAGAACTAGACGATGCACCCTTCGGAATCTTTCCAGACTTCAACCCAGCCTCAATTCTCTCTCCAGTCAGAATAAGATCAGTGAACCCTGCAGACGAATTCCCAATAAGATGGTTGAAAAATGGCCCAGATAGGGTCCCCAAGAACATGTCTATCAACTCCCGATCAGTCAATGGAGGCTGCACCCTGCCAGCCAGATCCCTCCACTTCTGAGCGTACTCTTTAAAACCTTCACTTGAACCTAACGACATACCCTGGAGTTGGGTACGTGTAGGGGTAAGGTCGGCATTATATTGATACTGCTTATAGAAAGCAGTAGACAACTCCTCCCAGTTACGAATCTTGGTCCCATCCAGCTGATAGAACCATTCGAGGTGAGTCCCTGAAAGACTCTCCTGGAAGAAGTGGATCCACAAATTCTTATCCACTGAGTACGGTTGAATCTTCCGAACATAGGACCTGAGATGTAGCTTGGGACAAGACGCCCCGTCGTACTTAGTGAAAGATGGTGCTTTGAACTTACGAGGAATAATCACACCAGTAGACAAACCCAGATCTCCGAAATCCAACCCAGGCACTTGTTGTATCTCCATAGCATTCAGCCTGTCCTCCAACTGTTTGTAACGGTCTTCTGCCGGAGGATATTGCTCTTCATCAAAATCAGTCTCATTGTCGGAGACTACCGGACTAGGACCTTTTTCCGCTTGAGGAGTACCCTTGCCAATGGAAGAACCAGCCTCTTCATTTTGCAGAGTATTGCCAAACCTTCGGCCCGAGTTGAACAGAACAGTTCTTCTCTTCTTTTTCTTTTCCTTCTTCAGGAGCAGAGCCTTCAGCTCCTCTTGGCCCTGAGCCAAACCCATGATTAGTTCCTGAAATTGCGCATTCTGCGCCTGAAGAGCTTTGATGGACATCTCAGTTGATGACGAGTCAGGATTCATAATGCTGAAATAAACAGCGAAGAACTGTAAGCAACCTGAAAAGAGGAAAAACCTGCTATGCACATGATGAATGATATGTGTTTATGCAATGCATTCGAGGGTTCGAAAGTTCAAATTTGTTGTAGACAAAAAGGAACACACGTTATCATTAAAGAAATAATTGTTCAGTACATCAAAGCCTCATGGGCAAAATAATACAAAAGCAAATCAATCCCAAAATATACTACGCATCCTCTTTGGAGCTATGTAAGTGTTGAGATTTCTCTCTTCATGCAACAGGCGGGTGAGCTCCAAGACCTTCTTTTCACTGGCATGTAGACTGGTCTCAAGAGAATTCCGTTCTTCCTTAAGCTGGATCCAGCTCTTCTGCATCTCTTCCCAGGATGTGGGCATATCAGGGTGCTGAATAGTGTAGGACACTTCTCCTTCCAAGACTGGCTCTTTGATCACAGGGAGCATATGGGGATAAGGCATCACTAACTTCTGGGAGCGGGCTCGTACCCACTTGAGATAAGGTTCCAACGGGATGGAGTTCCTGTGCCCCAGTGTCTTACTGTCTATCCTACTTGGCATCCTCCAGGCTCTGATAAATCTCTGGCGAAGTCCTTGAGTATCGTTGTCGAAGTCAAAAACTATGTCAGGAATTAACATGTCATGAGGACCATCCCTCCGAGCATAACCAAACTGTCTCCAAGCCAGGCATGGGCTGTAAGTAATACCTCCTCTGATTCCAAGTAAAGGAACATTAGGGTACTCCCCGCAACGATCAATGATAGTGACATCCTCCCTAGACCTAGGGCACCAATGCATATCTGCATGTGTAAGAGTCATCAACCGTTGTGACCATCTCAAACCCCGCTCGTTCTTCAAAACTGATTGTGGAAGGTGCGAAATAAACCACCTTCCCAGGAGAGGAGTGCAACACATAAGGACACCTCTTTTTCTCATGGTTCGAGTGTAACATGAGTGAAGGATGTCCCCCAGCAACGTAGGTATAGGATTCTTGGACATAAAGATCTGGACAACACTAATATCTATAAGCTAATCTGGGTTAGGGAACAACACCAAACCATAGACAAGGAGGGCCACAACTTCTTCAAAAGCTTGTAAGTCAAGGGAGTTCCAACATTCATGGGCCTTTTCAAACAGAAACCTGGCTAAGAACCCTTTGATACCACTTCTAACTTCCCAATGTCCCTTGAGGTCAGATGATTGTAGGTGTAAGGCTTTAGCAATCTCTTCAAGCTTAGGTTCCTTTTCTGTACCGTTGTAGGGTAGTTGATCAAGGATAGGGATCTTCAGGAGCCGGGAGAACTCCTCCAAAGAATTGGAACAGGACCTTGATCATATCTTCCTCAATGTTGGTGTTGACCAAGCTGATGAGGCTTCCATGTCTTTCACTGAATGAAGAGCTCTCGGGAATCCTGGATATAAGTTCCTTAAGCTGAGGAGGGATCTTTACAAGATTGATTTGAATTGTCTTTCTACGAACAGTTTCCATGTCCTACAAAACAAGAACAAAGATGAAGATTCGAACCCCTGAAATGGTCAGTCAATGCATATGATGCTGGATGATGTCATGATGCTATGATTAAACACACCACAGATATTTACAAAGACAAACATGTAAGGCACACAAGGCACACAAGACAAGCCCTTAGGGTTTAAGGCCAGCATGGGGTCTGGGTAGTACCCTCTTGAAGTTGGTGGGTTCAACCTGTCCTATTAGAAGTAACCGGGTTCTAAGGGTCCCAATATCACGTGATTGCTTTCATTGTTCATCGTTTCGATTTAACCACTGAACTGGCGACCGAAATATTCCAGGAAAGCAACCCTCAATTGAGTGTAGTATCGAGTATCAACCAACCTCGGACTGCACCAAAGTCAGTTATCTCACTACCCTAAAGAGGCCAAGATAGTTCAATTAAGGTTCCTAAGGTCTGTTGATGCTTCACGACACCACGCGGAGGCCCCGTACTCTCCTTGACTGAACTCAAGGGTTACCGGTACACACCAAAGTGCCACATCAACGTAGCAGACTGTTTCAACCATGTCGGTATACCCCGCACAGTTCCCTCACAGCCTTGTTGCTACTTTCTAAGAAGGTATCCCCAGATCCGGGTTAGGATCTATAGAACTCCCAAGACAGTCCCACAATTTAAAGCAAACAAGGAAAGCAATTGAAAATACAGTTATGAACTAACCCTAAGGTACACCTCACTTTAAGTTAAGTCCCCAGCAGAGTCGCCAGTTCTGTGATCCGTGGATCTGGAACTGACTGTTTAACGCTGGTTCGCGAAATGTCGCGGAAGCAAGAGTCGCCACCGTCTTTTATTTTCTCCAAATGGAAAGGACAAAAGCACAGAAAAATTCCTTATAGAGATTGCTCTCGGTTCGGGAGGTAGATTATAGAAAGGGAAGGTGTTAGCACCCTTTCTATCCATGGTTATCCATGGGCTCTTAGATACTTGCTCATTTGTGTTTTAAAAAATGGTTTGTTTGCTTTTCAATTGTGGGTTTTTAAAAAGTTTCTTTGAAAATTCCAGTTCGACTCTTGTATCAGTCCTCAAGAGTGTTTGAAAAGTTGCTTTCGAAAGCTTTTTGAAAAGGTGTCGGTGTGAAAAGTATTTTTGATTTGTTTTGAAATTAGAGCAAGTATCTAGAGTCGTCTACCTACCCTAAGGAATTCGTCTGTGTAGATGTCCTTTAAAGTAGTGCCATCCCACCATTGAGAGGTAGGTAGCACCACCGTTGGAGGTGTTCGGGTCAATTCGAGGTTCGGGACATGGTGATCACCAGAGCAATGGGAAGACACCTTAGAAGCTACCCTCATGCCAGGTTCCCGGATCATGAGGACTTACTAAGACATCCTCTACTCGACGATCACCTTTCGAGGCAAGGCAACAGTGAGGCGTACCCTAGGGGTGGTGTGTGATTTGTGTGCCAGATTCGTTTATTTTTGTCTTGTTCATGTCAAAGTGATCTATGCGTTTGTTTTTATTTTTGTCATTCATTCTTGCATGCATTTATTTAATAGTTAAAAAGTGCGGAAAGATAAAAATCCTAAACTATTACAAAAGGCGCGGGTCCACATCGCAAAATTTCCAGAACCCGATTTGACAGAAAATAAATAAACAAAGGAAAGTAAAAGTGCGAGAGATTAAATTTGCATGGCTTTGGGAGAAGTACATAAAAATTATACGAAAAGAAAGTAAATGCGCGATTTGAATTAAAATTAGAAACGAGGGCTTTGGACCCTTTTTAATGAAATTAAATTATTAGCAAATTAATTAAAGTAAAGAAAAGAAATTATTTTTTTGGTTTTTTGTATTTATGAGAATTTAATGAAATTAATAACCTAATTCTACAATTTTTATTTATTAGAAAAAATATCAAAGTTAAACCTAAATTAATCTAATTATTTACATGCAATTTTAATTTATAAAAATAAATAATATTTTAATTATTAATTATTATGAAAGAAAAGAAAAAAAAAGATAAAAATTATTACAAACCCTAATTCTACCAAATTTTAAATTGATTAAGGAAAATATTACAATTAAACCTAATTTAATAACTAAAATTAATGAATAATATTTATTTACAAAAACTATATTAATTAAATAAAATACTTATTTTTGTCTTTTCTGATTTTATATTGTTTTTATGTTTTTTTGTGAGAAATAATTAAATTAATTAACTAATTAAAAATAATAATTGAATTAAAATAAGAATGAAAAAATATAAAAGACTTGCAAACCTTGGGGGGTTCTGTCCCCAGTAGGAGGTGAAATCCAGTAATTTAGGTCCATTAAGACCTTGGCCTGTTTGACCTTTGCGCTGGCATGTGTGTCTGTTGACTGAGGCTCACCATAGCCTTTGAATCATGGCCTTTGATGGAGTGCAGTGGGACATGTGGCGCGTTGGATTGAGGGGCGCATGATAGAACCTTGTATTGAACCTGCATGGGATAACAATTGAAAAAACAATATTGGAAAGGGGTGGGGACCTGGGGCTCGAACCCAGGTCCCAGGGATTACCAGTAACATTCTCCACCACTAGGCCATTCACACGCTTCTGAATATGTAATACCTAATAAATAATATAACATAAAAACAAAGGTTAGTGGGACAGTTAGCGCGAAAATTTAAACGGACCAATCGTTTCCTTCCACTTCATCATCTTCCTCGCCTTTGTTTTTTTTTCCTGAAATAAAAAGAGAATCAGCAACGGTTTTGCACCGTTCCAAAAGGTGCCATTTGAGAAAATAGCGAATAGCTTGTTTCTGATCAGAAATTGGGCGCGACCCCATCAATGAATTTGTTGGAAGCTTGTGGTTCTCATGATGCCAGTCTCGTGTCCCAATTTTTCCTTAACTGGGAAACCCCAATTCACAGTTTTGAAAACCCTAGGTCCCATTCATGGTGAAATCGCGTGTGGTGCATAAAAATTCAATCAAAGTAAACCGTTAGGTTCAGAAAAGTCTCATTAGTACAAATCCATGAATAAAATGCAATGATATGGTCTAAATAATAGAGCACGATTATGCAAAAAGAGTGATACAGTTCGCCCTCGAATTACCAATTCTTTGAGTATGGGACAAAGTTTTTGATTGGAATCGTCTCCTGGCAACCTTGGCAAGCTAATGGAATGGTGATCTTGGCTTGAAAGACCCTGCAATCGTGATTTCAGTTATGGAGTTTTCTTGAAAAATTTCAAGTTTGCTTATGACTCTTCTGCGCAGCTGGCAGTCTTTTTTGAATAGGGTTAGCATGTGTTGTACCCCAAAATTTTCCCTCCCATATTCTTCAAGATTTGCCAAGTCAAGCTTCAAAATCTCCCCAAGGGTTGCACAGTCAAGGGCCTCCTAAACAGTCAAAATTAGGGTTTTTGTTCTGATCAAGAAAATGAAGTTTCCAAGGGCCCAATCAAGTCCCACATGTCTATAAATATGGTCAAGCATCCTCATACAAAGTTTCAAGACTTTCAGCACAAAATTGCACAGTCAAAACCCTAAATTGCACTACAGTCAACTATAGGGGCAAAATGGTCATTTGACAGTCAAAAGTTCAAATTTTTGGTCAACATCTCATTTTGAAGCCACAAACATCATTTGATCAATTCTTGATCATGATTCTCAAAGCTTGGCTCAAAAATCATCAAGATGCAAAAGTTTCCTTATTTGGACAGCTGAAAAAGTCAACTGTAAATTGACCAGGGCATAACTTTCACATGGATTATCAGAAAAATTCCATCCAAAGCTCATTTTGAAGAGAAAGACATTTCCTACAACTCATATTCATACTTCAAGTCCAATAAATGCTCTCACAAAAAGTTATCATTTTCAAACATTATAGGTCATTTTCAAAAGTCAACAAAAAGGGACTTTAAGTCAAAGGCCATAACTTGAGATTGGTAAATCAAAATGACATGGGACCAAGGACATTGGTTAGAGGACTCAAAAACCTTTCCAAAATGTCCAAGAACATGAGCAAAGCTTAAAAATTGAGCAAGTTATGCATTGGAGAAGTTGGGAAATTTTTGTGAAATGGCCAAAATCATTTATCCTTGAAATCTCATTTTTTACAAAAGGGGCCCACTTTTTCCACTTGAATTAACTTGGCCATGCTTCCCACGTGTCCCACCTTTTATTTCATTTTTTTAATTAATTTTTTCATTTTTAATTGATTTTCTTGGATTTAATTAAGTTTAAATCTTTTAAAATCAAGGAAAAATCAAAAAGTTTGATTAAATGAAATATTTGGCCTTAACTAGCCTTGAAACATCATTAAGCCTATACCAAATTCGTGCAAAGAGGCAAATAAGGCAAGAATTCAAAAATAAGGCAAAAATGGAAGGTGTGTTAATGGAGGTTTATGTCAAAATCCAAGGCATCAATGCAAGGCATTATTGGCCATAACTCTCATCCAAACACATTGCCTAGGGTATATACAGATGATACACAACAAAATTGGACAAGAAGCTGCGCCCTATTGCTCAAATCAAACTTGAAAATTAGCAAAAAATCTCAATTCTGAAAATACACTTGCAAGGCGATTCAAGCCTCCAAACCTATCCCATTAGCTTCCTTGAGCATTATAGGACGTATTCCAATCAAAAACCTCAAGCCTTACGCTTTGAAACGGTATACAGAAGTCACACTTTTTCCATTTTTTTCCATTATCGTGTTTTAACATTTACGCACATTCATGGCATGTTGATTATATATTCATGATCAGTGAAGTGTTTGCAAGCTAACCATATGCCTTAATTGGATTGTCATGCGCTATAGGCAAATATACCATGTTCGTTTTTTAGGGTTGCAGGAGTTATAATTTGGGGCTTTCCACCCAAGGAAAAATTGAGACTTGGGACCTTGACCACTGAAACAAGCGCGTCTGGACGAAGAGAATCCATGGGTCACGCTCAATTTATGAGCGTCCAGTAGCTAATCGTTATTTTCTTGTAGGGTGTCTACAACAACGCTTAAAAACCGTTGCTTCATATATTCATGTTTCAGGAAGAAGAAAGCCACGTAAAGAAGATGATGATGTGTGGAGCGCTGATTGGAAGGTTCAAAATTTCGCGCGTTTTGAATCACTAACGCAATTGTTCTTTTTATATTATTTGTTTACTATTATATATTAACATGCGTTAGTTGGATCAGATGGCAAGCGTAGTGATTGGTGAAGCACATGACCTGGGTTCGAGCCCCAGGTCTTCTCCCTATTCATATTATTTTGTGTTTAGTGATTCCATGCAGGATCAGCATCAAGGCACATCATGCGCTCTCAACATCAAACCATTCACAAAGCCAGGGAGATCAAATCAAAGGCTCAGATCTGAAGACCATGATGGGTCCTAGTCAAAGCTACCACACGTGGCCTGAAAAGTCAACAAAGCCTCCAAAAATGGGCCAGAATTACTTGGGCTGCACCCCTCTAGTTTGCTTTCTTTTTAACTTTTTTTATATATCCTTCTCTTTTCTTTGTTTTGATTAAATTTTTTAAATGCTTTAATTTAATATTTTCATATAATATAAAAACACAAAAAAAAAATCAGAAACGATAAAAATAATAAACATTTTATTTTAATATTAATTTTATAAATAAATCCCATAATTAATTTAGATTTAATTTTAGGTTGTAATTTAATTCTTTTTTTCACAATAACCAAAAATAATAAAAATAGACCTTTAGCACTTTTTTATCTTTTTTTTTTAATTAATTAAATATTTTTATCATTAACCATTAATTTTGTAAATAAATTTTATAATTAATTTAGTTTTAATTCTAGGTTTTTAACTTTAATGCATTTTCATTAATAAATTAAAAACAATTAGAATTAGAATTAATTATTTGACTTTTAATTAATTTAATTTTCTTTAATGTCATAAATACAAAAAAATAAAAAATAAGTTCTTTCTTAATTATTTTAATTTAATTATTTTAATTCCTTCAAAGGGTTCAACGCCCTCGCATTCGATTACGTTTTTGTTCGCGCGTTTTATTTATTTCTTTTGTGAATATAATGTACTTGTTCCAAAGCCCTGTAATAGCTATTAGACATTTATTTTCTGCACTTTATTTTAAATCGGGTCTGGATTAATTTGGCGTTGTAGACCCGCGCCTTTGTAATAGCGTAGGACATTTATCTTTTCCGCACTTTAAATTCCCGCACCTTTAACTGTTAAACAATAACATGAAAGAATGAATGCCCAAAAATAAAATCGAAACGTAGATCACCAATGCATGACAAGACAAACAATAAACTGAAAATGACACACAATTCACACACCACCCCTAGGGTACGCCTCATTGTTGCCTTGCCTCGAGAGGTGATCGTCAAGTAGAGGATGTCTTAGTAAGTCCTCATGATCCGGGAACCTGGCATGAGGGTAGCTTCTAAGGTGTCTTCCCATTGCTCTGGTGATCACCATGTCCCGAACCTCGAATTGACCCGAACACCTCCAACGGTGGTGCTACCTACCTCTCAATGGTGGGATGGCACTACTTTAAAGGACATTTACACAGACGAATTCCTTAGGGTAGGTAGATTCTCATAGATACTTGCTCTTTTCAAAAACAAACAAAATACTTTTCACACCTACACTTCCTAAAAGTTTTCAAACAAATTTTTCATACACTCTTGAGGACAGATACAAGAGTTACTTAGAGATTTTTCAAACGAAACTTTTTTCAAAACCCACACACATTGAAAAGCAAACAAATTTTGAAAACACAAATGAGCAAGTATCTAAGAGCCCATGGATAACCATGGATAGAAAGGGTGCTAACACCTTCCCTTTCTATAATCTACCTCCCGAACCGAGAGACATCTCAATAAGGAATTTTTCTGTGCTTTTGTCCTTTCCATGTTGGAGAAAATAAAAGACGGTGGCGACTCTTGCTTACTGCGACATTTCGCGAAACCAGCGTTAAACAGTCAGTTCCAGATCCACCGATCACAGAACTGGCGACTCTGCTGGGGAATTAATCTTTAAAGTGAGGTGTACCTTAGGACTAAGATCACTGTGTTTTCAATTGCTTTGATTTGTTTGCTTTAAATTGTGGGACTGTCTTGGGAGTTCTATAGATCCTAACTCGGATCTGGGGATACCTTCTTAGAAAGTAGAAACAAGGCTGTGAGGGAACTGTGCGGGGTATACCGACATGGTTGAAGCAGTCTGCTACGTTGATGTGGCACTTTGGTGTGTACCGGTAACCCTTGAGTCAATCAAGGAGAGTACGGGGCCTCCGCGTGGTGTCGTGAAGCATCAACAGACCTCAGGAACCTTAATTGAACCATCTTGGCCTCTTTAGGGTAGTGAGATGACTACTTTGGTGTACTCCGAAGTCGGTTGATACTCGATACTACACTCAACTGAGGGTTGTTTTCTTGGGATATTTTGATCGCCAGTCAGTGGCTAAATCGAAACGATGAACAATGAAAGCAATCCAATGATATTGAGATCCTTAGAACCCGGTTACTTTGATAGGACAGGTTTGAGCCCACCAACTTCAAGAGGGTAATACCCAGACCCCATGCTGGCCTAAACTCTAAGGGCTTGTCTTGTGTGACTTGTGTGCCTTACATGTTTGCCTTTGTAAATATTTGTGGTGTGTTTGATCATAGCATCATAACATCATACAGCATCATATGCATCCACTAACCATTTCAGGGGTTCGGATCTTCATCTTTGTTCTTGTTTTGTAGGACATGGAAACTATCCGCAGAAAGACAATTCAGATCAACCTCATGAGGGTCCCCCCTCAGCTTAAGGAGCTTACATCCAGGATTCCCGAGAACTCGTCATTCAGTTAAAGGCATGGTAGACTCATCAGCCTGGTCAATACCCATATTGAGGAAGAGATGGTAAAGGTCCTTTTCAAATTCTTTGACCCTCTGCATCACTGTTTTACTTTCCCGGATTATCAGCTGGTGCCTACTCTAGAAGAGTTTTCCCAGCTTCTGAAGATTCCCATTCTCAATCAACTACCCTACAACGGTACGGAAAAGGAACCAAAACTTGAAGAAGTGGCTAAAGCATTATGCCTACAACCATCTGACATCAAGGGGCATTGGGAAGCCAGAAATGGTATCAAAGGATTCTTGGCAAAGTTTCTGTTTGAGAAGGCCCAAGAGTGTTGGAATTCCCTTGACCTGCAAGCCTTTGAAGAAGTTGTAGCCCTCCTTGTCTATGGGTTGGTGTTGTTCCCTAAACCAGATCAGCTCATAGACATCAGTGCTGTCAAGGTCTTCATGTCCAGGAATCCTATACCTACGTTGCTGGGGGACATCCTGCACTCATGTTACACTCGAACCATGAGAAAAAAGGGTGTTCTTATGTGCTGCACTCACCTCCTGGGAAGGTGGTTTATTTCGCACCTTCCACAATCAGTTCTGAAGAACGGGCGAGGTTTGAGGTGGTCACAACGGTTGATGACTCTTACACATGCAGATATACATTGGTGTTCTCGGTCCAGAGAGGATGTCACTATCATTGATCGTTGTGGGGAGTACCCTAATGTTCCTTTACTTGGAATCAGAGGAGGTATTACTTACAACCCGTGCCTGGCTTGGAGACAGTTTGGTTATGCTCGGAAAGATGGCCCTCATGAGATGTTAATTCCTGACATAGTTTTTGACTTCGACAAGGATACGCAAGGACTTCGCCAGAAATTTATCAAAGCTTGGAGGATGCCCAGCAAAATAGACAGCAAGACCCTGGGGCACAGGAACTCCATCCCATTGGAGCCTTATCTCAAATGGGTACGAGCCCGCTCCCAGAAGCTGGTGATGCCATATCCTCATGTTCTCCCCGTGATCAAAGAGCCAGACTTGGAAGGAGAAGTGTCCTACACCATTCAACATCCTGACATGCCCACGTCCTGGGAAGAGATGCAGAAGAGTTGGATCCAGCTGAAGGAAGAACGGAATTCTCTGGAAACCAATCTACATGCCAGTGAGAAAAAGGTCCTGGAGCTCACCCGCCTACTGCACGAGGAAAGGAATCTCAATACCTATATCGCTCCGAAGAGGATGCGTAGTGTCTTTTGGGACTGATCTGCTTTGTAATGTTTTCCTATGAGGCTTTAATGTACTGAACAATTATTTTCTTAATAATAACGTGTGTTCCTTTTTTGTCTACAACAAATTTGAATTTTCGAACTCTTGAATGCATTGCATAAACACATATCATTCATCATATGCATCACAGGTACTCTTCTTTTCAGGCTGCTGACTGTTCTTCGCTGTTTATTTCAGCATCATGAACCCTGAATCATCAACCGAGGCATCTATCAAGGCTCTTCAAGCGCAGAACGCCCAATTTCAGGAGCTGATCAAGGGTTTGGCTCAGGGTCAACAAGAATTGAAGACCATGCTTCTGAAGAAGAATAAGAAGAAGAGGAGGACTGTGCTATTTAACACTGGGCGCAGACTCGGGAACACCTTACAGATCGAGGCTGAGAGGACTACTCCATCTGTGGGGGAAGGTAGTCACCAAGATCGAGAGGTCCCTACTCCTGTGGTCTCTGATACTGAAACAGACTTCAACGACGAACAGTACCCTCCTGCTGACGACCGGTACAAGCAGCTGGAGGACAGATTAAAAGCTATGGAAGTTCAGCGTGTGCCTGGACTGGATTTCAGAGACTTGGGGTTATCTACTGGGGTGGTGATTCCACACAAGTTCAAGGCACCTGCCTTTGTAAAGTATGACGGGGCTTCCTGTCCCAAGATGCACCTCCGTTCTTATGTAAGGAAGATCCAGCCTTACACAGCAGACAGGAACCTTTGGATCCACTTCTTCCAGGAGAGTCTTTCAGGGACTCACCTCGAATGGTTCTATCAGTTGGAAGGAACCAACATTCGTAAATGGGAGGATCTGGCCACTGCTTTTTACAAGCAGTATCAATATAATTCCGACCTCGCTCCTACGCGTACCCAACTCCAGGGTATGTCGCTAGGGTCGGGTGAAGGTTTTAAGGAGTACGCCCAGAAATGGAGAGATCTGGCTGGCAGGGTGCAGCCACCATTGACAGACCGGGAGCTGGTGGATATGTTTTTGGGGACCCTATCTGGTCCATTTTTCAATCATCTCATTGGTAATTCCTCTGCTGGGTTTACTGATCTGATCCTGACTGGTGAAAGGATCGAGGCAGGTTTAAAATCGGGGAAGATACAGAAGGTTGCCTCCTCCAATGCTGAAAAGAAACCCTTCAAAAAGGAGGCTAGTGCTGTATATAGCTCCCGGAGACCAGAGCGACCTGAGCGCCGCCAATCTGTCAGTGCGGTAATGATTGCCAAGCCTGCTTCCGCTCCTCGGCCGACCAATCCTCAAAGGGCTGAAAGACCCCGGAGGGAGTTCACCCGCTTGAGCATGACCTTATCACAGATCCTGCCACAGTTGCTATCCACCAATTTAGTGACTGTCAGGGAGGCTCCGAAGTTTCCCAATACTGCATCTCCTAAGTACAATCCAAATGCTCGTTGTGCTTATCATTCTGATAGCCCGGGGCATAACACAGATGACTGTTGGGCCCTAAAGAATAAGGTTCAGGACCTTATTGATGCAAAGGAGATACAGTTTGAGGCGCCCGAGAGGCCGAATGTTGTAACCGCTCCCATGCCCCAGCATGGAGTGAATGCTGTTGAGGAGGATTTGTATGTAGCTTCGGTGGATGATGTTGCTACTCCACTGCTGACGGTCAAGAGGAACCTGTTGTTAGCCGGTTTATTTCCGGGATGTAGCAAAGGTTGCCCTCTATGTGTTGCTTCCCCTACTGGTTGTTCTTTGCTGAAGTCAGACGTCCAAAACCTGATGGATAGTAGAGAGATTTTGTTCAGAAAAACTGATGTTCCTGCTGCCCCTGTTGAAGAAGTTTCAATTGTTACCATCTTCAACAACCCTTCCAAGGCTCCTTCAAAGAAGTCTGTCCAAATTTTGCCGGTTCACAAGATTGCTCCCATCACTATTACTGTTCCGGGGCCCATCCCCTACAAGTCTGATAAGGCTGTCCCATGGCACTATGGGGCAGATGTTTACGTTCTGGGTGTGAAACAAGAGTTCAACATTGATACTGGTGTCTCCAACATCACTAGGCCTGCTAAGATCACTCGTAGTGGAAGGTTGTTCTCACCAGACATTGCTCCTCCGGTAATTCAGAGGCCTTTGGTCATCACACCTGCCAGTGTGCCTGTTTCTCCCCCTGACCAAGTATCCGCCCCTGCTGCCGAGTCATCTGATACTCGGGGCAAGGGGATTGCTGCTGATATGCCTGCCCGGACGGAGGCACCGAAGACCATTGTTGAGGCTTCCAGGCAGGAAATGGAAGAAATCCTCAAGATAATAAAGAAAAGTGATTTCAACGTCGTAGAACAGCTGGGGCACACCCCCTCCAAAATCTCCATGTTGTCACTGCTGCTGTGTTCAGAGGCCCATGCCAAGGCTCTGATTGCTTTCTTAAAGACAGCCCACGTACCCCAAGAGACATTTTCTGATCAGTTCACCAACTGTGTGGCCAACCTAACCGCTGACAATGGCCTGGGTTTCTCTGATGCCGATCTGACAGCAAAAGGGAAGAACCACAATGATGCCCTGCATGTCTCCATCGAATGCAGGGGCACTACTCTTGCTCACGTGCTGGTTGACACTGGTTCTTCATTAAACGTGCTGCCCAAGAAGGCTCTGGATAGGCTGGACTGTGAGGGTCTAGAGCTCAAACCAAGTAACATTGTTGTCCGGGCCTTTGACGGGTCCAAAAGAATGGTACATGGTGAGGTGGACATCCCAATCAGGGTTGGGTCACAAGTATTTGATTCGAAATTCTATGTGATGGACATCCGTCCATCCTATTCTTGTTTGCTGGGTCGCCCGTGGATCCACAAGGTTGGAGCTGTGACCTCCACGTTGCAACAGAAGCTCAAGTACCCGGTCAGGGGGAAGATTGTAACAGTGCAAGGGGAAGAGGAATACATGGTCAGCCACCTCAACTCCTTCAGGTACGTGGAAATGGATGGGGAGTTCATTGAGACCCCCATTCAACATTTTGAGGAGATGCCACAAACGTTGGCAGCGGCAGAAGCAGTGGTCGAAGAGGTTTCTCCTTTGAAAATGGCCTCCTTAAAGGACGCCCATGCTGTGATTGAAAGAGGTGAATGTGCAAACTGGGGCAAGCTCCCTGACTTTACTCCTAAGACTAACAAGTTTGGGCTGGGTTTCACCACAGAAGCTCAGAAGGCAGTGCGCAAGGCGAGAATTGGAAGACCTCTTGTGCTCATCACCTACTCAGGAGTGAATGCTATTGGAGAGGAAGACGAAGTGGAGGAGTCAGAGTTTGATAGCTGGATCTACCCGACGACTGTTGGTGGATTGACCAATTGGACTGCTAAAGACTTTACACCCATAACTTTTGTTCCCCAGTAATGAACTTCTTTGTCTTGGATTTGTAATAAACAATAACTGTATGGCCCGGTGTCTTACCCGGGGCACCTTGGTCTTATTTATGAGGGCTTTTGTTTGTCACTGTCATATATCATAAATAAAAGCATTGGATGTTTTTCACATTTCAAATTTTGCGCTCCTTTTCTTTCCTTTCTTTACATATTGCAAAACAGCTGTATTTACACACACTCACTCATACAGGTTTCAATCCACTCCGGATCTCACTGGTAACGACTCTGCTACTGCCAATTATGACTTCGAAAATCCGATCAACTTAGCCGAAGACGAAGGTGAAGATGATTGCAAAGTACCTGGCGAGCTCGCAAGACTGTTACTTCAAGAGGAAAGGGCAATTCAACCCCATGAAGAGCCAGTGGAAACAATAAACTTGGGTACTGAGGCAGACAGGAAAGAGGTAAAAATTGGTGCCAACCTAGAGCTCAGCGTGAAGCAACGGTTGACTCAAATGTTGCATGATTATATGGAGATCTTTGCCTGGTCCTACGAAGACATGCCCGGGTTGGATACCGACATTGTGGTCCATCACTTGCCAACTAAGGAAGATTTCCCTCCGGTTAAGCAAAAGGTCCGCCGTATGCGTCCAGAGATGTCTGAGAAGATTAAAGCCGAGGTTATGAAGCAGTTTGATGCCGGATTTATTGCAGTGACTTCTTACCCTCAGTGGGTTGCTAATGTGGTGCCGGTACCAAAGAAGGACGGTAAGGTCAGAATGTGTGTCGATTACAGGGATCTGAACAGGGCCAGCCCCAAAGATGACTTCCCTCTACCTCACATTGATGTCCTTGTTAATAATACAGCTCAGCATAAGGTGTTCTCTTTCATGGATGGTTTTTCAGGCTACAATCAGATCAAGATGGCTCCTGAAGACATGGAAAAGACTACATTTGTTACTCAGTGGGGCACATTCTGCTACAAGGTCATGCCTTTTGGACTAAAGAACGCTGGGGCAACCTACCAACGTGCTATGGTTGCTTTATTTCATGACATGATCCATCATGAGATAGAAGTGTATGTTGATGACATGATCGCAAGGTCCCAGACTGAGGAAGAACACCTTGATCATCTGCAGAAACCGTTTGACCGTCTGAAATTGTACAAGCTGAGGTTGAACCCGAACAAGTGCACCTTCGGGGTAAGATCTGGGAAGTTGCTAGGCTTCGTTGTAAGCGACAAGGGTATTCAAGTGGACCCTGCCAAGGTTAAAGCTATTCAAGAGATGCCGGTTCCTAGAACAGAGAAAGAAGTCAGAGGCTTTTTAGGACGCCTGAATTACATTGCTCGATTCATCTCACACCTGACTGCTACCTGTGAGCCAATCTTCAAGCTGCTGAAGAAAGATCAGGTAGTACGTTGGAATGATGAATGTCAGGCTGCTTTTGACAGAATCAAAGAGTATCTCCAAGAACCACCCATCCTTATGCCACCGGTTGAAGGGAGACCTCTGATACTATACCTGACAGTACTTGATAACTCAATGGGGTGTGTGCTGGGGCAGCATGACGAGTTCGGCCGAAAAGAGCATGCCATTTATTACCTTAGCAAAAAGTTTACCGACTGTGAGACTCGATACTCACTGCTTGAGAAAACTTGTTGTGCTTTGGTATGGGCTGCTCGCCAGCTGAGACAGTATATGCTGACTCACACTACCTTGTTGATCTCAAAGATGGATCCTATAAAGTACATATTCGAAAAGCCTGCTCTGTCTGGGAGAATTGCAAGATGGCAAAAGATCTTAACGGAATACGACATTCAGTACACAACCCAGAAAGCCATCAAGGGAAGTGTATTGGCAGACCACTTGGAACATCGGGCCGTAGATGACTATCAGTCAATGAACTTCGAGTTTCCGGATGAAAGCATCATGATAGTGACTGATTGTGAAGTACCTGGACCGGATGAAGGACCTGAGGAAGGATCCCGATGGGCTATGCACTTTGACGGAGCCTCCAATGCTTTGGATAATGGTATCGGCGTTGTGATCATATCCCCTCAAGGCACTCATACTCCACTCACTGCCCGGCTATGTTTCAACTGCACCAACAACATGGCGGAGTATGAGGCGTGCATCATGGGACTCAAAGCTGCAATTGACTTAAGGATCAAGTTTCTGAGTGTCTTCGGAGATTCCGCTCTCGTAATCAACCAGATCAAAGGCGAGTGGGATACGAAACATCTGAATCTTATTCCTTACAAAGAATGTGTGTTAACAATGATCCCCCACTTCACAGAGATAACCTTTGAACATTTCCCGAGAGAGGAGAATCAGTTAGCGGATGCGTTAGCTACAATGTCTTCTATGTTCAAAGTCAAGTGGGACAATGAGGCTCCCCGGGTCATCATCTGGAAACTGGACGAACCGGCATATTGTTGTGATCTCGAAACTGAATTGGTAACTGAGAAGCCTTGGTACCATGAGGTGAAGAGGTATCTGGAAGCTCAGGAATACCCTGAAGGTGCATCTGTCAACGATAAGAAATTCCTGAGAAGGTTCGCAGCAAAGTTCTTCCTTAGCAACGGCATCTTGTACAAGCGAAACCATGATTCAACCTTACTGCGTTGTGTGGATAAGACTGAAGCAGAAAGGATCATGGAAGAGCTGCATGAAGGGACCTTTGGTACACATTCCAGTGGGCACACTATGGCGAAGAAGATCCTTCGGGCAGGATATTACTGGTCCACAATGGAAGCTGACTGCTACCAACATTCCAGGACATGCCATAAGTGCCAGATTTATGCAGACAAGGTGCATGTTCCTCCAGTTCCCCTGAATGTTCTGACCGCACCTTGGCCTTTTGCAATGTGGGGCATTGACATGATTGGTGAGATCAGACCTACGGCATCTAACGGGCACCGCTTCATCCTTGTAGCGATTGATTACTTTACAAAGTGGGTTGAAGCAGCTTCCTATGCTACAGTGACCAAGACTGTTGTGGCACGGTTCATTCGGCATAACCTGATCTGTCGATACGGCGTCCCTGAGAGAATTATCACAGATAACGGTACCAATCTGAATAACAAGATGATCACTGAGCTTTGCGAACAGTTCAAAATACAGCACCACAATTCTTCTCCTTACAGACCGAAGATGAATGGGGCTGTAGAAGCAGCAAATAAAAATATCAAGAAAATCGTGCAGAAGATGACAGTGACCTATAAAGATTGGCACGAGATGTTACCGTTCGCTCTACACGGGTACCGTACCTCAGCTAGGACGTCAACCGGGGCAACTCCTTTCTCTTTGGTTTATGGTATGGAGGCAGTCTTGCCAATCGAAGTGCAAATACCCTCTCTCCGGATAATGAAGGATGCAAACCTGAACGAAGATGATTGGATCCAGACACGACTTGATCAGCTCAACCTCATTGATGAAAAGAGACTTGCTGCTATCTGCCATGGTCAGACTTATCAGAAACGAATGATCAGGGCATTTAACAAAAAGGTCAGACCACAGGAATATCAAGTCGGGGATTTGGTAATTAAGCGAATCATACTTCCTCAGAGTGATCCAAGGGGCAAATGGACCCCTACGTACGAAGGGCCATTTGTGGTTAAACATGTGTTCTCAGGAGGAGCCATGATTCTAACCAACATGGATGGGGACGACCTTCCTCACCCCGCCAATGCAGACATAGTAAAAAGATACTACGCATAAAAAGACCCGCTAGGCTGACATGCCTCGGCAAAAATTAGGGCTTCCCGTCGAACCAAAAGGGTTCGGGCAAAATGAAAGGATGAAATGAAAAAAAATATGTACACCCGGCAAGTCGAAAACCTGAAAAGGCGGCTTGGGCAAAAATGGGTATCCCGGTGGACTGAAAAACCGAAAGGGCGGTCCAGGAAAAAGTTAGGGATAAAAGCGTAATACTATGTCTCATTGATCACTTTGCATCCAGAATCCGGTATCTACATCAAGTTCAGACGGCATCGATCAGTCAGCTTCACCTTCAACCAAGGTCATCAAGTGATGAGACGCTCGGAGTTATAAAGGCAATAGCAGAGCTGAAACCCAGTGGATCATTCATTTCACACAGCTGTTTTATTTTCTTTTGTACAAAATTTGTATAAACTCTTTTGTTCGGCGGCGTCCTCTTACTAGGACGTCAGCCTCTTGTACACAAAACGCCTATTTTCAGGCCATTCAAAATCAATACAAATATATTTTCAGTTAAAAGTGCCAATTGTTTTTCTTTTTCTGTTTTGTTTTGCGAAGAACGTCCAAGGTTCAATTTGTGATATATGCATTGACAATAATTTGCTAACTCATGAATATTTGCATACGAAACAAAGGATTAATTACAGGTAACATTAGAAACAGGGGCAATAAAGAGTTGTCTAAGCAATCTAATTGTTCTATCCTCCAAGGTACCAAGGTAGGTTCAGTTAAAGGGCATGACCAGTATATCCTAATTCCCCAGAGAGTGAGCCAGCAAGTCAGTGCACTCCTCTCCAAGCAAAGTTATCAGACCTTAAGAAAGGTTGAGCATCCCCGGCAGTCTTGGTCTAAAGATTGTTCCCCGGCGGTATATCAAATATTCAAAGGAATCACTTCCCCCGATACGTCTCAAAATTTCCCCAGGAGAATCCAATCCAGTTTCCCCAAGAAGTTGGAATCCATCTCCCCAAGCAATAAGCTTATCCCCAGTAGATTCTGGAAGCTTATCCTCGCAAAGCACGAACGCGTCGTCCGGCTTTATTTAAAGAGTTATTTCCGTACTAGGATATAACTGGGTTATCCTCAGCCAAAAGCCATGGAAAGAGCGTCCTCGACGGAGTCTTCTTATCCCCAGCAAGCTATTATCAACAATTCAGCAAAATCATCCCTCTCCCCACAGAGTATCACTCCCCAGCATGGTCGCTAGAGTATTTTTCTCCCCGCAGAATCTTCCATTTGCCAAGTTTATTCCCCGACGGAGTTATTTTCTCCTACCGGTATTCTTGCAATTCTTATCCCCAGCGGAAGCGAAATCTATTCTTCAACGTCAGCCCAGGATACGACTTCCCTGCACCCGTCAAGGATTTACTTTCCTAGACGAAAAAACATACATTCCTAAACATCACATACATCATTATAGCATGCATATACGCATCATATCTTACAAATCTCATTTATGTTGAGAACATCATTGTTTGGTTCATATCATGCATTGCATATGACTGACCTTTACCTTTCAGGAAAGATGCAGTTAAATTCTCAATCATATTTCAAGATCTAGACCGGTTCAGTTAATCGACTCCAAAGATTTCTTATCCAGTCCAAGGCCTTCTCTAGTCCAGCTAAATCGACCCCAAACAGATTTTTCTGATGAAGACTCAGTAGAAGTTATCAAAGGTTTTTCTCAGACGCCCGCTTTTGAGATTATAAATTCCTATGGTTCTCTCCCGACGTTGTGGAGATGATAATTCCATTCCAGGTTTTTCTCAAACGCCCGCTTTTGAGATTATAATTTCCTTTGGTTCTCTCCCGACATTGTGGAGGTGATAATTCCATTTTAGGTTTTTCTCAAACGCCCGCTTTTGAGATTATAATTTCCTTTGGTTCTCTCCCGACGTTGTGGAGGTGATAATTCCATTTTAGGTTTTTCTCAAACGCCCGCTTTTGAGATTATAATTTCCTTTGGTTCTCTCCCGACGTTGTGGAGGTGATAATTCCATTTTAGGTTTTTCTCAAACGCCCGCTTTTGAGATTATAATTTCCTTTGGTTCTCTCCCGACGTTGTGGAGGTGATAATTCCATTTCAGGTTTTTCTCAAACGCCCGCTTTTGAGATTATAATTTCCTTTAGTTCTCTCCCGACGTTGTGGAGGTGATAATTCCATTTTAGGTTTTTCTCAAACGCCCGCTTTTGAGATTTTAATTTCCTTTGGTTCTCTCCCGACGTTGTGGAGACGATAATCCAGGTTTTTCTCAAACGTCCGCTTTTGAGATTATAATTGCCTATTGGTTCTCTTCCCGATACTGCGAAGATGGTAATTCCCACCAAGATTTTCTCAACGAGCGTTGTTGAAGTTAAAGTCACCCAAGGTTCTCTCACCGTTCATGCTGAGGTAGTAACCATCCCTGGTTCATTCATCATCTTGTGAAGCTCCAGATCCAGCTCCTGTAGCCAGTCAGGACACATCTATGCCAAGCATCTGAAAATAAGCTCCTGCAACGTGTCAGGTACTCATTTTTCTTTTGCAGGTATGCAGGTTCTCGCTAAGGAATCTCTTACGCGATCAATATCCAGATGGCATCTATAAGCCCATAATCCTATCATCAATCTCCAAATGGCATCTATAAGCCCATTCCCATCATCACACTGCTATTATGTAAGCGCAAATTTCTGGGCACTCTAGTGTTCAATCATCTTCTACCCTCGGATTACGAAAGGCACGTCAGCCAATCTGCATCCTCAGGTCTAAGAAGATTGAACAGTGGCAACTGTTGTACCCCAAAATTTTCCCTCCCATATTCTTCAAGATTTGCCAAGTCAAGCTTCAAAATCTCTCCAAGGGTTTCACAGTCAAGGGCCTCCTAAACAGTCAAAATTAGGGTTTTTGTTCTGATCAAGAAAATGAAGTTTCCAAGGGCCCAATCAAGTCCCACATGTCTATAAATATGGTCAAGCATCCTCATACAAAGTTTCAAGACTTTCAGCACAAAATTGCACAATCAAAACCCTAAATTGCACTACAGTCAACTGTAGGGGCAAAATGGTCATTTGACAGTCAAAAGTTCAAATTTTTGGTCAACATCTCATTTTGAAGCCACAAACATCATTTGATCAATGCTTGATCATGATTATCAAAGCTTGGCTCAAAAATTATCAAGATGCAAAAGTTTCCTTATTTGGACAGTTGAAAAAGTCAACTGTAAATTGACCAGGGCATAACTTTCACATGGATTATCAGAAAAATTCCATCCAAAGCTCATTTTGAAGAGAAAGACATTTCCTACAACTCATCTTCATACTTCAAGTCCAAGAAATGCTCTCACAAAAAGTTATCAATTTCAAACATTATAGGTCATTTTCAAAAGTCAACAAAAAGGGACTTTAAGTCAAAGGCCATAACTTGAGATTGGTAAATCAAAATGACATGGGACCAAGGACAATGGTTAGAGGACTCAAAAACCTTTCCAAAATGTCCAAGAACATGAGCAAAGCTTAAAAATTGAGCAAGTTATGCATTGGAGAAGTTGGGAAATTTTTGTGAAATGGCCAAAATCATTTATCCTTGAAATCTCATTTTTGACAAAAGGGGCCCACTTTTTCCACTTGAATTAACTTGGCCATGCTTCCCACGTTTCCCACCTTTTATTTCATTTTTTTTATTAATTTTTTCATTTTTAATTGATTTTCTTGGATTTAATTAAGTTTAAATCTTTTAAAATCAAGGAAAAATCAAAAAGTTTGATTAAATGAAATATTTGGCCTTAACTAGCCTTGAAACATCATTAAGCCTATACCAAATTCGTGCAAAGAGGCAAATAAGGCAAGAATTCAAAAATAAGGCAAAAATGGAAGGTGTGTTAATGGAGGTTTATGTCAAAATCCAAGGCATCAATGCAAGGCATTATTGGACATAACTCTCATCCAAACACATTGCCTAGGGTATATACAGATGATACACAACAAAATTGGACAAGAAGCTGCGCCCTATTGCTCAAATCAAACTTGAAAATTAGCAAAAAATCTCAATTCTGAAAATACACTTGCAAGGCGATTCAAGCCTCCAAACCTATCCCATTAGCTTCCTTGAGCATTATAGGACGTATTCCAATCAAAAACCTCAAGCCTTACGCTTTGAAACGGTATACAGAAGTCACACTTTTTCCATTTTTTTCCATTATCGTGTTTTAACATTTACGCACATTCATGGCATTTTGATTATATATTCATGATCAGTGAAGTGTTTGCAAGCTAACCATATGCCTTAATTGGATTGTCATGCGCTATAGGCAAATATACCATGTTCGTTTTTTAGGGTTGCAGGAGTTATAATTTGGGGCTTTCCACCCAAGGAAAAATTGAGACTTGGGACCTTGACCACTGAAACAAGCGCGTCTGGACGAAGAGAATCCATGGGTCACGCTCAATTTATGAGCGTCCAGTAGCTAATCGTTATTTTCTTGTAGGGTGTCTACAACAACGCTTAAAAACCGTTGCTTCATATATTCATGTTTCAGGAAGAAGAAAGCCACATAAAGAAGATGATGATGTGTGGAGCGCTGATTGGAAGGTTCAAAATTTCGCGCGTTTTGAATCACTAACGCAATTGTTCTTTTTATATTATTTGTTTACTATTATATATTAACATGCGTTAGTTGGATCAGATGGCAAGCGTAGTGATTGGTGAAGCACATGACCTGGGTTCGAGCCCCAGGTCTTCTCCCTATTCATATTATTTTGTGTTTAGTGATTCCATGCAGGATCAGCATCAAGGCACATCATGCGCTCTCAACATCAAACCATTCACAAAGCCAGGGAGATCAAATCAAAGGCTCAGATCTGAAGACCATGATGGGTCCTAGTCAAAGCTACCACACGTGGCCTGAAAAGTCAACAAAGCCTCCAAAAATGGGCCAGAATTACTTGGGCTGCACCCCTCTAGTTTGCTTTCTTTTTAACTTTTTTTATATATCCTTCTCTTTTCTTTGTTTTGATTAAATTTTTTAAATGCTTTAATTTAATATTTTCATATAATATAAAAACACAAAAAAAAAAATCAGAAACGATAAAAATAATAAACATTTTATTTTAATATTAATTTTGTAAATAAATCCCATAATTAATTTAGATTTAATTTTAGGTTGTAATTTAATTCTTTTTTTCACAATAACCAAAAATAATAAAAATAGACCTTTAGCACTTTTTTATCTTTTTTTTTAATTAATTAAATATTTTTATCATTAACCATTAATTTTGTAAATAAATTTTATAATTAATTTAGTTTTAATTCTAGGTTTTTAACTTTAATGCATTTTCATTAATAAATTAAAAACAATTAGAATTAGAATTAATTATTTGACTTTTAATTAATTTAATTTTCTTTAATGTCATAAATACAAAAAAATAAAAAATAAGTTCTTTCTTAATTATTTTAATTTAATTATTTTAATTCCTTCAAAGGGTTCAACGCCCTCGCATTCGATTACGTTTTTGTTCGCGCGTTTTATTTATTTCTTTTGTGAATATAATGTACTTGTTCCAAAGCCCTGTAATAGCTATTAGACATTTATTTTCTGCACTTTATTTTAAATCGGGTCTGGATTAATTTGGCGTTGTAGACCCGCGCCTTTGTAATAGCGTATGACATTTATCTTTTCCGCACTTTAAATTCCCGCACCTTTAACTGTTAAACAATAACATGAAAGAATGAATGCCCAAAAATAAAATCGAAACGTAGATCACCAATGCATGACAAGACAAACAATAAACTGAAAATGACACACAATTCACACACCACCCCTAGGGTACGCCTCACTGTTGCCTTGCCTCGAGAGGTGATCGTCAAGTAGAGGATGTCTTAGTAAGTCCTCATGATCCGGGAAACTGGCATGAGGGTAGCTTCTAAGGTGTCTTCCCATTGCTCTGGTGATCACCATGTCCCGAACCTCGAATTGACCCGAACACCTCCAACGGTGGTGCTACCTACCTCTCAATGGTGGGATGGCACTACTTTAAAGGACATTTACACAGACGAATTCCTTAGGGTAGGTAGATTCTCATAGATACTTGCTCTTTTCAAAAACAAACAAAATACTTTTCACACCTACACTTCCTAAAAGTTTTCAAACAAATTTTTCATACACTCTTGAGGACAGATACAAGAGTTACTTAGAGATTTTTCAAACGAAACTTTTTTCAAAACCCACACACTTTGAAAAGCAAACAAATTTTGAAAACACAAATGAGCAAGTATCTAAGAGCCCATGGATAACCATGGATAGAAAGGGTGCTAACACCTTCCCTTTCTATAATCTACCTCCCGAACCGAGAGACATCTCAATAAGGAATTTTTCTGTGCTTTTGTCCTTTCCATGTTGGAGAAAATAAAAGACGGTGGCGACTCTTGCTTACCGCGACATTTCACGAAACCAGCGTTAAACAGTCAGTTCCAGATCCACCGATCACAGCATGTATATGTATGTATGAATGATTTAGGGTTGAGAACTTGATCAAAAATCCATGCATTAATGTGAAAAATATTTGATTTGCAAACCATAATTTTCCAAATCTTTTTCATGCTTTTTGGCTTCAATCACATCCAATCACCTTTGATTCTTTCCTAACTTGATTTGCACGAAATATTGAGTATATATCATGCATAAAAAGATTGAAAAGGTTAGGTTTAGTATTTTTCATGTATTTTAATTAATTAAATGAATTATTAATGATTAAAAATCCAAATAAATAAATAAAAATAATAAAAAACTTCCCTTTGGGCCAAATGGTCGTGTACATGCCTTGGATGATGATTTGTGGAAGAAAAAGAGGCCCATTAGCAATTTTAGGTCATTTGAAGCAATGTTGACTTTTCAAAATATCCAAAAATTTCCCAACTTCCACAAGGCATAACTTGCTCAATTTTTAAGCTTTGCTCATGTTCTTGGACATTTTGGGAAGGTCTTTGAGTCCTCTAACCAATGTCTTTGGTCCCATGTCATTTTGATTTACCAATATCAAGTTATGGCCTTTTACTTAAAGTCCCTTTTTGTTGACTTTTGAAAATGACCTATAATGTTGAAATTGATAACTTTTTGTGAGAGCATTTCTTGGACTTGAAGTGTGAAGAGGAGTTGTAGGAAATGTCTTTATCTTAAAAATGAGATTTGGATGGAATTTTTCTGATAATCCATGTGGAAGTTATGCCCTGGTCAATTTACAGTTGACTTTTTCAACTGTCCAAATATGGAAACTTTTGCATCTTGATGATTTTTGAGCCAAGCTTTGAGAATCATGATCAAGTATTGATCAAATGAGGTTTGTGGCTTCAAAATGAGATGTTGACCAAAAATTTGGACTTTTGACTGTCAAATGACCATTTTGCCCCTACAGTTGACTGTAGTGCAATTAGGGTTTTTTACTGTGCAATTTTGTGCTGTAAGTCTTGAAACTTGGTATGAGGATGCTTTACCATATTTATAGGCATGTGGGACTTGATTGGACCCTTGGAAACTTCATTTACTTTGTCAGAACCAAAACCCTAATTTTGACTGCTTAGGAGGCCCTTGAACTGTGCAACCCTTGGGGAATTTTGAAGCATGACTTGGCAATTTCTTGAAGAATATGGGAGGGAAAATTTTGGGGTGCAACAGTTGAGGTTTGTCTTCGCTCGACGTTCACTCTTTTTCCAAAAATTCACCTCCGCCCAGTGTATTTCTGTATTAGGTTCACCTTCCCCCAATGTCCCTTTTTCGCTGGTTGAGGTTCGTCTTCACCCGACGTTCTCTCTTCTCTGGAAAATTCACCTTCTCCTAGTGTATTTCCGTTTTAGGTTCACCTTCGCCCAATGTCCCTTTTTGTTGGTTAAGGTTCATCTTCGCCCGAAGTTCTATTTTCTCCTACAAATTCACCTTTTCCCGGTGTCTTTACGTCATAGGTCCACCTTCGTTCGGTGTCCCTTTTTTATTGTTTGAGGTTCGTCTTCACTCGAAATTCTCTTTTCTCTGGAAAATTCACCTTCGCCCAATGTCTTTTTGTCTTAGGTCTACCTTACCCCAATATCCCTTTTTTGTTGTTTGAGGTTCCTCTTCGCTTGAAGTTCTCTTTTCTCCGGCATATTCACCTTCACTCGGTGTCTTTCCGTCTTAGGTTCACCTTTTCCTGGTGTATATCCGTCTTAGGTCCACCTTCGACGGGTGTCCCTTTTGTGTTGTTTGAGGTTCATCTTTGCCTGACGTTCTCTCTTCTCCGGAAAATTCACCTTCGCTCGGTGTATTTTCGTCTTAGGTTCACCTTTGCCTGGTGTCCCTTTTGTGTTGTTTTAGGTTTGTCATCGTCCGACGTTCTCTTTTCTTCGACAAATTTACCTTCGCCCGAGGTCTTTCCGTCTTGGGTTCACCTTCGCCTGGTGTCCCTTTTTTGTTCGTTGAGGTTTTTCTTTGCCCAATGTTCTCTCTTCTCCGGAAAATTCACCTTTGCTCGGTGTATATTCTTCTTAGGTCCACCTTCGCCCGGTGTTCTTTTTTTGTTGGTTGAGGTTCATCTTGACCCGACGTTCTCTCTTCTCCAGAAAATTCACCATTACCCGTTGTCTTTCCGTCTTAGGTTCACCTTCGCCCGGTGTCTCTTTTTGTTGGTTGAGTTTCGTCTTTGCCCGACGTTCTCGTTTCTCCGGTAAATTCACCTTCGCCTGGTGTCTTTCCTTCTTAGGTCCACCTTCGCACGATGTCCCTTTTTTGTTTTTTGAGGTTCCTCTTCGCCTGGAATTCTCTTTTCCCTAGAAAATTCACCTTCGCCCGGTGTCTTTCTGTCTTAGGTTCGCCGTCCCCCAGTGTCCCTTTGTGTTGTTTGAGTTTCGTCTTTGCCCAATGTTCTATTTTCTCTGGAAAATTCACCTTCGCACAATGTATTTCTGTCTTAGATCTACCTTTTCTTGGTGCCCTTTTTCCGTTGGTTAAAGTTAGCCTTCAATGAGTGTTCTTCCTCTAGAAGTAAATAACCAGTGTGTTGACCAATGGTATTTACACAGGAATTTGGCAGTTATTTTAGCTATTGTTTCATTTAATTGGTGGATGTTTTATTTCTTATTACCGTATTTTATGCTTTGGTTCTCTGTTTTAGTGTTTTCAGGTTCAGAAGTATAAAACATGACAAATCGAGACGGAAATAGTGCATAAGTCTAAGTTTCAGATGAATTGCTACAGGAGCCCTAACACAGGTGGCCGTGTCACCTGACACGGGTGGCCGTGTCTCCTGACACGGGCCGTGTCAGGGGGAAGACATGGGAAGACTTGGAACACAAAGTCTGACACGGGTGCTCGTGTCAGCTGACATGGCTCGTGTCAGAAAGCCTGGGCGAAAGTATTGTTGGGAGCAATGGACAGAGCACGACAGGGGTGTTCGTGTCAGGTGTCACAGCCCGTGTCGGCAAGGATGCTGAGTTTGAGTGCATTTATGATTTTTCATGATTTGGTACCCAGAGGGGCGTTTTAGGCATTTGCGACCGAGATAAATGGATTGTTCATTATAAAAACCTATTTGTGAGAAAAAGAAGAAGGGGGATTTGACTACTGGAAAATTTGATGATAAAAGATTGAAGTCTATGCAAGTTTTGGTAGAACGAAAACCTTTCATGAGCGAAAGCAATTGAAGATCAGAGTTCACCATTAATTTGTGTAATGTCTATCGTTATTATTATTGAAATCTCTATGAATATTATGTACGGCTAAACCCCCCAATGTTAGGGACGTGTCCCTAATCTGCGAATGTATTTTCTATGAATTATTGATTTTAATACAATAGTGTCCTTTCAATTTAATTATTCAAGGTTTATAATTCTTTCTTGATCGGACCAATTAGGATTGAATTACGGTTAACAACCAGCTGGACCGCGGTTGTTAAGGTTTTTGTACGATTAGCTATAATAGATATTACCTAGGACTAGGGATACCCTATAGTCACAAGATTTAACCCTTGAAAAGATAAGGCTTGACTCCATCAGATATTTCTAAGGACTTAGGATTGAGGATCGATGGTTAAAGGGTTTCTCACTAAGGACTTAGGGGAAAATAATCTAAAGGGCCGGTAGTTAAAGGTAATGAACTTGTAGAAGAGAAACAATAATGGAGGTCATTACAGGGAAAACTACACACTTACCCTTAGCATAATATTTACACTAGGAAGAAAGTCATAATTTACCTTCACATATTTTTAATTACTGTTAAGAATAATAACCAAACCAAACCCCAAATTGAGTTTTGTTTAATTGAAACTCGCATTAAACTCGGTAATTCTGTGCAGTCCTTGAGATCGACATTTGGGGATTTTCCCTGTTATTTCAAGAGGCAAAATAGTACACTTGATATCTTACCGATCATGTGTTCATTACCAACTCTGAACGCATGTCTATAGAAACACAAATCCTTTTGTATGTCCCACTCTAACTGGGCATGCATTTCTCTTTGGTAACCGTTATTCTTTTGAAGAAGGCAATAGAAGATGTGTAAACAACAACAACAACAACAATCGAAAGTACAATGATATCTGATTGGATTCAGAGTGAAAATTTTATGGTTCTAATAATAATTCAATCCTCTTTACCGTGATTGTTTGAAAGGCTACCGCCAATCTCACCCCCCGATTAAAGAAGATTGAATAGGGGCAGTTGTTGTACCCCTAAATTTTCCCTCTTTATTTTTTAACCCTAATTGGCTTATACTCTTGCTAGCATATACATGTATGCATATCATTGGATCCATAATCATGGGATCAAGGTATTTCATCAACACAACAAACCTCTCATATGTCTTCAAAGCATGCTGAGCCGTGAAAGATTCGAGTGTTTTCGGTGGATCTCAAGCAGTGCAAATTGGAAACAGTATTTCAACTAATCTGAGCTTAATATTTTTTATCTCCTGCTTGGGAACACTGTTTTGGGGTTGATTCTTGAAATTTTGAAACCATCTAGGTGTCCTCTCTACCTTTTGTGTTCGTACCAAAGACTAATCCTCAAAGAAGGTTCTCTGAATATGCAATTCTCTTGGAAGTTATACAGTGAAAATTACAAAGAAAAGTGTGATGAATCGTTGTTTCGTGTGCATTAGAAAATTCATAACTCCCGACTGGAATGTCGCATACGCGCGGTTTTGATTGCCAAAATTTCGTCTTGATTTCGTCTTTGGAAGTTAAAAGCTTATTCACTAAGGAAGGACCCATGAATTTTTATGTTTCTAAAGACATGTTTGTGTTGAATCGGAATTCATTTGTATAAATATCGATACGGTAAAATTCACATTTCATTACATTTTTATCATATTGAGCTGAGCCCAGAGGCGTTGGGTTACAAATTTCATCTACTACAGTTTCTCTTCAGATGCCAAATTCAAACAGTGACTCGAAGGCTTCTGTTTTATATCTGTTTCGCGTGTGACGCAATAAAAATATTGCACGGGAAATTATTTTTCTTGACACAGAGTCAGAGAAACTTCAAAATTTCATAACTTCCTCTTTGTTTATCCGATCGAGCCAATTCTTTCGGCAATGCGTCATAAATTTGATGATCTTGATTTTTCGTTTTGAAGTCGATTCAAGATTCTGTACGGATGATCACGTGGTACTTTGTGTACGTATCAAACTTACACCGTCAAATGGAAGCCCGATTCAATTCCTCATCCAAAGCCCAATTGGCCCATGTATATAATCTTGAAATATGAATTTTCAAAGGAGGGAGGCTCATAAACACTCTAAACATTTTCTTTCAATTCTCTCAAAGATCAAATCAAGGTTCTATAACTTTTTGATCAAGAACACAACAAAAATTTCATTAAGATCCAAAGTCAAGATCTAGAGCAATTCTTCTCTGATTGTTGATTTGTTCATTATGATCTCTATACCTAAGCCTCATTTCACTTCTATCGGTGAGTTTTCTTGAATTAAGCACTTTTGAAATAAGTGATTATTTGAGAAACACTTTTTTGACCAAGCTTGAATGAGGTCTAGGATGATATATTGAATTGATAATTTAGATCTATTTTTAGAATTGTGAATTGATTTGACAAATCATGTGTAAATCCAAAATTGGATAGTGGAATTAAGTGCTTATTGAATTAAGTTGAATTTTATAAAAGTGTTTAATTGATAAAACATGTTGGTGATGTCGCATGAAGCTTAAATGTTGATCCTTAATCCTTCATGTATTATTTGAATATAGGCTTTGAATAATGCAAAATCACATGTTGAATATATGGAGACTTTGTGTATGATTTAATGTCTAAGCCATGAGAAAAGGCTCAAAAATCTGTTAAAATTTCCTATGACACGAGGGTAACCGGTTACTCGGTTATGGTAATCGGTTACCATCTATTTCATTCACAAGAATTTCAAAACTGTCACGAGGAAACCAGTTACCCAATTATGTCAACCGGTTACCCAAATGGTAACCTGTTACTCCAAGTTAGAAGCAAAATACCAAAATTTTCAAAGTTTTGGTAACTGGTTACCCAATTATGGTAACCGGTTACCTCAAGTCAGTAGTGATTTTCCAAATTTCTTGAGTTAGGGTAATCGGCTACCCAAATTTTTATAAACGGGTTCCCAGGCTAAAAAACAGCAAATTCCTTTTTATTTTTTCTTCTTTCTTTCTTTGTGATTTCTCTTTTGGTTCAGTTTTTCCTTGTTATTTTTGACATGTCTATTGATTGTGAAAAGGGCTCATACTAAAGGATTCTCATGATGATATTAATTCGTTTTCCACTTTATTTGTGGAACACATATTCAATATTATTTTTTCCCCGTGTTTCACATAATTTGTGAAATACGGGTGCGATTTAGACAAGTTTACGCTTTGATCCTCTTGGCTTGAGGAATATAAATATTTATTGTATTTTTATCTGGATTATATTTTTATGCAGGATGACTTTTATGATGGTGTCCAATGCACATCTTTGTTGTGATTTATTTTCACACCGTTCACTTCGAGGTCTTGTTGGACATCTGATTTTTGACTTGCTTTGTTTGTTAATGCTAGCTTACTCGAAGTTCTCCAGGTTTCTTATTTTTGCTTGCTTGCTACCGATTGTTATCAGTATGGTATTGCACTGCCTCCTTTTTGTTTCTTTCGCTATTTACAGTTTTCTAAATAGTAGAGCCCCATGGTGGTAAACTCGCCTTTTAAAGACATGTAGCAGGCATTTTGCACCTTATTTGATGTATGGGTTATGCTTTTGTTTGCTTCCATGGTTGTTGATAGATGAGTCACTCAATTTAGAAATTGATATCACGACTCCGCTCTCAGTGCATTCTCCCTATAGGATTTTATCGCTTTCCTTTATTTCTTGTTGATTGATGTGCCACTCAATTTAGAAATTGAGATTACGACTTCACTCTCATTGCTCTCTTGAGCCTTTTGATTGTTGATTTGTTTTCCTACCTTGATCCTTAATATCTTGGTTAGGTATTTGGCTTGAATTAGCACGAGCTAGCTCTATTGAACTTATTGACTGGCTTGCTTGATTTCATCCTTGTGTGCATTTTTAGAGATATTATACCCTCGACATGTTCCCTTAGAAGCTCTCAATTAAGCTATAGATGATGATTCAAGATAGACATAGTTTTAGTTTATAGACCCTTGCTATGCTCCTTTAGGACTTCTTGATTAATCTATAGATGATGATTTGAGATAGACATTAGGATTTTTATCCATGCATGTCAACATAGGTTAGATATTTCCCTTTAAAACTCAACTTTGGGATCAATCATTGTATGATAACATTAGGGATTAGATTTAGATAGTCTCCCTTAGATGTTTTCTTTCCTTTTGCATCCTTTTCATTTAAAACAAAAAAAAACATTTTTCTTCCCTGGCAAACGCATAAAACATCTAAATATTTTTTTCAAGGTAAAAAAAACACCAATCAATTCTTTTTTTTTGTCAATCGGCTTTTCTCTTCTAAGAGCATGGTAGTTCCTTTCCACTACAGGTCGTAAGTCTCCAAAGGTCGAGCAGTAGTGGAATGATTGAATCTAACATTGTTCAATTAAAAAATACAAACCCGCCAAAACTAGTAAGCTGAACTACAACTGCTCTGATTCCTTAATAGGGATACGTATGCATTGGGGTAGCGCCCGAACGAGCACAACTTTATTTTCCCTACATTTTTTTCTCTTTTCTTTTGTATGAATTCCCTCTTTCTTTTTACTTTAAACCTTAGACATAGGCTTTGAACACACACATTAGATTAGAATAACAAAAGTGGATACCGTTGAGTACTATGGGTGTGTGGGGTGGTAATACCTTCCCCTCGCATAACAGACTCCCTTACCCAATCTCTTAATCATTTGATCATGATTTCATCCTTCTCAGGTTTACTCGATGTTTACCTTTCCCTTCCTGTGGGATAAAAACCGTTCGATGGCAACTTCATTGATTTCATTATCAATTGATTATTCGGCAGGTTGTTTCATATTTCAACAAGTTTCTCCATAGGATGATTGATCTTCATCGAAAAGAAATGATCCGACTTAGTCAACATATTCAGTATCAACCAAATCAAATCATATCCCTTAGAAGTCTCCGGTAAACCTGACACAAAATCCATAGAAATATTGTCCCATTTCCATTGTGGAATGTTCAACAGTTTCATTATCCCCAAAGGCGTGGGATGCTCAATCTTCGACTTCTAACAAGTCAAACAAGCATACACTACTACAAAATGCGTAAACAACAACGCCATAGTCACCACGATTCTTTTCGACACCATGATGAAATCTCAAAACTAAGGAGCTACCATATTATTTTTGTTTTTTGATTAAAAATTATTTGTTTATAACAATGGTTAAGGTGCCAACTGTGATACGGTGGCAGGACCGGATTGTTTTAGGAAAATGCTGGTTTACGTTTTGCGTTTGTGTTTGCAAAATGTCACGGTAAGCAAGAGTCGCCACCGACTTTTATTTTATCCAACTGGAAAGGAAAAAGGAACAGAAAAATTCCTTTTTCGAGATTTTGAGTACGGGGGGTAGATTATAGAAAGGGAAGGTATTAGCACCCTTTCTATCCGTGGTTTTCCACGGGCTCTTAGGTACTTGCTCATCATTTTAAAATTGCTTGTGTGTTGGTGTGATTTGAAATTTTTTTGTTTTACTTCGATTTAACTCTTGCTTCTATCTTCAAGAGTGTTACGAATTCGTTTTGAAAACTTTTTTTTAAAAGGAGTGTAAGTGTGAAAAAGTTTTGTTTGCTTGAGAAAGTACCTACTAGCATCTACCTACTCGAAAAAGGACCGTTTCTATTCTTGTTTCCTTTAGACAGCACTATCCCACTATTGAGAAATAGGTAGCATCATTGTTGGAATTTTAAGGGTCAATTCGAAAAGGGACGTACGATCACTAAAGCAATGTTAGGACGTCTTAGTAATAAGCCTAATGTCTTAAGATCAATATTCGAGGCAACTATTCTGAGGCAACCTTTTTGAGACCACTTTGATCTTTGAGACAAAAGAGCGGCCACTAAAATACCCTATACTCAATGATCGTCTACCGAAGGCAACCGAAGTGGGAGTATACCCTAGGAGTGCGCATGTGCGAGTGATTCAATTTCAAGTTTATTATCTTTGCACATTTAGGGTTTGCTAACCGTTTTAAAATATACATACATTCTTGTCATGCATCCCTATTATTCATCCATCTAACAGTTAATATTTTGCGGAATTTAAAGTGCGGAAAGTAAAGCTACATTATTACAAGGCTTCGGGTATTAATTACATAGCCAAAAACAACCCGTAAAACAAAACGATAAATGAAAAGGAGAAAAATCCTAATTAATCTATTACAACTTATGAGCAATTACATCAATATGGTAAAAATAAATAAAGTGCGCGCGAATAGAGATGAAGGGAAATTAGGGTTTTTACCCCGACTAACCTAATCGAAAGAAACAATTATTTTTGGTTGTTTTGATTATCTTTTTAGGAAAAATAAGATTTGAATTAAATATGTACAAAATTACCAGTTAAATTAAATTAAAGAAAATAATTTACATGACCTATTTTGTATTCTTGTTATTTTTAAGAAAAATAAAATAGAATTAAATTAAACTCAAAACCCTAATTTTCTAATTGTTTTTAATTTATTTACAAAAAAATTAAAGTTACCCTAAAATTAAATAAACTAATTAAATTAATTTTGATAAAAAAAAACAACATAAGTCTAATTGGATGAAAATTGATTTTATGGTTTTTTATGAAAAAATAATTAATTTGGTGTTAAAAAATGAATTAAATAAAAGAAAGTATAAAAGAATAGGGAAAAGAGATATTGGGCCTGGTTAAACAGCAATTTGGAGGGTGCTGATAGCAAGTCTTGGGCCCAAAAGAAATTGATCCATGTTGACTTGCCTGTTCCAGTGCTACACGTTGACCAAGGCCTATGATGCTCCTTCATCTGATGGCCGTTAGATCTAGTCATCTGGAGATCCAATTGAGGAACCTTGAAGTTACATGGTATACTTCTTATCTATGCATGCGCCTGATCAAACAATGAAAAACAATATGAAATAATGGGGGGACCTGGGATTCGAACCCAGGTCCTGTAACCTTTTCCAATGCCTCTTCACCAACTGAGCTACGCGCTTGCTTTATATATGAAATAATAATAAATAATAATATGTAATAAAGGGAGTTAGTGGAGAAAATAAATAAAAAACGCGCCAGAATTCAAATGGACGAATGAGACGGAGCCACGCATGTCGTCCCTGTCCTCTCTCCGTTGGTAAAAGTCAAAGACTTTTACCTACGGACATATGTCTGTAGCTACAACCCTGGCTTGTTTCAAAATCAAACACAGGCATGATAAACAAAATCTAATGCCATGAATCAACTCGTCTTGGCCTGCTGAGCATGATGGTGCCCTTCTTATGGCCCATTTTTACCTGTGTGAAAAGATCCCAAATCGAGACCAAGAACCCTAGCCACGGTGGATTCTGATACAACTTTTAAAAATACAATTAAATGATATAGATAGCTTGCAAATGTTTCAAGGAGCAAGAATATATAAGTATTTCATGTTATAGATGCCAAAATCATGCAATTCGATTTCAAGAACAAGCCAAAGTCGTGAACCACTTACATTGGGTTTTAGCGTAGTAAAATCCTTGTTCTTGATTGGTATAGCTTGCTTGTGATCCCAGGAAGCGAATGAGATGGCTAGAGGGTCTTGAAAACGTATGGATGTAGCAAAACAGATTACCACTTTCAATTTTTCAAGTTTGGTTCTTCCTTTGTGCGCCTCCAAACCCTTGTGTTTTAGGTCTGCAAATGTTCACTATATACTGAGGAATGAATTAGGTTTACAAAAGTCCATTCCATCTTTATCAATTATGGCTTTTGATCTTGATTTGATTCACTTGAAAATCCTTCCAAAAATAGGCCAAAACCAATCTTTTTGTGCCCACCTATGCCTTGCACGAATTGATTCACTTGCTAGCTGGATATAGGACCTGAAACATGCACAAGATCTTGAGGTTTCAATGATTTGGATTTTTCATGATTTGTTTTGATTTAAACTGATTTAATTGAAATAAAAAATCAAAATAAATAGCAAAAATAGGATAAAGACAAATGGGAAGAGATAGGGCTCGTGGACCATACTACCAACTCAAAACAAGTGCAAAAAGTTAGGCCCATTTAGCAAAAAATGCAATTTGAGGCATTTTTGACTTTTGGCAATTTTGCAAAAAAGGTCAATTTCACCAATGCATAACTTCCTCAATTTTGACTCTTTGAAGGTTTTATGTGACTTTTTAGAAATCTTGGGATGTCCTCTAAGCAACCCTTTTGGTATCATCTCAATTTGATATTCCATGTTCATATATGAAGCTTTGACAAAAAGGTGTTTTTGTTGACTTTTCAAAGTGACCTATAATGTCAAAATTCGTAACTTCTTGTGAGTGAATATTTTGAACTTGGGAGATGAAGATTAATTGTAGGGAATTGCATCCTATTTAAAATGAGCTTTGGATGGGGCATTTATCATAAAGTACGAGAATGTTATGCTTGGTCAAAGTTGAGTTGACTTTTCCTGCAAAACCCTAATTTAACAACTTTTGGGTTTTGATGCATTGTGAGCAACCCTTTATGAACCATGATCAACTCTTGATAAAATGATGAATAATACTTCAAAATGAGAATGTTGACAAAAATCTTGAAGTTTGACTGTATGTGGGACACAGTTGACTTTTGCCCTAGCACAGTCGATTTTCAGGCTTTTGAGCAATTGACTGGGCAAACTTTCTCTGCTAGGCTTGAAACTTGACATGGATGATCTTGAGAACATATTAGGGAAATGGTGAGCATTTTAGACCCTTTGGACTCACTCATATTGATGCAAATTGAAACCCTAATTTGAGGTAGACTGCCTTAGGAGAGAGTTTGTCTAGTCAACTCTTGAACTTCCTTGAGCAATTTGAGAACCTCACTTGAAATGTATTGAGAAATATGGGAGGGAAAATTTTGGGATATAACAGGTGCCCCTGTTCAATCTTCTTAAGCCTGAGGATTTATATTGGCTTTTCTGCCTTTCGTGATCCGAAGGTGGAAGATGATTGAACACTAGAGTGCCCAGAAATTTACACTCGCATGCGGTGGTATCTATCTTACGACATCAGGAATGGTCTTATAGATGCCATTTGGAGATTGATGAAGGAAGATGGGCTTAAAGATGTCATTCGAAGAAGTGTCGATCGCATAAGAGATTCCTTAGAGAGAGCTTGTATACCTATTGTTGAGGAGGATTCCGCTGGGGAATGCTGGTCTCTGTCTTGAGAGAAATTCAAATTTTAGGAGCTTTGGTCGTCCGTTATTCTACTGAGGGATGGTCTCTTGGTTGAAAAGGTGAAAATGAACTATTATCTGGTCGTGATCCATGCTTCATAGTGATCTACTAGGGAGATGACATTAAACTTGCTATCCAGTCGTAATTCGGGCTTCGCAATTTCTCAATTCTTATTTGGTCGTAATCCAGGCTTCAGAATGAATGAAGTTGTTATCCGGTCGCATCCGGGCTTCAACTTGACTTTAGGGCATACTAATATTCGGTCGACTCTGGGCTTCTCAGTAGTTGTCCAGGTAAAATTGTTATTTGGTCGAAATCTAAGCTTCACAATGTCTTATATCGCTATATGGTCGTTATCCAGGCTTCACGATGTAATATACCATTATCTGGTCGAATCCAGGCTTCATGGTGTTCGGGGAAAACAAGGTATTATCCGGTCGAATCCAAGCTTCATAACTTAAATTATAGATATACCACTATCTGGTCGTAATCCAGGCTTCGTAGTATTCTTGGCTGCTATCTAGTCGTAATCCAGGCTTCACAATGTCTTCTACCATTATCTGGTCGAGTTGAGGCTTCATGGCGTCTTTGTATTGCTATTTGGTCGTAATCCAGGCTTCATAATAACTTGTTGGGGATTAAACTACTATCCGGTCGAATTTGGGCTTCATAGCTTGAATCTGAGAGAAACCACTATCTGGTCGTAATCTAGGCTTCGCGGTATTCTGATATTGTTATTCGGTCGTTCTCCGGGCTTCACAATATGATGGAGAGATCAAGATACTATTCGTTCGTTCCCGGGCTTCATAGCTTGAACTTTGTGAGAATTTGATTGTATCTTTTCCTGAAAGGCAAAGAGTTAGTCGTATGTAATGTTATGATGCATGACATGTATTGAGAAATGATATTCTCAAAATAAATGAGACTGTGTTGTATGATGCATATGCGCGTGTCATGATGTATGCAATGTATAGTGATGTTTTCTAGTTGGGGAAAATAAATCCTGGACAGCTGCTGGAGAATAAAAGGAGTTTCGTTCGCTGAGGATGACGACCGAAGATGATTTGAGAGTATATTGGCAGGAGAATAATTTTGCTGGAGAATAAAATGGTGAAAGAATGACTCTGTGGGGGTAGAGATACTCTTTCAGAAGATCTGCTGATTTGGAGAAATAATCTCGACTGTGGATGAATTACCGTTGTTGGCGATGATGAACTCTATCGGGGATAAAATTTCTATTTGTGGAAGAGATAACTCCACTGGGGATGGTCTTCCACTGTTGGTGATAGATGAACTCTGCTTGGGGAGAACTAACACCACTGTTTTTAGATATCTTTTACTCTGCGGGGAGTGAATGCATTTTAGTCTTATTCTTCGTACGGGTCTATCCCTACACCTGGTGGATAGAGCAACTGTAAGGTTTGGACATTTCTTGTTTGCCCATGTTCCTGAAATTACCGGTAATCGTCCTTTGTTTCGCATGTACATATTTATGAGCAGCATTTATTGTTAAATGCATATATCAAAAATGAATCATTGGACGTTCTTGCAAAACAAAACAGGAAAAGAAAAACAATTTTGAAATTTATTGTAAAAATGAATTGTATTGATTTTAAAGTTGGCCTGTAATAGGCGTTTTTGTACAAGAGGCTGACGTCTTAGTAAGAGAATGCCGCCGAAAGATAGAATTTATACAATTTGTGAAAAACCAAAGAAAAACAGCTATGTGAACAATTCCACTGGGTTCCAACTCTGTTATTGCCTTTATATCTTCGAGCGTCTCATCACTTTGCTACTTGATTGAAGGTGAGTCGGGTTGATTGGCATCGTCCGAGCTTGGTAGTCGATACCGAAGTTTGGTTGCAAGATGATCCGACGAGACATAGTGTTATGCTTTGATCCCTAATTTTTGCCTGGACTGCCCTTTCGGGTTTTCAATCCACCGGGATACGCCTTTTTTCCCAAGCCTCCTTTTCAGGTTTTCGACTTTCCGGGTGTACAGTTTTTTCATTTTCATCCCTTACTTTTTCCCGAACCCTTTTGGTTCACCGGGAAGCCCTTATTTTTTCCTAGGCCAGTCGACCTAGCGAGTCTTTGATTAGTGACGGGGTGAGGAAGGTCGTCACCATCCATGGTGGTTAGAATCATGGCTCCTCTTGAGAAGATGTTCTTAACCACAAATGGCCCTTCATATGTGGGGGTCCATTTTCCCATAGGATCACCTTACGGTAGAATGATACGTTTGATCACTAGATCCCCAACTTGATATTCTTGTCGTCTGACTTTTTTGTTAAATGCCTTGATCATTCGCTTTTGGTACGTCTGGCCATGACAAATAGCAGTAAGTCTCTTCTCGTCGATTAAATTCAGCTGATCAAGCCGGGTCTGGATCCAGTCATCTTCGCTTAAACCTGCATCCTTCATAATCCAAAGAGATGGTATCTGAACCTCAATGGGTAAGACTGCCTCCATGCCATATACCAGAGAGTAGGGTGTTGCCTCGTTTGATGTCCGCGCTGAGGTGCGGTACCCATGAAGAGAAAATGGTAACATCTCATGCCAGTCTTTGTATGCCACCGTTATCTTTTGCACAATCTTCTTGATGTTCTTATTAGCCGCTTCAACAACCCCATTCTTCTTCGGCCGGTAAGGAGAAGAGTTGTGATGTTGTATCTTAAACTGTTTACAGAGCTCGGTGATCATTGTATTGTTGAGATTTGTACCATTGTCCATAATGATCCTCTCCGGTATACCGTATCGACAGATCAGATTGTGTCAGATGAACCGAGATACGATGTTCTTGGTTACCGTAGAAAAGGACACTGCGTCAACCTACTTCGTAAAATAATTAATTGCTACCAGGATGAAACGATGCCCCTTGGACGCAATAGGTGTGATCTCGCCAATCATATCGATGCCCCACATTGCAAAAGGCCAAGGAGATGTCAAAACATTCAGAGGAACTGGAGGTACAAGCACTTTATAAGCATACACTTGGCACTTATGACAGGTCCGAGAATGCTGATAACAATCGGCTTCCATAGTAGACCAATAATATCCAGCCCATAGGATTTTCTTTGCCATGGTATGTCCACTAGAATGAGTTTCGAAAGTACCTTCATGTAACTCTGCCATGATCTTTTCTGCCTCGCTCTTGTCCACACATTGCAGTAAGGTTGAGTCATGGTTACTCTTGTAAAAGATACCATTACTGATGAAAAACTTCACTGTGAGCCTTCTCAAGAACTTCTTATCATTAACAGATGCACCCTCGGGGTATTCTTGAGCCTCAAGATACTTCTTTACCTCGTGAAACCAGGGTTTATCTGCTACCTCTTCAGTCCCGATATCACAGCAATGTGCGGGTTCATCCAACCTCTCGATGGTAATCTGGGGAGCTTCATTGTCCCATCTAACCTTGAACATAGAAGACATGGTAGCTAGCGCGTCCGGTAACTGGTTCTCCTCTCTGGGGAAATGTTCAAAGGTTATCTCCTCGAAGTGCGGAAGCAACGTCAGTACATACTCTTTGTAAGGATTACGATTTAGGTGTTTCGTATCCCACTCGCCTTTAATCTGACTGATCACGAGAGCTTAATCTCCGAACACACTCAAGAACTTAATCCTTAGGTCAATAGCTGCTCGAAGGCCCATGATGCATGCTTCATACTCTGCCATATTTTTGGTGCAGTTAAAACATAATCGGGCAGTGAACAGAGTATGACAACCTTCTAGAGATATGATCACGGCGCCAATGCCATTACCGAACGCGTTTGAGGCTCCATCAAAATACATAGACCATCGGGATCCTTCTTCAGGTCCTTCATCCGGTCCAGGTTCTTCACAGTCGGTCACTAACATGATGTTCTCATCCGGGAACTCGAAATTCATAGACTGGTAATCATCCACGGCCTGATGTGCCAAATGATCCGCCAATACACTCCCTTTGATTACTTTCTGGGTTTTGTATTGGATATCATACTCAGTTAAGATCATCTTCCATCTTGCTATTCTTCCGGAAAGAGCAGTTGTCGAAGATATATTTTATCGGATCCATCTTAGATATTAACAAGGTAGTATGAGTTAATATATACTATCTTAGCTGGCGAGCAGCCCATGCCAAAGTGCAGCAAGTTTTCTCGAGCAACGAGTATCGGGTCTCGCAGTCGGTAAACTTTTTGCTAAGGTAGTAAATAGCATGCTCTTTTCGGCCAGACTCATCATGCTGCCCCAACACGCACCCCATTGAATTATCCAACACTGTCAAGTATAAGATCAAAGGTCTTCCTTCGACTGGAGGCATCAGAATTGATGGCTCTTGGAGATATTCTTTTATCCTTTCGAAGGCGGCCTGGAACTCATCATTCCACTTTACCACTTGATCTTTCTTCAGCAGCTTGAAGATCGGCTCACAAGTAGCAGTCAGATGTGAAATGAATTGGGCAATGTAGTTCAGACGTCCCAAAAAGCCTCTGACTTATTTCTCTGTTCGGGGATCTGGCATCTCGTGTATAGCCTTCACCTTCGCGAGATCCACTTGAATAGCTTTATCACTAACGACGAAACCCAACAGCTTACCAGACCTTACCCCGAAGGTGCACTTGTTCGGGTTTAACCTCAGCTTGTACATCTTCAACCTGTCAAATAGCTTCTGAAGATGGTCAAGGTGTTCTTCTTCAGTCTGGGACCTTGCAATCATGTCATCAACGTAAACCTCAATCTCATGGTAAATCATGTCGTGAAACAAAGCAACCATGGCGCGCTGATAAGTTGCCCCAACATTCTTCAACCCAAAAGGCATTACCTTGTAACAGAAGGTACCCCACTGCGTAACGAAAGTCGTCTTCTCCATGTCCTCAGGAGCCATTTTAATCTGATTGTAACTAGAGAAACCATCCATGAAGGAGAATATCTTGTGCTGCGCGGTGTTGTCGACCAAAACATCAATGTGAGGCAGAGGGAAATCGTCCTTGGGGCTTGCCCTGTTCAGATCTCTATAGTCCATACACATCCGTACCTTACCATCCTTCTTCGGCACTGGAACAACGTTGGCAACCCACTGCAGGTAAGAGGTAACAACTAGAAATCCGGTGTCAAACTGTTTCATGACCTCAACTTTGATTTTTACAGAAATTTCGGGGCACATACGACGAACCTTCTGCTTTACCGGAGGACAGTCTTCTTTAATTGGCAAGCGGTGAACCACAATATTAGTATCCAGACCAGTCATATCTTCATAAGACCAAGCAAAGATCTCAACATAGTCGCGTAGCATCTGTATCAACCGTTGCTTGACATTAGGTTCCAGATTCGCACCTATCTTGACCTTTTTCTTGTCTTCCTCCGTACCCAAATTTACTGATTCCACTGGCTCTTCATGAGGCTGTATGGCCCTCTCTTCTTGTAACAGCAACCTAGAAAGCTCTCTAGGCACTTCACAATCATCCTCACCTTTGTCCTCGGCTTGGTTGATTGGATTCTCGAAGTCATAAGTGGCAGTAGCAGAGTCGTTATCAATGGGATCCAGAGTGGATGTGGATCTGCATTATGATATATGAGTGTGTGTGTGTGTGTGTGTGTGATACGGTGGGAGAACTGACTTGGGATTTTGCGTTTGTATTTGCAAATGTTTCGGTTTAGCAAGAGTCGCCACCGACTTTTTATTTTATCCTAAGGAAAGGTCAAAAAGCACAGGAAAGACCTTTGAGATGTTTTCTTGGGTTCAGGGAGTAGATTATGAAAAGGGAAGGTGCAAGCACCCTTTTCATCCATGGTTATCCATGGGCTCTTAGTTACTTGTTTAGATCACTTGCTTTTGCTTTTCAATTGTTTGAAATGGTGCTTTGTGTGTGGTTTTGAAAGATGTTTTGAAAAGAGGCCATCATTATGGCAACCTTTGTAATGATTCTTGTTTGAATGTATACAAAGATGTATTGTCTTTTGAAAAGATTTCAATGTTTGAAAGTTTGATTTGGGAAATATTTTGAAATTGTGTTGTGAAGTGTGTTTGAAAATAGCAAGGATGTTTTGCAAGCTTTGATCAAGTAACTTAAGAGTTATCTACCCTATTTTACTCAACGATCTTTCCTATACGTTTTTAACCCTTTTGACAGTGTTGTTTTATCATTGCATTTGGTAAACAACCTTGTATTAGAATGTTAAACGGGACAGGTGCGGGTCATCGTATAGACCATGATAGCAATTGTGTTAGGTATTTTTAGCAATTTTCCGAGGGACTAGATCATTTTGTTTAGGCAACCAAAATAGCGTCATCGCGGGACTATGATCTTTTGTTTTATTTTTGTTTTGCCAAAGTACCCAACATGCATAACATGGCCCATTTTTAAGACAACAAGTGGATGAAACCCTATGGGTGCAAGTGTGCATTGTGTATTGATTTTCATGCATTTTTGTCTTTGCATTAGGTCAAGCTACTTGTCAATTTTGGATTTTTGCATACAAACCCTAATCTCTAATCATGGCATAATTGAAAGCGTAAATGCGTAAAATAAATCTACTACTATTACAACATGATTATGGGGAGGGGGATACAATTTTGAATGGGGAATATTTGATAAGAAATTAAAACCCTAGTTTTACTATTACATCTAAATTGAATCAAATGGCATAAATAACAAATGAATAATATTTAAATAACCAAATTAAATAAATATAAAAAATAATATGAATATGCAAAAAGGTTTTGTTTATTTTTATGTATGTAAAAATATTCAATGTAAAAAGAAAGAAATAAATAAGAAGATTATTATTTTTTATTAAGGGTAAAACCCTAATTTTTTAAGAATATAAATATATTGACTATATTATTTATATACAATAAAATAAAATAGTGTATATACAAAAAAATAAAATATATTTAGCAAAAAGTATTTTATAAGTATAAATAATAACAAAAATAAAAGTATAATATTTTTATGTTTTTATTCTAAAGTATCTATTAAATAAAATAAAAGTATGTACGTATATATTAATTGTGTTAATTATGTAATAAAAATAAAATAAAATATATACAAAAATAAAAATATATTTAGAACAATATTTATTAATGTAAATAAAATAAATAATAAAAATAAAAGTATAATGTTATTAATTATTATTTTCAAACTTTCAATAAATAAAAATATATACTAATTAAATTATTTTTTATGTTAGAAAAATAAAAATAAAATACAAAACAAATGTGAAAATTTATAAAAAAAATTTTGAGTATTTTTTATATTTGGAAATAATAAAATAAAATCAGAAATGAAAATAAAATACAAAAAATATAAAATATAAAGAAATTGGGCCAGGGGGGTGCATTCAGCATAAGGGGGGTGTCAAAATCAAAAGAAGCAAAGCCCAGCCCAAGCCAGACTTCATCTTCAACCTCTGACTTCAAATTTCGCGCGCGCCCTGTACAAATGCTAGATCCTGCATACGTGCTCTATTGCAAAAACACAAAACATCAAAGTTGTAGAGCTTTCCAAGACGAATTCAACCATATAAAAAATTTGTCCTAACTCTCAAAGACCAGAGATAATTTCTGTGGCCCTAAAATCTAACCTAATTTTTTCAGGATGATCATGTACCAAATTCTCTTAGCATGCTTAATTTAAATGAAAACTGAGCATATGTACAACTCCATGGCTATGAATACTACATTTCTTATTCACAAACCTAAGTCTAAATGTTCCTAAATAGAGAGATAGGAAGTTGATAAAAACCTGTTTCAGCTGACTTCATGTATGGCAATGTGGAGCTTTTCAACAAGGCTTGAGATGTTTGAGAGCTTGCCTGAACTTCACTTGACCTTCTCCAATGTCTAGCTTACCTTGAATGTACTTGAACAAGCCTACAGAACTCAACCTGCACAAGCTGAAATTGAAAATGGCAAACCTTGTAAATGGAGTTACAGTTAGTGTTTAAGGTTTGGGATAGCTTGGATGGATGGAATGGAAGGTGTTTGAACAGGTTTGGGGCAAAACGCACGAGCAAATCGTGCTATGGAAGTCAAGATGCAGATGATGTCCTGTTTTGCCAATGGAAGGTGATTTTGAGCTATGGGATGTTTGAGGGCTCAAAGGGTCGTGTTTCAGGCTCAAAGGGATATGAGAAAGTTGTTTCAAAAGCTTGCACAAGTTAGTTTTAGCTGATGTTTTTGTTCTTGTGTTTTGGACAAATTTCTTGGTTATGAAGCAAAGTGTGAGAAGTGATGTGAAGCAGGCCTGTACAGGCTATCTATCACTTTGCATACTATCCTCTTGGCCCCTCTAATTTTTGGATTTGATTTTCTGCATAAGATATGGACCAATGCTCAAGGGATTCAGTTTTGACATAAAGCACATTTTGGCAAAAATGGTAATGTTGCTTTTTCTATTTAGGGACTAATCTAATGTGCAATGCTCTAATGACCAAAACAATGCCTTAGACCAATGGTTTTGCACTTAATTATTGAGTGTAGAATGGTTTTGAGGCCTGTAATCTATTGCAAAGCAAGCTGATTTGAATTTGCAACTTGTATCACAATGAACATGCCATGGATGAAAAGTGAGTTTTTTCCAACTTCAAGCCTTCGATTCTCCCTAACCGGAAATGAGTTTGGAGAGTTCTGTGACATTTTATAAATCTTGCAACATGATCTACAATACATATTTGAAATGAAATTTGAGATTCCAAGTGGAACTATGAGAAAAATGGCCATGAAGATAGGTCAAAATCCTGCCTAAACTAGGGCAAAATTTCACTAAGTTAAAAGTTTTAGGGACCCTTGTTCCAAAAATCATAACATGAGATCCAAGATTCTTTTGGGAAAACTTTGTGAATAAAATTTGTAGGCTTTGTGGAGGACTACAACTTTCATGTTGGAAGTTTTGTTTGAATCCAATTTCATCATGGTGAAAATGTTGGGCAAAGTTAGGAAAAATTAAGAAAATTTCATAACTTAGAAAAATTCTAAGTTATGAAAATTTTCAACTTTAAACCCTAATTTGAAAAAATGGGTTTCTTGATGAACAAGTTTTATGTTTTGACACATCTTGATGAAAAATGACCCTTGGCACTTGATTTTGACCAAAAAGTCAAAGTTTAACTTTTCAATGTACAGTCAAATTTTGATCAGTTGACTGAAAAATTCATCTGTCAATCCAATGAATTTGAGATATTTTGAACCTTGTGAATAGGTCAAGATTATGCCATTGAGTCCTTGAATCCATGCTTGAACCAAATTTGCCATTGGCTAGGTCAAAAATCAGAAATTGCCCTTGTGCAGTCAAAACCCTAAAAATGACCATTTTTCCCTTTTGGTGATCTGGTCAAATTTCTTGTGGAGTTGTGGTCCAAACTTGATCAAATGGTTCATATGAGTTCATAATGTTGATGTGGATAAAAAATTGTGAGGTTTGACTGTAAATTGGCCACAATTGACTTTTTCCCTAATACAGCTAATTTCTAGGTCAATTGTCCAATTGACTGGGTAAAAATTTGATTCAAGGCTTGAAACTTGGTATGGACAAACTTATGAGTCCAACATGAAGTATGAAAGTCACTTTGAGTGTTGAAAGTCCAAAAATCTCTGTGCAAACTCAAACCCTAATTTAGGTCAACAGTGCAAGGAGATGTCTTGAGCAGAGCAAACCATAGCTTGATCTTGAGTTCAAAGAGCCTTGTGATGAGAAATCTTGATAAAATGAGAGAGCAAATTTTAGGGTACAACAATTGCCCCTGTTCAATCTTCTTGAACCTAAATAGTTAGATTGGCGAGTTTAGCCTTTCGTGACTCGAAAGTAAAAGATGATTGGACACTAGAGTGCCCGTAAATTTGCACTCATCAAAATGTAACTGAGGGAATAGGCTTAAAGATGCCATTTGGAGATGGTAGAATCTTGCTGGAGATGGGCTTAAAGATGCCATCCAAAATTTTTTTGTTAAAAATCAGGAGAATGAATGTCAGAATGGTATCCGTGTCTGGAACGTATCTGAGTTGTATCTGGAGATTGGATATGTATGAGCAAGGGAATGGTGTCCGTGTCTGGAGTGTATCCGGACTGTATCTAAAGTTAAGATCTCTATGAGTAGCAGAATGACTTCCGTGTCTGGAGAGTATCTGTACTGTAACTGGGATCTGGTCAGGTGACAGAATGACGTCCGCATCTGGAGTGTATCTGAACCTGAGGTTGATAGTTGAATCTGAATGATAAGTAGAATGGCTTCCGTGTCTTGGAGCGTATCTAGTATGTATCTGATTGCTGAAGTCTGAATGAGTAGCAGAATGACCGCCGCGTCTGGGGTGTATCCATACTGTATCTTGACTTGAAATTCTGAATGAGTAGCAGAACGACTTCCATGTCTTGGAGTGTATCCGTACTGTATTTGAAATCTTTGAACATTTGTTAAAGGTAGCTTTTAATCTTATCCTGAAAAAGGGTAAGATTTTAGCTAAAATACAAAGTTATGTTGCATGACATGTATGATGCAATAGAAATGTGTTATATCGATGTTTATGATTTATGGATGTAATGGATGCGCATGTAAGCTGATTAACTATCTTGCTGAGGAAAATAAATCCTTGATAGCTGGAGATAATGAAAACTTTGACCGCTGCCGGAGAAAATAAACTCTTGATTGCTGCTGGGGATTCAAAACCTTTGATCGTTGAGAATGAGAAGTCTTGGGACCACTGCTGGGGATTGAAAATCCTTGGTGACTTGTGGGGATTAACAAGAACTTTGACAACATCTGCGGGGAATTGAGAATCCTTCATGACTTTCCTGGGGAATAAGGAAAACTCTGACGATCTCTACCGGGGAATTAAAACCTGGGAGGCTTCAACCGTAGGAACGAGATCGAGAATCTTCGATCTGCAGGGAAATAACTTTGTGGGGAGAATGCTTATCCCGTTGGAGAGTTTTCAAAAGATTGGGTTGTATGCCCATCTATTGAGGAAGCAAGAATGAGAATCTTCATTCAGGCATTTGGGTCAGGAGATTGGGTGTATGTCAATCTTCTAAGGTTTTAAGAATGAGAATCTTCATTTTGTTAAGGGTATCAGGAGGATGGGAGTATGCCAATCTTCTGGGGTTTTATCCTTGGTTGGGGATAGAACAAAAGTTAACTGTTATCTAGTGGATTTCCAGGTTTTAAGATAACTTGCTGGAGGATTTGGAGGAACCGGATGATCTCCACTGTGGTTTAGAGGTTGAAGTTGTTGGACTTCGCTGGGGAAGAAAGTTTCATCTTCCCTGGGGATTTGTAGTTCAAAGTCTTCTGGATCCGCTGGGGATCGGGAGTTTAGAAACTTAACTCTGATTAGAGATTTTGAAACTTAACGCTGCTGGGGATATGTATTTCAAGGTTTCAACTCTGTTAAGGATCTGAATGACATATTGCAGGGGATTTCCTCTGGAATAGCATAAAGACGTCTTCCTATACTCTCAACCTATCAGTAATTATCCTTTCTCATTCCGTTTTATTTGTAAGTAGTGATTATATTCAAATGCATATGCTCATTTAATAAATCATTGGACGTTTTCAAATAAAACACAAGTGTAAAACGAAAGATCAAACAAATTTCTACACTTTGAAATATCTTTGTATTAACTTTGTGTAAGTATTTTGTACAAAGGAGACAGACATCCTAGTAAGAGAATGTTGTCATAAAAAAATGAGAAACATTTATACAAAGAAAGATGGCTATGTGTAACAATTCCCTGGGGTTCCCATTCTGCTATAGCCTTCACAACTCTGGGTATCTTGTCCATTCGTTGCTTCGTTCACAGATGATTGGATTGATCAGAAGCTTGGAGCTTGTCCGTGAAGAGATTTTCCTTAAAGTGATCCGACGAGACATAGTGGTACGCTTTAATTCCCTAATTTTTGCCTGGACCGCCCTTTCGAGTTTTCGATCCACCGGGAAAACCTTTTTTGCCCAAGTCGCCCTTTCAGGTTTTCAACTTGTCGGGTGTACAGATCTTTTATTTATCCCTATTTTTTTCCTGAACCTCCCTTTCGGGTTTTCGATTTAGCGGGATGCCCATTTTTGCCCAAGTCTCCCTTTCGGGTTTTCAACTTGTCGGGTCGTTTATGCGTAGTATCTTTTAACTATGTCTGCATTCGTAGGGTGCGGCAGGTCGTCGCCATCCATGGTGGCCAGGATCATTGCCCCGCCAGAAAAGATGTTCTTGATTACAAATGGCCCTTAGTAAGTAGGAGTCCACTTGCCCCTGGGATCACTCTGCGGCAAGATGATCCGCTTGATTACAAGATCTCCGACTTGATATACCTGACGCCTGACCTTCTTGTCGAAAGCCCTGATCATTCGTTTTTGATACGTCTGGCCATGACAAACAGCAGTAAGTCGCTTCTCGTCGATCAAGTTAAGTTGATCAAGCCGGGTCTGAATCCAATGGTCTTCACTTAAACCAACATCCTTCATAATCCTCAAGGAAGGGATCTGAACTTCCATAGGTAAAACAGATTCCATGCCATATACCAAAGAAAAGGGGGTTGCCCCAGTTGAAGTACGCGCTGTGGTACGATATTCGTTCAGAGCAAACAGTAACATCTCATGCCAGTCCTTGTAGGTGACTGTCATATTTTGAATGATCTTCTTGATATTTTTGTTCACAGCTTCAACAGCACCGTTCATCTTTGGCCGATAGGGAGATGAATTGTGATGTTGAATCTTGAACTGCTCACACAGAGCGGTGATCACAGTGTTATTCAGGTTTGTACCATTTTCCGTGATGATCCTGTCGGGATACCATACCGGCATATGAGGTTCTGTTTAATGAAATGGGCAACCACATTCTTTGTAACGGAGGCGAAGGAAGCTGCTTCGACCCATTTGGTAAAGTAATCAATAGCCACTAGGATGAAGCGATGTCCATTGGATGCCGTAGGCTTGATCTCTCCAATCATGTCGATTCCCCACATTGCGAATGTCCAAGGAGCTGTTAGGACATTGAGAGGAACTGGAGGATTATGTCCCTTTTCAGCATAGACTTGGCATTTGTGACAAGTACGGGAATATTGATGACAGTCAGCTTCCATGGTAGACCAGTAGTAGCCTGCCCTTAGAATCTTCTTAGCCATCGTATGTCCCTTCAAATGGGTGCCAAATGTGCCACTATGCAGCTCAGTCATGATCAGGGTATTCTCAACCTTGTCCACACAACGAAGCAGAACACAATCATGGATGCACTTATATAGGATACTGTTGCTCAGGAAGAACTTGGCAGCAAATCTCCTTAAGATCTTTTTGTCGTTGACTGAAGCTCCTTCAGGGTATTCTCGAGTCTTGAGATACCTTTTGATTTCATGAAACCAGGGTTGTTCCACTACTTCTTCGGTATTAATCTCATGACAGTGCGCAGGTTCGTCCATCTGCTCGATGGTGATTTGGGGAGCCTCATTATCCCAGTTGAGTTTAAACATGGAAGACATTGTGGCTAGAGCATCCGCTAGCTGATTTTCTTCTTGCGGGAAGTGCTCGAAGATAATCTGCTCGAAATGAGGTAACAATGTCAGGACATGTTATTTGTATGGGATAAGATTAGGATGTTTAGTGTCCCACTCTAATTTTATTTGACTGATAACCAAAGCTGAGTCCCCAAACACAACCAAGGATTTGATTCCTAAGTCAATCGCAGCCTTGAGACCAAAGATACAAGATTCATACTCGACCATGTTGTTGGTGCAGCTGAAGCAGAGTCTAGCGGTGAAAGGTGTATGGCAACCTTCTGGAGAAATAAGTATTACGCCGATACCGTTGCCAAGTGCATTTGAAGCACCATCAAAGTACAGGGTTCATCGGGATCCTTGTTCAGGTCTGTCATACAGTTCGTTACCTTCAATGTTGTCCAATGTCATAATGTCCTCGTCAGGGAAGTCAAACTTCATGGATTGGTAATCTTTGACAGCTTGATGAGCTAGATGGTCAGCTAGTACACTCCCCTTTATAGCTTTTTGGGTTGTGTACTGGATGTGATATTCAGTCAGGATCATTTGCCATCTAGCGATTCTTCTGGATAAAGCAGGCTTCTCGAAGATGTACTTGATCGGATCCATTTTAGAAATCAACAGAGTGGTATGTGTCAACATATACTTCCTTAGTTGGCAAGCAGCCCATACCAAAGCGCAACATGTTTTCTCGAGCAGTGAGTAGCGAGTCTCACAGTTGGTAAAATTTTTGCTAAGGTAATAAATGGCATGCTCTTTTCGACCAGACTCGTCATGTTGGCCCAGTACGCACCCCATTGAATTATCCAATACATTCAGATACATGATTAACGGCCTTCCTTCAACGGGTGGCATCAAGATAGGAGGTTCCACCAAATACTCCTTGATCTTATCGAAAGCAACTTGACAGTCATCATTCCATTCAACCACCTGGTCTTTCTTCAACAGCTTGAAGATTGATTCACAAGTAGAAGTTAGATGAGAAATGAACCTTGCAATGTAGTTTAGGCGTCCTAAGAAACCTATGACCTCCTTTTCAGTGTGGGGGGTAGGCATTTCTCGTATAGCTTTGACTTTAGCAGGATCAACCTCAATGCCTTTGTTGCTGATGATGAATCCCAAGAGTTTACCAGACCTGACTCCGAAAGTGCACTTGCTATGGTTTAGTCTGAGCTTGTATTATTTTAACCTGACAAACAACTTTTGCAGATGGTCGAGGTGTTCTTCAGTTTGTCTGTGAACGGGTTATCATGTCGTCTACATAGACTTCAATCTCATGATGTATCATGTCATGAAACAAAGCTACCATGGATCGCTGATAGGTTGCCCCGACATTCTTCAGTCAGAATGGAATCACTTTATAGCAGAAGGTACCCCACTGCGAAACAAAAGTAGTCTTCTCCATGTCTTAGGGGTTCATTTTGATCTGGTTATACCCTGAAAATCCATCCATGAAAGAGAATACCTTGTGTTGAGCTGTGTTGTCAACCAAGATGTCAATGTGTGGTAACGGAAAATCATCTTTAGGGCTAGCCCTATTTAAGTCTCTGTAGTCCACACACATTCTGACTTTGCCGTCCTTCTTAGGCACGGGCACAATGTTAGAACCCATTATGGATAGGAAGTAACATCCAGAAAGCCAGCATTGAACTGCTTCATCACTTCAGCTTTGATCTTTTCGGACATGTCGCGCCTCATTCGACGGACTTTCTATTTGATTGGTGGACAATATTCTCTTGTAGGGAGACGGTGAACCACAATATTTGTATCTAGTCCCGACATATCTTCATAGGACTAGGCGAAGATCTCAACAAACTCATTCAATAGCTGAACTAAGCGCTCTTTGACACTTGGCTCCAGGTTGGCACCCACTTTAACCTCTTTTATGTCTTCGGCAGTACCCAAATTGATAGTCTCTAATAACTCTTCGTGGGGCAGAATAGCCCTCACTTCTTGTTGCAAAAGTCTAGCCAACTCTCCAGGCACTTCACAGTCTTCATCACCTTTGTACTCGGCATGATTGACCAAATCTTTAGAGTCACTGAAGGCCAAAGCAGAATAGTCACCCATGGAATCCGGAGTGGACGGGTACCTGCATTTTGTGTGTGTGGGTGTGTGTAAGGGATAGCCATCCTTAAGCAAAATAAAATGTAAAAGGAAATAAAATGAACACAAAAGTTTTAGATGAAAACGTCCATTATTCATTAAAAATGGCATATGAAAATGAAGAATTAAAAACCCTTACAAATGGACCTATATGCCCTGGGTAAGGCATAAGGCGAAAAGAGTGTACGAATTGTTTAATAATTATTACAGACCAAACAGGAAATGTTCAAAAGATAAATTACTGATTGATGAAAGTAATGGGAACAAAGTCTTTCGCCTCCCAGTTGTTCAGTCCCCCTTCAATGGTTGGAAAGATCCAATCTTCAAAATTTCCTTCTTCATCATCATCTTCTAAAGCATGAACTCCATGATGAGTGATCTTTAAGGCTGTCCCTCCAGCCCGGGAGTGACGCATAGCCTTCTGACTAGAAGCAGTGAAACCCAATCCGAACTTGTCTGTCTTGTGAGGAAAATCCGGCAGTTGGCCCCATATTGTGCTTCCTCATTCCTTGACTATAGCCTATGCATCTTTAAGGGATGACATCCGAGATATAGGTTTGGTAATGATGGGCAAATCAGTCATTGTCTTGGCTACTGCAACCTCAGGAGAAACCTATTCGAAGTGTTGGAAAGGTGTTTCTATGAACTCACCATCTAACTCCCCGTAGCGGAAAGAGTTAAGGTGACTTATCATATACTCCTCCTCGCCATGAACTGTTATGATCTTACCCTGGACTGGGTATTTTAGCATCTAGTGTAGAGAAGAAGTGACTTCCCCAGCGTTGTGGATCCATGGCCTTCCTAACAAGCATGAATATGAAGGACGGATGTCCATCACATAAAAAGTAGAGTTGAAAATTTATGTTCCCACCTTAATTGGGATGTCCACTTCTCCGTGAACCATCATCTTAGAACCGTCGAAGGCTCTAACAATGATATTACTGGGCTTTAATGTCAAACCTTCACAGTCTTGCATGTCCAATGCTTTCTTTGGTACGACATTTAAAGATGAGCCGGTATCAACCAGAACATGAGCAAGTGTGGTCCCTCTGCACTCTACCGAAACATGCAGCGCATCATTATGCTTTCCTCCCTTGGACGTTAGATCGGCATCAGAAAAGCCCAGACCATTGTCGGCTGTAAGGATGGCTACGCACTCTTGAAACTGATCTGCAGAAGTTTCTTGAGGCACGTGCGTTGTCTTCAGAAATTTGATCAAGGCTTTGCATGAGCCTCGGAGCAGAGCAATAGAGCCAGCATAGAGATTTTTGAAGGGGTTTGCCCCAGCTGCTCTACGACATCATAGTGACTCTTCTTAATTATCTTTAAGATTTCCTCCATTTCCTTTTGGGTGGTCTCGGGGATAAACAAAGTCTGAGCCCTCGTCCTGACGGGCGCTTCTTCAATTCCCTTACCTTTATCAGCAACAACAATAGAGGGTACAACTTCAGGAGTAACAATTTCTTCGATCACTGGACTTCACACAGATATCTTGACCGGCACAGGAGCACTTGAGGGTCCGAAGATTGCCCGTGGAGGAGCAATCTCCGGAGAGAAGATTATTCTTCTACGAGTGATCTTACTCGTCCCCGCAATATTTCCTATATCAGGAGTTTCTTCATCGGAATTCTCTTCGGCTGATTCGATCTGCTTGACACCATGGTAGAATATCTCTCCTCCATAAATCCACAGTATCATCTTGTTGGACTTATATGGGATAGGCCCTGGCATGGTAATTCTCAGCGGTACAAACTTTGGATCAGGTGTAATCTTAACAGGTCTTTTGCAGGTCTTGGAAAGATTGTCGGAAATGGTGATTATAGCAATGTCATTGATTGGAGTAACAGGAGTAACAAGATTAACATGAGTAATAGTATCAACAGGAGTTTTCTGGAAGAGGATATCTTGAGTATCCATCAGGCGTTGGATGTCTGATTTCAACAGAGGACAGTCGGATTGCAAGGTTGAACAAAAGTAACAATCTTTTTCACAGCCCGGGAAAATCCTGGCTTTCAACAAATTCATCTTGATCATTGGCAATGGAGTCATTAAGTCATCAATAGCAGTAACATGAAGATCTTCTACAATGGCATGGGCATTATGACCATGTTTTGGAATAGGAGCGGATATCACATTAGGTTTTTCGAGAGCATCAAACTCTACCTCCTTGGCATCTATCAAATTGTCGATCTTGTTTTTAAGGGCCCAACAGTTGTTGGTGTCATGCCCCACATTGTCCGAATGATATGCACATTTTGCATTTGAATGATAATAGGGAGAAGAGGTATTTGGGTTTTTCGGAGCTTCTTTCAAGTTGGTAAGGTTTAACTTTAATAGATGAGGGAGGACCTGAGCCGGTGTCATATTGATCCGAGTGAATTGTCATTGTTTCCTTTCCACCCTATTTTGGTTAACCCTAGGTTGACTGCTTCGAGGTTGATCGGCTGAGGAGTTATGGATCACCACAGCCCCCACCGTTGGTCGGTGCTCCGTTCTTCCTTGATTTCTCTGGGAGTAAACAATAGAAGCTTCTTTCTTGGCTGGGAAGGTCTTCTTGACAGCAGTGGGAGCAGCTGCATCCTTCTGAATTTTACCACTCTTAATGCCAGCTTCGACCCTCTCACCTGTCAGTATTAATTCGTTGAACCCTACAGATGAGCTCCCGATTAAGTGATTAAAGAATGGACCTGACAGGGTCCCCAAAAACATATCAACCAGCTCTCTATCCGACAATGGTAGCTGCACCCTTCCAGCCAAATCTCGCCACTTCTGGGCGTACTCCTTAAAGCCCTCATTAGAAACCATACCCATACTCTGTAGTTGAGTACGAGTAGGCGCTAAATCTGTATTATATTGGTATTGTCGATAGAATGCAGCAGCCAAATCTTCCCAGTTATGAACATCAGATCTCTCAAGTTGATAGAACCAATCCAATTCCGTACCCGACAAACTATCTTGAAAAACATGGACCCACAGATCCTTATCAGAAGAGTGAGGTTGGATCTTTCTGACGTAGGACCGCAGATGCATTTTCGGACAGGACAAGCCGTCGTATTTGGAAAATGTAGGCACTTTGAACTTGGGAGGGATGACGATCCCAGCAACCAACCCTAGTTCTTCAAAATCCAAACCAGGTACTCTTTGCACTTCCATGGCCGCCAACCGTTCTTCCAGATTTTTATACTTATCGTCCGCAGGAGGATACTGCTACTCTGAGTAATCTTCCTCCTCTTCTTCTTCTTCCTCTTCAGCTTCAGACTCGGCGGGCATTGCAACTGCCTTACCTTTACCAACCCCTTCTCCAGACGTCGAGGGGAACTCAAGGACCCTTCTAGCCTGGTTCTCAAATCTTCTTCCCATAGTGGCCACACCAGCCATTTTCTTATTTTTCTCTTTGTCTTTTTCCTTCTCTTTCTCTAACAGTGATTTAAGGTCCTCTTGATCCTTTGCCAAGGTCATGAGGAGTTGTTGGAACTAAGAATTTTGTGCTTGCAGATCTTTGACTGTCTGCTCTATATCCATCTTGCTGAAATAAACAGCAGAAAGATAAGGAAACCTGGTGTGAATACCTGTTTATGCATATGATGAATGATATGTATTCATGTAATGCATTCAAGGATTCAGAAATTCAAAGTTGTTGCAAACAAAAAGAACACACATCATATTAGTAAGAAGAAATTTGTTAGTACATAAATGCCCCATGGGCAGAATATTACAAAATTCTTAATGTAAAAAGACGTTGCGCATCCTCTTTCGTGTGATGTAAGTGTTAAGAGTCTCCTCTTCATGAAGTCGGAGGGTAAGTTCCAAAACCTTCTTCTCACTGGCATAGAAGTTGGCTTCAAAATTATTTCGTTCTTACTTGAGCCGTATTCAACTCTTTTGCAATTCTTCCAATGATGTTGGCATGTCAGGATGTAGGAGGGTGTATGGAACCTCTCCTTCCATAACATGCTCTTTGATCACGGGGAGAATGTGGGGGTAAGGCATCATAAGACTCTGGGCATGGGTTCGTACCCACTTGAGGTAAGGCTCAAGGGGGATTGAATTCTTGTATCCACTTTGTTGGGCATCCTCCAAGCTCGGATAAACCTTTGTCGAAGTCTTTGAGCGTCGTTGTCGAAGTCAAAAACCAAGTCAGGAATCAACATGTTATGCGGCCCATCCCTTCAGGCATACCCAAATTGTCTCAAAGCTAAACAAGGGTTGTAGGTAATTCCTCCCCTAATGCCAAGTAATGGGACATTGGGGAATTCCCCACAACGATCAATGATGATGACATTTTCTCTAGACCGAGAACACCAATGAACATCAGAATGTGTAAGAGTCATCAATCGTTGCGACCACCTTAAGCCTTGTTCATTCTTCAAGACTGACTGGGGAAGGTGAGAAATAAACCACCTTGCTAGAAGAGGAGTACATCACATGAGAACACCTCTTTTCCTCATTGTTTGTGTGTAAAATAAGTGTAGGATGTCCCCAAGCAATGTAGGCACAGGATTCCGAGAGATGAAAATCTTGACAGCATTCACATCTATAAGCTAGTCAGGGTTTGGGAACAAGACCAACCCATAAATGAGAAGTGCTACAATCTCCTCAAAAGCTTGTAGATCTAGAGAATTCCAGCAGTTTTGTGCCTTCTTAAACAGAAACTTTGCCAAGAAACCCTTGACACCACTTCTGGTTTCCCAATGACCTTTGATATCAGATGGTTTCAAGTGTAGGGCTTGAGCAACATCTTCAGGCTTTGGTTCTCTTTCCGTACCGTTGTAGGGTAGTTGATGGATAATAGGAATCCTCAGGAGTTTAGAAAATTCCTCCAAAGTAGGTACTAGTTGGTAATCATGAAATGTAAAGCAATGGTGTAGGGGGTCAAAGAACTGGAAGAGAACTTTCACCATGTCTTCTTCAATGTTGGAGTAGACCAAGTTGAGAAGTCTACCATGTCTTTCACTGAAGGGAGAATTCTCTGGAATCTTGGAAGTAAGCTCCTTGAGTTGAGGAGGGATTCTCACAAGGTTGACTTGAATTATTTTCCTGCGAAGAGATTACATGACCTACAAAACAAGAACAAAGATGAAGATCCAAACCCTTGAAATGGTTAGTGGATGCAAATGATGCTTCATGATGTTCATGATGTATGCACAAGTATATGTACAAGCAAGTCACACAAGATCCTAGTTTCAGGCTTGCAAGGGGTTTCATAGATAAGTACCCTCTTGAAGTTAGTTGGCTCAACTTGTCCTATAAATAGTAACCGGGTTCTAAGGAGCTCAATATCATTGGATTTTTTTCTGTGTTCATTGTTTCAGTTTAGCCACTTAACTGGCGACTAAAATATTCTAAGAAAACAACCCTCAATGAGTTTAGTATCGAGTATCTACCAACTTCGTACTGCACCAAAGCCGGTCATCTCACTACCCCTAAAAAGGCCAAGATGGTCAAGTAAAGGTTCTAAGAGTTCATTAGTGCTTCATGACATCACTCAGCGGCCCCGTATTCTCTTTGATTGACTCAAAGGCTACCGGTACCCACAAATATGTCGCACTAATATAGCTATTGTTTCAACCATGTCAGTATACCCCGCACAGTTTCCACAATGTATTGCTATTTACCTATGAATGTTTCCCAAAAATCCGGGTGGAGGATTAAAACCCAAACAAGAGAATCAAATGTAAATCAATCAAGGCAAACAAGATAAGCATGCAAAGGTGATCTAAACCCTAAGGTTACTCAACTTTTAAAGTTTTCCCCAGCAGAGTCGTCAGTTCTGTGATACGGTGGGAGAACTGACTTGGGATTTTGCGTTTGTATTTGCAAATGTTTAGGTTTAGCAAGAGTCGCCACCGACTTTTTATTTTATCCTAAGGAAATGTCAAAAAGCACAGGAAAGACCTTTGAGATGTTTTCTTGGGTTCGGGGAGTAGATTATGAAAAGGGAAGGTGCAAGCACCCTTTTCATCCATGGTTATCCATGGGCTGTTAGTTACTTGTTTAGATCACTTGCTTTTGCTTTTCAATTGTTTGAAATGGTGCTTTGTGTGTGGTTTTGAAAGATGTTTTGAAAAGAGGCCATCATTATGGTAACCTTTGTAATGATTCTTGTTTGAATGTATACAAAGATGTATTGTCTTTTGAAAATATTTCAATGTTTTAAAGTTTGATTTGGGAAATATTTTGAAATTGTGTTATGAAGTGTGTTTGAAAATAGCAAGGATGTTTTGCAAGCTTTGATCAAGTAACTTAAGAGTTATCTACCCTATTTTACTCAACGATCTTTCCTATACGTTTTTAACCCTTTTGACAGTGTTGTTTTACCATTGCATTTGGTAAACAACCTTGTATTAGGATGTTAAACGGGACAGGCGCGGGTCATCGTATAGACCATGATAGCAATTGTGTTAGGTATTTTTAGCAATTTTCCGAGGGACTATATCATTTTGTTTACGCAACCAAAATAGCGTCATCGAGGGACTATGATCTTTTGTTTTGTTTTTGTTTTGCCAAAGTACCCAACATGCATAACATGGCCCATTTTTAAGGAAACAAGTGGATGAAACCATAGGGGTGCAAGTGTGAATTGTGTATTGATTTTCATGCATTTTTGTCTTTGCATTAGGTCAAGCTACTTGTCAATTTTGGATTTTTGCATACAAACCCTAATCTCTAATCATGGCATAATTGAAAGCGTAAATGCGTAAAATAAATCTACTACTATTACAACATGATTATGGAGAGGGGGATACAATTTTGAATGGGGAATATTTGACAAGAAATTAAAACCCTAGTTTTACTATTACATCCAAATTGAATCAAATGGCATAAATAACAAATGAATAATATTTAAATAAACAAATTAAATAAATATAAAAAATCATATGAATATGCAAAAAGGTTTTGTTTATTTTTATGTATGTAAAAATATTCAATGTAAAAAGAAAGAAATAAATAAAAAGATTATTATTTTTTATTAAGGGTAAAACCCTAATTTTTTAAGAATATAAATATATTGACTATATTATTTATATACAATAAAATAAAATAGTGTATATACAAAAAAATAAAATATATTTAGAAAAAAGTATTTTATAAGTATAAATAATAATAAAAATAAAAGTATAATATTTTTATGTTTTTATTCTAAAGTATCTATTAAATAAAATAAAAGTATGTATGTATATATTAATTGTGTTAATTATGTAATAAAAATAAAATAAAATATATAAAAAAATAAAAAAATATTTATAACAATATTTTTTAATGTAAATAAAATAAATAATAAAAATAAAAGTATAATGTTATTAATTATTATTTTCAAACTTTCAATAAATAAAAGTATATACTAATTAAATTATTTTTTATGTTAGAAAAATAAAAATAAAATACAAAATAAATGTGAAAATTTATAAAAATATTTTTGAGTATTTTTTATATTTGGAAATAATAAAATAAAATTAGAAATGAAAATAAAATACAAAAAATATAAAAATAAAGAAATTGGGCCAGAGGGGTGCATTCAGCAAAAGGGGGGGGGGGTGTCAAAATCAAAAGAAGCAAAGCCCAGCCCAAGCCAGACTTCATCTTCAACCTCTGACTTCAAATTTCGTGTGCGCCTTGTACAAATGCTAGATCCTGCATACGTGCTCTATTGCAAAAACACATAACATCAAAGTTGTAGAGCTTTCCAAGACGAATCCAACCATATAAAAAACTTATCCTAACTCTCAAAGACCAGAGAGAATTTCTCTGGCTCTAAAATCTAACCTAATTTTTACAGGATGTTCATGGACCAAATTCTATTAGCATGCTTAATTAAAATGAAAACTGAGCATATGTACAGCTCCATGGCTATGAATAATACATTTCTTATTCACAAACCTAAGTCTAAATGTTCCTAAATAGAGAAATAGAAAGTTGATAAAAACCTGTTTTAGATGACTTCGTGTATTGCAATGTGGAGCTTTTCAACAAGGCTTGAGATGTTTGAGAGCTTGCTTGAACTTCACTTGACCTTCTCCAATGTCTAGCTTGCCTTGAATGTACTTGAACAAGCCTACAGAACTCAACCTGCACAAGCTGAAATTGAAAATGGAAAACCTTGTAAATGGAGTTACAGTTAGTTTTTAAGGTTTGGGATAGCTTGGATGGATGGAATGGAAAGTGTTTGAATAGGTTTGGGGCAAAACGCACGAGCAAATCGTGCTATGGAAGTCAAGATGCAGATGCTGCCCTGTTTTGCCAATGGAAGGTGATTTTGAGCTATGGGATGTTTGAGGGCTCAAAGGGTCGTGTTTCAGGCTCAAAGGGATGTGAGATATTTGTTTCAAAAGCTTGCACAAGTTAGTTTTAGCTGATGTTTTTGTTCTTGTGTTTTGGACAAATTTCTTGGTTATGAAGCAAAGTGTGAGAAGTGATGTGAAGCAGGCCTGTACAGGCTATCTATCACCTTGCATACTATCCTTTTGGCCCCTCTATTTTTTGGATTTGATTTGCTGAATAAGATATGGACCAATGCTCAAGGGATTCAGTTTTGACATAAAGCACATTTTGGCAAAAATGGTAATGTTGCTTTTTCTGTTTAGGGACTAATCTAATGTGCAATGCTCTAATGACCAAAACAATGCCTTAGACCAATGGTTTTGCACTTAATTATTGAGTTTAGAATGGTTTTAAGGCATTTAATATAGTGCAAATCAAGCTGATTTGAATTTGCAACTTGTATCGCAATGAACATGCCATGGATGAAAAGTGAGTTTTTGCCAACTTCAAGCCTTCGATTCTCCCTAACCACAAATGAGTTGGGAGAGTTCTGTGACATTTTGGAAAGCTTGCAACATGCTATACAATACATCTTTGAAATGAAATTTGAGATTCCTAGTGGAACTATGTGGAAAATGGCCATGAAGATAGGTCAAAATCCTGCCTAAACTAGGGCAAAATTTCACTAAGTTAAAAGTTTTAGGGACCCTTGTTCCAAAAATCATAACATGAGATCCAAGCTTCTTTTGGGAAAACTTTGTGAAAAAAGTTGTAGGATTTGTGGAGGACTACAAGTTTCATGTTGGAAGTTTTGTTTGAATCCAATTTCATCATTGTGAAAATGTTGGGCAAAGTTAGGAAGAATTAAGAAAATTTCATAACTTCGAAAAATTCTAAGTTATGAAAATTTTCAACTTTAAACCCTAATTTGCAAAAATGGGTTTCTTGATGAACAAGTTTCATGTTTTGACACATCTTGATGAAAAATGACCCTTGGCACTTGATTTTGACCAAAAAGTCAAAGTTTGACTTTTCAGTGTACAGTCAAATTTTGATCAGTTGACTGAAAAATTCATCTGTCAATTCAATGTATTTGAGATCTTTTGAACCTTGTGTATAGGTCAAGATATTGCCATTGAGTCCTTGAATCCATGCTTGAACCCATTTTGCCATTGGCTAGGTCAAAAATCAGAAATTGCCCTTGTGTAGTCAAAACCGTAAAAATGACCATTTTGCCCTTTTGGTGATCTGATCAAATTTCTTGTGGAGTTGTGGTCCAAACTTGATCAAATGGTTCATATGAGTTCATAATGTTGATGTGGATCAAAAATTATGAGGTTTGACTGTAAATTGGCCACAGTTAACTTTTTCCCCAATACAGCTAATTTCTAGGTCAACTGTCCAATTGACTGGGTAAACATTTGATTCAAGGCTTGAAACTTGGTATGGACAAACTTATGAGTCCAACATGAAGTATGAAAGTCACTTTGAGTGTTGAAAGTCCAAAAATCTCTGTGCAAACTCAAACCCTAATTTTGGTCAATAGTGCAAGGAGATGTCTTGAGCAGAGCAAACACTAGCTTGATCTTGAGTTCAAAGAGCCTTGTGATGAGAAATCTTGATAAAATGAGAGGGAAAATTTTGGGGTACAACAGTGTGTAAGACAATAGTTGTTTTGATAAAGTGAGGTACAGAAAAGGAAAACAAGCAGCGCAAAATTTGTAATGCAAGAAACGTCCAATGCTTTATTGATGATATATGAAAAAGACAAATAATAAGCCCTCACAAACAAAGCCAAGGTGCCTCGGGCAAGGCACCAGGCTGTAAAGTTTCAAATTGTATGTTACAAATCTCAAAACAAAAGTCTATTACTGTGTAATAAAAAAAACGGGCACGAAGTCCTTCGCTGTCTAGTTGTTCAAGCCACCGTTGGTAGTCAGGTAAATCCAGCTGTGATATCTGACTCTTCTTCTTCATCTTCAATTGCATTCTCTCCTGGATTACGGATGTGTAGAGGAGGTCTTCCAATCCGCGCGCGCCGAACCACCCTTTGAGCCTCTGCAGTAAAGCCCAAACCAAACTTGTAAGTTTTGTGTCTAAAGTTAGGGAGTTGTCCCCAATTTGCACACCCACCTTGATTAATAACAGCCCTGGCATCCTTGAGGGAAGCCATTTCATCGGAGGTTTGTCAGCAGCAACTTTAGTTGACGCTAAAGTCTGTGGAACCTCTTCAAAGTTCTGACACGGGGTTTCAATGAACTCTTCATCCATCTCTGTGATACGGTCGTAGAACAGGAACTGTTTTGGAAATGCTGGTTTGCGTTTTGTGTTTGTGTTTGCAAAATGTCACGGTAAGCAAGAGTCGCCACCGACTTTTATTTTATCCAACAAGGAAAGGAAAAAAGCACAGGAAAATTCCTTTTTCGAGATTTTTCTGAGTACGGGGGGGGGGGGGGGGGGGGGGGGGGGGGGGGGTAGATTATAGAAAGGGAAGGTATTAGCACCCTTTCTATCCATGGTTTTCCATGGGCTCTTAGGTACTTGCTCATCATTTTGAAAATTGCTTCTTTGTATGTTTGTGTGATTTGAAAAGTTTTTGTTTGACTTCGATTTAAACCTTGTGTTGTACCCCAAAATTTGCCCTCTCATTTCATCAACATTTTCTCATCACAAGACCCTTGGAACTCAAGATCAAGCCAGGGTTTGCTCAGCTCAAGACACCTCCTTGCATTGTTGACCTAAATTAGGCCTTGAGTTTGCACAAGGACATTTTGACCTACAATACCCAAATTGACTTTCATGCTTCATGTTGGGTTCACAAGTTTGCCCATACCAAGTTTCAAGCCTTGATTCAAATCTTTGCCCAGTCAATTGGACAGTTGACCTAGAAATCAGCTGTATTGGAGGAAAAGTCAATTGTGGCCAATTGACAGTCAAACCTCATGAAATTTTACCGACATCAACACTATGAACTCATATGAACCATTTGATCAAGTTTGGATCACAATTCCACAAGAAATTTGATCAGATCACCAAAAGGGCAAAATGGTCATTTTTAGGGTTTGACTGCACAAAGACAATTTTTGACTGTTTGACCTAACCAATGGCAAACCAAGCTCACATATGGACTCAAGGACTCAATTACATTGTCTTGACCCATTCAACAAGTTCAAAAGATCTCAAATGCATAGGATTGACAAATGAATTTTTCAGTCAACTGATCAAAATTTGACTGTATACTGAAAAGTCAAACTTTGACTTTTTGGTCAAAATCAAGTGCCAAGAGTTATTTTTCATCAAGAAATGTAAAATTATGAAACTTGTTCACCAAGAAACCCAAAATTGCAAATTAGGGTTTAAAATGGAAAATTTTCATAACTTAGAATTTTTCTAAGTTATAAAATTTTCTTATTTTTTCCTAACTTTGTCCCATTTTTCACCAAGATGCAAATGGAATCAAGCAAAACTTGAAACATGAAAGTTGTAGTCCATCACAAAGTCTACAGCTTTGATTCACAAAGTTTTCTCAAAAGAAACTTGTATCTCAAGTTATGATTTTTGGAACAAGGGTATCTAAAACTTTTAAGTTAGAGAAAATTTGCCCTAATCTAGGCAGGATTTTGACCCATCTTCTTGGCCATTTTTCACATAGTTCCACTTGGAGTTTCATGATGCATTACAAAGATGGATTATAGTACATGTTCCAAGCTTTCCAAATTGTCCAAGAACTCCTCAAACACCCTTGTGGTTAGAGAGAATCGAATTTTTGAAGTTGGCAAAAACTCACTTTTGTCCATGGCCAATACATGTTCATAACAACTTGCAATTCTGATCTAGCTAGCTTGGTTCAACATTACAGGCCTCAAAACCAATTTTCACTCCATAATTTAATGCCAATCCATCAGTCTAAGCCTTTTTTTTGTTCATTTGATCACTATACACAAGATTAAGCCTTAAGTAGAAAAAGGCAAGTTTCCATTTTTGCTTAAGTATGCTTTATGTCAAACCAACAATCCTTGAGCATTGGTCCAAGATCTCTTGCAGAAAAACAAATCAACAAATCAGAGGGGCCAAGAGCAATGTATGCAAGCATATTTGACAGCCTATATAAGCCTGTAACTTCACTTCCACATTTGAACTTCAAGTAGAGAAAACTTGCAAAACACAAGCAACCTCTCATATCTATTAACACAAGCTTACAAGAACTTTGTAAACAAGTTAATTACATCCCAACAAGCCTAAAGCACGATTCTTTCACCCCCGAAATCTCCTCATACTCAGAACCACTGTTTTTCTGCAAAACAGGGAAGGTTCTGCATTTTGCAAGCCATAACAAAATTCAATCGTGCGTTTTGTCCCAAGATAGTCCCAACACCTTCCCATCAACTCACCTAAACTATCCCAGGCCCCCATTGCAAGTTGTAACACCTCTAACACACTTTGCCATTTTCATTTCAAAGCTCTGCAGGTTGAGTTCTACAGCACGATTCAAGTTGTTTCAAAGCAAGCCAAGCATCGGAGAAGCTTCCTTGGACCTCAGGCAAGCTCAACAGAAGCTCAAACACCATTGAAGGTTGCTACATTGTCCAGCTCAAAGTCAACTGAAATAGGTATTTCATGGACCTCTATCTCCCTATCTAGGAATGGTTAGGCTTAGGTTTGAGAATGAAATATGTTGTACTCATAGCCCTGAAGCCATACATATGCTTAGTTTTCATTTACATTAATCGTGCTGAGAGAATTTCACTCATGAACTTTCTGAAAAAACTAGGTTAGAAATTAGGGCCAGAGAAATTCTCTCTGGTCTTTGAGAGTTAATCCATGTTTTTTATATGGTTAGATTCGTTGTTTAATTCTCTACAATGTTCATGTTATGAGTTTTGTCAAAATATCAAGGAATCAGGAGATACATGTTTGACTGAGCTAGGCGCGCGTTTGTGTCGACAGAGGTAGAAGATGAAGTAGCTGGGCTGGGCCTGGCTACTTCCTGCTTTTCACACCCTTTTTTTATTTTCACACCCCCCTGGCTCATTTCTTGTACATTTATCATTTTTGCATTTTTATTTTATTTCTGACCTTGATATTTTTTTTCTAATATAAAAAAGACTTAAAAAATATTTTCATAAATTTTTGTATTAATTTGATATTTATTTTAATTAATTCTAGTATTAATACATTAAATAATTTATATTCTTTTTATTAAAACTTAAAAATAATGTAAAAAATATGTTTATTTTCATTTATTATTTTTTATACATATTTGAAAATATTTAATATATATATATATATATATATATATATATATATATATATATATATATATATATATATATATATATATATATATATATATATATATATATATATATATATATATATATATATATATATATATATATATATATATATATATATATATATATATATATATATATATATATATATATATATATATATATATATATATATATATATATATATATATATATATATATATATATATATATATATATATATATATATATATATATCTTATTAAATAATAAGAACAAAAAACACAAAAATAATACATTTTATTTTTATTAATATTTTATACTAAAAATACCATTTTTTTCAATATACTTATATTTTTGTACAAATTAATATATTATTGTATATAAATAATAAATAATACTATTTATTTAATAAATTAGGGTTTTTCCCTAAAAAACAAAATAATTAAAATTGACTTTTTATTTTATTTTACTTTTCACATTCAAAAATACTTTTTACATACTAAAAAACATTTTGGCATAATGCATTTTATTTATATTTATTTATTGTATTATATTCAACTGTTGTACATTTAAATATTGCCTATACATTCGATATGGTTGTAATAACTTAGAATTTATTTTCTTGTCAAATACTCCCAATTCAAATTTGTACCCCCTCCCTACATCATGTTGTAATAGTGTAGCATTTAAATTCTCGCACATTTAAAAGCTTTCAATTATGCTATGCTTAGACCTAGGGTTTGTATACAAATAAAATCAACAATTAGTTTGACCTAATCCAAGATAAACATGCATGAAAAACAAACACAATGCACACTTGCACCCCTAGGGTTTCATCCACTTGTTGCCTTCAAAAATGGGCCATGGTTGCATGTTGAGTACTTTGGCAAAACAAAAACAAACAAAAGGATCATAGTCCCTCGATGACGCTATCTGAGTTGCCTAAACAAAATGATCAAGTCCCTCAAGAAAATTGCCAAAGATACTTGACACTATTGCTATCATGGTCTATACGATGACCCGCGCCTATCCCGTTAACATCCTAACACAAGGTTGTTCACCAAATACAATGGTGAAACAACACTGTTAAAAGGGTTAAAAACATAAGAAAGATCTTTGAGTAAAAATAGGGTAGACAACTCTTAGTTACTTGATCAAGCTTGCAAAAACATCCTTGCTACTTTTCAAAACACACTCCACAACACAATTTCAAAACCCTACTTTCAACATTGAAAACCTTTCAAAAAAACAAAAACACCTTTGTATACATTCAAACAAGAATCATTACAAAGGTTGCCACAACGATGGCCTCTTTTCAAAACATTTTCCAAAATTACACACAAAGCACCATTTCAAACAATTGAAAAGCACCGTTTCAAACAATAGAAATGCAAAGCAAGTGATCTAAGCAAGTAACTAAGAGCCCATGGATAACCATGGATAGAAAGGGTTCTAATACCTTCCCTTTTTATAATCTACTCCCTGAACCCAAGAAAACATCTCAAAGGTCTTTCCTGTGCTTTTTGACCTTTCCTTAGGATAAAATAAAAAGTCGGTGGCGACTCTTGCTAAACCGAAACATTTGCAAACACAAACGCAAAATCCCAAGTTAGTTCTCCCACCGTATCACAGAACTGGCGACTCTGCTGGGGAATATCTTTAAAAGTGGAGTAACCTTAGGGCTTAGATCACCCTTTGCATGATTATTGTTTGCTTTGATTGCTTTACACTTTGGTTCTCTTGTTTGGGCTTGAAATCCTCCACCCGGATTTGGGAAACATTCATAGATATCAATATGTTGTGGAAACTGTGCGGGGTATACTAACACGGTTGAAGCAATAGTTATATTAGTGCGACATATTTGTGAGTATCAGTAGCCTTTGAGTCAATCAAAGAGAATACGGGGCCGCTGAGTGATGTCATTAAGAACTAATGAACTAGAACCTTACTTGACCATCTTGGCCTTTTATTAGGGGTAGTGAGATGACCGGCTTTGGTGCAGTCCGAAGTTGGTAGATACTCGATACTACACTCATTGAGGGTTGTTTTCTTGGAATATTTTGGTCGCTAGTTAAGTGGCTAAACCAAAACAATGAACATAGAAAACAATCCAATGATATTGAGCTCCTTAGAACCCGGTTACTATTTATAGGACAGGTTTTGAGCCAACTAAACTCAAGAGGGTACTTACCTATGAAACCTCATGCAAGCCTGAAACTAGGATTTTGTGTGACTTGCTTGTACATGTGCTTGTACATACATCATGAAGATCATAAAGCATCATATGCATCCACTAACCATTTCAAGGGTTTGGATCTTCATTTTTGTTCTTGTTTTATAGGTCATGGAATCTCTTCGCAGGAAAACAATTCAAGTCAACCTTGTGAGAATCCCTCCTCAACTCAAGGAGCTTACTTCCAGGATTCCAGAGAATTCTCTCTTCAGTGAAAGATATGGTAGACTCCTCAACTTGGTCAACTCCAACATTGAATAAGACATGGTGAAAGTTCTTTTCTAGTTCTTTGACCCCCTACACCACTGTTTCACATTCCCCGATTACCAATTGGTGACTACTTTGAAGAATTTTCTCAACTCCTGAGAATTCCTATTCTTAATCAACTACTCTACAACGGTACGAAAAAGAACCAAAACCTGAAGATGTTGCTCAAGCATTACACTTGCAACCATCTGACATCAAGGGGCATTGGGAAACCAGAAGTGGTGTCAAGGGATTCTTGGCAAAGTTTCTGTTTGAGAAGGCACAAGACTGCTGGAATTCTCTTGATCTACAAGCCTTTGAAGAGATTGTGGCACTCCTTATCTATGGGTTGGTTTTGTTCCCAAATCCTGATCAACTTATAGATGTGAGTGCTGTCAAGATTTTCATATCCAGGAATCCCATACCTACATTGCTTGGGGACATCCTACACTCATTTTACACACGAACAATGAGGAAAAAGGGTGTTCTCATGTGTTGTACTCCTCTCCTAGCAAGGTGGTTTATTTCTCACCTTCCACAATCAGTTCTGAAGAATGAGCAAGGTTTAAGGTGGTCACAACGGTTGATGATCCTCACACATTCTGATGTACATTGGTGTTCTCGGTCCAGAGAAAATGTCATCATCATTGATCGTTGTGGTGAATTCCCTAATGTTCCATTACTTGGCATTAGGGGAGGCATCACCTACAACCCCTGTCTAGCTTTGAGACAATTTGGATATGCTCGGAGGGATGGCCCACATGACATGCTGATTCCTGACCTAGTTTTTGACTTGGACAACGATGCGCAAGGACTTCTACAAAGGTTCATCAGAGCTTGGAGGATGCCTAACAAGGTGGATAGGAAGACACTGGGGCACAAAAATTCCATCCCCCTTGAGCCTTACCTCAAGTGGGTACGAACCCGCTCCCAGAATCTTATGATGCCATATCCTCACATTCTCCCCTTGATCAAAGAGCCTGTTATGGAAGGAGAGGTTCCATACACCATCCTACACCCTGACATGCCAACATCATGGGAGGAAATGCAAAAGAGTTTGATCCAACTCAAAGAAGAACGGGATACTTTTGAAGCCAGCTTCTATGCCAGTGAGAAGAAGGTTTTAGAGCTCACCCGCCGACTTCACGAGGAGGAAACTCTCAACACCTACATCGCACCAAAGAGGATGCGCAATGTCTTTTTACATTAAGAATTTTGTAATATTTCGCCCATGGGGCATTTATGTACTAACAAATTTCTTCTTAATATGACGTGCGTTCTTTTTGTTTGCAACAAATTTGAATTTTTGAACCCTTGAATGCATTACATGAATAACATACCACTCATCATATGCATAAACAGGTCTTCAAGCCAGGTTTCCTTATCTTTCTGCTGTTTATTTCAGCAAGATGGATTTGGAGCAAACAGTAAAGGATCTACAGGCATAAAATTCACAATTTCAGCAACTCCTCATGACCTTGGCAAAGGGTCAAGAGGATCTCAAAGTTCTTCTAGAGAAGAATAAAGAGAAGAAAAAGAAAAAGAGACCAGGGGTAGCCACTTTCGGAAGAATGTTTGAGGGCGATGCTAGAAGGACTCTTGAGTTCCCTTCAACATCTGACGAAGGGATTGGCAAGGGGAAAGGAGTTATTGTACCTTCTGAGTCTGAGGTAGAAGAGGAGGAAGAGGAAGAAGACGAAGACTATTCAGAATAATAATATCCACCAGCAGATGACAAGTATAAGAACCTTGAAGACAGATTGGCAGCTATGGAGTTGCAGAGGGTGCCCGGATTGGATTTTGAGGAACTAGGGTTGGTAGCCGGGATTGTAATCCCTCCCAAGTTCAAGGTGCCGACATTTGCCAAGTATGATGGTCTGTCTTTCCCTAAGATGCACTTAAGGTCGTATGTTAGAAATATCCAACCACATTCATCCGATAAAGACCTCTGGGTACACTTTTTCCAAGACAGCTTTTCTAGAACTCAGTTAGATTGGTTTTATCAGCTCGAGAGATCAGAGGTTCACAATTGGGAAGACTTGGCAGCCGCTTTCTATCGTCAGTATCAGTACAATGCTGATTTGGCGCCCACTCGTACTCAATTACAAAGTATGGGGATGGCTTCAAATGAAGGGTTTAAGGAGTACGCCCAGAAGTGGCGTGACCTGGCTGGAAGGGTGCAGCCACCGCTATCAGATAGGGAATTAGTTGACATGTTTTTGGGGACCCTGTCTGGCCCTTTCTTCAACCATCTAATCGGGAGCTCTTCTGCGGGATTTACTGAACTGATTTTGACCGGCGAAAGTGTGGAGGTCGGTATTAAAAGTGGAAAGATTCAAAAGGATGCCTCCGCATCCACAACTGTTAAAAAACCTTTCCCAACTAAGAAAGAAGCATCTGCTGTGTATTCTCAGAAGGGATTGGTAAGAACTGAGCATCGTCCGACTATAGGGGCCGTGATGATTCAAAATTCGTCAAATGATCAACCTCGTAACAATCAGTCGAGACCTAATCAACAACGGGTAGAACAGCCACAATGGCAGTTCACCCGTATCAACATGACACCCGCACAGGTTCTTCCCCATTTGTTGAAGCTAAATCTGACTAGTTTGAAGGAGGAGCCCAAAAACCCTAACACTTCCTCTCCATACTATCACTCCAACACCAAGTGTGCTTACCATTCCGACAGTACTGGGCACAATACCAATAATTGTCGGGCACTTAAGAACAAAATTCAGGATTTAATTGATGCCAAAGAGGTTGAATTTGACGCTCCTGAGAAGCCCAATGTTATATCCGCTCCGATGCCCAAGCACGGCTACAATGTGCATGCTGTTTTGGAAAACCTCCATGTTACTGATGTTGTCGATCTGTTGACTCCTTTGATTGTGATTAAAGAAAATTTGTTGAGAGCCGGGATCTTTCCTGGTTGTGGTAAAAACTGTTATTTTTGTTTGAATATTCAAGGTGACTGTCCAATGTTGAAGTCAGGTGTCCAACGCCTGATGGATACTCAAGAAATACTTTTCCAGAAAACCCCTGTTAACACTTTCAATCTGATTACTTCTGATACTTGTAATACTTAAACCAACGATATTGCCATCATAACCATTTCTGACAATCCTCCCAAGGCTTGCAAAAGGCCTGTCAGGATTACACCCAACTCTGAATGTGTACCTTTAAAGATCACCATGCTGGGACCCGTCCCGTACCAATCAAGCAAAATGATATCGTGGAACTATGGGGGAGAAATCTTCTACCACGACATCAAACAAATCGAAATAGTCCAAGAGATTTCTGAAGAAGACCTTGATATAGGTAACATCGCGGGTACAAGCAAGATAACCCGCAGTGGCCGTATCTTTTCTCCGGAGATTGCTCCCCCCCGAGCAGTTTTCGGACCCTTAAAAGCTTTCGCACCTATTGGACCCTATGTGCAAGGCCCAGTGATTGAGGAGTTAAACACTCCTGAAGAAAGACCATCTGCTGATAATACCGACAAAGGTAAGGGGATACTGGAAATGCCTGTCAGGACGAAGGATCATGTTGTGGTTATCCCCGAAACCACTCAGAAGGAAATGGATGAAATCCTAAAAATAATCAGAAAAAGTGACTACGACGTTGTGGAACAATTAGGGAAAACCCCTTCTAAAATTTCAATGTTAGCCCTCTTGCTCTGTTCAGAGGCCCATGCTAAGGCCCTGATTAAATTCTTGAAGACGGCACATGTACCCCAAGAGACCTCGACTGACTAATTTCAGGATTGTGTGGCCAGTCTTACTGCTGACAATGGCCTGGGCTTTTCCGATGCTGACTTAACTCCCAAACGAAGAAAGCACAATGATGTGTTACATGTTTCAGTTGAATGCCGAGGAACCACTCTCGCTCATGTCTTGGTTGATACTGGTTCTTCCCTGAATGTGCTGCCAAAGAAGGCCTTAGACCGTTTAGATTGCGAAGGTTTGACCCTCAAACCTAGTAACATCGTCGTTAGAGATTTCGATGGTTCCAAAAGAATGGTTCATGGAGAGGTTGATATTCCTATCAAGGTAGGCACCGAAGTGTTCAACTCCACCTTCTACGTAATGGACATCCATCCGTCATACTCATGTTTGCTGGGAAGACCGTGGATCCATTATGCCGGGGAAGTTACCTCCTCTTTACATCAAATGCTGAAATATCCTGTTAAAGGTAAAATCATAATTGTGCATGGCGAGGAAGAGTACATGATTAGTCATCTCAATTCCTTTCGATATGTGGAGTTAGATGGCGAGTTCATCGAAACGCCTTTTCAACATTTCGAGGAAGTTTCTCCCGAGGTAGAAGTTGCGAAGAAAGTGGTTGAGGTACCTACCATTCCCAAGCATATGGCTAGGATGGCATCTCTCAAGGATGCGGAGGCTGTGATTAAGGAGGGGAAGAGCACAGTATGGGGACAATTGCCTGACTTTCCCCATAAGACGGACAAGTTTGGTTTAGGGTTTACTGCTGCAGGATAGAAGGCTATGCGTCGCTCTAAGATTGGAAGACCACCCGTCAAGATTTCTCACCATGGAATCAATGTTGTAGAAGATGAAGCTGAGGAGAGCCACTTTGAAGATTGGATTTTTCCAACTGTCGAAAGGGGTTTGAGTAATTGGGAAGCAAAGGATTTTGTTCCTATCACCTTTATCAACCATTAATTTTATCTTTGAACAATTTCCCGTTTTTATGGTCGGTAATAACTAAAACAATTCGCACACTATTTTCACCTCATGCCTTGCCCGGGGCATGTAGGTCCATTTGTAAGGGCTTGATTTTCTTCACAATCATATGCCATGTTTTAATGAATCATTGGACGTTTTTCATCTATAAAATGTCGTGTTCATTTTCTTTCCTTTTGCATTTTTGTTTGTTTAAGGATGGTTATCCCTTACACACGCCCACACTCATAAATGCAGGTACCCATCTGCTCCGGATTCCATGGGTGACTATTCTGCTTTAGCCTTCGATAACTCTGAAGATTTGGTAAATCAGGTTGAGTACGAAGTTGACGAAGATTGTGAAGTGCCGGGAGAGTTAGCCAGACTTCTACAACAAGAAGAGAGGGCCATCTTGCCTCATTAAGAGTTGCTAGAAACCATCAACTTAGGGATAGAGGAGGACAGGAAGGAAGTAAAAGTGGGTGCCAACCTGGAACCAAGTGTCAAGGAGCGCTTAGTGCAGTTGTTGAACGAATATGTTGAAATCTTCGCTTGGTCTTATGAAGACATGCCAGGGCTAGACACCAATATCATGGTTCACCATCTCCCCACGAAAGAAGATTGTCCACTGATCAAGTAAAAGGTTCGCCGAATGAGGCCTGACATGTCTGAGAAGATTAAGGTTGAGGTAATGAAGCAATTCAACGCTGGTTTTCTGGCTGTTACAACCTATCCACAATGGGTTGCTAACATTGTGCCCGTACCCAAAAAGGACAGCAAGGTCAGAATGTGTGTGGACTATAGGGATTTGAACAGGGCCAGCCCTAAAGACGATTTTCCACTACCGCATATCGACATCTTGGTTGACAACACAGCTCAACACAAGGTTTTTTCCTTCATGGACGGATTCTCGAGCTACAACCAGATTAAAATGGCCCCCGAGGACATGGAGAAAACTACCTTTGTCACGCAATGGGGTACCTTCTGCTACAAAATGATGTCGTTCGGACTGAAGAACGCAGGGGAAACTTACCAACGCGCCATGGTAGCTTTGTTTCATGATATGATACATCATGAGATCGAATTTTACGTGGATGACATGATAGCTCGATCACAGACAGAAGAAGAGCACCTTAATCATCTGCAAAAGTTGTTTGTCAGGTTGAAAGAGTATAAACTCCGACTGAATCCAAGCAAGTGCACTTTCGGAGTTAGATCTGGTAAACTTCTGGGATTTATTGTCAGCAACAAGGGCATTGGGGTTGATCCAGCTAAAGTAAAAGATATACAAGAAATGCCTGCCCCACGCACTAAAAAGGAGGTTAGAGGATTCTTGGGACGCTTGAACTATATTGCGAGGTTCATCTTTCACCTGACGTCTACCTGTGAGCCAATTTTCAAACTGTTGAAGAAAGATCGGGTAGCTGAATGGAACGATGATTGTCAAGTTGCTTTTGATAAGATCAAGGAGTATTTACTAGAACCTCCTATCTTGTTGCCACCCGTCGAAGGAAGGTCGTTGATCATGTATCTGACTGTTTTGGACAACTCAATGGGGTGCGTGCTGGGCCAACATGACGAGTCTGGTCAAAAAGAGCATGCCATTTATTACCTTAGCAAAAATTTTACCGACTGTGAGACTCGCTACTCACTGCTCGAGAAAACTTGTTGCGCTTTGGTATGGGCTGCTCGCCGGCTAAGGCAATATATGTTGACTCATACCACTTTGTTGATTTCCAAGATGGATCCGATCAAGTATATCTTCGAGAAGCCTGCTTTATCTAGAAGAATTGCTAGATGGCAAATGATCCTGACTGAGTATGACATCCAGTATACTACCCAAAAAGCTATAAAGGGGAGTGTGCTAGCTGACCATCTAGCTCATCAAGCCGTCGAAGATTACCAGTCTATGAGATTCAACTTCCCTGACGAGGACATCATGACTTTGGACAACATCGAAGGTAACGGACCGTATGACGGACCTAAACAAGGATCCCGATGGACCCTGTATTTTGATGGTGCTTCAAATGCACTTGGCAACAGTATCAGTGTGATACTAATTTCTCCGGAAGGTTGCCAAACACCCTTCACTGCCCAACTTTGTTTCAGCTGTACCAACAACATGGCCGAATACGAAGCTTGCATCTTTGGTCTCAAGGCTGCTATAGACTTGGGAATCAAATCGTTGGTCGTATTTGGAGACTCGACTTTGCTTATCAGTCAAGTCAAAGGAGAGTGGGAAACCAAACATCCTAATCTTATCCCATACAAAGAACATCTCCTGACATTGTTGCCTCATTTCGAGCAGATTACTTTCGAACACTTCCCGCGAGAAGAAAATCAGCTAGCAGATGCTCTGGCTACAATGTCTTCCATGTTTAAACTCAACTGGGATAACGAGGCTCCCCAAATTACCATCGAGCGAATGGACGAACCTGCACAGTGTCATGAGATTAATATCGAAGAAGTAGTGGAACAACCTTGGTTTCATGAAATCAAAAGGTATCTCCAGACTAGAGAATACCCCGAAGGAGCTTCCGTCAATGACAAAAAGTTCTTAAGGAGATTTGCTGCCAAGTTCTTCCTAAGAAATGGCATCCTTTATAAACGCAACCATGATTGTGTTTTAATCCGATGCATGGACAAAGCTGAAGCAAAGTTGATCATGACTGAGATACACAGTGGCACGTTTGGCACCCATTTGAGCGGACATATGATGGCTAAGAAGATTCTAAGGGCAGGCTACTACTGGTCTACCATGGAAGCTGATTGTCACCAACATTCCCGTACTTGCCACAAATGCCAAATCTACGCCGACAAGGTACATATTCCTCTTGTTCCTCTCAACGTTCTGACAGCTCCTTGGCCATTCGCAATGTGGGGCATTGACATGATTGGAGAGATCAAGCCCACGGCGTCCAATGGACATCGCTTCATCTTGGTCGCTATTGATTATTTTACCAAGTGGGTCGAAGCATATTCCTATGCCTCAGTTACAAAGAATGTGGTTGCCCACTTCATCAAGCAGAACCTCATATACCAGTATGGTGTCCCCGACAGGATCATCACAGACAATTGTACAAATTTGAACAGTACTATGATCACCGCTCTATGCGAACAGTTCAAGATTTATCATCATAATTCATCTCCCTATCGGCCGAAGATGAACGGTGTTGTTGAAGCCGCGAACAAAAATATCAAGAAGATTGTGATCGGTGGATTTGGAACTGACTGTTTAACGCTGGTTCGCGAAATGTCGCGGAAGCAAGAGTCGCCACCGTCTTTTATTTTCTCCAAATGGAAAGGACAAAAGCACAGAAAAATTCCTTAAAGAGATCGCTCTCGGTTCGGGAGGTAGGTTATAGAAAGGGAAGGTGTTAGCACCCTTTCTATCCATGGTTATCCATGGGCTCTTAGATACTTGCTCATTGTGTTTTCAAAATTGTTTGTTTGCTTTTCAGTGTGGGTTTTAAAAAAGTTTCTTTGAAAATTCCAGTTCGACTCTTGTATCAGAGTGTTTGAAAGATTGCTTTGAAAGCTTTTGAAAATGTGTTGGTGTGAAAAGTATTTCCGAATTTTTGTTTGAAATTAGAGCAAGTATCCTTGAGAACCTAACTACCCTAAGGAATTCGTCTGTGTAAATGTCCTTAAGGTAGTGCTATCCCACCATTGAGAGGTAGGTAGCACCACCGTTGGAGGTGTTCGGGTCAATTCGAGGTTCGGGACATGGTGATCACCAGAGTAATGGGAAGACACCTTAGAAGCTACCCTCATGCCAGGTTCCCGGATCATGAGGACTTACTAAGACATCCTCTACTCGACGATCACCTTTCGAGGCAAGGCAACAGTGAGGCGTACCCTAGGGGTGGTGTGTGCGATTCGTGTGTCATTTTCATTTGCATTTATCTTGTCATGTTATTGGTGTTCTACGCTTGATTTTATTTTAGTCATACATTCTTTCATGCCTTTGTTAACAGTTAAAGATTGCGAGAAAGATAAAATTCTAAACTATTACAAAAGGCGCGGGTCCACATCGCCAAAATTTCCAGGACCCGATTTGACAGAAAAATAAAGAATTAAAAGTGCGAGAAGTAATTTACATGGCTTTGGGAGAGGTACATAATTATTTAAGCAAAATAAAATAAATACGCGAATAAAGAAATTAACTCGAGACGAGGGCGTTGGACCCTTTTGCAAAATATTAAAATTACATGAATTAATTACTTTAAGAAAAGAAATTGTTTTTGTTTTTTTGGTATTTTTATGTATTTTTAAGATTTAATAAAAGAAAGAACTAATTAAATCTAAAATAAGATGCAAACCCTAATTCTAGTTATTCTTTAATTTATTTATGAAATACTGAAATTTTTAACCTAAATTAAACCTAATTTTTACATGCAAATTTGATTATAAAATAAATGAAATAAATATATTATTGGAAAAAAAAGAAAAATTAAAAAAGGGAATAAAACATTTATTAAGCCTAATTCTATATTTTTTTGGATTTTGTTATGAAAGGAATTTAAATTAAAACCCTAATTTACTAATTAATTTTACATGCATTTATTTACAAGAAATATTAACATAAAATATTTATTATATTTTTTTATCTTTTCTGATTTTTTTATGGGTTTTTTATGTTTATGAAAATAAATAATTAATATAAATAAATAATGATTAAAAGAAAAATAAAGTTAAATAAATAAAAATAATAAAGAAAGTGGAAAAAATATGCAAACCAAGGGGGGTGGCAGTCCCCAATATGGAGGTTCAAGTTCAGTAATCTGGCCCATTAAATTTGGCCTTTTTTGACTTTTTGCATGACACGTATATACGCATTGACTAGGGCGTTCTGTGTTCCTCAATCCTGAGCCTTTGATCTGATCCCATGGGACGCGTGGCTGGCTTGATGAAGAGGAGTATGGTGCGTCTGCAGCCTTGAAGCGCATGTGAACATACATAGAAAAATAAGATTGAGATAATGCAGACCTGGGACTCGAACCCAGGTCTTGGACGTTAAAGCAACCAACGCTTGCCAGCTGAACCACTTTGTTCATGTTAATATATAATAATCAACAAATAATATAAAAGAAAATAAAGGCGTTAGTGGATTCTGCGCGTGAATTTCAAACTGACCAACCAATGCACGCCACGAATTCACCTTCTTCATCATCCCTGAAATACAAAAACAAAAGCAACGGTTTTCTATGCGTTTCATTAGGCCAGCTATGGGAAAATAACGATTAGGCCTGTGTCATTCAGAAATTGGGCGCGATGGGTGTTTCTTCTTCGTCTGAACGTGGTGATTCGAATGATGGTGGTCATAAGCCTTAATTTTTCCTTGGGGGAAAAGCCCCAATTTGGAATCCTGTGAACCCTAGAAATCAACCATGGTGAAATCATATACGATGCATAATAATTCAATTAAATATAATGGTTAGCTTTAGAACTTCACAAGGAATATAAATCAATAATTAGAATGCCATGAGAATGCCTAGAAGTTAAAATACGATCATGAGTTTTTCTCTGTACAGGGCGGCCGTGTTCTCACGTTTCTTGATGTCAAAGTCTTTGGTTTTGATCCAAATCTCTTCCTTTAATCCTCAGCAAGCTAATGAAACAAGTTTCGTGCCTTGAATCAACCTGCAAAAGGGTTTTCATTTTTGACTTTCTTAACAAAAATTCAAGTTTTGCAAATGCTTTTGGGCGCAGCTTAGTGTGTATATGTGATTAGGGTTGTGATTATGCTTATGTACTGAATGCATTAGGTCAAAAATATTGATCAAAATCTCTTGAATTAATGGTTTTTGAAGATTTGATTTTCAAGCTTTTTAACCAAATATTTTCCATGCTATTTTTGCACAAATCATATCCAATTGCTCCAAATCTTTCCTTATTGACTTAGGCACGAAATCTTGAGGCTAAAATATGTACAAAAAGATTTGAAAACTTAGGTTAGCATTTTTCATATATTTAATTTGATTTAAATGAATTAATATGAATAAAAATTCAAATAAATAAATAAAAATGAGAAAATACTTCCCTTTGGGCCAAGTAGTCGTGCACATGCTTGGATGATGAATTATGGAAGAAAAATGGGCCCATTAGCAATTTTAGGTCATTTGAATCAATGTTGACTTTTCAAAATATCCAAAAATTTCCCAACTTCCACAAGGCATAACTTGCTCAATTTTAAAGCTTTTCTCATGTTCTTGGACATTTTGGAAAGGTCTTTGAGTCCTCTAACCAATGCCTTTGGTCCCATGTCATTTTGATTTACCAATCTCAAGTTATGGCCTTTGACTTAAAGTCCCTTTTTGTTGACTTTTGAAAATGACCTATAATGTTGAAATTGATAACTTTTTGTGAGAGCATTTATTGGACTTGAAGTATGAAGATGAGTTGTAGGAAATGTCTTTCTCTTCAAAATGAGCTTTGTATGGAATTTTTCTGATAATCCATGTGAAAGTTATGCCCTGGTCAATTTCAGTTGACTTTTTTCAACTGTCCGAATAAGGAATTTTTTGCATCTTGATGATTTCTGAGCCAAATTTTGAGAATCATGATCAAGCATTGATCAAATGATGTTTGTGGCTTCAAAATGATATGTTGACCAAAAATTTGAACTTTTGACTGTCAAATGACCATTTTGCCCCTACAGTTGACTGTAGTGCAATTAGGGTTTTTGACTGTGCAATCTTGTACTGAATGTCTTGAAACTTGATATGAGGATGCTTGACCATGTTTGTAGGCATGTGAAACTTGATTGGACATTTGGGAACTTCATTTTCATGATCAGAACAAAAACCCTAGTTTTGACTGTATAGGAGACCTTTGCACTGTGCAACCCTTGGGGAATTTTGAGACTTGACTTGGCATTTTCTTGAAGAATATAGGAGGGCAAATTTTGGGGTACAACAGTTGCCCCTGTTCAATCTTCTTAAACCTGAGGATGCAGATTGGCTGACGTGCCTTTCGTAATCCGAGGGTGGAAGATGATTGAACACTAGAGTGCCCAGAAATTTGCGCTCACATAGTAGCAGTGCGATGATGGAATGGGCTTATAGATGCCATTTAGAGGTTGCTGGATAGGATGATGGGCTTATAGATGCCATCTGGATGTTGATCGCGTAAGAGATTCCTTAGCGAGAACTTGCGTACCTGCAAAACAGAAAATGATTACCTGACATGTTGCAGGAGCTGTTTTCAGATGCTTGATATAGATATGTCCTGACTGGCTACAGGAGCTGAGTCTGGAGTTTCACAAGATGATGAATGAACCAGGTATGGTTACTGCCTTAGCATGAATGGTAAGAGAACCTTGGGTGATTTTAACTTCAACAACGCTCGTTGAGAAAATCTTGGTGGGAAATACCATCTTCGCAGGATCGGGAAGAGAACCATAGGGCATTATAATCTGAAAGGGAATTGTCACCTCACTCACCGTCGGAGAGGGGACTATCTGGAAAGGAATTATCACCTCACTCACCGTCGGAGAGGGAACCATAGGAGATTATCACCTCACTCACCGTCGGAGAGGGAAACATCTGAAAAGGACTTACCACCTCACTCACCGTCGGAGAGGGAACCATGGGAGATTATCACCTCACTCACCGTCGGAGAGGGAAATATCTGAAAAGGACTTACCACCTCACTCACCGTCGGAGAGGGAACCATAGGAGACTATCACCTCACACTCACCGTCGGAGAGGGAAACATCTGAAAAGGACTTACCACCTCACTCACCGTCGGAGAGGGAACCATAGGAGACTATCACCTCACACTCACCGTCGGAGAGGGAAACATCTGAAAAGGACTTACCACCTCACTCACCGTCGGAGAGGGAACCATAGGAGACTATCACCTCACTCACCGTTGGAGAGGGAAACATCTGAAAAGGAATGATCGCCTCACTCACCGTCGGAGAGGGAACCATAGGAGACTACTACTGAGCCTTTATCAGAAAAATCTGTTGGGAGTCGATTTAGCTGGACTAGAGAAGGCCTTGAAATATGTTTTGAGAATTTAACTGCATCTTTCCTGAAAGGTAAAGGTCAGTCATATGCAATGCATGATATGGATCAAGAAATGATGTTCTCAATATAAATGAGATTTGTATGTTATAATGCGTCTATGCATACTATAATGATGTATGTGATGTTTTATGAATGTATGTTTTCGTCTAGGGACGTAAACTCTTTGACGTGTGCCGGGAAGTCATATCCTGGGCTGATGTTGAGGAACAGATTTTTGCTTCCGCTGGGGATGATAGTTGCAAGGATACCGGTAGGAGAAGATGACTCCGTTGCGGAATAAACTTGGCAAATGGAAGATTCTGCGGGGAGAAAAATACTCCGACGACCATGCTGGGAAGCAATACTCTGTGGGGAGAGAGATACTCTGTTGAATGTTGATAGTTACTTGCTGGGGATAAGAAGGCTTCGTTTGACGACGCTCTTTCTGTGGCTTTTGGCTGAGGATAACCCAGTTATATCCTGTTAAGGAAATAACTCTTTAAATCAAGCCGGGAGACGCGTTCGTGCGCTGCGAGGATAAGCTTCCAGAATTTACTGGGGATATGCTTATTGCTTGGGGATATGAATTCCATCTTTCCTGGGGAACTGGATTGGACTTTCTTGGGGAAGTTTTGATATGCTGGGGAAAATGATTCCTTTGGATGCTGGTCTGCCGCCGGGGAACAATCTTTAGACCCAGACTGCCGGGGATGCTTGTTAAGAATATACGTATTGCTGCTGGGGGATGTGTTGATATCTGCTGGAGGATACTTAATTTCCTTAAGATTTGATGATTCTGCTTGGAGAAGAATGCGCTGTTTTGCTGAACCACTCTCTGGGGAATTAAGGTATCTGGTTATGTTCTTTAGCTGAACCTACCTTGGTACCTTGGAGGATAGAACAATTGGATTGTTTAGACAACTCTTTTATTGCCCCTGTTTCTAGTGTCACCTGCAATCGATTCCTTTGTTTCGTATGCAAATATTTATGAGTTAGCAAATTATTGTCAATGCATATATCACAAATTGAACCTTGGACGTTCTTCGCAAAACAAAACAGAAAAAGAAAAAACACTGGCACGTTTAACTGAAAATATATTTGTATTGATTTTGAATGGCCTGTGAATAGGCATTTTGTGTACAAGAGGCTGACGTCCTAGTAAGAGGAACGCCGCTGAACAAGAGAGTTTATACAAATTTTGTACAAAAGAAAATAAAACAGCTGTGTGAAATGAATGATCCTACTGGGTTTCAACTCTGCTATTGCCTTTATAACTCCGAGCGTCTCATCACTTGATGACCTTGGTTGAAGGTGAAGCTGACTGATCGATGCCGTCTGAACTTGATGTAGATACTGGATTCTGGATGCAAAGTGATCAATGAGACATAGTATTACGCTTTATCCCTAATTTTTGCCTGGACCGCCCTTTCGGGTTTTCGGTCCACCGGGATACCCATTTTTGCCCAAGCCGCCTTTTCAGGTTTTCGACTTGCCGGGTGTACAGATTTTTTTTATTTTTTTATTTTTCATCCCTTCATTTTGCCCGAACCCTTTTGGTTCGCCGGGAAGCCCTAATTTTTGCCTAGGCATGTCAGCCTAGCGGGTCTTTCTTATGCGTAGTATCTTTTTACTATGTCTGCATTGGCGGGGTGAGGAAGGTCGTCACCATCCATGTTGGTTAGAATCATGGCTCCTCCTGAGAACACATGCTTAACCATAAATGGCCCTTCGTATGTAGGGGTCCATTTGCCCCTTGGATCACTCTGAGGAAGGATGATTCGCTTGATTACCAGATCCCCAACTTGATATTCCTGTGGTCTGACCTTTTTGTTAAATGCCCTGATCATCCGTTTCTGATACGTCTGACCGTGACAGATAGCAGCAAGTCTCTTTTCATCAATGAGGTTGAGCTGATCAAGTCGTGTCTGGATCCAATCATCTTCGTTCAGATTTGCATCCTTCATTATCCGGAGCGAGGGTATTTGTACTTCAATCGGCAAGACCGCCTCCATACCATAAACCAGAGAGAAAGGAGTTGCCCCGGTTGACGTCCTAGCTGAGGTACGGTACCCATGTAGAGCGAACGGTAACATCTCGTGCCAGTCTTTATAAGTCACTGTCATCTTCTGCACGATTTTCTTGATGTTCTTATTTGCTGCTTCTACAGCTCCATTCATCTTCGGTCTGTAAGGAGAGGAATTGTGGTGCTGTATCTTGAACTGCTCGCAGAGCTCAGCAATCATCTTATTGTTCAGATTAGTACCGTTGTCCATGATAATCCGCTCAGGGACGCCGTACCGACAGATCAGGTTGTGCCGAATGAACCGTGCCACAACAGTCTTGGTTACCGTAGCATAGGATGCTGCCTCAACCCACTTCGTAAAATAATCAATCGCCACTAGGATGAAGCGATGCCCATTAGATGCCGTAGGTTTAATCTCACCAATCATGTCTATGCCCCACATTGCAAACGGCCAAGGCGCAGTCAGAACATTCAGGGGAACCGGAGGAACATGCACCTTGTCTGCATAAATCTGACATTTATGGCATGTCCTGGAATGTTGGTAACAGTCGGCTTCCATTGTAGACCAGTAATATCCTGCCCGTAGGATCTTCTTAGCCATAGTGTGTCCACTGGAATGTGTACCAAAGGTCCCTTCATGTAGCTCTTCCATGATTCTTTCTGCTTCAGTTTTATCCACACAACGCAGTAAGGTTGAATCATGGTTTCGCTTATATAAGATGTCGTTGCTAAGGAAGAACTTGGCTGCGAATCTCCTCAGGAACTTCTTATCATTGACAGAGGCACCTTCAGGGTATTCCTGAGCTTCCAAGTATCTCTTCACCTCATGGTACCAAGGCTTCTCAGTCACCAATTCAGTCTCGAGATCACAGCAGTATGCCGGTTCGTCCAGTTTCCAGATGATGATCCGGGGAGCCTCATTGTCCCATTTGACCTTGAACATTGAAGACATTGTAGCTAACGCGTCCGCCAACTGATTCTCTTCTCTTGGAAAATGCTCAAAGGTTATCTCTGTAAAGTGGGGGAGCAGGGTCAACACACATTCTCTATAAGGAATCAAGTTTGGATGTTTCGTATCCCACTCTCCTTTGACCTGATTGATCACAAGAGCAGAATCTCCGAAGACACTTAGAAATTTGATCCTTAGGTCGATCGCAGCTTGAAGACCCATGATACACGCCTCATACTCCGCCATGTTGTTGGTACAGTTGAAACACAGCCGGGCAGTGAGTGGAGTATGAGTACCTTGAGGAGATATGATTATGGCGCCGATACCATTTCCCAAAGCATTGGAGGCTCCGTCGAAGTGTATAGACCATCGGGATCCTGGTTCAGGTCCTTCGTCCGGTCCAGGTACTTCACAATCAGTCACTATCATGATGCTTTCGTCTGGAAACTCGAAGTTCATTGACTGATAGTCATCTACGGCCTGATGTGCCAAGTGGTCTGCCAATACACTTCCCTTGATGGCTTTCTGGGTCGTGTACTGAATGTCGTATTCTGTCAAGATCATCTGCCATCTTGCAATTCTCCCAGACAGAGCAGGCTTTTTGAATATGTACTTTATAGGGTCCATCTTTGAGATTAACAAAGTAGTGTGAGTCAGCATATACTGTCTCAGCCGGCGAGCAGCCCATACCAAAGCGCAGCAAGTTTTCTCAAGCAGTGAGTATCGGGTCTCACAATCGGTAAACTTTTTGCTAACGAAATAAATGGCATGCTCTTTTCGGCCAGACTCGTCATGCTGCCCCAGCACACACCCCATTGAATTGTCAAGCATTGTCAGGTATAGTATTAGAGGTCTCCCTTCAACCGGTGGCATAAGGATAGGTGGTTCTTGGAGATACTCTTTGATTTTGTCAAAAGCGGCCTGACATTCATCATTCCAACGTACTACCTGATCTTTCTTCAGCAGCTTGAAGATTGGCTCACAAGTAGCAGCGAGCAATGTAATCCATGCGTCCTAAAAAGCCTCTGACTTCCTTCTCTGTCCTAGGAACTGGCATCTCTTGAATAGCCTTGACCTTAGCAGGGTCCACTTGTATTCCCTTGTCACTGACCACAAAGCCTAGCAACTTTCCAGATCTTACCCCGAAGGTGCACTTGTTCGGGTTCAATCTCAGCTTGTACAGTTTCAATCGGTCAAACAACTTCTGCAGATGATCTAGATGTTCTTCCTCAGTCTGGGACCTTGCGATCATGTCGTCCACATACACTTCTATCTCATGATGGATCATATCATGAAATAAGGCAACCGTGGCACGTTGGTAGGTTGCCCCAACATTCTTCAACCCGAATGGCATGACCTTGTAGCAGAAGGTGCCCCACTGAGTAACAAAGGTAGTCTTTTCCATGTCTTCAGGTGCCATCTTAATCTGATTGTAACCTGAAAAGCCATCCATGAAAGAGAATACTTTGTGCTGAGCCGTATTATCAACAAGGACATCAATGTGAGGTAAGGGGAAGTCATCCTTGGGGCTGGTCCTGTTCAGATCCCTGTAGTCGACACACATTCTGACCTTACCGTCCTTCTTAGGTACTGGCACCACATTAGCAACCCACTGAGGGTAAGAAGTTACCGCAAGGAACCCTGCATCAAACTGTTTCATGACCTCGGCCTTAATCTTTTCAGACATTTTTGGACGCATCCGACAGACCTTTTGCTTAACTGGAGGGCAGTCTTCCCTAGTTGGCAAGTGATGGACCACAATGTCGGTATCCAACCCGGGCATGTCTTCGTAGGACCAGGCAAAGATCTCCATGTAATCATGCAGCATCTTGGTTAACCGTTGCTTCACGCTGAGCTCTAGGTTGGCACCAATCTTTACCTCTTTCCTGTCTGCCTCGGTACCCAAGTTGATTGTTTCCACTGGCTCTTCATGGGGTTGAATTGCCCTCTCTTCCTGAAGTAACAGTCTTGCAAGCTCGCCAGGCACTTCGCAATCATCTTCACCTTCGTCTTCGGCTAAGTTGATCGGATTTTCGAAGTCATAATTGGCAGTAGCAGGGTTGTTATCAGTAATATCCAGAGTGGATTGGAACCTGTATGAGTGAGTGTGTGTATAAATACAGCTGTTTTGAAATATATGTAAAGGAAAGAAAGACAGAAAAGGAGCACAATATTTGTAATGCGAAAAACATCCAAGATTTTCATTCATGATATATGAAATGACAATTTGTATGCCGTCACAAATAGAACCACGGTGCCTCGGGTAAGACACCGGGCCATAGAGTTTATCATTGTTTATTACAAAATAACGAAACAAAGAAATTTATTACTGCGTCACAAGAGAAACAGGGAGATTGTCTTTTGCGCTCCAATTGTTAAGTCCACTGTCGGTCGCAGGGTAGATCCAGCTATCAAACTCAGCTTCATCAACTTCATCCTCGTCTCCAATAGCATTCACTCCATGAGCAGGCAGGGGAGCTGTCACTACATTAGGCTTCTCAGATGCCTCAAACTGTACCTCCTTGGTGTCAATGAGGTCCTGTAGCTTGTTCCTTAACGCCCAACAGTCATCAGTGGCATGCCCCGGGCTATCTGAATGGTAAGCACAACGAGCATTCGGGTTGTACTTAGGAGATGCAGTATTGGGGAACTTCGGAGCCTCCCTGACAGTTACCAAATTGGTGGATAGCAACTGTGGCAGAATCTGCGACAGGGTCATGCTTAACCGGGTAAACTCCCTCCGGGGTCTTTCAGTCCTTTGAGGATTATTTGGCCGGGGAGCGGCAGCAGGCTTAGCAATCATTACCGCACTGACAGATTGGCGGCGCTCAGGTCTCTCTGATTTCCTGGAACCATACACTGCACTAGACTCCTTCTCGAATGGTTTCTTTTCCGAACTAGACGATGCACCCTTCGCAATCTTTCCAGACTTTAACCCAGCTTCAATTCTCTCCCCAGTTAGAATCAAATCAGTGAACCCAGCAGAAGAATTCCCGATCAGATGGTTGAAAAACGGCCCAGATAGGGTCCCCAAGAACATGTCTACCAACTCCCGATCAGTCAATGGTGGCTGCACCCTACCAGCCAGGTCTCTCCACTTCTGAGCGTACTCTTTAAAACCTTCGCTTGCACCTAACGACATACCCTGGAGTTGGGTACGTGTGGGGGCAAGGTCGGCATTATATTGATACTGCTTATAGAAAGCAGTAGCCAACTCCTCCCAGTTACGAACCTTGGTCCCATCCAGCTGATAGAACCATTCGAGATGAGTCCCTGAAAGACTCTCCTGGAAGAAGTGGATCCATAAATTCTTATCCGCAGAATACGGTTGAATTTTCCGAACATAGGACCTCAGATGCAGCTTGGGACAAGATGCCCCGTCATACTTAGAGAAGGATGGTGCTTTGAACTTGTGAGGGATGATCACATCAGTTGACAAACCCAGATCTCCGAAATCCAGCCCAGGTACCTGTTGAACCTCCATAGCCTTCAACCTATCCTCCAGTTGCTTGTATTTGTCGTCTTCAGGAGGGTACTGCTCTTCATCAAAATCTGTCTCGTTGTCGGAGACTACCGGACTAGGAACCCTTGCTTCTGCCTGAGGAGAATTCTTGTCAACAGAAGAACCAGCCTCTTCCTGTTGTAGAGTATTGCCAAAGCTTCGGCCCGAGTTGAACAGAACAGTTCTTCTCTTCTTCTTCTTCTCCTTCTTCAGGAGCATAACCTTCAGTTCTTCTTGGCCTTGAGCCAAACCCTTGATTAGTTCCTGAAATTGTGCATTCTGCACCTGAAGAGCCTTGATTGATGTCTCAGTTGATGAAGATTCGTGATTCATGATGCTGAAATAAACAGCGAAGAACTGTAAGCAACCTGAAAAGAGGAAAAACCTGTTATGCACATGATGTATGATATGCGTATGAATTATGTTTTCAAAGACAATCGGGAATCAACTTTGTAAACAAAAAGGAACACACTTCATTAAATTCAACTTTGCAACTGAAATTATTCAACAAGTTGCCCTTAGGCGTTACATGAAAGGAAATACTGAAAAGGAAATAAAACTGTAAAAGCACATCTGGAGCCCCTTATTGATCCCATGGTCTCCTCTTCTCAGTACGGATGTAGGCATTCAGAGCTCTCTCATTCTCCAACTGCTTGGTCAGCTTCTGGATCTTTGATTCCTGCTCGTTGAACTTTTCCCGGTAAGAATCCCGCTCTTCTCGCAGTTGCGACCAAGATCTCTTCAATGTCTCATAATCAGTGGGTATCTGAGGAGGGAGGACAATTGGAGTAACACCATCTTTGTCAGGACACTCAAGAATGACGGGTCTGACAGCTTCATACGGCATACCTAACTTCTGAGCACGGATGCGAACCCATTTGTAGTAGGCTTCCATAGGTAAAGAAGTCTTTGGCCCTAACTCTTGTGGGTCAGCTTTATGAACTTTGTCCCAAGCCTTGATGAACCTACGACGCAGCTCATCACTATCCACCTGAAACTCGAAACTGATGTGAGGCACCAACATCTCATGGGGACCTGCTCTTCTTGCTCTTCCAAACTGACGGAGTGCTAGACATGGATTGTAAGAGATCCCTCCTTGGGTACCAATCAGAGGGACATTAGGATACTCCCCGCATCGATCAATAATAGCTATCTCATCCAAACCTCTGCAAGTCCAAATGATGTCTTTATCGGTGAGAGACATTAACCTGTGAGCCCAACCTCTTCCTTCTTGGTTCTTTAGTATGAACTTAGGGAGGTGCGAAATAAACCACCTAACCAACAAAGGGATACAACACCATAGGGTTCCTCGTCTCCGGGTAGTACGAGCATGAAGTTGTTGCAAGATGTAACCCAAGAGAGTGGGTACGGGATTCTGAGACATAAAGATCCTTATGGCAGTGACATTGATGAAGTTGTCGGGATTAGGAAACAGGACTAACCCATAGATTAGGAGAGCCAAGATGTCTTCATATGCCCTAAAATCCAGGTCATTCCAGAAACTGTTAGCTTTACCCATTAGAAACTTGGCCAAGAAACCCTTAACTCCGCTTCTAGTTACCCAGTTGTCTGTTACCTCTTGATGGGTCAAAGGAAGGGCTGCAGCAACGTCCTCAAGCCTGAGGGTCTTTTCCCAACCAGTAAAGGGAGTCTGATCCAAGAGAGGGACACAAAGCAAATCAGAGAACTCTTCCAGGGTAGGGACCAGCTGGAAGTCTTGAAAGGTGAAGCACTGGTACAGAGGGTCATATAACTGGGTCAGAACACTCATCAACTGTTGATCCCGCTTTGCAGTGACTAAACTGAGAAGGGAGCCATGCCTCTGAATAAAGGAAGTGGTATTTGGAATTCTGCTAACCAGCTCATCAAGCAACTCAGGTGAACGAACAAAGTTGAACCGGATAGTATTCCTTCGCACAGGCATCATAATGTCCTACAAAACAGAGCAAAGGTGAAACCCTCTTGTCTTTGAAATGGTCAGTCCTTATGCAGGATGCATGCAATGCTCATGATGCTATGATTTTATGATAAAGCACACCACATACAGATACAAAGGCAAACATGATAAGGCACACAAGTCACACAAGGCAAGCCCCTAAAGTTTAGGCCAGCATGAGGTCTAGGTACTACCCTCTTTCAGTTGGTTGGTTCATACCTGTCCTAATCAAAAGTAACCGGGTTCTTAGAGGATCCCAATATCATTGACTACCCTCAATCGGTCATAACTCCAGCATCGCAATCTTTTCTTGCGGCCAGAACCATCACGAGAGTTTAGCCTCAATGGGCGTAGCATACTGCTACAATTCTAAAGGCCAAGTTGTGTCAATTAAGGTTCTAAGGTTGTTGGTGCTTAATGACTCCTTAGAAGACCCATATTCTCCTCGTTGCGACACAAGGGATATCGGTACAGACCAAGGTGCCACACCAACGTAGCCACTGCTTCACCTGTGTCGGTCTATGCCGGACAGGTCCCTCACAGCTTATGCTACCTAAACAGGGTATCCCCAGATCCGGGTTAGGATCTATGTAACTCCGATACAACCCACAATAGTAAAGCAAGCAAAGAAGACAATTGAAAACACAGTGATCTTAACCCTAAGGTACACCTCACTTTAAGTTTCTCCCCAGCAGAGTCGCCAGTTCTGTGATCGGTGGATCTGGAACTGACTGTTTAACGCTGGTTCGCGAAATGTCGCGGAAGCAAGAGTCGCCACCGTCTTTTATTTTCTCCAAATGGAAAGGACAAAAGCACAGAAAAATTCCTTAAAGAGATCGCTCTCGGTTCGGGAGGTAGGTTATAGAAAGGGAAGGTGTTAGCACCCTTTCTATCCATGGTTATCCATGGGCTCTTAGATACTTGCTCATTGTGTTTTCAAAATTGTTTGTTTGCTTTTCAGTGTGGGTTTTAAAAAAGTTTCTTTGAAAATTCCAGTTCGACTCTTGTATCAGAGTGTTTGAAAGATTGCTTTGAAAGCTTTTGAAAATGTGTTGGTGTGAAAAGTATTTCCGAATTTTTGTTTGAAATTAGAGCAAGTATCCTTGAGAACCTAACTACCCTAAGGAATTCGTCTGTGTAAATGTCCTTAAGGTAGTGCTATCCCACCATTGAGAGGTAGGTAGCACCACCGTTGGAGGTGTTCGGGTCAATTCGAGGTTCGGGACATGGTGATCACCAGAGTAATGGGAAGACACCTTAGAAGATACCCTCATGCCAGGTTCCCGGATCATGAGGACTTACTAAGACATCCTCTACTCGACGATCACCTTTCGAGGCAAGGCAACAGTGAGGCGTACCCTAGGGGTGGTGTGTGCGATTCGTGTGTCGTTTTCATTTGCATTTATCTTGTCATGTTATTGGTGTTCTACGCTTGATTTTATTTTAGTCATACATTCTTTCATGCCTTTGTTAACAGTTAAAGATTGCGAGAAAGATAAAATTCTAAACTATTACAAAAGGCGCGGGTCCACATCGCCAAAATTTCCAGGACCCGATTTGACAGAAAAATAAAGAATTAAAAGTGCGAGAAGTAATTTACATGGCTTTGGGAGAGGTACATAATTATTTAAGCAAAATAAAATAAATACGCGAATAAAGAAATTAACTCGAGACGAGGGCGTTGGACCCTTTTGCAAAATATTAAAATTACATGAATTAATTACTTTAAGAAAAGAAATTGTTTTTGTTTTTTTGGTATTTTTATGTATTTTTAAGATTTAATAAAAGAAAGAACTAATTAAATCTAAAATAAGATGCAAACCCTAATTCTAGTTATTCTTTAATTTATTTATGAAATACTGAAATTTTTAACCTAAATTAAACCTAATGTTTACATGCAAATTTGATTATAAAATAAATGAAATAAATATATTATTGGAAAAAAAAGAAAAATTAAAAAAGGGAATAAAACATTTATTAAGCCTAATTCTATATTTTTTTGGATTTTGTTATGAAAGGAATTTAAATTAAAACCCTAATTTACTAATTAATTTTACATGCATTTATTTACAAGAAATATTAACATAAAATATTTATTATATTTTTTTATCTTTTCTGATTTTTTTATGGGTTTTTTATGTTTATGAAAATAAATAATTAATTTAAATAAATAATGATTAAAAGAAAAATAAAGTTAAATAAATAAAAATAATAAAGAAAGTGGAAAAAATATGCAAACCAAGGGGGGTGGCAGTCCCCAATATGGAGGTTCAAGTTCAGTAATCTGGCCCATTAAATTTGGCCTTTTTTGACTTTTTGCATGACACGTATATACGCATTGACTAGGGCGTTCTGTGTTCCTCAATCCTGAGCCTTTGATCTGATCCCATGGGACGCGTGGCTGGCTTGATGAAGAGGAGTATGGTGCGTCTGCAGCCTTGAAGCGCATGTGAACATACATAGAAAAATAAGATTGAGATAATGCAGACCTGGGACTCGAACCCAGGTCTTGGACGTTAAAGCAACCAACGCTTGCCAGCTGAACCACTTTGTTCATGTTAATATATAATAATCAACAAATAATATAAAAGAAAATAAAGGCGTTAGTGGATTCTGCGCGCGAATTTCAAACTGACCAACCAATGCACGCCACGAATTCACCTTCTTCATCATCCCTGAAATACAAAAACAAAAGCAACGGTTTTCTATGCGTTTCATTAGGCCAGCTATGGGAAAATAACGATTAGGCCTGTGTCATTCAGAAATTGGGCGCGATGGGTGTTTCTTCTTCGTCTGAACGTGGTGATTCGAATGATGGTGGTCATAAGCCTTAATTTTTCCTTGGGGGAAAAGCCCCAATTTGGAATCCTGTGAACCCTAGAAATCAACCATGGTGAAATCATATACGATGCATAATAATTCAATTAAATATAATGGTTAGCTTTAGAACTTCACAAGGAATATAAATCAATAATTAGAATGCCATGAGAATGCCTAGAAGTTAAAATACGATCATGAGTTTTTCTCTGTACAGGGCGGCCGTGTTCTCACGTTTCTTGATGTCAAAGTCTTTGGTTTTGATCCAAATCTCTTCCTTTAATCCTCAGCAAGCTAATGGAACAAGTTTTGTGCCTTGAATCAACCTGCAAAAGGGTTTTCAGTTTTGACTTTCTTAACAAAAATTCAAGTTTTGCAAATGCTTTTGGGCGCAGCTTAGTGTGTATATGTGATTAGGGTTGTGATTATGCTTATGTACTGAATGCATTAGGTCAAAAATATTGATCAAAATCTCTTGAATTAATGGTTTTTGAAGATTTGATTTTCAAGCTTTTTAACCAAATATTTTCCATGCTATTTTTGCACAAATCATATCCAATTGCTCCAAATCTTTCCTTATTGACTTAGGCACGAAATCTTGAGGCTAAAATATGTACAAAAAGATTTGAAAACCTAGGTTAGCATTTTTCATATATTTAATTTGATTTAAATGAATTAATATGAATAAAAATTCAAATAAATAAATAAAAATGAGAAAATACTTCCCTTTGGGCCAAGTAGTCGTGCACATGCTTGGATGATGAATTATGGAAGAAAAATGGGCCCATTAGCAATTTTAGGTCATTTGAATCAATGTTGACTTTTCAAAATATCCAAAATTTCCCAACTTCCACAAGGCATAACTTGCTCAATTTTAAAGCTTTTCTCATGTTCTTGGACATTTTGGAAAGGTCTTTGAGTCCTATAACCAATGCCTTTGGTCCCATGTCATTTTGATTTACCAATCTCAAGTTATGGCCTTTGACCTAAAGTCCCTTTTTGTTGACTTTTGAAAATGACCTATAATGTTGAAATTGATAACTTTTTGTGAGAGCATTTCTTGGACTTGAAGTATGAAGATGAGTTGTAGGAAATGTCTTTCTCTTCAAAATGAGCTTTGGATGGAATTTTTCTGATAATCCATGTGAAAGTTATGCCCTGGTCAATTTCAGTTGACTTTTTTCAGCTGTCTGAATAAGGAAATTTTTGCATCTTGATGATTTCTGAGCCAAATTTTGAGAATCATGATCAAGCATTGATCAAATGATGTTTGTGGCTTCAAAATGATATGTTGACCAAAAATTTGAACTTTTGACTGTCAAATGACCATTTTGCCCCTACAGTTGACTGTAGTGCAATTAGGGTTTTTGACTGTGCAATCTTGTACTGAATGTCTTGAAACTTGATATGAGGATGCTTGACCATGTTTGTAGGCATGTGAAACTTGATTGGACCTTTGGGAACTTCATTTTCATGATCAGAACAAAAACCCTAGTTTTGACTGTATAGGAGACCTTTGCATTGTGCAACCCTTGGGGAATTTTGAGACTTGACTTGGAATTTTCTTGAAGAATATAGGAGGGCAAATTTTGGGGTACAACAAAGATCATTCAAAATATGACAGTCACCTACAAGGACTGGCATGAGATGTTACCGTTTGCTCTGCATGGATATCGTACCATGACACGTACTTCAACTGGGGCAACGCCATTTTCTTTGGTGTATGGCATGGAGGCTGTCCTACCCATGGAAGTTCAGATTCCTTCCTTAAGGATTATGAAGGACGATGGTTTAAGTGAGGATGATTGGATTCAGACCCGGCTTGATCAACTCAATTTGATCGACGAGAAGCGACTTACTGCTGTTTGTCATGGTCAGACGTATCAAAAACGAATGATCAAAGCTTTCAACAAGAAAGTCAAGCATCATGTATATCAAGTCGGAGATCTTGTAATCAAGCGGATCATCTTACCGCAAAGTGATCCCAGGGGCAAATGGACTCCTACTTACGAAGGACCATTTGTGATCAAGAGCATCTTTTCTGGCGGGGCAATGATTCTGACCACCATGGACGAAGACGACTTTCCGCACCCTGCGAATGCAGACATAGTCAAAAGATACTACGCATAAAACGACCCGGCAAGTTGAAAACCCGAAAGGGTGACTTGGGCAAAAATGGGCATCCCGGTGAACCGAAAACCCGAAAGGGAGGTTCAGGCAAAAATTAGGGATAAAACAAAAAAAAATTTGTACACCCGGCAAGTTGAAAACCCGAAAGGGAGACTTGGGAAAAAAAGGTTTCCCGGTGGATCGAAAACCCGAAAGGGAGATTCAGGAAAAAGTTAGGGAATTAAAGCGTATGACTGTGTCTCGTCGGATCACTTTAAAGAACAGTCTCTTTATCAACAAGCTCTGAGCTTCTGATCAACCTAGTCATCGGCGGACGAAGCAACAAATGGACAAGATATTCAGAGTTATGAAGGCTATAGCAGAATGGGAATCCCATGGAATTGTTACACATAGCCATCTTTCTTTTGTATAAAAATTTTCCAACTTTTGTGATAACATTCTCTTACTAGGATGTTTGTCTCCTTTGTACAAAGATACTCACAAAAGTTAATACAAATACACTTCCAAGTGAAGAAATTTTCTTGCCTTTCTTTTCTTTTTACACTTATGTTTTATTTGAAAACGTCCAATATTTTGTTAAATAGGCATATGCATTTGAACATAATCACTGCTTACAAATAAAACGAAATTGAGAAAAGATGATTACTGATAGGTTGAAGGTGTAGGAAGATATCTTTATGCCATTTCAGAAGAAATCCTCTACGATACATCATTCGGATCCTCAACAGAGTTAAAATTTGGAATATATTTCCCCAACGGAGTTAAACTTCAGGATCCTCAGCAGAGCAAATGCTTGCTAAAGCTGGATTCCCCAGCTAAGCTGAATTTCAAAATTCCCATCAGAGTCAAGTTTCAAGATCCCCAGTGGAGCCCAAAAACCCTGAAAATCCTATCCCCAGCGGAACCAGAATAGTGAACATTCTCCCCACAAAGATATTTCCCAGCAGATTGAAGATTCTCAGTCTCATTTCTCCAGTAGAAGTCTCCCAGGTTTTAACTTCCCAGTAGAGATTTTAAAAGTTTTCCTTATTCCCCAAGCAGTCAGCAGTCAGCAAGGATTTCTCATCTTCAGTAATCAAAGATTTTTGGAATCCCCAGCTTCGGTCATGGATTTATTTTCCCTGGCAGCAGTCAAAGATTTTGTTATCTCCAGCTACCAGGATTTATCTTCCTCGGCAAGATGACTACTAAGCTTACATGCATAACCATTACATTCATATATCATAAACATTGATGAAACACAATTCATTGCATCATACATATCATGCAACATAACTTTGTGTTTCAACTAACATTTTATCCTTTTCAGGATAAGATTAAAAGGCTATCGTTAACAATTATTCAGATACAGTATGGATACACCCCAGATATGGAGGTCATTCTATTACTCGTTCGGAATTTCAAGTCAAATACAGTACAGATACACCCCAGACACGGCGGTCATTCTACTACTCATCCAGACTTCAGCAATCCGATACAGACTAGATAATCTCCAGGCACGGCGACCTTTTTATCTCTCATTCAGATTCAATTATCAACCTCAAGTTCAGATATGCTCCAGACACGGATGCCATTTTGTCCCTTACACTAGCGGTTTGATTCCCTTAATGCAATCGCCATGAAATTCATTCTGTCATTCATTCAGATCCCAGTTACAATACGGATACACCCCAGACACGACGGTCATTCTACTACTCATACATATCTCAATTTTAGATACAATACAGATACACTCCAGACACGATAGTCATTCTGGTATTCATTCAACGTTCAAATACAGTTACATCTCAGATACGTGCCAGACACTGACGCCATTCTCTTGCTCATACAGACTCAGCCTCCAGATACAGTTCAAATGCATTCCAGACACGGATACCATTTTGATGCTTACTCTTCTGATCTACAACATTACAGTTCAACAAATACTCTTAGATGGCATCTTTAAGCCCATCTCCAGAAAGATTCTACCATCTCCAAATTGCATCTTTAATCCCATTCCCTCAACAATATTTTGGTGAGTGTAAATTTACGGGAACTCTAGTGTCCAATCTTCCTTTACCTTCGAGTCGCGAAAGGCAAAACTTGCCAATCTGACTCTTCAGGTTCAAGAAGATTGAACAGGGGAAACTGTTGTACCCCAAAATTTTCCCTCTCATTTCATCAACATTTTCTCATCACAAGACCCTTGGAACTCAAGATCAAGCTAGGGTTTGCTCAGCTCAAGACACCTCTTTGCATTGTTGACCTAAATTAGGGTTTGAGTTTGCACAAGGACATTTTGACCTACAATATCCAAATTGACTTTCATGCTTCATGTTGGGTTCACAAGTTTGCCCATACCAAGTTTCAAGCCTTGATTCAAATCTTTGCCCAGTCAATTGGACAGTTGACCTAGAAATCAGCTGTATTGGGGAAAAAGTCAAATGTGGCCAATTGACAGTCAAACCTCATGAAATTTGACCCACATCAACATTATGAACTCATATGAACCATTTGATCAAGTTTGGATCACAATTCCACAAGAAATTTGATCAGATCACCAAAAGGGCAAAATGGTCATTTTTAGGGTTTTGACTGCACAAAGGCAATTTTTGACTGTTTGACCTAACAAATGGCAAACCAAGCTCACATATGGACTCAAGGACTCAATGAAATTGTCTTGACCCATTCAACAAGTTAAAAAGATCTCAAATGCATAGGATTGACAGATGAATTTTTCAGTCAACTGATCAAAATTTGATTGTATACTGAAAAGTCAAACTTTGACTTTTTGGTTAAAATCAAGTGCCAAGAGTTATTTTTCATCAAGACATGTCAAATTATGAAACTTGTTCACCAAGAAACCCAAAAATGCAAATTAGGGTTTAAAATGGAAAAATTTCATAACTTAGAATTTTTCTAAGTTATAAAATTTTCTTATTTTTTCCTAACTTTGTCCCATTGTTTCACCAAGATGAAAATGGATTCAAGCAAAACTTGAAACATGAAAGTTGTATTCCATCAAAAAGTCTAAAACTTTTATTCACAAAGTTTTCTCAAAAGAAGCTTGTATCTCAAGTTATTATTTTTGGAACAAGGGTATCTAAAACTTTTAACTTAGAGAAAATTTGCCCTAATCTAGGCAGGATTTTGACCCATCTTCTATGCCATTTTTCACATAGTTCCACTTGGAGTTTCAAGTTGAATTACGAAGATGGATTATAGTACATGTTCCAAGGTTTCCAAATTGTCCAAGAACTCCTTAAACACCCTTGTGGTTAGAGAGAATCGAATTCTTGAAGTTGGCAAAAACTCACTTTTGTCCATGGCCAATACATGTTCATAACAACTTGAAATTCTGATCTAGCTAGCTTGGTTCAACATTACAGGCCTCAAAACCAATTTGCACTCCATAATTTAATTCCAATCCATCAGTCTAAGCCTTTGTTTTGTTCATTTGGTCATTATACACAAGATTAAGCCTTAAGTAGAAAAAGGCAAGTTTCCATTTTTGCTTAAGTATGCTTTATGTCAAACCAACAATCCTTGAGCATTGGTCCAATATCTCTTGCAGCAAAACAAATCCACAAATCAGAGGGGCCAAGAGCAATGTATGCAAGCATATTTGACAGGCTATACAAGCCTGTAACTTCACTTCCATATTTGAACTTCAAGTAGAGAAAACTTGCAAAACACAAGCAACCTCTCATATCTGTTAACACAAGCTTACAAGAACTTTGTAAACAAGTTTCATACATCCCAACAAGCCTAAAGCACGACTCTTTCACCCCCAAAACCTCCTCATACTCAAAACCATTATTTTTGTGCAAAACAGGGCAGGTTTTTCATTTTGCAAGCCATAACAAAATTCCATCATGCGTTTTGACCCAAGATAGTTCCAACACCTTCCAATCAACTCACCTAAACTATCCCAGGCCCCCATTGCAAGCTGTAACACCTCTAACACACTTTTCCATTTTCATTTCAAAGCTCTGCAGGTTGAGTTCTACAGCACGATTCAAGTTGTTTCAAAGCAAGCCAAGCATTGGAGAAGCTTCCTTGGACCTCAGGCAAGCTCAACAGAAGCTCAAACACCATTGAAGGTTGCTACATTGTCCAGCTCGAAGTCAACTGAAACAGGTATTTCATGGACTTCTATATCCTTATCTAGGAATGGTTAGGCTTAGGTTTATGAATGAAATATGATGTACTCATAGCCCTGAAGCCATACATATGCTTAGTTTTCATTTACATTAATCATGCTGAGAGAATTTCACTCATGAACTTTCTGAAAAAACTAGGTTAGAAATTAGGGCCAGAGAAATTCTCTCTGGTCTTTGAGAGTTAATCCAACTTTTTTATATGGTTAGATTCGTTGTTTAATTCTCTACAATGTTCATGTTATGAGTTTTGTCAAAAGATCAAGGAATCAGGATATACAGGTTTGACTGAGCTAGGCGCGCATTTGTGTTGACAGAGGTAGAAGATGAAGTAGTTGGGCTGGGCCTGGCTACTTCCTGCTTTTCACACCATTTTTTTTATTTTCACACCCTCCTGGCCCATTTCTTGTACATTTATCATTTTTGCATTTTTATTTTATTTCTGACCTTGATATTTTATTTTCTAATATAAAAAAGACTTAAAAAATATTTTCATAAATTTTTGTATTTATTTGATATTTATTTTAATTAATTCTAGTATTAATACATTAAATACTTTATATTCTTTTTATTAAAACTTAAAAATAATGTAAAAAATATGTTTATTTTCATTTATTATTTTTTATACATATTTGAAAATATTTTCTTGAAATATACCTTTTTGTAAATAATTTATTTTATTTTTATACACACTTAACATATTTTATTTTTATTAATATTTTATACTAAAAATACCATTTTTTTCAATATACTTATATTTTTGTACAAATTAATATATTATTGTATATAAATAATAAATAATACTATTTATTTAATAAATTAGGGTTTTGCCCTAAAAAACAAAATAATTAAAATTGACTTTTTATTTTATTTTATTTTTCACATTGAAAAATACTTTTTACATACTAAAAAACATTTTGGCATAATGCATTTTATTTATATTTATTTATTGTATTATATTCAATTGTTGTACATTTAAATATTGCCTATACATTCGATATGGTTGTAATAACTTAGAATTTATTTTCTTGTCAAATAATCCCAATTAAAATTTGTACCCCCCTCCCTACATCATGTTGTAATAGTGTAGCATTTAAATTCTCGCACATTTAAAAGCTTTCAATTATGCTATGCTTAGACCTAGGGTTTGTATGCAAATAAAATCAACAATTAGTTTGACCTAATCCAAGATAAACATGCATGAAAAACAAACACAATGCACACTTGCATCCCTAGGGTTTCATCCACTTGTTGCCTTCAAAAATGGGCCATGGTTGCATGTTGAGTACTTTGGAAAAACAAAAACAAACAAAAAGATCATAGTCCCTTGATGACGCTATCTGAGTTTCCTAAACAAAATGATCAAGTCCATCAAGAAAATTGCCAAAGATACTTGACACTATTGCTATCATGGTCTATACGATGACTCGCGTTTGTCCCGTTAACATCCTAACACAAGGTTGTTCACCAAATACAATGGTGAAACAACACTGTTAAAAGGGTTAAAAACATAAGAAAGATCTTTGAGTAAAAATAGGGTAGACAACTCTTAGTTACTTGATCAAGCTTGCAAAAACATCCTTGCTACTTTTCAAAACACACTCCACAACACAATTTCAAAACCCTACTTTCAACATTGAAAACCTTTCAAAAAAACAAAAACACCTTTGTATACATTCAAACAAGAATAATTACAAAGGTTGCCACAACGATGGCCTCTTTTCAAAACATTTTCCAAAATCACACACAAAGCACCATTTCAAACAATTGAAAAGCACCATTTCAAACAATAGAAATGCAAAGCAATTGATCTAAGCAAGTAACTAAGAGCCCATGGATAACCATGGATAGAAATGGTGCTAATACCTTCCCTTTCTATAATCTACTCCCCGAACCCAATAAAACATCTCAAAGGTCTTTCCTGTGCTTTTTGACCTTTCCTTAGGATAAAATAAAAAGTCGGTGGCGACTCTTGCTAAACCGAAACATTTGCGAACACAAACGCAAAATCCCAAGTCAGTTCTCCCACCGTATCACACCTTGCTTCTGTCCTCAAGAGTGTTACGAAGTGTTTTTGAAAACTTGTTTGAAAAGGAGTGTAAGTGTGGAGAAATTTGTTTTCAGCAAGTACCTACTAGCATCTACCTACTCGAAAAAAGAATTGTTTTATGTTCGTTTCCTTTAGACAACACTATCCCAATATTAGTGAGTAGGTAGCACCGTCGTCGGAGTTTTAAGGGTCAATTCAAAAGGGACGTACGATCACTAAAGCAATGTTAGGACGTCTTAGTAATAACCCTAATGTCTTAAGATCAATATTCGAGGCAACTATTCTGAGGCAACCATTCTGAGGCAACTTTGATCTTTGAGACAAAAGGGCGACCACTAAAATATCCTATGCTCAACGATCATTTACCGAAGGCAACCGAAGTGGGAGTATACCTTAGGAGTGCGCATGTGCGAGTGTTTCAATTTCAAGTTTATTATCTTTGCACATTTAGGGTTTGCTAACTGTTTTAAAGTTTACATACATTCTTGTCATGCATCCCTAATATTCATACATCTAACATTTAATAGTTTGTGGAATTTAAAGTGCGGAAAGTAAAGCTAAGCTATTACAAGGCTTCGGGTATTTACATAGCCAAAAACAAACCCGTAAAACAAAAGCGATAAATGAAAGTAAAAGTCCTAATTAAACTATTACAACTTGTGAAAAATTACATTAATCTGGTAAAAAATAAAATGATAAAGCGCGCGCGATGAATTAAGAACGATAAAAGTTAGGGTTTTGACCCCGTCTAAACTAATTAAACAAAATAAGAATTTTTGTTATTTTTAATTATTTAAGAAAAAGAATAAGATTTTATTTATTAAATACAAAAATTAATTAGTAATTAAATTAATTTAAAAAACTAAATTTAACCTATTTTTGTGTTTTTGGTTATTTTAAGAAAAAGAAAATATAATTTTGTTAGAAACAAAAACCCTAATTGTTCTAATTATTTTAAAATTTATTTACAAAATAATTAAAGTTACCTAAAATTAAATAACCTAATTAAATTAATATTTGTATATAAAAAAATGTCCAAAATCTATTGGATGGTGTTGTACCCCAAAATTTGCCCTCCCATATTCTTCAAAGTTTGTCAAGAATCATATTCAAATGGCTCAAGATTTCTCAAGGGGTTGCACAGTCAAACCATCTTCTAAGCCAGTCAAAATTAGGGTTTTGGTTCATGCAAAGAATTTGAGGTTTTCAATGGCTCAATCAAGTCCCATAGGCCTATATACATTGTCAAGCATCTACATGTCAAGTTTCAAGACTCACAGGGTCAAATTGCACAGTCAAAAGCTTCATTTTCTTCACAATCAACTGCAGGGGTAAAATGGTCATTTTGCAGTCAAAAGTCTTAATTTTTGGTCAACATCTTATTTTGAGTCCACAATCATCATTTGGTCAAATCTTGATTATGATTCCACAAGGATGACTCAAAAATCATCAAAGATGCAAAAGTTACTATTTTTGGACAGTAGAAAAGTCAACTGTAATTTGACCAGGGCATAACTTTTTCATGGTTCATCAGAAAAATCCCATCCAAAGCTAATTTTGAAGAGGATAACATTTCCTACAACTCATCTTCACATTCCAAGTCCAAGAAATGCCCTCACAAAAACTTATCAATTTCTACATTATAGGTCAATTTCAAAAGTCAACAAAAAGGCAATTTAAGTCAAAGACCATAACTTGAGATTGGTAAATCCAAATGACATGGGACCAAAGGCATTGGCTAGAGGACTTCAAGACCTTTCCAAAATGTCCAAGAACATGTTCATATGATCAAAATTGAGCAAGATATGCATTGGAGAAGTTGGGAAATTTTTGTGAATTTGCAAAAGTCAACTTTGCTCAAAACACTTCATTTTTGCTAATGGGCCTCAAATTCCTTCTTGAAACTTTGTCCAAAGCTCATGCACGACCCATTAAGATTATTTGAAATTATTTTCTTATTTTTTATTAATTAATTGGATTTTTAATTGATTTTAATTCCTTTAATTGATTTAAAATGTAGGAAATTCAAAGATATGTTTTTCAAATCTTTTGTGAAGCAAACAAACTCAGGGAAAGCTGGCAAATTCGTGTATCAATCAAAGATACAAAAATCTCCATGTTTGGCAAGTTTTATCAATCAAAAAGATTGAAAAATATTTGATTTTCAATCAAATATTGGAACCTCAATGCAAGGGATTTCTTGATCAAGATTTGACCTAAAACCATTCTCCTATATGTACTGAACCTAAACCTAATCATGCACACGTGAGAATTGTTGCATAAAAGCCATAAGAACATTGAAAAAAACCAAAGAAAACTAAAAACTGAATTCCACCTTCCAACATGATTCAAAGCCTTTTCTTGTTTCTAACACCTTGCAGGAACTCTCATGAATCTTTTGGAATCAAAATCAAGGGCTGAAGCTTGAGAAATCGCAACAAACAGAATCACGGTTTGTCCACTTTTTTCAGAATTGAAACTCACGATTCATGAGCATTTGATGTAATTTATGGTTTGTTTTATATTGCTTGCATCCATACAAAGCTATTGGTATTGATTAATTGGATTATAATGCACAGGATTGTGAATTGCCATTAACCTCTTTTAGGGTTCTTGAGTTCTTGAAATAGGGGTTTCCAAATCCAGGAAAATTGAGAACTCTAATGCCCATGGTTGAGATCACTGGAGTGAGACGAACACAAAGCTACCCTCGCGAACAATTTATATTGCATACAGACCTAATCGCTATTATTTGTCATCCTATTTTGTGGGGGTTAAAAACCCCCGCTATCTCTTTATCTTTTTGCAGGTTTAATGAAGAAGACGACTGCGTGTTTACACGTGATTGGCTGGTTTGAATGAGACGCGCGCTTTTTGTTTGGATAACATATGAATTAATTTTGCTATATTATAATTAATCATCATTATATTAACAGATGCAACGCAATGGCCTAGTGGAAGATGATGTGTCTGGTAACCATTGGGACCTGGGTTCGATTCCCAGGTCCCCCAAACCTTTGTTTCTATTTTTTCATAACATATTCTCATGCAGAGCTTTCCAGTGACGTCCACCATGCACGTTCCAATCCTGGGTGCCATGTGTCCTGAAGCATAGATCTGATGGCTATGAGATGCTGGACACCATGCTCCAAGTCAAAGCACGCTCCAAACAATTCCAGAAGTCAAACGTGGCTTTGTGCTTAATGGGCTTCAGATTGCTTTTCTCACCTCCATTTGGGTCCAACACCCCCCTGGTTTCTATTTCTTTTTTATTTTCTTTCTTTTTTTTTCTTTTAATAATTATCATTACTATTATCTAATTAATTCATAAATTATTTTTCATAATAAAATCATAAACTTAAAATATTGTTTATTTTTATTATTTATTATTTTCACTATTAATAATTATTTTTGTAAATAAAATGCAAATTAATTAATTTAGTCTTTTTGTTAATTAGGTTTAATTTTAATCTTTTTCATAATAAATAAAATCAATCTAGAATTAAGGTTTTTCTTTTGAATTTTAATTTCTTTTATTTTATTTTCATTAAAGACTTAAAAAACACAAAAACATTTTTTTCTTTTAATTAATCAATTAATTAGAATTAGGTTTAATATTTAATTTAATTGCAAAAAAGGACAAATTTCAATTCTTTTCTCAAAAAGGGTCAAAACCCTAAGGACGTCCTGATTCAATTTCTTTGCGCGCACTTTAATTCTTATTTTGATCATATTTATGTAACTGTTCAGAGAATGTAATAGTTAATTAGGCTTTTATCGCTTTATTTATTTTCTCGCATTTATTTCCAAACGGGTTATGTTTTTGGCGATGTATATACCCGCACCTTGTAATAGCGTAGATTCAACTTTCCGCACTTTATTTTCCGCACATTAACTGTTAATTATGCCTGCAAGACTTGTATGATAAATAAAATCAATTTGTAGCTCACAAAGATGCATGTTCAAAGATAATATGAATCGAAACAACACACATGCACATGCCACTCCTAGGGTACGCCTCACTGGTTGCCTCGACGTGGTCATCAAGTATAGGGTGTTTTAGAGGTCGCCCTCCTGTCTAAAGATCCAGTTGCCTCGAAACGGTTGCCTCGGATAAAAAAGGATCTAGGACATTAGGGTTACCGCTAAGGTGTCCTACTATTGCTTTGGTGACCACATTGTCCCTTATAATCGAATTGACCCGAATAACTTCAACGACGGTGCTACCTACTTCTCAATAGTGGGATAGTACTTTCTAAAGGACTCTTACACAGCCTAATTCCTTAGAGTAGGTAGATTTCTCCTGGGTACTTGCTCTTTCAAAACAAACAAAAACAACTTTTCGCACCTACACTTTCAAAAAGTTTTCAAACAAATACTTCATACACTCTTGAGGACTGATACAAGAGTTACCTAGAAGTTTTCAAAACGAAACTTTTTCAAAACCCACATACACTTGAAAAGCAAACATTTTTGAAAACATAAGTGAGCGAGTACCTAAGAGCCCGTGGATAACCACGGATAGAAAGGGTGCTAACACCTTCCCTTTCAATAAATCTACCTCCCGAACCGAGAGACATCTCGAAAAGGAATTTTGTTGTGCTTTTGTCCTTTCCATATTAGAGAACATAAAAGATGGTGGCGACTCTTGCTTACCACGACATTTCGCGAACCAGCTTAAAAAACAATCAATTCTATTTCCACCGATCACAGAACTGGCGACTCTGCTGGGGACCTTATAAGTGAGGTGTACCTTAGGATTAGACCACTCTCATGTTTTCCATTGTATGTCTTGATTGTTTTTATATTTTTGGGATTGCATCGGAGTTTCATATATCCTAACCCGGATCTAGGGAATACCCTTTTGGTAGCACAAGCTGTGAGGGACCTGTCCGGCGTAGACCGACACGGGTGAAGCAGTGGCTACGTTGGTGTGACACTTTGGTCTGTACCAATATCCCTTGTGTTGCAACGAGGAGAATATGGGTCTTCTAAGGAGTCATTAAGCACCAACCGACCTTAGAACCCTAAATTGACCCAACTTGGCCATAGAACAGTAGCAGTATGCTACACTCATTGAGGCTAAACTCTCGCGATGGTTCTGGCCGCAAGAAAAGATTGTGACGCTGGAGTTATGACCGATTGAGGGTAGTCAGTGATATTGAGATCCTCTAGAACCCGGTTACTATTTTTTAGGACAGGTCTTAACCAACTGAAACTGAAAGAGGGTAGTACCTAAACTTCATGCTGGCCTAAACTCTAAGGGCTGTCTTGTGTGACTTGTGTGCCTTCAAACTTGAAATACTTGCCCATACTTGTTATCTGACAACATTGAGTTACTTGCAGGTTTTGTTTATAGTCCTTAAACTGGACTTATTACAGGGCTTACTTACACCTCACACCTTTGCATCCACGTACATAACATCATACGCATCATAACATCATACCATAGCATTTCCTTAACCATTTCAAGGATCTCAAGGGTTTGTGATGCAGGTCAGGATGAGCCAAATGTCTAGCAAGGGGCAAAGGGGATTTATTTTCCTCTAGCCAGGTTGATGACTTGAGTCAGGGGCTATGACCCACTCGATATGGTGAACTTTGACTCCTGAAGAAGGACTCTCAACAACATGAAGTTCCTTCAATCAAGCTACCAAATTCTAACAATTTTCTTGTTTACCCTGCGAGATCCTTGAAAACATTGCATGCATACATACACATCATTGCATTACAGGTACACTTGTTACAGGTCACTTACCTTCTTCGCTGTTTATTTCAGCAATCATCATGAATCCTGAGCCTACTACTGAACAAGCTATCAAGGCCCTCCAGGCCCAGAACGCCCATTTCCAAGAGTTGGTAATGAGCTTAGCCCAAGGTCAACAGGAGTTGAAGACTCTGCTTTTGAAAAAGAAGAAGAAGAGGACTGTTTTGTTCAACCCTAGACGCAGATCTGGGAATGGATCACAAAATGAAGCTGAGCTGACTACCCCATCTGTGGGCAAAGACAGTCCCCAAGAGAGAAGGGTTCCTAGTCCCGTGGTCTCCGACAACGAGACGGATTTCAATGATGAACAGTACCCTCCTGCTGAGGATAAGTACAAACAGCTGGAAGACCGATTAAGCGCTATGGAGATACAGAAGGTTCCCTGTCTGGACTTCGAAGATCTAGGTCTGTCTTCTAGGGTGGTGATCCCACACAAGTTCAAGGCACCTGCTTTTGCAAAGTATGACGGAGCTTCCTGTCCTAAGCTGCATCTCAGATCATATGTAAGGAAGATCCAACCTTACACTGCTGACAAGAATCTATGGATCCATTTCTTCCAGGAAAGTCTTTCAGGGACTCAACTCGAATGGTTCTATCAGCTGGATGGAGCCAGTATTCGTAACTGGGAGGACTTGGCTACTGCATTCTACAAGCAGTATCAGTACAATTCCGACCTCGCTCCTACGCATACCCAACTCCAGGGTATGTCACTAGGGACGGGAGAAGGATTCAAAGAATATGCTCAAAAGTGGAGAGACCTTGCCGGAAGGGTGCAGCCACCTTTGACGGACCGTGAACTTGTGGACATGTTCTTGGGGACCCTGTCTGGTCCGTTCTTCAACCATCTGATTGGTAATTCTTCTGCTGGGTTTACATATCTGATCTTAACTGGTGAGAGAATTGAAGCTGGTATCAAGTCTGGGAAGATACAGAAAGGTGACTCCTCGAGCACTGAAAAGAAGCCCTTCAAGAAAGAATCCAGTGATGTCTATGGTTCAAGAGGGCAGAATAGGTCCGAACACCGCCAAGCTGTCAACACGGTAGTTATTTCAAAACCGGCTGGTGCTCCTCAGCGTCACAATCAACAAAGAGAAGAGAGACCTAAAAGGCAGTTCACTCCACTCGGCATGACCTTGTCCCAGATAATGCCACAGCTGCTGGAGACCAATTTGGTAACTCTAAGGGACCCTCCTAAGAATCCCAACAAGACACCTTCAAGGTATAACCCCAACGCCCATTGCGCCTATCATTCTGACAGCCTGGGGCATGCTACAGATGATTGTTGGACTTTGAGGAACAAGGTTCAGGACTTGATTGATGCAAAGGAGGTCGAGTTCGAAGCGCCCGAGACTCCCAATGTGATCACAGCTCCCTTGCCAAAACATGGCTAGGATTGGAAAAAAAACTTTTGTTCATTCGAATGTTCAAGTTGTATTTTTCTTTGATTGTTCAAACATTTTATTCATGTCAAACGTTGTTATTTCATTAATGCATTACACATGTCTGTTTTGAAGTAATTATGTTCACTATGCTTAAAATTGCTTTCATTTTTTTGATGTTTAACTCTCGATTTAAAATTCTAAGCCTCTTGAGGGAGGATGACGAAAACGATACCACAATCTACAGTATGCTTTTGAACAGACCCCGCTGATGAGGTACATGCATTGTTTCAATTCCTAAACACTAGAGTTATAAGGAAGATAATCCCTCGTCAACCCCTTTAAGCCAAAGAAGTCGGAGTTTTTCTTTTCGAAAATTAAAACCCTTAATCATAACCTGGGGCAGGGTAGTTCTCTCAGTTGATCCAAGTGCACAACGAATGGCACCAAAGAAGTCCTTACAAAACAAAAGACAGTGATGGTTCTGAATAATCATAAAGACAGGCAGTCGTCATCTCTCAGAAATAAAAGCCCATTAAGTCAAAACCTATGAAGGAGACTTACAAAACTGGGGCATATCGCTGACTGTAATCACAAAAGGAACAGTTCAGGCAAAAAACCGGGATAATAAAATCGGAAAGAAAGAGGTCCTACAAACCCTCGACAAAAAAAGAAATGACTGCCTATTCAAAATAAATTGTCAACATCCGAACCATCACTAGGATATCAAAGCAAAGACTCAAACAAGGTCTAATGCACGATTGCTGAGTTTAGGATCGAAGAACATCACGAAGAACGGGTGGGTACAAATAAAATTTGAGCCTCTATCCTTTGTTTCTTAAACCGTGAACCAGGCCACGTTATAACCCTTAAAAGTCCTAGCTGAAGCATGGGTTAGTTCGAAAGCATATTGTTACAAAGGTATCCTGACTCCTTAGGGATCGCTGTAAAATCTTGAGTTGACATCACATGTTACAAAATTTGCTTGTTTTACTGAAAACTGCATTTTCAAAAAATTCAAGACAGACATAAGCTTTGCATTTTTAAATAACATTGTTTGCATATGATTATTCGTTCAAACAGCAGAGAAATTCGCACGGTGAATATCCAGTGAACAAAAATCTTCTCAACAAAAGGGTCATCTCAAGTGGAAGAAACACCTCCAACCAAGGGGCAGACGTGATCATTGTCCATCATCTGGGGCAGTCAAGTCAAGATTCAGAGAATCTCTCAAAAATGCCAAATAGCCAGGGGCAAATCTCCGCCTGAGTCACTTGGGGCATTGGACGTGAATTCCAGCTACGAATCTTGCCTGATCAAACATCTTCTAGTAGTATGGCAACACAACACTACTGACAGTGGCAACTCCCTGCATCCTGAGAGCGTGGACATAGTCGGAAAAAAATACTACGCATAATCAAAGACCCGCTAGGTTGACACACCTAGGCAAAAATAAGGGCCTCCCGGCGAACCAAAAGGGTTCAGGCAAAAATAAGGGATGAAAATGAAAAATCTGTACACCCGGCAAGTCGAAAACCTGAAAAGGCGGCTTGGGTAAAAATGGGTATCCCGGTGGACTGAAAACCCGAAAGGGCAGTCCAGGAAAAACTTAGGGGTTAAAACGTACGACTATGTCCCGTCATCTCGTCACTTTCCTACCAGAAAAAGATTGGTCAATCGGCAGGTATCAAACACCTCACAGGCCTTCTTCTCCCGCAAAAACTGGGGCAATAAGAATTGTCTGAACGATCTAGTTGCTCTGTCCACCAAGGTACCAAGGTAAGTTCAGCTGAAGAACATGACCAAGATACCTTCACTCCCCAAGAGTAAGGCAAATCAACAATACTCTCCCCAAGCAGAGTTGGTCTCTCATCAGCCCGAAAAGGCACAGTAATCCCTAGCAAGTCAGCAATACTCTCCCCCAAGCAGAGTTAGTCTACCATCAAATTGGGTATCCCCAGAAGATCTTAATATTCCCCAGCGGAGTATATAGATGTTCCTAAGCAAGCATCCCCGGCAGTCTTAGTATAAGATTGTTCCCCGGCGGAATACCAAACACCCTAGTGGAGCCATCCCCCGGTGCAGTCTAAAGTTTCCCCAGGAAAGTCAAATCAATCTTCCCAGTAGATTCGGGAAGCTTATCCCCAGTAGATTCTGGAAGCTTATCACCTGCAGAGTGCAAAAGCATCTCCCCGGCTTTATTCATAAGATTATCCCCCACCAGAGCCTATAACTGGGTTATCCTCAGCCAATTACAACGGAAAGATCGTCCTCAGCGAAGTTCTTCCTATCCCCCAGCGGAGTTATCATCAAAATCTCAGCAAAGTATCTCTTCCCACAGAGTAATTCCCCGCCGAGTAATCTCTCCAACAAGTTTATTCCCCGACGGAGTCATCTTCTCCTACCGGTTTATTCTTGCAACCATCATCCCCAGCGGAAATGAAGAACTCTACTCTTCAGCAGCAGCCCAGGATTCAACGAACTTCCTGGCATTCACCAAGAATTTATTTTCCCAGATGAAGATACATTCATAAACATCACATTGTTATACATCATGATACGTGCATATATGCATCATATCATACAATCTCATTTATGTTGAGAACATCATTGCTTAATCCATATCATGCATTGCATATGACTGACCTGTACCTTTCAGGAAGGATACAGTTAAATGATCAGCTATGTCAAAGTAGACAAATACAGTCAAAAGAGACCAATACAGTCAAAAGAGGCAAATCCAGTCAAAGAAGACAAGTCCAGTTAAATTAACTCCTAAAGTCAAAGAAGACACCCCGTCGTTATAGACACCCGTCAGTATAGACACCCGTCGTTATAGACACCCGTCATTATAGACACCCGTCGTTATAGACACCCGTCATTATAGACACCCGTCAGTATAGACACCCGTCGTTATAGACACCCGTCATTATAGACACCCATCCTTATAGACACCCTTCATTATAGACACCCGTCGTTATAGACACCCGTCGTTATAGACACCCGTCGTTATAGACACCCGTCGTTATAGACACCCGTCTTTATAGACACCCGTCGTTATAGACACCCGTCGTTATAGACACCCGTCGTTATAGACACCCGTCGTTATAGACACCCGTTGTTATAGACACCCGTCATTGTAGACACCCGTCAATATAGACATTCGTCAATATAGACACCCGTCGTTAAAGACAACCCTTCGTCGAAGACAACCTGTCATTAAAGACAACCCGTCGTCGAAGACAACCTGTCAGTAGAGACAACCCATCAACTTTCCAATTCCAGATTCGATACCTGTATCTAGCCAGGGCATATCTGTAGACGACTAATTCCATATTCGATACCTGTATCTAGCCAGGGCATATCTGTGAGTGATTGATTAGAGATTCGATACCTGTATCTAGCCAGGGCATATCTGCATGAAAAGTATGAAGAGTTTGAAGATCAACCCCTGTAACAGGCCAGGAAATTATCTTTCTTTCTCAGGTACGCAAGTTCTCGCTATGGAATCTCTTACGCGATCGACACCCCCGGATGGCATCTTTAAGCCCATCTCCACAACTATCCATTACACTTCCAAATGGCATCTATAAGCCCATTCCCGACAAGGTTCTGTCACATCTCCAAATGGCATCTATAAGCCCATTCTCCTATCCACCATCTCTCCAAATGGCATCTGTAAGCCCATTCCCAGCATCACATTGCTGATATTCCACTATGCGAGTGCAAATTTATGGGCACTCTAGTGTTCAATCCTCTTCCACATTCGGATCACGAAAGGCACGCAAGCCAATCTACATCCTCAGGTCTAAGAAGATTGAACAGGGGGAACTGTTGTACCCCAAAATTTGCCCTCCCATATTCTTCAAAGTTTGTCAAGAATCATATTCAAATGGCTCAAGATTTCTCAAGGGGTTGCACAGTCAAACCATCTTCTAAGCCAGTCAAAATTAGGGTTTTGGTTCTTGCAAAGAATTTGAGGTTTTCAATGGCTCAATCAAGTCCCATAGGCCTATATACATTGTCAAGCATCTACATGTCAAGTTTCAATACTCACAGGGTCAAATTGCACAATCAAAAGCTTCATTTGCTTCACAATCAACTGCAGGGGTAAAATGGTCATTTTGCAGTCAAAAGTCAGAATTTTTGGTCAACATCTTATTTTTAGTACACAATCATCATTTGGTCAAGTCTTGATCATGATTCCACAAGGATGACTCAAAAATCATCAAAGATGCAAAAGTTACTATTTTTGGACAGTAGAAAAGTCAACTGTAATTTGACCAGGGCATAACTTTTTCATGGTTCATCATAAAAATCCCATCCAATGCTCATTTTTAAGGGGATGACATTTCCTACAACGCATCTTCACATTCCAAGTCCAAGAAATGCCCTCACAAAAAGTTATCAATTTCTACATTATAGGTCAATTTCAAAAGTCAACAAAAAGGCAATTTAAGTCAAAGACCATAACTTGAGATTGGTAAATCCAAATGACATGGGACCAAAGGAATTGGTTAGAGGACTTCAAGACCTTTCCAAAATGTCCAAGAACATGTTCATATGATCAAAATTGAGCAATATATGCATTGGAGAAGTTGGGAAATTTTTGTGAATTTGCAAAAGTCAACTTTGCTCAAAACACTTCATTTTTGCTAATGGGCCTCAAATTCCTTCTTGAAACTTTGTCCACATCTCATGCACGACCCATTAAGATTATTTGAAATTATTTTCTTATTTTTTATTAATTAATTGGATTTTTAATTGATTTTAATTCCTTTAATTGATTTAAAATGTAGGAAATTCAAAGATATGTTTTTCAAATCTTTTGTGAAGCAAACAAACTCAGGGAAAGCTGGAAAATTCGTGTATCAATCAAAGAGACAAAAATCTCCATGTTTGGCAAGTTTTATCAATCAAAAATATTGAAAAATATTTGATTTTCAATCAAATATTGGAACTTCAATGCAAGGGATTTCTTGAGCAAGATTTGACCTAAAACCATTCTCCTATATGTAATGAACCTAAACCTAATCATGCACACGTGAGAATTGCTGCACAAAAGCCATAAGAACATTGAAAAAAACCAAAGAAAACTAAAAACTGAATTCCACCTTCCAACGTGATTCAAAGCCTTTTTTTGTTTCTAACACCTTGCAGGAACTCTCAGGAATCTTTTGGAATCAAAATCAAGGGATGAAGCTTGAGAAATCGCACCAAACAGAATCACGGTTTGTCCACTTTTTTCAGAATTGAAACTCACGATTCATGAGCATTTGATGTAATTTATGGTTTGTTTTATATTGCTTGCATCCATACAAAGCTATTGGTATTGATTAATTGGATTATAATGCACAGGATTGTGAATTGCCATTAACGTTTTTTAGGGTTCTTGAGTTCTTGAAATAGGGGTTTCCAAATCCAGTAAAATTGAGAACTCTAATGCCCATGGTTGAGATTGCTGGAACGAGACGAACACAAAGCTACCCTCGCGAACAATTTATATTGCATACAGACCTAATCGCTATTATTTGTCATCCTATTTTGTGGGGGTTAAAAACCCCCGCTATCTCTTTATCTTTTTGCAGGTTTAATGAAGAAGACGATTGCATGTTTACACGTGATTGGCTGGTTTGAATGAGACGCGCGCTTTTTGTTTGGATAACATATGAATTAATTTTGCTATATTATAATTAATCATCATTATATTAACAGATGCAACGCAATGGCCTAGTGGAAGATGATGTGTCTGGTAACCATTGGGACCTGGGTTCGATTCCCAGGTCCCCCAAACCTTTGTTTCTATTTTTTCATAACATATTCTCATGCAGCGCTTTCCAATGACGTCCACCATGCACGTTCTAATCCTAGGTGCCATGTGTCCTGAAGCATAGATCTGATGGCTATGAGATGCTGGACACCATGCTCCAAGTCAAAGCACGCTCCAGACATTTCCAGAAGTCAAACGTGGCTTTGTGCTTAATGGGCTTCAGATTGCTTTTCTCACCTCCATTTGGGTCCAACACCCCCCTGGTTTCTATTTCTTTTTTATTTTCTTTCTTTTTATTTTCTTTTAATAATTATTATTACTATTATCTAATTAATTCATAAATTATTTTTCATAATAAAATCAGAAACTTAAAATATTGTTTATTTTTATTATTTATTATTTTCACTATTGATAATTATTTTTGTAAATAAAATGCAAATTAATTAATTTAGTCTTTTTGTTAATTAGGTTTAATTTTAATCTTTTTCATAATAAATAAAATCAATTTAGAATTAGGGTTTTTCTTTTGAATTTTAATTTCTTTTATTTTATTTTCATTAAAGACTTAAAAAACACAAAAAAAAAAAATTCTTTTAATTAATCAATTAATTAGAATTAGGTTTAATATTTAATTTAATTGCAAAAAAGGACAAATTTCAATTCTTTTCTCAAAAAGGGTCAAAACCCTAAGGACGTCCTGATTCAATTTCTTTGCGCGCACTTTAATTCTTATTTTGATCATATTCATGTAACTGTTCAGAGGATGTAATAGTTAATTAGGCTTTTATCGCTTTATTTATTTTCTCGCATTTATTTCCAAACGGGTTATGTTTTTGGCGATGTATATACTCGCGCCTTGTAATAGCGTAGATTCAACTTTCCGCACTTTATTTTCCACACATTAACTGTTAATTATGCCTGCAAGACTTGTATGACAAATAAAATCAATCCGTAGCTTACAAAGATGCATGTTCAAAGATAATATGAATCGAAACAACACACATGCACATGCCACTCCTAGGGTACGCCTCACTGGTTGCCTCGACGTGGTCATCAAGTATAGGGTGTTTTAGAGGTCGCCCTCCTGTCTAAAGATCCAGTTGCCTCGAAACGGTTGCCTCGGATAAAAAAGGATCTAGGACATTAGGGTTACCGCTAAGGTGTCCTACTATTGCTTTGGTGACCACATTGTCCCTTATAATCGAATTGACCCGAATAACTCCAACGACGGTGCTACCTACTTCTCAATAGTGGGATAGTACTGTCTAAAGGACTCTTACACAGCCTAATTCCTTAGAGTAGGTAGATTTCTCCTGGGTACTTGCTCTTTCAAAACAAACAAAAACAACTTTTCGCACCTACACTTTTAAAAAGTTTTCAAACAAATACTTCATACACTCTTGAGGACTGATACAAGAGTTACCTAGAAGTTTTCAAAACGAAACTTTTTCAAAACCCACATACACTTGAAAAGCAAACATTTTTGAAAACATAAGTGAGCAAGTACCTAAGAGCCTGTGGATAACCACGGATAGAAAGGGTGCTAACACCTTCCCTTTCTATAAATCTACCTCCCGAACCGAGAGACATCTCGAAAAGGAATTTTGTTGTGCTTTTGTCCTTTCCATATTGGAGAACATAAAAGACGGTGGCGACTCTTGCTTACCGTGACATTTCGCAAACCAGCTTAAAAAACAGTCAGTTCTATTTCCACCGATCATAGATGGAAAATATTATTTTTTGATTTTTTGATAAAAAAGAAAATTATTTTTGTGTTAGTAAAAATAAATAAGTAAATTAATAAAGAAAAATAAAAAAAGAAAAGAGAGAAAATTTGGGCCTGAAATAGCAAATTAAGGGAGTGTGGGTGGCAATTCTGGCCCAAGAAGCAATTGATCCACGTTGACTTGCTGGATCCCCTGCCATGCGTTGACTAGGCGTATCATGGTCCTTCAAATGACGGCCATCAGATCTGGATGATTGGACACTTGGCTGGCTGGATCATGGTAGACTATGGTGGTCATCCCACACAAACACGCGCCTGATTACTGAAAAGAAAATTATATGAAGCAAATGGGGGGACCTGGGATTCGAACCCAGGCCCTGAAGCGTTTTCCACCTGCCTGGCTACCATGTGCGCTAGCTTTGTTAATTTCTCATATAATAAACATAAAAAATAATATGAGAAACAACAAAATACTAAATCCAAGCGCGCAGATTTTTAAACAGGCGAATGGTTGCTTGTCACGCCTTCATCTTCTCCACGGATCCGTTGTTTTAGACAACAGACTTTTACCAACGGACATCCATCGTAGCTAAAAACCTGTGTATATCAAAAATCATGTACAAGCACAATAAATCAATGGTGATTGTACCAATCCATTCGTCTCAGTCTCACGAACTTCATGGTACCCTAATCATGGCTCAATTTTTCCTAGGTTAAGAAACCCCAAAACGAGCTTATAAACCCTAACTATGGCATATGGTAATTCCTGTGTTGTAAATGCAATTAAATAGTACCAATAGTTTGCAAACAAGATGGTGAACAGGAATATGTGATTAGAATGTGATGAATGTGCAAGAATAACAAGATTCAGTTTTGGCAATATGGGCAAACCGTGGGGTCGTAGGGATGAATTATGGGCACTTGAGCACTTGTTTTTTATTGGTACTACTTGCTTGCACTCCCAGGAAGTGAATGGGATGGTTAGGAAGCCTTGTAATTGCTTGGAAGTGTGAAACCGAGTCTGCACTTTTTGTGATTTTTTCAAGTTTGGTTCTTGTTCTTGCGCCTCCCTCCAGCCTTCTTTTAGGTCTGCAATTGTTCAATATATATATCAATGATTGAATAAGGGTTGAAAACATGATCTCAATCTTCCTCCATTATAGTTTTTTATTTTGATTTGATTCACTTGAAGATTCTTCCAAAAATAAGCCAAATTTAATCTTTTTGTGCACACAAAGGCCTTGCATGAATTTAATCCCTTGCCAATTGGATATAAGGCCTGAAACATGCACAATATCTTGAGTTTTCAATGATTTGGATTTTCTATGATTTGTTTTGATTTAAACTGATTTAATTCAAATAAAAATCAAAATAAATAATAAAAATAATATAAAGACAAGTGGGAAGAGATAAGACTCGTGGACCATGCTACCAACTCAAAACAAGTGCAAAAAGTTAGGCCCATTTAGCAAAAATTGCAATTTGAGGCATAGTTGACTTTTCGTAATTTTGCAAAAAAGGTCAACTTCACCAATGCATAACTTCCTCAATTTTGACTCTTCGAAGGTGTTCTTGGACTTTTTAGAAAGCTTGAGATGTCCAATAAGCAACACTTTAAGTATCATCTCCATTTGGTATTCCATGTTCATGTATGAAGCTTTGATAAAAAAAGGTATTTTTGTTGACTTTTCAAAATGACCTATAATGTCAAAATTCATAACTTCTCGTGAGTGCATATTTTGAACTTGGGAGATGAAGATGAATTGTAGGGAATTAAATCCTCTTCAAAATGAGATTTTTATGGGTCATTTATCATAAATTATGAGAAAGTTATGCTTGGTCAAAGTTGAGTTGACTTTTCCTGTAAAACCCTGATTTAGCAACTTTTGGGTTTTGATGAATTGTGAGAAATCCTTGAGGAATCATGACCAACCCTTGATAAAATGATGAATAATACTTCAAAATGAGAATGTTGACAAAAAATCTTGAAGTTTGATTGTATGTGGGCCACAGTTGACTTTTGCCCTAGCATAGTCGATTTTCAGGTTTTTGAGCAATTGATTGAGCAAACTTCCTCTACAAGACTTGAAACTTGACATGGATGATCTTGAGAACATATTAGGACATTGATGAGAATTTGAGACCCTGGGGACTCAAGTATCTTGATGTAACATGAAACCCTAATTTTGAGGTAGACTGCCTTAGGAGAGAGTTTGTTTGGTCAACCCTTGGACTTCCTGGAGCAATTTGAGGACCTCACTTGAAATATTTTGAAATTGTGTTATGAAGTGTGTTTGAAAATAGCAAGGATGTTTTGCAAGCTTTGATCAAGTAACTTAAGAGTTATCTACCCTATTTTACTCAACGATCTTTCCTATACGTTTTTAACCCTTTTGACAGTGTTGTTTTACCATTGCATTTGGTAAACAACCTTGTATTAGGATGTTAAACGGGACAGGCGCGGGTCATCGTATAGACCATGATAGCAATTGTGTTAGGTATTTTTAGCAATTTTCCGAGGGACTATATCATTTTGTTTACGCAACCAAAATAGCGTCATCGAGGGACTATGATCTTTTGTTTTGTTTTTGTTTTGCCAAAGTACCCAACATGCATAACATGGCCCATTTTTAAGGAAACAAGTGGATGAAACCATAGGGGTGCAAGTGTGAATTGTGTATTGATTTTCATGCATTTTTGTCTTTGCATTAGGTCAAGCTACTTGTCAATTTTGGATTTTTGCATACAAACCCTAATCTCTAATCATGGCATAATTGAAAGCGTAAATGCGTAAAATAAATCTACTACTATTACAACATGATTATGGAGAGGGGGATACAATTTTGAATGGGGAATATTTGACAAGAAATTAAAACCCTAGTTTTACTATTACATCCAAATTGAATCAAATGGCATAAATAACAAATGAATAATATTTAAATAAACAAATTAAATAAATATAAAAAATCATATGAATATGCAAAAAGGTTTTGTTTATTTTTATGTATGTAAAAATATTCAATGTAAAAAGAAAGAAATAAATAAAAAGATTATTATTTTTTATTAAGGGTAAAACCCTAATTTTTTAAGAATATAAATATATTGACTATATTATTTATATACAATAAAATAAAATAGTGTATATACAAAAAAATAAAATATATTTAGAAAAAAGTATTTTATAAGTATAAATAATAATAAAAATAAAAGTATAATATTTTTATGTTTTTATTCTAAAGTATCTATTAAATAAAATAAAAGTATGTATGTATATATTAATTGTGTTAATTATGTAATAAAAATAAAATAAAATATATAAAAAAATAAAAAAATATTTATAACAATATTTTTTAATGTAAATAAAATAAATAATAAAAATAAAAGTATAATGTTATTAATTATTATTTTCAAACTTTCAATAAATAAAAGTATATACTAATTAAATTATTTTTTATGTTAGAAAAATAAAAATAAAATACAAAATAAATGTGAAAATTTATAAAAATATTTTTGAGTATTTTTTATATTTGGAAATAATAAAATAAAATTAGAAATGAAAATAAAATACAAAAAATATAAAAATAAAGAAATTGGGCCAGAGGGGTGCATTCAGCAAAAGGGGGGGGGGGGGGGGGGGGTGTCAAAATCAAAAGAAGCAAAGCCCAGCCCAAGCCAGACTTCATCTTCAACCTCTGACTTCAAATTTCGTGTGCGCCTTGTACAAATGCTAGATCCTGCATACGTGCTCTATTGCAAAAACACATAACATCAAAGTTGTAGAGCTTTCCAAGACGAATCCAACCATATAAAAAACTTATCCTAACTCTCAAAGACCAGAGAGAATTTCTCTGGCTCTAAAATCTAACCTAATTTTTACAGGATGTTCATGGACCAATTCTCTTAGCATGCTTAATTAAAATGAAAACTGAGATATGTACAGCTCCATGGCTATGAATAATACATTTCTTATTCACAAACCTAAGTCTAAATGTTCCTAAATAGAGAAATAGAAAGTTGATAAAAACCTGTTTTAGATGACTTCGTGTATTGCAATGTGGAGCTTTTCAACAAGGCTTGAGATGTTTGAGAGCTTGCTTGAACTTCACTTGACCTTCTCCAATGTCTAGCTTGCCTTGAATGTACTTGAACAAGCCTACAGAACTCAACCTGCACAAGCTGAAATTGAAAATGGAAAACCTTGTAAATGGAGTTACAGTTAGTTTTTAAGGTTTGGGATAGCTTGGATGGATGGAATGGAAAGTGTTTGAATAGGTTTGGGGCAAAACGCACGAGCAAATCGTGCTATGGAAGTCAAGATGCAGATGCTGCCCTGTTTTGCCAATGGAAGGTGATTTTGAGCTATGGGATGTTTGAGGGCTCAAAGGGTCGTGTTTCAGGCTCAAAGGGATGTGAGATATTTGTTTCAAAAGCTTGCACAAGTTAGTTTTAGCTGATGTTTTTGTTCTTGTGTTTTGGACAAATTTCTTGGTTATGAAGCAAAGTGTGAGAAGTGATGTGAAGCAGGCCTGTACAGGCTATCTATCACCTTGCATACTATCCTTTTGGCCCCTCTAATTTTTGGATTTGATTTGCTGAATAAGATATGGACCAATGCTCAAGGGATTCAGTTTTGACATAAAGCACATTTTGGCAAAAATGGTAATGTTGCTTTTTCTGTTTAGGGACTAATCTAATGTGCAATGCTCTAATGACCAAAACAATGCCTTAGACCAATGGTTTTGCACTTAATTATTGAGTTTAGAATGGTTTTGAGGCATTTAATATAGTGCAAATCAAGCTGATTTGAATTTGCAACTTGTATCGCAATGAACATGCCATGGATGAAAAGTGAGTTTTTGCCAACTTCAAGCCTTCGATTCTCCCTAACCACAAATGAGTTGGGAGAGTTCTGTGACATTTTGGAAAGCTTGCAACATGCTATACAATACATCTTTGAAATGAAATTTGAGATTCCTAGTGGAACTATGTGGAAAATGGCCATGAAGATAGGTCCAAAATCCTGCCTAAACTAGGGCAAAATTTCACTAAGTTAAAAGTTTTAGGGACCCCTTGTTCCAAAAATCATAACAATGAGATCCAAGCTTCTTTTGGGAAAACTTTGTGAATAAAAGTTGTAGATTTGTGGAGGACTACAAGTTTCATGTTGGAAGTTTTGTTTGAATCCAATTTCATCATTGTGAAAATGTTGGGCAACGTTAGGAAGAATTAAGAAAATTTCATAACTTCGAAAAATTCTAAGTTATGAAAATTTTCAACTTTAAACCCTAATTTGCAATAAATGGGTTTCTTGATGAACAAGTTTCATGTTTTGGACACATCTTGATGAAAAATGACCCTTGGCACTTGATTTTGACCAAAAAGTCAAAGTTTGACTTTCAGTGTACAGTCAAATTTTGATCAGTTGACTGAAAAATTCATCTGTCAATTCAATGTATTTGAGATCTTTTGAACCTTGTGTATAGGTCAAGATAATGCCATTGAGTCCTTGAATCCATGCTTGAACCCATTTTGCCATTGGCTAGGTCAAAAATCTGAAATTGCCCTTGTGTAGTCAAAACCGTAAAAATGACCATTTTGCCCTTTTGGTGATCTGATCAAATTTCTTGTGGAGTTGTGGTCCAAACTTGATCAAATGGTTCATATGAGTTCATAATGTTGATGTGGATCAAAAATTATGAGGTTTGACTGTAAATTGGCCACAGTTAACTTTTTCCCCAATACAGCTAATTTCTAGGTCAACTGTCCAATTGACTGGGTAAACATTTGATTCAAGGCTTGAAACTTGGTATGGACAAACTTATGAGTCCAACATGAAGTATGAAAGTCACTTTTGAGTGTTGAAAGTCCAAAAATCTCTGTGCAAACTCAAACCCTAATTTTGGTCAATAGTGCAAGGAGATGTCTTGAGCAGAGGCAAACACTAGCTTGATCTTGAGTTCAAAGAGCCTTGTGATGAGAAATCTTGATAAAATGAGAGGGAAAATTTTGGGGTACAACAGTGTGTAAGACAATAGTTGTTTTGATAAAGTGAGGTACACAAAAGGAAAACAAGCATCGCAAAATTTGTAATGCAAGAAACGTCCAATGCTTTATTGATGATATATGAAAAAGACAAATAATAAGCCCTCACAAACAAAGCCAAGGTGCCTCGGGCAAGGCACCAGGCTGTAAAGTTTCAAA